>OY750758.1:16342500-17577500 GCA_963556745.1 Catoptria pinella | reverse complement strand
GCTATTTTTACCTCCTCTTTCGGCCTGGTGGGGTGAAATCCCGGATTTCCTAAGGTTGTCTGTATCCGGATTTGGGCCCGTACATCCGGTAGCCCAACAACCCCCCATCACGTCATCGAAAACCCCGCGCCTCTACGACGTATGGTTTGGGAGCAGCGAATTTTTGAAATTCGGGGGTACCAACATTCCCCCCAGGGGATCCGATTTTCGACCCGCTGTATCTCCCAAACTATTCGTCCTATCGGATCGGTGCTTGAGAACTTTCTTCGGATCTCGCACCCCTCTACCCTTCCCAACCCCAAAAACCCCACTTTTCCCACCTTCATCCAACCCCCCGATTTTCCTCCCTTGCGAGGTAGATCTCGCCGGGGCACTCCCAATAGCCCCAAACACCAGGGTCCTAGCCCCAATAGCGCCGGAGATACAGCCCCTCAAAGTTGGCGTCCGCCATCTTGGACGCCATTTTGGAAAACTTTGGGTGGCCGTATCTCCCAAACTATTGGGACTAGAGAGACAGGGATTTTTCTGATTGGTTTCCCCGGTGCCCTACAATCATCCTAGTGGGGTCGTTCCACCCCAGGGTGACTTTGGAAATCACTTTCCAAAAACCCCACTGGGGCGTGGGGCTCGACGAGACCAATCAGAAAATACCGCATACCCGGGCACTCCGATCAATACTTCCCGAGATATTCACCTAAATCCGGTTTATATCCGGTTTTTCCGGGAATTTCCGGCTGCGGATACTCGGGAACTATTGGTCGTAGAGAGGCGTGCGAGGGTTCGGGTGAAAGGGCTCGGTGTAAGGAGCCAGACGGTGCCCTTATTTTGACGCTGGGACCGCCATCTTGGCGGCCATTTTGTTTTTTGACTAATTTAATTATAACTTTTAGGAAAAAATTTCTAAAAATACAAGGTTTTCACTGAGAGGTATAATTTAATACCTTCTCTTATATATAAGTTGAGTAGAGTAGTAGAGTCACATTTGGCGGCTCTACATAGCGAATTAAATTAAATAAAATATTCTTCTTTTGACATACTCTTGACCATCCTTTGACGGCGCTGGGCGCTGAAAATTACAAAATAGGACAAATATAAAAATAAATTATATACACTTTTACACATTTACACTAGATATAAGATATATACAAATTTACACTATACAAACTGACGTAGCTACTCCCCTGTTGTTGTGAGCCCCATACTACAATCATGGCTACTATGCACACCCCAGTAGGCAAACACCTCACCCAGCGTTTCACGAATACCTGGAGTACACCAGTGGCCAGTCCACCTAGCTCCGAAGCCTCCCGTAACCTAAGTGCGGCCCACGATTTCGTCAAAGGGCGCGACGTAAAAAGGAGAACTCTGACTTTGTGGAGAAACTACGAAAAGGGCATAACAAAGTACGAGGTCAGGGGACGTCCTGCCGGGGATATCTTAACGGAATGCATGGCCGCCACCCAAGCGATACCGGACAAAGTCCATGAATACGCCGGGATGAGAAAAGATATAAAGCTCCATCTCGAGACCTACGCAGACACCCAAATGATCGCCCTCTTCGAGCTATCAAAGCGAGTGATACAACTAGATCACGAAAACCAAAGGTTGAAAAACCAAAGGACTGACCACCTCGCTGAGATAGACCAACTCAAGAGGGATGGCGAGGAGGATGAGAATGATGAGGAAGATACCTCGCTGGCATCGATGAAAGCGGAGCTGGCGGTAATCAAGCAACTCGTCACTGAGTCTCACAACGATTTGAGAAAGCGACTGCAAGATCAAAATGGTGTCCTGTCCAGCACAGCCTCTGCCGTGGATAACGTAGCCCAGACTACTGCACCCCTGGCAACAACATCTAGCCAGGAGGCAAAGCTTCTACTCGAAAAGTTACAGGAAATCGAGAGTAGTCTAGGCGACGTCACGTACAACGGAGAAAAAACACTGGCCAAAATGGGAAAACTGGACGAAATCGTAAACACCGCCAATAAAAATATTTGCGCGGCTCACAAAGACCTGAGCGAAATCATGGGCACTGGAATAACGGACCTGGGCGTTGTTACTGGAGCAGTCCGGAATAATCTCCAGGATATGGGGCACAAAGTTGTGGAAATGCAAAAACAGTTAAAAGACCACACAACACAAACACTACCAACCCTGGACCTGGACACGGGAGTGCTGGACCGCAAACTGCAGGACGTGGTGGAGAGAGTAGAGCGCGCCTTTAACCAAGGCTCAGCTCCCGCCACCTACGCCAGCGTTGCGGCGAAGGCCCCCTCGCCACCGAAATATCCACCGACCCTGGAGTCAATTGTCATCACCTCGGATCCGAACTTGATGGAGACGGGGGAGCAGGTGCTCCAGAGAGTGAGGACCGCAGTTGACGCCAGGGCCGAGGGACTCAGGATAGACAAAATTAGGAAGGCCAGGAACCAAAAGGTAATACTCAGCTGCAAAAACAAAGCGGACCTGGACAAAATTACTAACAAGATTGGACTAAAGGATAAAAAACTAAAGGTGGAACCAATACCTAACAAAGATCCCCTGGTCATCCTGAAAGATGTGCTGCTGGAGAACGACGAGGAGATCGTTGACGCAGCACTCCGACAGAACCCGGAGATCTTTGGAAACAGAACAAAAGATGACATAAGAGTTAAAATCAAGTACAAAAAGAACACTAGGAACATAGACGCTAAACACGTGGTCCTTCAAGTAGATCCACTTAGCTGGCAAAGGATGACGGAGGCTGGTGCCATCCACATTGATCTACAGAGGGTCAGGGTGGAGGACCAGTCTCCGCTCATCCAATGCTCGAAATGTCTTGGTTTCGGGCACGGTCGGAAATTCTGTACGCATGAGGCGGACAGGTGCAGCCATTGCGGGGGGCCACATTTGCGGGCCAAATGTGATCTGATGATCACAGGGGTACCGCCGGAATGCTGCAACTGTTCTTCATTGGATAAAAAGGCAGACCACAACGCCTTCGACAACACCTGCCCGACCAGACAGAAGTGGGATTACTTAGCAAGGACCACCACAGCATACTCCACATAGACACATACACACACACACGCACACACACACGCACGTACACACAAGCGTCATGCCGGGCTCTAAAGCTGAGAGGCTTTAAAGTCGAGACATACAGCTTTTAAAAACAGACACACACACTTAGATACATATATTATGAAAATATCATGTAGACTAATAAAACACACGTTACAAAACACTCCATTATATATATTCAAAATTAATCAGCCAAAGTAAAAATAAGTCTCAAAAAAGTAGTCATTAAATAGGGACAGAAATATATATTATAAGAATATATAAAATCTGCCCTAGTACAAGAAGCACCTAAAAATAGATAGGCATAACACAAATTATTTAGGTTAAAATAGGAATTATACACATGAAGCGCAAAGATGGTTTAAATGTTAGTAATATGTTAAAGGTATAGGGTAAATAAGTATAGCTTGTTCGAATTATTGTTAACACCGTATTAATTAGATTATGAGGAAAATGTCTTAGAATATTAAGGTTAAATGTAAAATCAAAGCAGTAAATATAAAGGAAACTGTCCAATTAAAATAAAAACTGTGTAGAATTATAAGATATAGATAAGAATACATACAGTAAGAATAAGAAAATTGCTAAAAATAAGTAAAGATGGAAAATAAAATTGTTATAAGATAAGAAATAGAATAAGACTAAAACATGTATTAAACCTAAAAAGTATAAAAGTAAAATAAAAATAAAACATGTACAACTAGAATAATGCTAAAACCAATTGTGAAAATAAAATATGCTGAGTATGTTGTTATAAAAACCCTGTGGCAAATTTGGTATTAATAAAGAAATAAAGATAATAAGGTAGAATAGAAATAGGCGGGCACCCCCACCCGTTATAGTGTGAATGTGGAAGGATGAATGAAAGAATAAGAATGCAGAATAAAAGTGCGAGAGGCACAAACGCGAGAAATAGTATGAATGAGAAAATAGATGTATAAAGTCCTGGACCCAGAGCCCGGGGAGTAGCAGAAAAAAAAAAAAAAAAAAAAAAAAAAAAAAAAAAAACCTAACCTAACCTAACCTAACCTAACCTAACCTAACCTAACCTAACCTAACCTAACCTAACCTAACCTAACCTAACCTAACCTAACCTAACCTAACCTAACCTAACCTAACCTAACCTAACCTAACCTAACCTAACCTAACCTAACCTAACCTAACCTAACCTAACCTAACCTAACCTAACCTAACCTAACCTAACCTAACCTAACCTAACCTAACCTAACCTAACCTAACCTAACCTAACCTAACCTAACCTAACCTAACCTAACCTAACCTTTTTTTTTTTTTTTTTTTTTTTTTTTTTTTTTTTTTTTTTTTTTTTTTAACGGATGAAAAAATGCGTACTTATGCATACTCCGTCGCCTGGGAGAGCGACGGCAGTTATGTGGGACTCTCCCACGGAAGCCACCAGCGACTCAACGCCGGCAACACCGCTTTCCGCCTAGCCGATCCCCCACTCAGCCCCTGCGGGCTCAATGGGGGGCCGGAAGGGGGGGCCTACCCACTAAAAAAACACCCGCTGTGCACTCTGCCCACTATGTGCCAAGGCTACGGGAATCGCTTTCGCATTACTTCCGCGACCAAGGCAGTGAGTTGCTCGCTTTCGCAAGCCCACCACGGGATGCAGAAACTACTTCTGCCATCCCAAGGGATTTCTCCCAGCCACCAGGAAGCGCACAGCACAGATGCGCACTAACTAGTTTGGAGTCCATAAACCTCAGAGCGGGGCCTCCCAACCAGCGCTCAGGACCCACTAATAGCGTACTGCCTGAAGGTCTCCGCATTCATGTTAACATGAACGCGTAACCCCTTACAGGCCTCCGCATTCGATTGGAGACGTATGTACGTCTCAGAGCGTCCATCTCGCAGAGACATTCGCTCGCAGTAGGTTAGGTACTAGTGCCGTCTGCACGATCCCAGTCCCACTATATGCGAGCAGTCGTCTCTGAGAGACTTTCACTCCCCTCGCGCGTACTGTCTTAATGGTTTCCGCCCCCATGTTAAACATAGAAGCGTACTCCCACTTAGATCTCCGCAATCATTCGAGTTGTGAGTTTCCAAGGGAAAAAATAGTGCGCCACCTGCGCTTTCCCTCAGTCACTCGAGTGCGTACTGCCCGGGTGGATACAGCGATCCTCACCGATCACTGAACCACCCAGGTTTCCACTGCCTCAGTGGGTTCAGAACTACATGCCCTCTGCACCGTCCTGAAACCCACTGATTTTGCGCGGCCGCCTCCGAAAAGACATTCGCTCCCCTCTCGCGCGTACTATCTGAATGGTTTCCGCCCCCATGTTTGACACAGAAGCGTACTCCCACTTAGATCTCCGCAATCGTTCGAGTTTTGAGTTTCCAAGGGAAAATAGTGCGCCACCTGCGCTTTCCCTCGGTCACTCGGGTGCGTACTACCCGGGTGGATACAGCGATCCACACCGATCACTGAACCACCCAGGTTTCCACTGCCTCAGTAGGTTCAGTACTACATGCCCTCTGCACCTTCCTGAAACCCACTGAGTTTGAGCGGCCGCCTCCGAAGAGACATTCGCTCCCGTCTCGCGCGTACTATCTGAAAGGTTTCCGTCTCCATGTAAACATAGAAACATAGTCCCTCTTAGACCTCCGCAATCGTTCAAAAGGGTTCTAGGGTATGCACCGCCTGCGCTTTTCCCTAGACCCCAAGACGTACAACCTAAAAAGGCTTCCGTCTTCGACACGCTAGCCTGTAAGGCCCACAGTCTGCGAGCAATCATCTCCGAAGAGACGTTCGCTCCCGTCTCGCGCGTACTATCTGAATAGTTTCCGCCCCCATGTTAAACATATAAGCATACTCCCACTTAGATTTCCGCAATCGTTCGAGTTTCGAGTTTCCAAGGGAAAATAGTGCGCCACCTGCGCTTTCCCTCGGTCACTCGTGTACGTACTACCCGAGTGGATACAGCAATCCTCACTGATCACTGAACCTCCCGGGTTTCCGCCACCCCGTGGGTTCAGTACTACGTGCCATCTGCACCTTCCTGAGACCCACAAAATTTGAGCGGCCGCCTCCGAAGAGACATTCGCTCCCGTCTCGCGCGTACTATCTCAAAGGTTTCCGTCTCTATGTAAACATAGACACGTAGTCCCTCTTAGATCTCCGCAATCGTTCAAAAGGGGTGCTAGGGAATGCACCACCTGCGCTTTCCCCTAGACCCCAAGACGTACAACCTGAAAAGGCTTCCGTCTTCGACACGCTAGCCTGTAAGGCCCACAGTCTGCGAGCAATCATCTCCGAAGAGACATTCGCTCCCGTCTCGCGCGTACTATCTGAAAGGTTTCCGTCTCCATGTAGAACATAGACACGTAGTCCCTTTCAGACCTCCGCAATCGTTCGAACGAGGTTCAGGGTAAGCGCCACCTGCGCTGTCCCCTGGTCCCTCGGTGTCGGATTATTAGCCGCCAGCTGTAAAAGAAGCTCATAAGAGTCCTTTACAATGACGCCCAGGGTGCACCGGCCCTCCCACTGTCGTTCCCAGTCCACGGATGAACGGGGACAAACAGTAGTCGGGCACACGAGGAGGTTATCCGACCACGCACCCCAACCTAACCTAACCTAACCTAACCTAACCTAACCTAACCTAACCTAACCTAACCTAACCTAACCTAACCTAACCTAACCTAACCTAACCTAACCTAACCTAACCTAACCTAACCTAACCTAACCTAACCTAACCTAACCTAACCTAACCTAACCTAACCTAACCTAACCTAACCTAACAAACCTAACCTAACCTAACCTAACCTAACCAAAAACTTCTCCTAAGCTTACGAAAAAATTCTCGAACATCCCTTGTATTTTTCCCAACCCCTCATTTTTTGCTCGGTGGATCTATCCCTAATAGTTTTCTCACAATTAATTATTTTCTATCTTTCCATACTTGAAAAACCTGTCTCAGTACAAAAGTTCATTTCTGCATTCACGCGTTGATGTCTTTTGTACTGAACCGGTTCTAAAATCTGACCCTTAGGTAAACTTTTTCGATCTCAAAAATACTTAAAAAATTTGTAACTAATTAACCACTTCACATATTCCGATTTTGTTTTTAGATTTAAATTCAGTAGCCCTTAAGGCATATTTTCATCCATTTTTCATCTCTCTTACTCTAAATTTCAATTAATTATTACAGATTTTTCAATTTTTTCATTAAAATATCTTAATTTTCACATATAAACTATCAATATCTTTTTTCCATTCTAACGGATTCTCACGTTTGATACCTTATTTTATTCTCCGTACCATCTTACGCCTTTCTTATATACAAATATTTGCTATAATTCTTATAGTTTTCCTGTAATTTCAATTTCAAATTTCAAAATTTCCCTCGATTTTGCATATATATTTTTAATTTTAGTAAATGTTGTAACTTTCTTAATCTTGCTCCTTTCTTAATTCTGTTTAAAGCTAAACATTTTGCTAGTCATTATCCATCTTTTCATCTTTAAATCACATCTCTAGCCCTAAAATCTGATTTTTGGCCGGCGATTTAATATTTTAATTTAACCTAACCTAACCTTGAGTACCTTTTGTTAAATATTTTCTTTAACTATTGCCTAATTGTAATTTTGTTTTAAAATCCAATTAGTACCCAGCGCGGCGCTTGTTTACATTGTTCAAGCGTGCCTGTAGCGGGTCTATTGGTCATTTTACACTAATTTTAACTTTTGAATTTTTAATATTTTGTTTTATTATTTAATAATTTAATATAGCACCTAGAAATATAATTCTTTGCGATTATATTTAACCTTGCTAAGTCCTACTTATTTCCGTTTAAAAAACGCGAATAACTTTATTAGACTTAAAAATATTAACTAACCTAACTTTTAACATAACCTAACCTAACCTTAAGTACTTGTTGTTAAATATTTTCTTTATCTATTATTTAATTGTAATTTTGTTTATAAATCCAATTAGTTCCCAGCGCGGCGCTTGTCTGGATTGTCTAAGCGTGCCTGTAGCGGGTCTATTGGTTATTCTACACTAATTTTAATTTTTGGATTTTTAATATTTTGTTTTATTAATTTAAAATTTAATATAGCATCTAGAAATATAATTCTTTCTGATTATATTTAACCCTGCTAAGCCCTACTTATTTCCGTTTAGAAAACGCGAATAACTTCAACAGACCTAAAAATATTAACTAACCTAACTTTTAACATAACCTAACCTAACTTTTTGAGATTTTTGTTCATAATTTTTACAATTTGCACGATAGAAACACAATTTCTCCTCTAAAACACGCTTCTTTACGGGCCTCACCCGATTCATGATCAATCGTTAATTTAACTTCATCAGTTCCCAAAATTTGGTAGAACGTATATATACAAAACCTAACCTTAACCTAACTTACATAACTAAAACTGTTACTTACCGTACTTACCTGTTGCTGTTCCCCACCGTCTTCTTGACGCGTCTGCGGGTTGTTCACTCGCCGAACTGCACTGCACCTGAAACAAATTAATCAACATTAATACTTTTTAAGCTTATGAATAACATTCAAAATGGTTCTATCACGTACTCCCACGAGCACTCCTCAAAAATCTAAAACCAACCAACAACTCCCCACCACTTCTGCTGCCTACAGAACTAGGCAAGCTAAAGCCAAAAAAGCTGCTAAGCAGCTAGACATGAATGAAGTTGACCCCGAAAAGGCAACATCCTCTTCTCCATGTACGTCTCAATCTACCACAACAGACAGTTGCACTGCTACGCAGCAATCATCACCCCTGCAACTTGACTCTCTTGAGAACACTCTAACTCCTCACGAACCATCCACTTCTGAAAACTTACCTCAAGAAAAGCCGAGAAACCCGGCTCACCTAAGAAGCATAAATAATGCAAAGTTAATGTCTATCAAAAGAGCCATTGATGCAGCTACAAATGGAATACTACGGGAAATCAATTTGAAACCTGAAAATGTCCCAAAAATACAGAAGGACGTGGATAGGGAGGCACTTAAAGAACCGACTAAGACCTCCACCGACGATGGTAAATCAGTTACCCGCGCCAACAAACTGAACATTTTTAACATCCTCACGAATCTGGCCTCCGAAGCCACTAAAACTATCGAAAACTTCTACAGAGAAAATGCAAAAATAGAAGACGAAGCCAGGACATTGGAATTTAACCGCTCTATTTCTGAAACTAGAACTGACCTCCAACAAGACGTTGTGAAGCTGGTGCGTGAGACTGTCTCAACCGAGATGGCCAAATTCACCGAAACGATGAAGGAGGTCATTAAGGTAAACCCCCCCATTGCCACCAATAATATCTCAAACAAACCAAAATCTTACGCAGCGGTTGCACAAACTTACACCAATAAAAACATAAATTCAAACATTCCAACCAATAATAACATCACAAACAAAACCAGCAACCCCGCTCTTATCATCACCGTCCCTAATGCTAAAAATAGACAAGAGGCAATCTCCAAATGGCATAAAGCCATCACATTCACCAACGTTTCTTATGCCCCCGCTAAATTTCAGACTGTCTCCACAAATAAAATAAAAGTGGAATTTGAAAACAATGCTCAATGCAATGAAACCCTAAAACGACTTGAGCTAAGCAAAGAAGTCGACGCAGAAGTCGCCAAAAAACTAAAACCAATGTTTGTACTGAAAGGAGTGTCCAGAGACATCTCACCTGAAGACCTCCCTGATATTATTATGAATCAAAACGAACCAATAAAGGAAGCCCTTAAAGCTACCAATGCTGAACTTACACCCTGTGTATCTTTAAACAACCGAAATCCTCACTTATACAACATGGTCTTCAAGGCCTCACCAGAAGTCTGGCACGCTGCCATGAACCTTCAACGAGTTAATGTGGATCACAATAAAGTCCACATCTCAGAACACTCCCCACTTTTACAATGCTTTAATTGTCTTAAATTCGGACATACTAAAGCTAAATGTCCAAACACCATTAAATTCTGTAGCCACTGCTCAGAACAAGGCCATGTCTTCAACGACTGCAAAACCAAAACTAATAAAAACGCCACTAAGTGCGTCAACTGTCTCGTCCACAACAAAAACAATAAAGAAAACACTCACAATACTTCCCACCCAGCCACTTCGAAGAAATGCCCAATCAGGATCGGTTATCAGATCCGATTGACCGAACGTATCGATTATGGCACAAAATAATCCCTCTTCAACATCCAAACGCACATTTTCTTGCACTCAAATAAATATTGGACGTAGCAGAAATGCTCTACATGAACTTAAAAAATTTCTCTATGATAATAACACTGATATCGCTTTCATCTCTGAACCTTATACCAGCAATATCAAAGTTCTAAATAGCATACCAGGTTACACTGTATATCAATTCCCAGACCAGCAATCCTCTACACCTGTGAAGTCCGCCATTGCCATAAAAGATAACTGCTGTTCTGTACTTGGTATGACTGAATACTCAACACCTAATTTATGTATTATCCGATTAAATAATAAAACTAACAATAAGAACATATATTTAACATCAATTTACGTGGAACCTAAAACTGACGACTACTCAACATTAAATAAACTTGAACTCTTCCTTTCAAAACACCCTAACTCCTCCCACGTAGTGTGCGGAGATTTTAATGGATGGCATACTCTCTGGGGATCTAAAAAGAATAACCCCCGTGGAAACTCTGTATACAACATGAGCATAATACACAACTTGGAAGTACATAACACCCCTGGAGTACCTACATTCTACACAATCACTCACGGCATTCCACGCCACTCAACTATCGACCTTACCCTAACCACCAATGACAACCAGACACAAATCACTGATTGGACAGTTGACACCGATATCTGCAAATCCTCTGAACACGACCTTATCCATTTCTCTTTGCACACTTCACCACCTTATACTGATAAAAACATTGGCTTATCCACATTTAAATATAATACCACAAACATCAACAACAAAGAATCAACTGAAGCATTTGTAGCATCTATAACCTCTCAGCTCCCTGAAACAAACATAAGTCAACTCAATATTATCGAATTAGAAACATACATAAACAAACTAACACAAATTATACAAAACACCTGCAATGAAATCTTCCGTACTAAAACAAAAAGACAAATCAAACCACCTTGGTGGACTAATGAAATAGACCAAATCAAGAAAAAAGTTATACACAATCACCACGAACTCTGCAAGCTCAAGAAACGCGGACTACCTATGGAAGAAGCCATAGAAACAAAAAACCAACTTAAAAAAGAATACGCCGATGCCTTCTGCAAAGAATCTACAGCCCAATTTAAAGAATTTTGCAACAAACAAACTAAAGAAGACGTATGGTCCGTCACTAACCGTATAATAAAAACTCGACCCATGACGCAACCACCTAGCACCCTTAAGCTGCAAAACGGAGCATTCACTCGGGACCCGGAGGAAACTGCTGACGCGCTACTTACCCAATTCTTTCCTAACGACACTGCTGACTCCACTCCTGAACAAGAGCAAACTAGGGCTGATATGACCAATCCTAACCACCTATCTGATGATGAACCGCCTTTCAATTTTACTGAAATCATTGAAGCTCTAAGACATATGAATCCCAAGAAAGCTCCTGGAACTGATCACCTGACCTCCGATATTTGCACTAAATTTGCCGAAAATTTCCCCCATATAATCACCCCCCTTATGAACCGTTGTCTTCAACTGAATTATTTTCCTAAAATCTGGAAACACGCATACGCCAAAATAATACCAAAACCCTCCAAACCTGACTATACTGACCTCACTGCCTTCCGACCTATAGGCCTCATTAATGTATTAGGTAAACTTTTAGAAAGATTAATTACAAATCGACTCAGCCACTATATGTCCAAAAACAAACTTGACACAAAAAATCAATACGGATTTAAGTCACAAACGTCTACCATTAACGCTATCCACGACGCACTTACCATCATAAAAAATGCTAAAACCCAAAAACAGCAGGTCATCGCCGTATCGCTGGATATTAAATCCGCTTTCGATCGCGCATGGTGGCCAGCCATATTCAAACGTCTTAAACACATAAACTGTCCCAAGAATTTTTACTACATGTTGCTAAACTACATAAAAGACCGCACCGTTGAAATTCGCTTCTCTAACTGTAAAGCCTCGAAAGATCTCTCTAGAGGCTGCATACAGGGCTCTGTATGTGGTCCCATCCTTTGGAATCTACTTTTGGACGAACTCCTTATACAGGAACTACCTCCGGGCTGCCACTTACAAGCCTATGCAGACGACATATTACTAATCTGCCATGCCAGAAACACCGCAATTCTCGAAAACAATATCAACACCTGTCTCAAAAACATATTTGAATGGGGTAAATCTGTAAAATTAGAATTCGGACCGGAAAAAACACAAACCATATGCTTCACACCTAGATCAACTAAATGTAGAATAGTCATGAATAGCTCAAGACTAACCTTTACCGACCATATCAAATATCTTGGCATCATTATTGATAAAGATCTTCGCTTCATAAAACACGTGAATTATACGTTAGATAAAGCCAAAAAACTGCTAAACAAACTTATCATCTTCACTCGTCCTACCTGGGGTATCCACCCCGAAAATGTCAGAACTATATATTTGCAAGTCTTGGAACCTATTATCTCCTACGCTGCGGGAGTGTGGTCCCAGGCTTTAAAATACAAAATAGTCCACAAACGTCTACTCTCATTTCAAAGACTTGTCGCTATTAAAATCATACAAGGATTCCGAACAATAAGCACTTCTGCTGCCATATCCATAGCACAACTTACTCCATTGCCAAATAAAATCGCAGCAATAGCAGACACCGAAATCTCCAAACTCACGAGCACTTCCCAATTCCTTCCATCCGACATCCCCATTGAAAGAAATACCCCTACTCACTCCCTTCTTCACCCATCTCTAAGAACTGGAATTGAATTTACAGAAGCCTGCAACCCCAATGACCTAGAACAACTAAATCTCGAAACGACCCTACAAATTTATACTGATGGCAGTAAACACGAAGGTAAAGTTGGTGCGGCTTTTGTCGCCTATAAACCTGACGGCTCTTCTGTCACCAAAAAACTTAAGTTACACAACTGCTGCTCTGTTTTTCAAGCTGAACTTTTAGCCATTGAACAAGCTTGCAAATGGCTACTCTCCCAAAACACCACTCTTGCCACTATACTATCTGATAGCAAATCATCACTGATGGAATTACAAAACCCTAATTGCACTCACCCCTTAGCGGCACAAATACAAAAACACCTACTAAACTTAAAAAACATAGGCACAACAACTAAATTCATCTGGGTTAAAGGCCATGCAGGCTTTCCTGGAAACGAAGCTGCTGACCTTGCTGCCAAATCCGCCGCCAACCTACACAAAAAACCTGACTACCTTCAAATCCCTATTTCCTTTGTAAAACACGAAAACTCCCTACTCTCAACTACAGCCGCACATGATCTCTATGAAAACTGCTCTTACACCAAAACACTTTTCCCTACTTACGACATTTTAAAAGAATTCATCTCTATCATACCACCTAAATTCGCAATAACACAGATCATTACAAACCACGGCTATCATAAAGAGTACCTCAACCGATTTCACATTACAGACAACTCACTCTGTCCCTGCGATTCTACTTCCACGCAATCACTAAAACACCTCATTGAGGACTGCCCTCGCTTCTCTGCTCAGCGAAATAACTACCTCATTGCCTCCAATAATATCAAAGAACCCTTCAACCTCAATCAGGTAATAACAAAAAATTCATCTGCAGAAGCTTTCACAAAATACACAACCTACATAATAAATTCACTTAAAGACTTTAATCAAACCTAAACTCAAATCATCCAAACCTACTGAAACTTATATATAAATATATATATTATAAATATAAAATAACAAATACATACCTATAAAATACCAATTTAAACCCTTATTAAAACTGCACTATGCAGTTTATACAAAGCGTATACCGAAAGCGCCGCGTATAAACTAAAGAAAAGTAAAATTATGCTATATTTTCAAAAAAAAAAAACCTAACCTAACCTAACCTAACCTAACCTAACCTAACCTAACCTAACCTAACCTAACCTAACCTAACCTAACCTAACCTAACCTAACCTAACCTAACCTAACCTAACCTAACCTAACCTAACCTAACCTAACCTAACCTAACCTAACCTAACCTAACCAAGCTCATTTTGAAACACTTAAACTTCTCCTAAGCTTACGAAAAAATTCTCGAACATCCCTTGTATTTTTCCCAACCCCTCATTTTTTGCTCGGTGGATCTATCCCTAATAGTTTTCTCACAATTAATTATTTTCTATCTCTCCATACTTGAAAAACCTGTCTCAGTACAAAAGTTCATTTCTGCATTCACGCGTTGATGTCTTTTGTACTGAACCGGTGCTAAAATCTGTCCCTAAGGTAAACTTTTTCGATCTCAAAAATACTTAAAAAATTTGTAACTAATTAACCACTCCACATATTCCAATTTTGTTTTTAGATTTAAATTCAGTAGCCCTTAAGGCATATTTTCATTCATTCTTCATCTCTCTTACTCTAAATTTCAATTAATTATTCCAGATTTTTCAATTTTTTCATTAAAATATCTTAATTTTCACATATAAACTATCAATATCTTTTCTTCATTCTAACGGATTTTCACGTTTGATACCTTATTTTATTCTCCGTACTATCCTACGTCTTTCTTATATACAAATATTTGCTATAATTCTTATAGTTTTCCTGTAATTTTAATTTCAAATTTCAAAATTTTCCTCGATTTTGCATATTTATTTTTAATTTTAGTAAATGTTGTAACTTTCTTAATCTTGCTTCTTTTTTAATTCTGTTTAAAGTTAAACATCTGGCTAATCATTATCCATCTTTTCATCTTTAAATCACATCTCTAGCCCTAAAATCTGATTTTTGGTTGGCGATTTAATATTTTAATTTAACCTAACCTAACCTTGAGTACCTTTTGTTAAATATTTTCTTTAACTATTGCCTAATCGTAATTTTGTTTTAAAATCCAATCAGCACCCAGCGCGGCGCTTGTTTACATAGTTTAAGCGTGCCTGTAGCGGGTCTATTGGTTATTTTACACTAGTTTTAACTTTTGAATTTTTAATATTTGGTTTTATTATTTAATAATTTAATATAGCATCTAGAAATATAATTCTTTAGGATTATATTTAACCTTGCTAAGCCCTACTTAATTCCGTTTAAAAAACGCGAATAACTTTAACAGACTAAAAAATTTTAACTAACCTAACTTTTAACATAACCTAACCTAACCTTAAGTACTTGTTGTTAAATATTTTCTTTAAATATTGCTTAATTGTAATTTTGTTTCAAAAACCAATTAGTACCCAGCGCGGCGCTTGTCTGGATTGTCTAAGCGTGCCTGTAGCGGGTCTATTGGTTATTCTAAACTAATTTTAATTTTTGGATTTTTAATATTTTGTTTTACTATCTTATAATTTAATATAGCAACTAGAAATATAATTCTTTCTGATTATACTTAACCTTGCTAAGCCCTACTTGTTCCCGTTTAGAAAACGCAAATAACTTGAACAGACTTAAAAATATTAACTAACCTAACTTTTAACATAACCATACCTAACTTTCTGAGATTATTGTTCATAATTTCTACAATTTGCACGATAGAAGCATAATTTCTCCTCTAAAACACGCTTCCTAACGGGTTTCACCCGATTCATGAACAATCTTTAATTTAAATTTATCAGTTCCCAAAATTTGGTAGAACGTATATATTCAAAACCTAACCTTAACCTAACTTAGATAACTAATACTGTTACTTACCGTACTTACCTGTCGCCGTTCCACACCGTCTTGTTGACGCGTCTGCGGGTTGTTCACTCGCCGAACTGCTCTGCACCTGAAACAAATTAATCACCATTAATACTTTTTAAGCTTATGAATAATATTCAAAATGGTTTTATCACGTACTCCCACGAGCACTCCACAAAAAAGCAAAACCAATTCCCAACTCCCCACCACTTCAGCTGCCTACAGAACTAGGCAAACTAAAGCCAAAAAGGCTGCTAAGCAGCTAGACATGAATGAAGTTGACCCTGAAAAGGCAACATCCTCTTCTCCATGTACGTCTCAACCAACTACATTAGACAGTTGCACTGCTACGCAGCAATCATCACCCCTGCAACTTGACGCTCTTGAGAATACCCCAACTCCTCACGAACCACCCACTTCTGAGAACTTACCCCATGGAAAGCCGAGAAATCCGGCTCACCTAAGAAGCATAAACAATGCAAAACTAATGTCAATAAAAAGAGCTATTGAGACAGCCACTACTGGGATACTACGAGAAATCAACCTGAAAACTGAAAACGTCTCAAAAATGCAGAAGGACGTGGAAAGGGAGGCACTTAAAGAACGGACTAAGGCCCCCACCGACGACGGTAAATCGGTTACCCGAGCCAATAAATTAAATATCTACAACATCCTTACAAACCTGGCTTCCGAAACTACAAAGACAATTGAAACATTCTTTAGGGAAAATGCCAAAATTGATGACGAGGCCAGGACACTGGAGTTCGACCGCTCTATTTCAGAGACCAGGACCGACCTTCAACAGGAGGTGGTAAAACTAGTGCGTGAGACCGTCTCAACCGAGATGGCCAAATTCACCGAAACGGTGAAGGAAGCCATCAAGGTTCACCCCCCTGTTATTACTAATACTACTACAAATAAACCTAAATCATACGCAGCGGTTGCACAAACCTACACAAATAAAAACAACACTAACAATAGCGCTCCAATCAACAATAATACTATTAACAAAACTAGCAACCCCGCTCTAATCATCACCGTCCCTCATGCTAAAACTAGACAAGAAGCTATCTCAAAATGGCATAAAGCCATAACCTTCACCAACGTCTCTTATGCCCCCGCTAAATTTCAGACTGTCTCCACAAATAAAATAAAAGTGGAATTCGAAAACAATGCTCAATGTAATGAAACCCTAAAACGTCTCGAATTTAATAAAGATGTCGACGCAGAAGTCGCGAAAAAACTTAAACCTATGTTTGTCCTTAAAGGAGTGTCTAGGGACATCGCACCTGAGGACCTCCCCGACATCATAGTAAACCAAAATGAATCTATAAAAGAAGCCCTTAAAGCCACTAATGCCGACCTAACACCTTGCGTAACCCTAAACAATAGGAATGGGAACTTATACAACATGGTCTTCAAGGCCTCACCTGAAGTCTGGCACGCTGCCATGAACCTACAACGTGTAAACGTGGATCACAACAAAGTCCATATCTCGGAACACTCTCCACTCTTACAATGCTTTAACTGCCTCAAATTCGGACATACTAAAGCCAAATGTCCGAACACCATTAAATTTTGCAGCCACTGCTCAGAACAAGGCCATGTCTACAACGACTGCAAAACTAAATTAAACAACAATGTCACCAAATGTGTCAACTGTCTCGTGCACAACAAAAACAACAAAGAAAACACTCACAATACTTCCCACCCAGCCACTTCGAAGAAATGCCCAATCAGGATCGGTTATCAGATCCGATTGACCGAACGTATCGATTATGGCACTAAATAATCCCTCTTCACCATCTAAACGCACACTTCTTTGTACACAAGTAAACATAGCACGAAGCAGAAATGCATTACACGAATTAAAGAAACACCTATCTGACAATAACTGCGACATCTCATTCATCACCGAACCATACACACGTAACACTAACACACTTGATAAAATTCCTGGTTACATAATCTATCAGTTTCCTGACACCACCAACACCGTACCTGTCAAAGCCACAATCGCTATTAAAGAAAACAGTTGCTCAACACTTGGAATAACTGATCACTCCTCTCCAAATCTATGCATCATCCGTATAAACAATAAAAGTAATACTAAACATACCTACCTAATATCCATATACATTGAACCCAAAACCGACAAACTTTCAACCCTTAATAAACTAGAAATCTTCCTAGCCAGACATCCAAACTCTACGCACATCATCTGTGGTGATTTGAATGGATGGCACACTTTATGGGGCTCTAAGTCTAACAACCAACGTGGTAATAAGATTTACGACATGATTATCCTAAATAACCTAGAAATTCATAACATCCCTGGCATACCAACCTTTCATACTGTCACTCATGGAAGACCAAGACAATCTACCATAGACCTCACACTTACCACTCAAAGTAATCAAACTTACATCACCGACTGGACAATAGACCCCAAATTTTGCGTTTCACCTGATCACGACCTTATCCAATTTAATCTCCATACCAAACCCCACCTAATTGATAGAAACATAGGACTCTCCACATTTAAATATAACACCTCCAACATCAACAACAGTGAATCTACAGAAGCATTTGTCACATCCATTAACACACAACTTCCACAAACTAACATATCAGAACTAACCCGTCCAGAACTTGATTCATACATCCACAAACTTACTCAAATTATACAAAATACTTGCAGTCAAATCTTCCCTAATAAAAAACCCAGACAAACCAAACCACCATGGTGGACCAAAGAACTGGACGAGATTAAAAAGAAAGTTGTACAAAATCACCATCAACTCAGCAAACTAGTAAGACGTAAATTACCCATTGATGAAACACTAAAAACCAGAGAACAACTACGTAACGAATATTCTGCTGCCATATGCAAAGAATCCACTAGTCAATTTAAGGAATTCTGCAATAGACAAAATAAAGAAGATGTATGGTCCGTCACAAACCGAATTATAAAAACAAAACCCATCACTCAACCCCCCAGTACCTTAAAACTACCGAATGGGACTTTTACCACTAATCCCATAGACACCACTGAAGCACTTCTCACTCAGTTTTTCCCGGATGATACACCTGACACGACACCTACCCAGACAGAAACTCGTAATCTTATGAATAACCCAAACCAACTCAGCCAAGACGAACCTCCATTCACCTTTACTGAAATCATTGAAACCCTGAAAAATATGAACCCCAAAAAAGCCCCTGGCACCGACCACCTGACTGCCGATATATGCACTAAGTTTGCCCTAAACTTCCCAAATATAATCACGCCGCTGATGAACCGATGCTTACAACTAGGATACTTTCCAAAAATGTGGAAACATGCTTTCGCCAAAATCATTCCCAAACCATGTAAACCCAACTACACCGACTTATCATCCTTTCGACCTATTGGTCTTATAAACGTTCTAGGTAAACTCCTTGAAAGACTAATTACTAACCGTCTCACCCACCACATGAATGTGAATAAATCCAGCCCCAAAAACCAATATGGTTTCAAATCCCAAACTTCCACAACCAACGCCATTAATGACGCACTTAATATCATTCGCACTGCTAAAATGCACGGTGAACAAGTCGTTGCTGTATCTCTGGATATCAAATCGGCTTTTGACCGTGCCTGGTGGCCTGCTATATTCAAACGATTAAACCACATTAAATGTCCCAAAAACCTATATCAACTCCTACTAAACTACATAATGGACAGAACCGCTGAAATTAGATTCACTAATCACAAATCGACAAAAAAGTTAACCAGAGGCTGCATTCAGGGTTCAGTATGTGGTCCTGTTCTATGGAACCTGTTGCTGGATGAACTTCTGGTTAAATCATTACCTCCCGGCTGCCACATTCAGGCTTATGCTGACGACATTTTACTCATCTGTCACTCTAAAAACTTAAACGTTCTACAAAATAACATCAATAATTGTCTACTTCTGATCACTGACTGGGGAAACTCAGTTAAACTTGAATTTGGATCCGAAAAAACCCAAATGATTTGCTTTACACCTAAAGCTAACAACATCAACATCATCATGAACTATAGAAAACTAGAATTTACTAACCAAATTAAATACTTAGGATTAATCATTGATAATAAACTTAGATTTATAAAACATGTAAACTACACTCTTGATAAAGCTAAGAAACTGCTTAATAAATTAGTAATATTCACCCGACCGACCTGGGGCGTTCACCCCGAAAATGTAAAAACTATATACCTACAAGTCATGGTACCCATCATATCCTACGCCGCTGGCGTTTGGTCCAACGCCCTTAACTATAAAATCGTCAAAAAACGACTTCTTTCATTTCAAAGATTAATAGCCATCAAGATCATCCAAGGCTTCAGAACAGTAAGCACCGCAGCAGCCATTTCCATATCCCAACTCACTCCCCTACCTAATCAAGTCGCAGCAATAGCCGACATCGAAAAAACCAAACTCACTCATACTTCACAATTCACTCCTTCAGACATTCCTATCGAAACACCTACTCCACATCACTCTCTACCGCATCCATCCATCAGAAATGGTATTACTTACAAAGAAGCTGCTGACACTAACGAACTCAATCAAATAATAAATCCCGAATCACTACACATCTACACTGACGGCAGCCGACATGACGATAAGGTCGGCGCTGCTTTTGTAGTTTACAAACCGGATGGCAATAATACCACTAAAAAACTAAAACTTCACAGACTCTGCTCTGTATACCAAGCCGAACTCCTGGCAATTGAACAAGCCACTGCTTGGTTAATACAACAGAAACCACTAGCTGCCACCATCATCTCAGACAGCAAATCGTCGCTCATGGAATTGAGCAACCCTAACACCACACACCCTCTTGCATCATCAATCCTCAAAAACATAATCCAGCTAAAAGCCAACGGATTTACTGTTGAATTTATTTGGATTAAGGGACATGCTGACGTTATTGGTAACGACGCTGCAGACCTAGCAGCTAAGGCTGCAGCTAACATGCACTCCGTCCCGATCTACTCCCACACCCCGATCTCCTACTTCAAACACCAAAACTCACTCCTTTCCCAAACTGCTGCTACAGACTTATACAACTCCTGCACTCACACCAAAACACTCTTTCCAACACTCACTGAACTCCACGCATTCCTCGAAATAATTCCACCCCGTTTCGCCATCACACAACTTATCACCAATCACGGATATCACAAACAATACTTAAACCGATTCAACATAACTCCTGATGATCATTGTCCCTGCGACAATACAACTCCCCAAACCTTAGAACACCTTCTCAGATACTGCCCGAGATTTGGCTCACAAAGAAACGATTACCTTATCTCTACAAACAATATCACCGATCCATACAATCCGAATGAAATTGCAACCAAAACCAGATATGCTGAAGCATTCAAAAAGTTTACGAATATCATTATAAATAATCTCAAAGAATTTAATAAAACCTAATGAAACTTATATTATTATATAAATATATATATTACAAATATAAAATAACAAATACATACCTATAAAATACTACTTAAACCTTTATTAAAACTGCAATATGCAGTTTATACAAAGCGTATACCGTAAGCGCCGCGTATAAACTGAAGAAAAGTAAAATTCTGCTATACCTCAAAAAAAAAAAAAAAAAAAAAAAAAAAAAAACCTAACCTAACCTAACCTAACCTAACCTAACCTAACCTAACCTAACCTAACCTAACCTAACCTAACCTAACCTAACCTAACCTAACCTAACCTAACCTAACCTAACCTAACCTAACCTAACCTAACCTAACCTAACCTAACCTTTTTTTTTTTTTTTTTTTTTTTTTTTTTTTTTTTTTTTTTTTTTTTTTTTTTTTTTTTTTTAACGGATGAAAAAATGCGTACTTATGCATACTCCGTCGCCTGGGAGAGCGACGGCAGTTATGTGGGACTCTCCCACGGAAGCCACCGGCGACTCAACGCCGGCAACACCGCTTTCCGCCTAGCCGATCCCCCACTCAGCCCCTGCGGGCTCAATGGGGGGCCGGAAGGGGGGGCCTACCCACTAAAAAAACACCCGCTGTGCACTCTGCCCACTATGTGCCAAGGCTACGGGAATCGCTTTCGCATTACTTCCGCGACCAAGGCAGTGAGTTGCTCGCTTTCGCAAGCCCACCACGGGATGCAGAAACTACTTCTGCCATCCCAAGGGATTTCTCCCAGCCACCAGGAAGCGCACAGCACAGATGCGCACTAACTAGTTCGGAGTCCATAAACCTCAGAGCGGGGCCTCCCAACCCACGCTCAGGACCCACTAATAGCGTACTGCCTGAAGGTCTCCGCATTCATGTAAACATGAACGCGTAACCCCTTACAGACCTCCGCATTCGATTGGAGACGTACGTACGTCTCAGAGCGTCCATCTCGCAGAGACATTCGTACGCAGCAGGTTAGGTACTAGTGCCGTCTGCACGATCCCAGTCCCACTATATGCGAGCAGTCGTCTCTGAGAGACTTTCACTCCCCTCGCGCGTACTATCTTAATGGTTTCCGCCCCCATGTTAGACATAGAAGCGTACTCCCATTTAGATCTCCGCAATCGTTCGAGTTGTGAGTTTCCAAGGGAAAATAGTGCGCCACCTGCGCTTTCCCTCGGTCACTCGGGTGCGTACTACCCGGGTGGATACAGCAATCCTCACCGATCACTGAACCACCCAGGTTTCCACTGCCTCAGTGGGTTCAGTACTACATGCCCTCTGCACCTTCCTGAAACCCACTGAGTTTGAGCGGCCGCCTCCGAAAAGACATTCGCTCCCCTCTCGCGCGTACTATCTGAATGGTTTCCGCCCCCATGTTTGACACAGAAGCGTACTCCCACTTAGATCTCCGCAATCGTTCGAGTTGTGAGTTTCCAAGGGAAAATAGTGCGCCATCTGCGCTTTCCCTCGGTCACTCGGTTGCGTACTACCCGGGTGAATACAGCGATCCACACCGATCACTGAACCACCCAGGTTTCCACTGCCTCAGCGGGTTCAGTACTACATGCCCTCTGCACCTTCCTGAAACCCACTGAGTTTGAGCGGCCGCCTTCGAAGAGACATTCGCTCCCCTCTCGCGCGTACTATCTGAATGGTTTCCGCCCCCATGTTTAACACAGAAGCGTACTCCCACTTAGATCTCCGCAATCGTTCGAGTTGTGAGTTTCCAAGGGAAAATAGTGCGCCATCTGCGCTTTCCCTCGGTCACTCGGGTGCGTACTACCCGGGTGAATACAGCAATCCACACCGATCACTGAACCACCCAGGTTTCCACTGCCTCAGTGGGTTCAGTACTACATGCCCTCTGCACCTTCCTGAAACCCACTGAGTTTGAGCGGCCGCCTCCGAAGAGACATTCGCTCCCGTCTCGCGCGTACTATCTGAAAGGTTTCCGTCTCCATGTAAACATAGAAACATAGTCCCTCTTAGACCTCCGCAATCGTTCAAAAGGGTTCTAGGGTATGCACCGCCTGCGCTTTCCCCTAGACTCCAAGACGTACAACCTGAAAAGGCTTCCGTCTTCGACACGCTAGCCTGTAAGGCCCACAGTCTGCGAGCAATCATCTCCGAAGAGACATTCGCTCCCGTCTCGTGCGTACTGTCTGAATGGTTTCCGCCCCTATGTTAAACATAGAAGCATACTCCCACTTAGATTTCCGCAATCGTTCGAGTTTCGAGTTTCCAAGGGAAAATAGTGCGCCACCTGCGCTTTCCCTCGGTCACTCGTGTACGTACTACCCGAGTGGATACAGCAATCCTTACTGATCACTGAACCTCCCAGGTTTCCGCCACCCCGTGGGTTCAGTACTACGTGCCATCTGCACCTTCCTGAGACACACAGAATTTGAGCGGCCGCCTCCGAAGAGACATTCGCTCCCGTCTCGCGCGTACTATCTCAAAGGTTTCCGTCTCTATGTAAACATAGACACGTAGTCCCTCTTAGATCTCCGCAATCGTTCAAAAGGGGTGCTAGGGGATGCACCACCTGCGCTTTCCCCTAGACCCCAAGACGTACAACCTGAAAAGGCTTCCGTCTTCGACATGCTAGCCTGTAAGGCCCACAGTCTGCGAGCAATCATCTCCGAAGAGACATTCGCTCCCGTCTGGCGCGTACTATCTAAAAGGTTTCCGTCTCCATGTAAACATAGACACGTAGTCCCTCTTGGACCTCGGCGATCGTTCAAAAGGGGGTTTAGAGGATGCGCCGCCTGCGCTTTCCTCTAGCCCCCAAGACGTATAACCTAATAAGGCTTCCGTCTTCGACACGCTGGCCTGTAAGGCCCACGGTGTGCGAGCAATCATCTCCGAAGAGACATTCGCTCCCGTCTCGCGCGTACTATCTGAAAGGTTTCCGTCTCCATGTAGAACATAGACACGTAGTCCCTTTCAGACCTCCGCAATCGTTCGAACGAGGTTCAGGGTAAGCGCCACCTGCGCTGTCCCCTGGTCCCTCGGTGTCGGATTATTAGCCGCCAGCTGTAAAAGAAGCTCATGAGAGTCTTTTACAATGACGCCCAGGGTGCACCGGCCCTCCCACTGTCGTTCCCAGTCCACGGATGAACGGGGACAAACAGTAGTCGGGCACACGAGGAGGTTATCCGACCAAGCACCCCAACCTAACCTAACCTAACCTAACCTAACCTAACCTAACCTAACCTAACCTAACCTAACCTAACCTAACCTTTTTTTTTTTTTTTTTTTTTTTTTTTTTTTTTTTTTTTTTTTTAACCCGGGGAAAATGCCTTCGCATACCACCCCGCGCGGGGAACACGGGGTGGTTATGTGGTGAATCCACTAAAAACCCCGGGGTGTTCCTCAGCCGTTAGTGCGACGGACTACGGGAAGACAAAGTATACTACCGCGGTCCGCCACCGGTCGTCCAAAACAGACCCGAACGAAAATTGGGAGCTCGAAAGCTCCCCCAACCGGTGAGGCGCGCCGGAACACAGGCGCGCCGTTCCACCACGAGGACCCTCAAAAGGGCTACGGAAGTTCCCCGCTTCCGTAACCCGGTCCCCTCAACTGCGGCTCATCCGGGCCTTCAACCCGCACAGAGCCCGCTGCCTCTCCGCCATCGGCTGTCTCCATTGCCTCTTCACCTCCCGATTTTGATTGTCTGGGAGGCGCTTGCTGGGCCGTTGACTTTTTTGCCCTCTTCTGCTTGGGGGGGTTGCAAGATGTCCCCCCCAGCATGTGATCCGCTTTTATTCCATGCGCAGCACATACAACGCAGCGCAACGCCCTATCACAATCTTTGGCCATATGGCCAAGGGTGCCGCACCTAAAACATAATTCACTACGATCAACGCCAGTGCACAATGATTTAACGTGCCCTTCCTCAAAGCACTTAAAACAGCGCCTCTTTCTTTGCGGCAGTATGTCAATTGCTGCCGAGACCCATCCTACCAACAACCTCTTCTTTCCGCCCTCTGATAGCTTTTTGGCTGCAGCCACCGGGCACCTCACCAGTGCAGACCCCAGTCCAAGGCGACTCCTTCGCACCTCTCCTACCATTACGTTGTCTTTACTACAACCTCCTTGCTCAGCTACCGCCGCCTGGATATCGGCTGCCTCGACCGAATCGTCCAGGCCCGAAATACGAAACGCGGCTGTCTTCATCGGTCGGGTCACCTCGACCAAATTTGGATCAAAGATCTCCTGTAGGCGGGTGAGTAGCTTTTCAGCTCTTTCGTTGTTATTGTCACCTGGCACCTCCAAGAGACGGGCACCAGTGGCCGCAACCTTAAGCTTAAGGCCTCCTACAACTATACTGTTGTCGAGCTTCCCTTTTGCCCCAGCAAGAATTTGAGCATAGCTCACTCCCTGCTCCGACGCCTCAGGCCGCAGTTTAACGACCACCGCGGCTGATTTAGGCAGCCGAAGCCGCACTTTCTTCTTTTTTGAAGTAGTTTCCTTCTTGTTTGGCCCCTTTTCTTGCGTTGGTGATGGGACCTTTGCCTTCTTTTTTTTCTTATGTCGAACTTCTTGCCAGCCTTCCTCAGTTGGATTTTGGGAGGGCGGAACGGTCTGCGTCTCTTGTTGAGGTGTCGCTTCCGTGCTAGACTTTTTGGCCTTCTTCGCCAGTTTTTTCTCCTTTTTCGCTCTCTTCCCATTGATTGGAGCAGGAGCTGCTGCAGGAAGTTCCGACCGAGGTACAGCTGGCGGCGCCGGACTAACCGCTGGTCTCCTTCTGTCGGCTGCCAAGGGCGGCCTCAAATTCTCCTCTGGTGGTAGCCGGCGACTCAGACCCTCAATACGGGCGCTAACCATAGTGCCGGCTTGTTCGGCAATTAACCGTCGGAGCTCTTCCACCGTCATATCGCCCACGGTGTTTTGCAGGCGACGCCCACCTGTTTCCGGGATGAGAGACAGGTTGGACGTCCCTTTTAGTTGTCCGCGAACCAACTTTAGTTCATGCCGGATCGCCGCCATCTCTTCTCTCAGCTGCTGATTCTCAACTGAGATGCGAGCATTTTCCTCTTTCGCTTGTTTCAAATCAGCTATGGCCTTAACAAAACGCTCGTCCATCTGCTTGGTACAGTCCGATGTGTTGCGGTTGTACATCTCGCCCAGCATGTCTTTTATTAGGCTTGCCGCGTCTTTCAGGGCCTTAATACTGGTGCCCTTCAGGTTTCCCGACTTCGCAGCGATCTCCAGAACAGTCTCGATGCCATCCATACCGCGCGCAAGCACCTCACAGTTAGCCAGCAAGCTCGGGTTCTCCAAACCGGAACCCCCTCTTGACTTAGGAGGAGGGCGAGGCTTACTGGCCGACTGCGCCAGCTCGCGATCAATCTCCTGTTCAATTGCCCGAAGCCGGGTAAGCTCGGCCTGGGCCTTAGAAAGCCCAACGTGCTCACCGGTGGTTGCTGGCCGGCCTCTACCACGTTTCTCTGCAACGGCGCTAACTTTCGGCGACGGTATGCCCGCTCTATCTGAGCCGTCTCCACCCGACACACTCGGATCTCGTGACCGATGGCGCTTCCGTCCGCTTGACGGCTCCATATCCACCGAATCAAACGACATTTGAGAGGAGCATGACGAGCTCCGACTCCTTCCTGCTCTGACTAAACCGGTTCCAGTCAGCGACAACGACGAAGCCACAGGTAACGGCGTTCGTGTCAGTCGAACAACTGGAACTTGTTCGACAGGCTGTTTGAAACAAGCCTTGCCTCCTTCTGCTGTTTTGGCGGCAGATGTTGTTGCCACCTCTGACTGCTTTGAAGCAGTCTCCTCCTTCTTCTCACCGGACTTCTCGTCCCTACTACTAAAAAGTTTTTTAAAATTTAATGTCTCCATATCTAATCCCACGAGTATGGGGGAATTACGCAGTCCACCCGGGCAGAGACCCCTGTACCCGGGTAAGCCTAGGGTTCTCGAAACAGGGGGGCGGCTGGTCCCCTGCTCCGTTGCCGTGTATCAACTGGACTCCCTCCAGCCATTCACCCCCTCGCCATAGACGCGACAAAAAGCTTGGGGTTGGGGATTTTTTATGGAGGTTATCTCCTCGCGAGGACACCCAATTAAGGGCAGCCTCACCGGCCCTAAGACGTGACTAGGTCACCGGTTATGCCGACGGTTGGCACAGATGCCCGTCCGCCGATCACGTTTTACCGCAACCAGGCGAACCCGCCGCCCACGCTCGCACTGCCACTTCCCGGAATCTCCAGGGTGCCAGCCGAGCCCGAACCGAGTCGCCGCTACCCAGAATATCTGGGACGCCGACTCAGAGCCTACAACACCCGCAAAAGCGGGAGAAGACCAAGCGGTCTCCACCAGGTAATTTTTTCTGAGGTTGTCTTCCTCTCGGCCCCCATCTGTTAAGATGGCGGCCCTCGGTCCCGCACCACGTACGGGGTAACGAGTTGGACAGTACCAGGGCAAAACTGGCACTGTCTCCGACTGCCAGACCATTAGCCGTCACCGTATCAAAAACGGTGACGCCCAGGGTGCACCACGGGGAGGTTGTCTGGCATGGCACCCCAACCTAACCTAACCTAACCTAACCTAACCTAACCTAACCTAACCTAACCTAACCTAACCTAACCTAACCTAACCTAACCTAACCTAACCTAACCTAACCTAACCTAACCTAACCTAACCTAACCTAACCTAACCTTAAAAAAAAAAAAAAAAAATAACGATAGGAAAAATGCATTATTGCACTTCCCGGCATCGGGTCAATGCCGGGGGTATGTGGGGCTCACCATGGAAGCCGTCGCTTGACGTAGCGACGGCACCACTCTCCGCCCAGCCGATCCCCCACCCAGCCCCTAGTGGGCTCGATGGGGGGCCGGAGGGGGGGCATACCCACTAAAAAACCTATCGATGTGCCCTCTTCCGTTGGTCCAGTTTGACATGGGAACTGTTGGATCTGTCTCCATATCACACCGGCGGCAGGCTCGGCTTCCCAAGCCCCCTCACTTTATGGGAGATGCCCGAGCACATTTGGGCATCTCCCCAGACGGACGAGACCGTGCAAGGCGAACGTGGGACTACCCAATCCCCCGCCCACTGGCCGCGTTAAGGAGGAATGCGAAGGACAAACTGCCGTCGCCTTCCCCCTAACCGTCTGCGTCGGATCGGATCCGCCTGGACGTCATCCTCGCGGTCCCGCTCCGAGGCCTCCTTCTGCGCCAACACCTCTTCACAGAAAGAGACCGTGGCCTCCCACGACCTGTCACTGTCCAGCATAGCCTTGACTACGCTGGGCAGGGAGAGGTCCCCTCCCACCTCGGCCACGAGGGTGCGGCGTTGTTGGCTCCAGGCCGCGCACACCTCTAGGGTGTGCTGCGCCGAGTCCTCTGCCGCGCCACACTCATAACACCCTGGTGTTGTTTCCCTCCTTGCTATGCGGTGGAGGTAGTCGCCGAAGCAACCGTGCCCCGTCAACACCTGCACCAATCTAAAGGTGAGCGCTCCGTGCGCTCTTCCCACCCATTGGTCCAACACTGGGCGGATTGCCTCAATAGTTCTCACGCCCGCAGTAGGATTTTCCAGGTCCAACGACCACTGCTGCATCATGGCCTCTGAGGCCCGATTTCTGGCGCCCTGGATCTCTTCGAGGGCCAAGCGATCCCCTCGGTTTCTCGCATCAACCTTGAATTGGAACGTTTCAGCCAAAACTTTAGCCTCTAGTTCCCAAGGTGGGGTTCCTGCCAGAACGCAGGCCGCCACCCAGGAAATTGTGCGGTATCCTCGAATTGCCCTTAAAGCCATAGTTCTTTGGGGCTGGTGAAGAAGAGTCTTGTTTTTCCGGTCCAGGCAATCAACCCAAACCGGCGCTCCATACATCGCCATGCTTCTTATCACCATCATGTGGAGCCGCCGACACTTTGCACTTGGACCTCCGATGTTAGGTAATAGTCTTCCTAGTGCCAAACCCGTTTTTATTAACTTCGGCGCGAGCTTTTGGAAGTGCTCCGTAAACTTCCATCTCGAGTCAAGTATCAAGCCAAGATACTTAATAGAGCTCTTAACCTCAATCCTTTGCCCGTCAACTAAGATGTGCGGCCCAGCGGGGGGCCTGCCTCGGGAGCCACGGAAAAGTATAGCTTCCGTCTTCGGCAGGGCCACCTCAAGACCCAAAGCCCTTATACGCCTCACGACTAAAGTAGTGCCTACTGTTGCCAGTCGTGCTGCGTCCTCATAGTTTTTGCCACGTGCGGTAATCAAAGTGTCGTCCGCGTAGCAAACCATGTCCATTCGTGGCAATAGAGACAGAACCTTGCGGCACTCCACAACCCACGCTTCGTCTTTGGATTTGCCCTTGGTGGTCAGCATAGAGTACAGCCCTTTCCTCTAAATAACTGTGTATGAGTCTACGCAGGTAATGCGGCACCTGGTGGTATTGGAGCGCATCCCTGATGCACTGAAAGGGAAGGGTGTTGAAGGCGTTAGCGATGTCCAAGGACACCGCTAGGACTACCTCTCCCCTCTCAACAGCCTCTTCTGTTATTCGACGCAGAGTTAGAATAGCGTCTATCGTCGAAAGACCACGTCGAAAGCCAAATTGCCGCTCTGAGACGTTCGGCCCTTCCGTCTCCAGGTGCTGTGTGATGCGGTCAGCGAGCAGTCGCTCCAGCATCTTAGCCGCTTCAGCCAGCAGAACTATAGGTCTAAACCCGGAAGGGGAATCAGGTGGTCGTCCCTCCTTCCGTAGCAGACAGAGTCGGCCCTCCTTCCAGATTTTGGGGAACCGTCCCGTCTTTAGGCATTTGTTGAACAGCTCGCGGAGCCGGTCCCCCAAGTGCTTACAAGCTAGCAACAAAACACGGCTTGGAACCCCATCTGGCCCCGGTGCTGTCTTCTTTCGACGTAATCTGTCAAGCAGGTTCTCCATCTCGCCGTCAGTGACAAGGGGAACGTCTTGCAGCTCCTCCTCCTGCTGCTCTGTGACCGCAGAAGTCAACCGAGAACGTGGGTCTTCTTGGACAGGGAAGAGCCCATTCACCACTTGCACCAAAAGTTCAGGCTGAAAGGATTCCGTCGGTGGGGCTGGTTGCCGTAATTTGTTGCAGACCGTACGGTATGGCCGCCCCCAAGGGTCTCTATTCAATTCATCTAGAAAACGATCCCAAGCCTCATCCTTTGCCTTTCGAATCGCTAACTGGAACGCTTCTCTGGCTTCGACGTAGGCCGCATATAGCCGTTCTTCTTCTCCTTGTTGATGTCTGCGCCGCCTCCGACATCTCTGCAAAGCACGCCGGTGAGAAATGCAGTTGGACTTCATACTCCCAAGTTCTGAAGACCACCAATAAACTTGGTCTTTTCTTGGCGGACCATACCTCACTCGGGGCATAGCCGTGTCGCAGATGGTGGACAGGGAACCTCGGAATAGGTCAGCCTGTTCATCAACGCCCAGATGTTCAGTCGGTGCGGCATGCCAGCTTTCCACTATGGCGGCCTCTTCAGCCAGCTCTTTGTCCAGTTTAGTTAAAGACCATCTAGGAAAAAGATGCAGTCCTCTCTGTAATGGCGTTGGTGTTGTCGATCCTGGTGATGGGGAGATTTCAAACCGAATATAGTGGTGATCAGAAAGAGACTCTTCCATTTCCAAGACACGCCAATCTGCAATGCGTGTGGCTATTGACGGGGTGGCGAATGTGAGATCCACCTTGGACCCTCCCTGCTGTCTCACACATGTGTTGCCTATACCCGTGTTTAGTAAAACTAAGCCCAGGGACGCTGCCCATTCTTCCACAAGTTCTCCCCGACAATCTGTTGAGGGAGACCCCCAGGCCGTAGATTTGGCGTTAAAATCACCCATAATAATAATCTGGTTACGTGTGAAACGCTGGACCACAACCGCAAGATTTTCAAGGAAAGGTTCAAATTCCGCCAAGCTTCGATTTGGGGAGAAATATATCCCAATCAGGATGATCTCACCCCAGGTGGCAGCAACATAGCCGGGACCCTTCTCCCTGCTAGAGATGAGTGGGGTGTGAGTAGCTGCATCAGTCACAATGGCTGCAGTGCCATTGGTGTCCCCGAACCAGTATGGACGAAGGGGGACAGAGTAAGGCTCTGCAATTACGGCGACGTCGATCGACCACTCTGCCATGTTTTGAAGTAGCAGGTCTTGTGAACTGGCACAGTGGTTGATATTCACTTGGAGAATTTTAAATTGTCGCGACCTATCCATTGAGTTCGGACATTTCTACCTCTTCCACTTGTGTGGAGCATCCTTCTGCTGCTGATGCCTGGGTCCTTTGGGTCATCTTATCTTTTCCCTTGCTGGGTGGGGGATTACAACTTTTCCCGCCCATTATATGACCAGCTGGTTTTCCTGCTTTGGCACATATTGCACAGTGCATATCCGCATTGCAGCTTGCCACTTTGTGACCTTCTTTGCCACAGCGGTAGCAAAGTCCACTACGGTCTTCCTGCGCTGAGCAGCGCTGTCGAGTGTGTCCCACTCCCATGCATCTAAAGCATCGCATTGGGAGGGGCTCGAGTGCACGGACTTGAGCGGAGCTCCAGCCTACCAACAAACGGCCCGCTTCAATCAACTTCTTCGCCGCTGCGACTGGGCACCGGACTATGGAGGTCCCTGTGCCTCCGACGCCAGGTCTTACGTCACCAGCCCGGACCTGGTCTAGTGGGCAGTCCCCTTTCTCGGCAACCGCAGCAGCGAGTTCGGCTTTCCCTACAGAGTCGTCTAAACCCGACACCCTGAGGTCGACGGACTTGCAGGGTCGCGTGATCCGCGCAACATCTCCAATTGCCGCTTTCAGTTTCTCTGCTAGAGCATCAGCTTTCGGACCACTAGTAGCACCAGGAATTTCGAACATGCGCGCCCCAGTCGCCGTTTTTTTGACTCGAACTCCCTCCAAGCCTAACTCCTCTAACTTAAATGCTGATTTAGCCCTACTTATGACATCTGCATATGAGGCCCCCTTTTCCATAGCTTCTGAGTCCAGTGTTAGGACTACCGCTGTCGTTTTGGGGGCAGTCAGCTTGCGGGACTTCTTCTTCTTTTTCTTTTTTTCTGCCCCATTCTGCGCTTGGGGCCGCTTCCCCGCTAATTGTGAGGGTTGCGACCTTGCCGGCACTTTTTGTGAAGCTGCTTGCTGTTGCTGCTGCTTTTTCTTCTTTTTCTTGCCCTTTGGCCCAACTTCTACCCACCCATCATCTTCGGGGTCCGCTGCCACAGAACTCTGAGGTCTGCTTGTGCTGGCCTGTGAAGCTGCAGGCGTAGCAATTGGAGCAGCAGTTTGTTTGGCTGCCGGTTTCTTCTTTGAAATAGGAGCGGGTGCAACCGACTCCTTCTTCTTGTCTCCCGCCAATGGTGGTCGTATGATTGGCAAAGGTGGTAGCCTCTTTTCGAGACTAGCAAACCTCACATTAAAAATTTCTCCCACTGAGTCGATTACAACCCGCGTGAGCTTATCAACAACGTCGGCAGCAACCACAGGCGGTTCTTCGCGAAGCGCCGACCTGTTTTCTGTATACGCCTGCTTAAAAGCTTTCAAATCCGATCTTAGAAGATCTACCTCATGGCGAAGGCGCGCGTTATCAGCGCGCAGTTTTCGCGTCTCCTCTTCAACAGTACGTGAGGACAGAACCTCGACGATCTCCTTCAAAGTATTGGAGGCGTCCACAAGGGCTTTGTGGTCGGTGCCCTTGATATTTTTCGCCTTCCGCGTAATCTCAACTATCGTGTCCGCCATTTTGACTCCCTTTTGCCGGAGCGTCTCCATGTCCAGCAGCAGAGGTTCATTTATAGGCGGAGTTGGATCCGCATCCAAGTCAGATGATACTACTCCTTCCCTTGTTTTGGTAGTAACAGTATCGGTCACTACGCTTGACTCTGCTTTATGTTCCGCCTTCTGGAGTCGATACTCCTCTCTGGCTTTTCCAACTCCCATATACCGGCCATGGGTCGGTGGTCGACCTCGTCCCCGACGAGCTTTGGGGATTTTCGCACGAGCGATTTCTTCCGCATCAGACGCAAAGCTTAAGGTAAGGGGTCGTTTCCTCCTCACTTCACTCCTACGGTCCAGGCTCCCAGACACAGAAGCACTGTCATCTCCCGAGGCTGAGTATGCCGAATAAACCGACATTCGGTCTTCCTCAGCCGAAAACATACGCTCATTCACGCCTGAGCTCGGCACTCCCTCTCCAGCAAGAGTACGCTCGCTTCCGCCTGAGCTAGGCTCACCGTCGTCTAAAAGGTTTTTTGGTTTAGTAAAAGATTCCATTTTGATTCCCACGATAATGGTAGCAAGAAAAGGTCCACCCGGGCAGAGGCTCCATACCCGGGCAAGCGTACGGGTTATCGAAGCAGGGGGGCCGCAGGTCCCCTGCTCCGTTGTCGCGTAAAGACCGGTTTCCCACCAGCCATTCACCCTCTCGCCTTGCACGACAACGAGCTTAGGGTTGGGGATTTTTTATAGAGGTTGTCTCCTCGCGAGGACACCCAATGAAGGGCAGCCTCACCGGCCCTAAGACGTGACTAGGTCACCGGTTTCGCCGACGGTTGGCACAGATGCCCGTCCGCCGATCACGTTTTACCGCAACCGGACGAACCCGCCGCCCACGCTCGCACTGCCGCTACCCGGAATCTCCAGGGCGCCAGCCGAGCCCGAACCGAGTCGCCGCTACCCAGAATACGTCTGGGACGCCGACTCGGAACCTACAACACCCGCAAAAGCGGGGAAGACCAAGCGGTCCCCACCAGGTAATTTTTTCTGAGGTTGTCTTCCTCTTGGCCCCCACCCGTTGAGATGGCGGCCCTCGGTCCCGCACTGCGTACGGGGTAACGAGTTGGACAGTACCAGAGCAAAACTGGCACTGTCTCCGACTGCCAGACCATTAGCCGTCACCGTATCAAAACGGTGACGCCCAGGGTGCACCACGAGGAGGTTGTCTGACATGGCACCCCAACCTAACCTAACCTAACCTAACCTAACCTAACCTAACCTAACCTAACCTAACCTAACCTAACCTAACCTAACCTAACCTAACCTCAACAAATATTTTTCGGCCAACAAAATTGAAACGCATATATTGACATATATGAATTTCGATAAATCTATCAAATAAATAAAACTAAATTTCAAATAAAACAGTTGAACATCAAAATCTAAATAATGTATAAAAACAAGATAAAATAGAATACAACATACAAAATATAATACACAAGTAGTCTCTGAAAAATATAGGTTAAGAAATAAGATAGTACTATATATTATTAAAATATATAAAAACTACTTAGTAAATAAAGAAGTAAATAAATAAACAGTCATATATTATGTAAATAACAGGAAGTCAGCAAAATTTAATAATTAATAGATAAAAATTAGGTAACAACATAAATTAAAAAATTCTTCAGTGGAGTTATACTAGAATAAATAACAATAGTCTCAAAATGAAAATAAAGATAAGAAATAGGCTAGAAATATATATCATCAGCATATATATAAACCTACCTAGAAATTAAGAAAGCAAATGTGAAATATAGATAAGTCAAATTAAGAGTGTAATAGGACATAAGAACTCGATAGGATAAGCAAACCTGTAATCAAATAAGTACAGAAGTAAGTTAGTCATAAAATAAGATTGTAAAGCCAAGTGAAACCAAAAGAAAATGTAAACAAGGAAAGATGTATAGCCGAAGAGCTATGTAGTTTAAGCAAAGCTGTATTAAAATTAGAAATAAAACTTGATGTGAAAGATTAATAATAAGCATTAAATAGAACATAAGGAAATACTGTAAAACAAGTTTACTAAATTTTGTGAATGTAATAGATAAATAAGACAACAAATAGATGTAAGAAAAAATATTGTAAAATTGCTATGCAAAATAAGGAAAAGAAAACTAGAAGGAGGAACCTTGTAACAAAATTAGTAAAAAATGTGTGACCTTATTTACCCCTGTGTTGAATAAATAAAGATAAAAATAAAGTAAAGATAGGCGGGCATCCCACCCGTTAAAAGAACAAAAGATGATGAATGATAGAAAGATACAGAATGCAGAATAAAAGTGCGAGAGGAATGCTAGATAGAACTGGAATGAATGAGAAGTTTAGATTAACAAAGTCCTGGAACCCGAGTCCGGGGAGAAGTGGAAAAAAAAAAAAAAAAAAAAAAAAAAAAAAAAAAAAAAAAAAAAAAAAAAAAAAAAAAAAAAAAAAAAAAAACCTAACCTAACCTAACCTAACCTAACCTAACCTAACCTAACCTAACCTAACCTAACCTAACCTAACCTAACCTAACCTAACCTAACCAAGCTCATTTTGAAACTCCTAGACTTCTCATAAGCTTTCCCAAAAATTCCTAAATATCTCTTGCATTTTTCTTAACCTCCCACTTTTTGCTCGGTGGACCTATCTCTTATAGTTTTTTCGCAATTAAATTTTTTATATATTCCCATACATCAAAAACCTGACTTAGTACAAAATTTCATTTTTGCGATAGCGCGTTGATGTCTTTTGTACTAAACCAGTGTTAAAATCTGCCCCTAAGGTAAACTTTTTCAAACTAAAAAATATTTAAAAAATTCATAACTTTTTCTTCATTTGACATTTTGTAATTTAGTTTTCAGATTTAGATTCAGTAGCCCTTAAGGCATATTTTGATTAATCATTTAACCACCTAACTTTAAATTTGATCTAATTATTCCAGTTTTTTCAATATTTTCATTAAAAATTCTTTATTTTCACTCAAAAACCCTTAATAACTTTTTTCCGTTCTGACGGATTTTTATTATTGATATCTCTAATTATTCTCCTTACTATTCTACGTCTTTCTTATTTAGAAATATTTATTCTATACCTTATAGTTTTCTCATAATTTGAGTTTGAAATTTTCAATTTTACATTAATTTTGGTCATAAAATTTAATTATTAGCAAACGTTATAACTTTTGATCCCTTCATTCTTTTTCAATTCTGTTTTAATTAAAACATAGATCTAGCTATTGTCCACCTTTGTATATATAGAACATAACTTTAACCTTAACATTAGATTTTTAACCGACAATTATAACTTTCGTCTAAACCTAACCTAACCTAGGTCACTCTTTCTTTAATATCTTCCATAACCTTTCTTTGATTATAGTTCTGCTTTATAATTCGAATAGAACTTTGTAAAGCGCTTGTTTTGAAATATCAAACACGTCTCTAGCGAGTTTGTTGGATATTTTAACGCACTTTTAAATTTTTAATTTTCTCAAATTTAATTTATTAATAAATAGTTTAATACTGCACTTTTCAGCATTTTTCCTTCTGTTTATTGTTAAACTCGCCAAGCACCACTCATATCTTTTTAAATCACGCGAATAGCTACAATAGTCTTTAAATTATCACTTAACCTTACTTGTAACCTAACCCTAACCTAACTTTTCAACCTTTTCCTTGATATTTTCTATAATTTGCGCGTCCGAGAAGCAGTTAATAGTTTAAAACTTTCTTATCAGCGGGCTTCACCCGCTCCATGTCTCATTTCAAATTTAGCACACATAATTTCCAAAATTTGGCTGAACAGAATTAAACATGAAACGCACCTCAAAACGCAACGCCGCAGCTGCGACTGTGGCTACTTCTAGTGCCATGAGCTGGAGGAGAATGTCCTCCAAGAGCTCACCAACCAAAGAACCTCCCTCCCAACCTGATCCTGTTCCAAGCCCATCACCTCCTTTTGTGTCCCCCACCGGCTCTGTCACTAATCTGGCTGTGCCTGAACTAAATAAACCAACTGTTGCGGCAGAACCTGAAACTCTAATTGAACCAATCAACTTTACATGCACCCCAACCGAAATTGTTCTCCAAGCTTCGGAGAACATCATTAAGTACATCAACCTTGGTAAAAGCGTTACCAAAAAAAGCAAAGACGCTATAATAGCGCTTGCCAACACCATCAAACATCATGCCAATCATCTTTCCATTGCTACAATTTCTACTCCAACAGAAACAGAAACAGAACCCATTCTTAATTCTAACTTGAAAAGCCAAATAGCCTCATGTATCAAAACAGAAGTTACCAACTGTGTCAAAGCAGAATTTGCTCTACTAAAAAAGGAACTCTCCTCACCTAATACAACCTCTACAAGCAAATCCTACGCCGCCGTAACTAAAACCCCCACAAAAAATAATAATTCTACCCTCGCACAAGATCCTAAGAATAAAACTACTAACCCTGCAATCATAATTACCGTGCCTTCTGCAAATTCCAAACAGGAAGCCATCACCAAATGGCAAAAAAGCATTTCATTTAGAAATGTCACATATGCTCCCTCGAAATGCCAAGCCATCACCAACAACAAAATAAAAGTTGAGTTTGACAACACTGACCAATGCCAGGAAACTCTCAAACGCTTAGAAACCAACCCAGACGTCGATGCGGAAGTCGCGAAAAAGCTTCTACCGATGTTTGTACTAAAAGGCATCCCCAGAACCATCCCCGCAGAAGAAATACCGGACATAATCATACACCAAAACGAAGCTCTCAAAAACTCCATGTCCACAATTAACGCCAACCTCACACCCTGTATCACCCTTAATAATCGAAACCCGAATCTATACAACTATGTCTTTAAGGCATCCCCCCAGGTCTGGCATGCCGCCATTAACTCGGAAAGACTCAACATTGACCATCACAAAATACATGTAGCGGAACACTCACCCCTGTTGCAGTGTTTCGAATGCCTAAAATTCGGACATACACGAACCAAATGCCCAAACAAAACTAAATTTTGTAGCCACTGCTCCCTCGAAGGACATATCTACAAAAATTGTCCCAAAAAAGACAACACATCAGTCGTCAAGTGTCTCAACTGCCTAGTGCACAATCAAAAAACCAAAGAGACTACCAACACCAACCACGCAGCAACCTCGAACAACTGCCCAGTCAGGAACGCACATAAGATGCGGCTCACTGAAATAATCGATTATGGCTCAAAATGAACTTCACCTAAATATATTTTATATACATATATATATTTTAAAATAATCTCATACAATTTAACTTACACTAACAAACCCATTAATTGCTTACCATAACAAACACTGCACATTGCAGTTTACACAACGCGTATACCAATAGCGCCGCGTGTAAATTGAAGAATCGTAAATATCTACAATTTGCAAAAAAAAAAAAAAAAACCTAACCTAACCTAACCTAACCTAACCTAACCTAACCTAACCTAACCTAACCTAACCTAACCTAACCTAACCTAACCTAACCTCACCACCACCACCACCACCACATCATCATCATCATCATCATCATCATCATCATCATCATCATCATCATCATCATCATCATCATCATCATCATCATCATCATCATCATCATCATCATCATCATCATCATCATCATCATCATCATCATCATCATCATCATCATCATCATCATCATCATCATCATCATCATCATCATCATCATCATCATCATCATCATCATCATCATCATCATCATCATCATCATCATCATCATCATCATCATCATCATCATCATCATCATCATCATCATCATCATCATCATCATCATCATCATCATCATCATCATCATCATCATCATCATCATCATCATCATCATCATCATCATCATCATCATCATCATCATCATCATCATCATCATCATCATCATCATCATCATCATCATCATCATCATCATCATCATCATCATCATCATCATCATCATCATCATCATCATCATCATCATCATCATCATCATCATCATCATCATCATCATCATCATCATCATCATCATCATCATCATCATCATCATCATCATCATCATCATCATCATCATCATCATCATCATCATCATCATCATCATCATCATCATCATCATCATCATCATCATCATCATCATCATCATCATCATCATCATCATCATCATCATCATCATCATCATCATCATCATCATCATCATCATCATCATCATCATCATCATCATCATCATCATCATCATCATCATCATCATCATCATCATCATCATCATCATCATCATCATCATCATCATCATCATCATCATCATCATCATCATCATCATCATCATCATCATCATCATCATCATCATCATCATCATCATCATCATCATCATCATCATCATCATCATCATCATCATCATCATCATCATCATCATCATCATCATCATCATCATCATCATCATCATCATCATCATCATCATCATCATCATCATCATCATCATCATCATCATCATCATCATCATCATCATCATCATCATCATCATCATCATCATCATCATCATCATCATCATCATCATCATCATCATCATCATCATCATCATCATCATCATCATCATCATCATCATCATCATCATCATCATCATCATCATCATCATCATCATCATCATCATCATCATCATCATCATCATCATCATCATCATCATCATCATCATCATCATCATCATCATCATCATCATCATCATCATCATCATCATCATCATCATCATCATCATCATCATCATCATCATCATCATCATCATCATCATCATCATCATCATCATCATCATCATCATCATCATCATCATCATCATCATCATCATCATCATCATCATCATCATCATCATCATCATCATCATCATCATCATCATCATCATCATCATCATCATCATCATCATCATCATCATCATCATCATCATCATCATCATCATCATCATCATCATCATCATCATCATCATCATCATCATCATCATCATCATCATCATCATCATCATCATCATCATCATCATCATCATCATCATCATCATCATCATCATCATCATCATCATCATCATCATCATCATCATCATCATCATCATCATCATCATCATCATCATCATCATCATCATCATCATCATCATCATCATCATCATCATCATCATCATCATCATCATCATCATCATCATCATCATCATCATCATCATCATCATCATCATCATCATCATCATCATCATCATCATCATCATCATCATCATCATCATCATCATCATCATCATCATCATCATCATCATCATCATCATCATCATCATCATCATCATCATCATCATCATCATCATCATCATCATCATCATCATCATCATCATCATCATCATCATCATCATCATCATCATCATCATCATCATCATCATCATCATCAGTATTTCAGTATTTCAGTATTTATTTATTGCATATCACATTACATAATGAGGTGGAACATTTAATAAGGTCTACATGTGACGCCCTGCAAGGGCATTGCAATATTATTTTATTTTATTTTAAGGGCTATTAATTACTAAATATAACACAAATTTGAAACAATTCACAAAATTAACATTAAATAATTACTTAATCATACAAATTTTAACATTCAGGGTGCTTATCCTTATTTATAATCATCTATTTTTTTATTGAATAATATAACAAAATAACACTGCGCCATTCATAACACCGTACTTATATTATATTTATTTTATTTTATTTACTTGATTCTATATATATATATTAATTGAAATCATTTCTATTTTTAGTTTTAGATGTTTTTATCTTCAAAAAATTCATTTAAATTATAATAGCATTTAGCGATGAGAAATTCTTTTAATCGTTTAATAAAATGAGTAGGTTTATCCAAGTTTTTTAGGTAATTAGGAATGTGGTTAAAAATCTTAATTAACATGGTATGGGGGCTAGATGATACTAATTTCATACTGGAGAAAGGTACTTTTAGTTTGTTTAAGTTACGGTTATTTCTTTTATTATTGATAAGAGGAGAATAAAATTCTGGATGTTTTATAACAAACTTGCATGCTTCTAGAATGTAGATAGATGTAACGGTCAGAATATTATGCTTCACAAAGTGAGATCTGCAGGATTCCATTTGGTCTATGTTAGTAAGTATTCTCACACATTTCTTTTGTAGTACAAATACCCTATCCACATCGCAAGAATTTCCCCATAAAATTACCCCATATGAGAGTATTGAATATGCATATGCATAGTAAGCCGTAAGAGCAGTACCGAAATCAGTTACACGTTTTAAGTGATAGAAAGCATATACAAAAGATGATAATTTGTTAGCTACTTTTTGTATGTGTGGTTTCCAATTAAGATGACTGTCCAGATTAATTCCCAATAAAGCAGCAGAGTTACACGTTTCCAGTGCTATGCCATTGTAGTTATATGATATTTCTAATGAAGATTTTTGATAGGGTTTAAATTGTATGATTTTAGTTTTTTCAAGATTAAGTTGCAAGTGGTGTGATTTCAGCCAATCTGTAATTTTATCAAGATTTGAGTTTAATTTAGATTCAAGTTCTGACGTGGTAGAGCATTGGATTAAGATGGAGATGTCGTCTGCAAATAACACACATACATCATTTAGGTTGTTAGGGAGATTATTTATATAAATGAGGAACAGGATACATCCCAAAACGCTACCCTGTGGGATAGAGCCAGCCACGTGGACTCTATCTGATCTAATTTGACTTATTCTACCCGTTTCGAAGTCAATATTCTCAATTTCAACTTGCTGAGATCGGTTATTGAGGTAAGATCTAAACCATTCATGAGCCAGACCTCTTATTCCAGTTTGGTAGAGTTTATCTAATAGAGTTACATAACAAACTCTATCATACGCTTTACTCATATCGAGAAGAAGCCCAACTGCGATTTTTTTATTCTCTATTACTTGTAATATGCTTTTAATGAATTTATAGACAGCTAACGTGGTGGAGTGATTTTTTCTAAAACCACTTTGGTTTTCATGCAAAATTTTAAACTTTTCATAAAAGGAATAAAGTCGTTTGACCATGGCAGTCTCAAATATTTTTGATGATGTTGTAGGCAGAGCGATAGGGCGAAAATTATTTATTTCAGTTGATGATGTTGTAGGCAGAGCGATAGGGCGAAAATTATTTATTTCAGATGTATTTCCCTTTTTGTGAACCGGTTTAATAATAGATGTTTTTAGGGCATCTGGGAAAACACCCTCAGAAAAGGATTGATTCACTAATGCGGTAAATGGGAGCGTTAATAAATCATCACATTTTCTTACTAATAAGGGAGGAATTTCATCAATACCATAAGATGTTTTATTTTTTAGGTTTTTTATGATATTGTTTATTTCTTTATGTTCAACTGGGTTTAAAAAGAATGAATTTTTTAAAGTGTTATTCAAGGGCGGCCTGGTAGCGTTTATATCGATTGAGTGCGAATTTCCAGTTGATGCAAAAAAAGAGTTGAACATGTTAGCTACTAATTTGGGGTCATAGATCATGTTGTTGTTGTTTGTTGTTTTTAGTTTTAGATTTTTATATGTTCGTGTGTTTTTGTTAGTCTCTTTATTGATGATTTGCCACATACATTTTGTTTTATTTAGGGACTTTTCAAAATTACGCTTGTTACAAATTTTTTTGGAAGCATTTACAGTTTTCTTTAATACTTTGCAATATTGTTTATAGTAAGTTTTTAAATTTTTATTTTTACTTCTAGAAACTAGTAATTTTAGAAATCTTTTATAGCGACATGAAGTTTTTAGTCCCGTAGTTAAATAAGTATTTCTTGATTTTATTTTAATTTTTATTAATGTTTTAGGTATACACTTGTTTAGAATTTTTTGTAGCGTATTGTTAAATAAGTTATAATTTTCATTAACGTTATTTTTAGGATGTAATACATTTTCCCAATTTATAGTGGACAGTTCTTTTTTAAATTTACATATATTCTTATCATTAAATACTCGTTTACATATTGTGAGTTGTTCTAAGTTAATAGTATTAAAGGGTAGAGAAAGTAATAAACCGCGGTGGTCTGAAAAACCAAACTCACGTACAGCTATGTTTACATCTTTAATTTTGAAATTAATAAATAGCAAGTCTAAACATGTGGAACTGGTTGGCGTAATTCTAGTGGGTTCTTTAATCTTTTGACGAAAGTTATAGGATAACATTAAGTTAGAGAGTCTTTTTTTCTCGTTACTATTTTTTAGAAAGTCTGTGTTTAAATCACCGCCTATAATTATATTTTTTGATATATCTTTTTTTGAGAGTAGTTCTAAAAGACTTTCCAGACGCAAATAGAATACTTCTACTTCTCTTTTACTACAGGGCCAGTAAAGATTTATTATTAACAGATTCAATTTGGGGATTTCAATAGCACATATTTCAAAAATCATTTCCACTGACAGAGTGGACAGATCTAATCGATTACAATATTCTAATGTATTTTTTATGAGTATACATACACCACCACCATCGTGCTGGTCTCTACAAAAGAACGAGCATATAGTAAAACCATCTATTTTTAGTAAATCTTTCTTATGTGTGTTTAACCATGACTCGGATATACATATAATGTGTAAATTAGGAATATCGTCTAAAACGGCCTCTAGAAGGTGAGTTTTATTACATATACTTTGCATATTTTGGAACATAATATTTAAGTTAGTTACGAAAGGAAGAGTTACTTGCTGGAATTTCTTTGCTTTTTCTTGGTACCATATTGTTTACTTGCGTGTTTTCTCCATTTCTTGATTTATTTGAAGGTAGGCTTGAGGATCGAGTGGTTCGTTCGTAGATTGACAGTTGCTGAATGGGTTTGTTATCATCACTTTGTTCTTCAAATTGCGCGCTAGGGTTAGTCATCGTGTCATTGTTTCGTAATAGATTTGTTGTCTCTTTTCCATTGATAATTAACTTGTTGTTCCTGATAATTGCATGTTGTCCATTTTTTCGTGCCAATAGTAGAGCACGGTTTAATGTTCTTTTTTCTTTCAAAGCCTGCGGACTTAAATATTCGGTGATACCGAACCCAGATTCTTTTAGATATATCGAGTTTTCTAGTATTTGTTTTTTTATCCTTTTACTCATTAATTCAATTTTAACTGGTCTTCTATTGCTTTTTTTGCCAATAAATGTAGCTTCTTCAATGTAGCCTGACAAATCCACGTTAAGTAAGTTGTAAAAAATGTTTACGATTCTCTCTATTATTTCTGTTTCAGTTTCCCAGTAATATTCGGCAAGACCATGCAGGACGAGTATTTTTTCATGGGATGTGTTTATTATTTCGGTTTCTTTTGATTCATGTGAATTAAGACGTTGAATCTTATTTTGCAGACTTTCATAATCAGCTTGGAGTGTATGACATCTTTGGTTTAGCTCTTTTATTTTTGTGTTTAGACTTGAGATATCTTGTTTTATCTGTGTTTGTTCAGCTGTAATTTTTTCTGATGTATTTTTAAAGTCCGCTCTAATTTCAGATAAAGCATTTTCTAGCTCTTTTCGGAAGGAAGTTTGGACTGCTGATATTATTTGTTGGTTATTTTTTTGCAGAATTTGTATGAGTTTTTTAACTGTAATCTGTTCATCCTCTTGCTCGTGGCAAAGTATTGAGTTATTGATATTCTCGGATTGTGGAGTTCCAAAGGTTAAAGTATTTCCAAGGGGGGAGATCATAGAGTCGTCATCACTACTGGCCGATCTTTCTTCAGTGTGACGGAGTCTATTTTTCCTTTTGGTGACGTTTCGATCAGTTGAAGCCGCCTGAATATTCAGCGTAGCATGTAAGTGTTGGTGGGATCGAACAGGTGTATTTGAATTATCAGTTTTTGGTTCTTTCGATCGGCACAGTTGACATTTCCATGACTGTTTATGTTCTCCTGTCATTGTGTTATAGAAACGCTGTTCAGATACATTTGCACATTCAAGGTCATAACTCTGGTGACAGATTGTACATTTTAAAAATCTCCTATCGGGAATATCTTGGTGGCAGCCAGCGCATATGCCCGCCATCTTACGGAAAGTATAAACCTGATTATAGATGTTTCAAAGTTCTCAATATAGATGGAGTAAGTTATTCCAGTCCACAGGTGTAGGTACTCTACTCGTCACTAGATGGCGCTACGTGTAGGAAATCTCGAATGCGACTGGGTGACGGAAGGTACAAAGTCCAATTTAGTTTTGTTTACAAAATTTTTGTTAAGTTCGTTATTTAGTTTTAAATATTATGCACTATTATCATGTATTTTTCACTTAATGTTTATGTTTTAGTTATTTCACGTAACTCACATATATTTCACATTTCAAAAAGATTTTCTTATAAAAGTTTTAATCATAAAATTGATCATTCAAGCACTTTGAAGTTTTTTTTATTTATTATTCCGTTTTTGTTCTCACAAACACTTTCACTTATTGTTTGGCACTTGTTTATCACTTCTACAATTTTATTATAATAGGTTTTGGTCATAAACTATTTGTTTACTTAAATAAAGTACGCAAACGATGTTGTAAGCACAGCGCCCTCTGTGGCGTGTCTGTAATTCAATCATCATCATCATCAGGTTAAGTTTTGTTAGGTTAAGTTTTGGTTAGTTAAGTTTTGTTAGGTTAAGTTTTGTTAGGTTAAGTTTTGTTAGGTTAAGTTTTGTTAGGTTAAGTTTTGTTAGGTTAAGTTTTGTTAGGTTAGGTTTTTTATCACAGGCCTCAAAAACTAACATTTTTCAAAATGGCGGACAGGTAGGTATGCCAAAAGCACATGAGATTATCTTTTTTAATACAATTCTTCCTTTAACTTACTTTCTTACTTTTTAGTTGTTTCTATTCTAAGGTTTGGTTATGTAGGTTACATTTTGTTAGGTTAGGGTTTGTTAGGTCAGGTTTTGTTAGGTTAGGGTTTTTTTGGTTAGGTTAAGTTTGTTAGGTTAAAGAGCTTATTAGACTTTCCTTAATCAAGGATCCTTAATCTAGGATCCTTAATCTAGGATCCTTAATCCACTTAGCATCCGTTTTGCAGTCGGCAAAGCTTCTGATAACACCTGCCTTAATTCAGCGTCCTTATCTATCGAGAAAAATTTCAACGATATTACTATAGCTATAATTTTAAAACAAAAATTTATTTTGATATTTAAATTGCTTTCATTTAAAAAGAAAAAAAAAAATCTATCTATCTATCTATCTATCTATCTATCTATCTATCTATCTATCTATCTATCTATCTATCTATCTATCTATCTATCTATCTATCTATCTATCTATCTATCTATCTATCTATCTATCTATCTATCTATCTATCTATCTATCTATCTATCTATCTATCTATCTATCTATCTATCTATCTATCTATCTATCTATCTATCTATCTATCTATCTATCTATCTATCTATCTATCTATCTATCTATCTATCTATCTATCTATCTATCTATCTATCTATCTATCTATCTATCTATCTATCTATCTATCTATCTATCTATCTATCTATCTATCTATCTATCTATCTATCTATCTATCTATCTATCTATCTATCTATCTATCTATCTATCTATCTATCTATCTATCTATCTATCTATCTATCTATCTATCTATCTATCTATCTATCTATCTATCTATCTATCTATCTATCTATCTATCTATCTATCTATCTATCTATCTATCTATCTATCTATCTATCTATCTATCTATCTATCTATCTATCTATCTATCTATCTATCTATCTATCTATCTATCTATCTATCTATCTATCTATCTATCTATCTATCTATCTATCTATCTATCTATCTATCTATCTATCTATCTATCTATCTATCTATCTATCTATCTATCTATCTATCTATCTATCTATCTATCTATCTATCTATCTATCTATCTATCTATCTATCTATCTATCTATCTATCTATCTATCTATCTATCTATCTATCTATCTATCTATCTATCTATCTATCTATCTATCTATCTATCTATCTATCTATCTATCTATCTATCTATCTATCTATCTATCTATCTATCTATCTATCTATCTATCTATCTATCTATCTATCTATCTATCTATCTATCTATCTATCTATCTATCTATCTATCTATCTATCTATCTATCTATCTATCTATCTATCTATCTATCTATCTATCTATCTATCTATCTATCTATCTATCTATCTATCTATCTATCTATCTATCTATCTATCTATCTATCTATCTATCTATCTATCTATCTATCTATCTATCTATCTATCTATCTATCTATCTATCTATCTATCTATCTATCTATCTATCTATCTATCTATCTATCTATCTATCTATCTATCTATCTATCTATCTATCTATCTATCTATCTATCTATCTATCTATCTATCTATCTATCTATCTATCTATCTATCTATCTATCTATCTATCTATCTATCTATCTATCTATCTATCTATCTATCTATCTATCTATCTATCTATCTATCTATCTATCTATCTATCTATCTATCTATCTATCTATCTATCTATCTATCTATCTATCTATCTATCTATCTATCTATCTATCTATCTATCTATCTATCTATCTATCTATCTATCTATCTATCTATCTATCTATCTATCTATCTATCTATCTATCTATCTATCTATCTATCTATCTATCTATCTATCTATCTATCTATCTATCTATCTATCTATCTATCTATCTATCTATCTATCTATCTATCTATCTATCTATCTATCTATCTATCTATCTATCTATCTATCTATCTATCTATCTATCTATCTATCTATCTATCTATCTATCTATCTATCTATCTATCTATCTATCTATCTATCTATCTATCTATCTATCTATCTATCTATCTATCTATCTATCTATCTATCTATCTATCTATCTATCTATCTATCTATCTATCTATCTATCTATCTATCTATCTATCTATCTATCTATCTATCTATCTATCTATCTATCTATCTATCTATCTATCTATCTATCTATCTATCTATCTATCTATCTATCTATCTATCTATCTATCTATCTATCTATCTATCTATCTATCTATCTATCTATCTATCTATCTATCTATCTATCTATCTATCTATCTATCTATCTATCTATCTATCTATCTATCTATCTATCTATCTATCTATCTATCTATCTATCTATCTATCTATCTATCTATCTATCTATCTATCTATCTATCTATCTATCTATCTATCTATCTATCTATCTATCTATCTATCTATCTATCTATCTATCTATCTATCTATCTATCTATCTATCTATCTATCTATCTATCTATCTATCTATCTATCTATCTATCTATCTATCTATCTATCTATCTATCTATCTATCTATCTATCTATCTATCTATCTATCTATCTATCTATCTATCTATCTATCTATCTATCTATCTATCTATCTATCTATCTATCTATCTATCTATCTATCTATCTATCTATCTATCTATCTATCTATCTATCTATCTATCTATCTATCTATCTATCTATCTATCTATCTATCTATCTATCTATCTATCTATCTATCTATCTATCTATCTATCTATCTATCTATCTATCTATCTATCTATCTATCTATCTATCTATCTATCTATCTATCTATCTATCTATCTATCTATCTATCTATCTATCTATCTATCTATCTATCTATCTATCTATCTATCTATCTATCTATCTATCTATCTATCTATCTATCTATCTATCTATCTATCTATCTATCTATCTATCTATCTATCTATCTATCTATCTATCTATCTATCTATCTATCTATCTATCTATCTATCTATCTATCTATCTATCTATCTATCTATCTATCTATCTATCTATCTATCTATCTATCTATCTATCTATCTATCTATCTATCTATCTATCTATCTATCTATCTATCTATCTATCTATCTATCTATCTATCTATCTATCTATCTATCTATCTATCTATCTATCTATCTATCTATCTATCTATCTATCTATCTATCTATCTATCTATCTATCTATCTATCTATCTATCTATCTATCTATCTATCTATCTATCTATCTATCTATCTATCTATCTATCTATCTATCTATCTATCTATCTATCTATCTATCTATCTATCTATCTATCTATCTATCTATCTATCTATCTATCTATCTATCTATCTATCTATCTATCTATCTATCTATCTATCTATCTATCTATCTATCTATCTATCTATCTATCTATCTATCTATCTATCTATCTATCTATCTATCTATCTATCTATCTATCTATCTATCTATCTATCTATCTATCTATCTATCTATCTATCTATCTATCTATCTATCTATCTATCTATCTATCTATCTATCTATCTATCTATCTATCTATCTATCTATCTATCTATCTATCTATCTATCTATCTATCTATCTATCTATCTATCTATCTATCTATCTATCTATCTATCTATCTATCTATCTATCTATCTATCTATCTATCTATCTATCTATCTATCTATCTATCTATCTATCTATCTATCTATCTATCTATCTATCTATCTATCTATCTATCTATCTATCTATCTATCTATCTATCTATCTATCTATCTATCTATCTATCTATCTATCTATCTATCTATCTATCTATCTATCTATCTATCTATCTATCTATCTATCTATCTATCTATCTATCTATCTATCTATCTATCTATCTATCTATCTATCTATCTATCTATCTATCTATCTATCTATCTATCTATCTATCTATCTATCTATCTATCTATCTATCTATCTATCTATCTATCTATCTATCTATCTATCTATCTATCTATCTATCTATCTATCTATCTATCTATCTATCTATCTATCTATCTATCTATCTATCTATCTATCTATCTATCTATCTATCTATCTATCTATCTATCTATCTATCTATCTATCTATCTATCTATCTATCTATCTATCTATCTATCTATCTATCTATCTATCTATCTATCTATCTATCTATCTATCTATCTATCTATCTATCTATCTATCTATCTATCTATCTATCTATCTATCTATCTATCTATCTATCTATCTATCTATCTATCTATCTATCTATCTATCTATCTATCTATCTATCTATCTATCTATCTATCTATCTATCTATCTATCTATCTATCTATCTATCTATCTATCTATCTATCTATCTATCTATCTATCTATCTATCTATCTATCTATCTATCTATCTATCTATCTATCTATCTATCTATCTATCTATCTATCTATCTATCTATCTATCTATCTATCTATCTATCTATCTATCTATCTATCTATCTATCTATCTATCTATCTATCTATCTATCTATCTATCTATCTATCTATCTATCTATCTATCTATCTATCTATCTATCTATCTATCTATCTATCTATCTATCTATCTATCTATCTATCTATCTATCTATCTATCTATCTATCTATCTATCTATCTATCTATCTATCTATCTATCTATCTATCTATCTATCTATCTATCTATCTATCTATCTATCTATCTATCTATCTATCTATCTATCTATCTATCTATCTATCTATCTATCTATCTATCTATCTATCTATCTATCTATCTATCTATCTATCTATCTATCTATCTATCTATCTATCTATCTATCTATCTATCTATCTATCTATCTATCTATCTATCTATCTATCTATCTATCTATCTATCTATCTATCTATCTATCTATCTATCTATCTATCTATCTATCTATCTATCTATCTATCTATCTATCTATCTATCTATCTATCTATCTATCTATCTATCTATCTATCTATCTATCTATCTATCTATCTATCTATCTATCTATCTATCTATCTATCTATCTATCTATCTATCTATCTATCTATCTATCTATCTATCTATCTATCTATCTATCTATCTATCTATCTATCTATCTATCTATCTATCTATCTATCTATCTATCTATCTATCTATCTATCTATCTATCTATCTATCTATCTATCTATCTATCTATCTATCTATCTATCTATCTATCTATCTATCTATCTATCTATCTATCTATCTATCTATCTATCTATCTATCTATCTATCTATCTATCTATCTATCTATCTATCTATCTATCTATCTATCTATCTATCTATCTATCTATCTATCTATCTATCTATCTATCTATCTATCTATCTATCTATCTATCTATCTATCTATCTATCTATCTATCTATCTATCTATCTATCTATCTATCTATCTATCTATCTATCTATCTATCTATCTATCTATCTATCTATCTATCTATCTATCTATCTATCTATCTATCTATCTATCTATCTATCTATCTATCTATCTATCTATCTATCTATCTATCTATCTATCTATCTATCTATCTATCTATCTATCTATCTATCTATCTATCTATCTATCTATCTATCTATCTATCTATCTATCTATCTATCTATCTATCTATCTATCTATCTATCTATCTATCTATCTATCTATCTATCTATCTATCTATCTATCTATCTATCTATCTATCTATCTATCTATCTATCTATCTATCTATCTATCTATCTATCTATCTATCTATCTATCTATCTATCTATCTATCTATCTATCTATCTATCTATCTATCTATCTATCTATCTATCTATCTATCTATCTATCTACCGACCGACCGACCGACCGACCGACCGACCGACCGACCGACCGACCGACCGACCGACCGACCGACCGACCGACCGACCGACCGACCGACCGACCGACCGACCGACCGACCGACCGACCGACCGACCGACCGACCGACCGACCGATCGACGCACGGAACGGAACGGAACGGAACGGAACGGAACGGAACGGAACGGAACGGAACGGAACGGAACGGAACGGAACGGAACGGAACGGAACGGAACGGAACGGAACGGAACGGAACGGAACGGAACGGAACGGAACGGAACGGAACGGAACGGAACGGAACGGAACGGAACGGAACGGAACGGAACGGAACTACAGCTCTAAAAAGCAAGAAATAATATTGAAATCTGCGTAAGTACCTACGCATATCTGATATTAAATAACGTCTTATGAAGTCGGGTGGGGCTTTAAGAATTAAAAAATCAAATTGAGAAAGAGAAACCACGATAAATGTTTATACTAGGTGTTACAAAAGTACCCCTAATGCCGAATATGGTAGATAGGGACCATCAAACTGAACAACTTTTACTAAGGGGCCAACTCTGAAATCGCGAAAAAAAAAACTGCTGTTTCATACATTTTGATATTTTCGATTTTAATTTTTGTATGAAACAGCTGATTTTTTTTTGCGATTTCAGAGTTGGCCCCATAGTAAAAGTTGTTCAGTTTGATGGTCCCTATCTACCATATTCGGCATTAGGGGTACTTTTGTAACACCTTGTATAAATTAAAAAAGAAAAATATCTTTAACCGTTCCGTTCCGTTTCGTTCCGTTCCGTTCCGTTCCGTTCCGTTCCGTTCCGTTCCGGTTAAAGATATTTTTCTTTTTTAATTTATATAAACATTTATCGTGGTTTCTCTTTCTCAATTTGATTTTTTAATTCTTAAAGCAGTGTTGCCAGTGGCAGATAGTCAAATATAACATGAGACAGCTCAAAAAGTAACATTTTCACGAGAAAAGTAACATTACCTACTTATTGTGGAAAACGACACAATACTTTAATATGGCATTTTATTACACAAAAACTAAAATAAGTTTTCTGTCACATTTGTTAAACATCGATAAAATCGTAATAATTGTTGATCGAATAATCGACTGGCGATGCTCTAAAAAATGCCTGATGTGGACCCCTATCCACTAGTAAACTAATTAGTAACAGTCTTAAAAAAACATTTTAGTTAGTTTTTTTATATTAAAATTCTTCATAGGTGGGTTGTGTTTTGAAAGATGGCTACATCTTTGTTTGTATCCATTCGTATAAAAGTCTAGTCGCGGCGTGCGTAGCGCGCCGCGCGCTCCGGGCCCTGCGGTGATGACGGTTTGGTCAAAAAATCATTACAATCAATCTGTACCTAATGATTTTGTTTATGCATTTAAAATTTTAAAATCGATTGTAATCATTCGCTGCTAGTCACCACTCGCCTCACTTGTGCTTAAGTAAGCGGGATGGAAAATTAAGAAATACAGGCGAGTGAGTGAATATGTCGCATTCAGTCAGTCCACAAAATCAAGTGCGCCAAGATGACCTTAGAATATAGTTATTATTCTAAGAAGATGATAAACAAAAAAATCTTGAACGCGTTCCGTTTCACGATATTTTTTTGTTTGCTGGAAAATCTAAAAAGTAACATAAAGTAACATATTGAGTCGTGTAACATGGAGGTAACATGAGAGGGTCAAAAGTAACGTAAAATGTTACTTTTGTAACATTCTGGCAACGCAGACAGCGTTGCCAGAATGTTACAAAAGTAACATTAGCCCCACCCGACTTCATAAGACGTTATTTTATATCAGATATGCGTAGGTACTTATGCAGATTTCAATATTATTTCTTGCTTTTTAGAGCTGTTGTTTTTAGAAGCTGTTTTTTTGTATCAATTTTTTTAAGGTTTTTTGAAGGAGGTTTTTCTTTTTAATTTTTAAAAGTTTTTTATTTTTAACTTTTTTGTGGAAGGTATGTATAAGTAAATTTAAGCAACGATATACATATATTTTATTCATATTTCACACCTTTTAACGGTATAGTACTCCTAATAACTCAATTTCCACTTTTCGCGCTGTTAATTTTAGCAAGGGTCAGTCATGGGGTGCGTGACCAAAGTGTATTATCTCGAGCTCCTCCGTGCTTCAGAAGACACGTTAAGCCGTTAGTCCCAGCTACATTTGCACTCATTAACACCCACCAATCCGCATTGGGCCCGCGCGGTGGGTGATGGTCCATCCTATTCATCAGCCCATAAGTAAGGCTTGTATCCCAGCCCCAGCAGTGTGAATAAAAATGACTGATGCGAAACCTTTCAATACCGTAGAGTAATCACTAATACACTATCCTATTTGGTTTTGAAGAGTTCTCTTGAGTATCTTCGTAGTCCAAGGTCCAATGTGCAGGAAATTTTAATGTAAACACCCTTAAAGTATCCCCTTTCTAACAAAACAAGAATTATCTAAATCGATTTATAAACAAAGAAGCTATGTCTGAAGATCCGTTAAAACTCGTGCAAAAGTTACCAAAAAAATTACAGTATTTTCAGGATTACTCGAAAACTACTGAACCGATTTAAAATTTTCAAAAAATGGGACCAACTGGGGAACAAACCTGATAAAGTGGCGTTTGAATCAATCGGCGGACATACATAAAAAAATAAAAAACAAATAAACAGCCGAACATAGATTCTCCTCCTTTTTTTGAAGTCGGTTAAAAAGGAGGGGAATTGAAATTGAAATTGAAATTGAAATTGAAAAATTCTTTATTCAAATAAGCTCACATAACAAGCATTTTTAAATCGTCAATTCTTTTATCCTACCACCCATTATGACGTCTTTTAGCTGACAAGAAAAATGGGCGCAAAAAACTTATCAGCTTTATTAGAAGGAACGATATTTACAAATATGTATATCGTTTCCAGACATTACATTCAAAGTATTCATACATGTTACCATTAACATAGATTCATAAATAAATAACATTATTTAATTAGCTCATTTCTACTGAATCAAATTACAGGTGTCAAGCTTAATTCAAAATTTAAGGCTCAGCCTAGGCTATTACAAAAAAATTATACAAGGTGTTACAAAAATACCCCCAATGCCGAACACGGTAGATAGGGACCATCAAACTGATCAACCCCCACTATGGGACCAACTCTGAAATCGCGAAAAAAAAAAATCAGCTGTTTCATACAAAAATTAAAATCAAAAATATCAAAATGTATGAAACAGCTGATTTTTCCCTCGCGATTTCAGAGCCGGCCCCACAGCAAGAGTTGCTCAGTCTGATGGTCCCCATCCACCACACTCGGCATTAGGGGTACCTTTGTAACACCTTGTATATATATCTATTCATACAATTCAATAAACGTTAAGACAAGTAGGCAGAAGCAGACCCATTCCCACTGGCAGCACCCGTTCACGAGCATGACGCATGAACCAGCCATCGCTTCGCTCAACCATATTTGAGGGAACGTAACGACCCGCCTCACACGACACCACCATAGAAACGATTAAAGAGAGCATGACATACTTAGGCTACCCGTGTTAAGGCATCGAATTGAAAACTAATATCCAAAAGCTTTTCATAGGCCTATAGAAAGTGAAAGATTGCAATAAAAAAAAAATCCAAAACAAGGTAATAGTAGTTATGAATTTTATCTTTTTGGTAAGAAGTGCCATACATATAGATAATATTAAACATTTATATATATATATATATATGTATGCGACGTCCTTAATACAAGTAGTCAGAAGCAGACCCATTCCCACTGGCAGCACCCGTTCACGAGCATGACGCATGAACCAGCCATCGCTTCGCTCAACCATATTTGAGGGAACGTAACGACCCGCCTCACACGACACTACCGCAGAAATGTTTAAAGTGAGCATGACATACTAAAGCTACCCATATTAAGGCGACGAGTCAAGAAACCTGTAGATACGTTTTTTAAGTAGGTAGGACACTTCTTACAAACTATACTTAAAAAGAAAAGAAAAAAAAATATATATATCGATGACTCGAATCACTTGAAATTATAGTACAGAACTTTATACTAGACCCACGAAAGAACCACGGACTTATCTTAATCTATACTGAACATTAGAGTAAAAATTAAAAATACAAAAGCTATGCCCAGGCGTTATTATCCTTCAAATAATCGCAAATAGTGTAATAGCCTTTACTCATGAGATTGGATTTAACAGTATTTTTAAATTTTTCCAAAGGCAGTTCTGTAACTTCTTGTGGAATCTTATTATAAAAGGTAATACATCTACACAAAAAAGAGGTTCCGGTTTTATGCAGTCTGCGCTTTGGAACAGCAAGTTTGTCCTTGTTTCTTGTATTGAATTTATGAACATTACTATTCTTAACAAAACTATCTAAATTTTTCTTAGATAGTTTTGTAAAGAATAGGGGGTGTGATGTAGCTGTCATACAATGTTGCAAATGTAGATTCAGCAAAAACCCTGACACAAGTGGCGCGGGGACTGAACCGCCAGTCGTCTACGGAACACTGCCTCGCTATTACACTTTAATTATAATTATGGTATAAAATACTTTTATAGACTTATGTAATATTTCGTGTATCGTGTTGCGTTCAATAGATACAGTGAATCGCATAAGCTCTTTAATTTATCTCCCATAGGTTTAATATAGGCATCACCTAAAACGCGTTTCGTGCAAGGAACCCCTCGAGTGCTTCCAAAAGTTTTATTTTCAAGGCTTGATATATCGCATGCAGTGGCTCCACAAGATTTCTGAAAGATGTGTGCAAGTAATTCGCGATAGGGATGTGTTTCGTAAAAGGAACCCCTCACCCCTCGAGTGCTTCCAAAAGTCTTATTTTCAAGGCCTGATATATCGCATGCAGTAGCTCCCCAAGGTTTCTGAGAGATGTGTGCAAGTAATTCGCGATAGGGACGTGTTTCGTGAAAGGAACCCCTCGAGTGCTTTCAAAAGTTTTATTTTCAAGGCTTGATATATCGCATGCAGTAGCTCCTCAAGGTTTCTGAAAGATGTGTGCAAGTAATTCGCGATAGGGATGTGTTTCGTAAAAGGAACCCCTCACCCCTCGAGTGCTTCCAAAAGTCTTATTTTTAAGGCCTGATATATCGCATGCAGTAGCTCCCCAAGGATTCTGAGAGATGTGTGCAAGTAATTCGCGATAGGAAAGTGTTTCGTGAAAGGAACCCCTCTAGTGCTTCCAAAAGTCTTATTTTCAAGGCCTGATATATCGCATGCAGTAGCTCCCCAAGGTTTCTGAGAGATGTGTGCAAGTAATTCGCGATAGGAAAGTGTTTCGTGAAAGGAACCCCTCGAGTGCTTCTAAAAGTTTTATTTTCAAGGCTTGATATATCGCATGCAGTAGCTCCTCAAGGTTTCTGAAAGATGTGTGCAGGTAATTCGCGATAGGGATGTGTTTCGAAAAAGAAACCCTTCGAGTGCTTCCAAAAGTTTTATTTTCAAGGCTTGATATATCAGCAATATCAGCATGCAGTAGCTCCCCAAGGTTTCCGAAAGATGTGTGCAAGTAATTCGCGATAGGGACGTGTTTCGTGAAAGGAACCCCTCGAGTGCTTCCAAAAGTTTTATTTTCAAGGCTTGATACATCGCATGCAGTAGCTCCCCAAGGTTTTTGAAAGATGTGTGCAAGTAATTTGCGATAGGGACCTGTTTCGTGAAAGGAACCCCTCGAGTGCTTTTAAAAGTTTTATTTTCAAGGCTTGATATATCACATGCAGTAGCTCCTCGAGGTTTCTGATAGATAAGTGCAAGTAATTTGCGATAGGGATGTGTTTCGTGAAAGGAACCCCTCGAGTGCTTCCAAAAGTCTTATTTTCAATGCCTGATATATCGCATGCAGTAGCTCTTCAAGGTTTCTGAGAGATGTGTGCAAGTAATTCGTGATAGGGACGTGTTTTATGATAGGAACCCCTCGAGTGTTTCCAAAAGATTTATTTTTGAGGCTTGATACATCGCATGCAGTAGCTCCCCAAGGTTTTTGAAAGATGTGTGCAAGTAATTCGCGATAGGGACGTGTTTCGTGAAAGGAACCCCTCGAGTGCTTCCAAAAGTTTTATTTTCAAGGCTTGATACATCGCATGCAGTAGCTCCCCAAGGTTTTTGAAAGATGTGTGCAAGTAATTCGCGATAGGGACGTGTTTCGTGAAAGGAACCCCTCGAGTGCTTTCAAAAGTTTTATTTTCAAGGCTTGATATATCGCATGCAGTAGCTCCTCAAGGTTTCTGAAAGATGTGTGCAAGTAATTCGCGATAGGGACCTGTTTCGTGAAAGGAACCCCTCAAGTGCTTGCAAAAGTTTTATATTCAAGGCTTGATATATTGCATGCAGTAGCTCCCCAAGATTTCTGAAAGATGTGTGCAAGTAATTCGTGATAGTGACGTGTTTCGTAAAAGGAACCCTTCGAGTGCTTCCAAAAGTTTTATTATCAAAGCTTGATATATCGCATGCAGTAGCTCCCCACGGTTTCTGAAAGATGTGTGCAAGAAATTCGCGATAGGGATGTGTTTCGTAAAAGGAACCCCTCGAGTGCTTCCAAAAGTTTTATTTTCAAGGCTTGATATATCGCATGCAGTAGCTCCCCAAGGTTTCTGAGAGATGTGTGCAAGTGATTAGCAATAAGGATGTGTTTCGTAAAAGGAACCCTTCGAGTGCTTCCAAAAGTTTTATTTTCAAGGCTTGATATATCAGCAATATCAGCATGCAGTAGCTCCCCAAGGTTTCCGAAAGAAGTGTGCAAGTAATTCGCGATAGGGACCTGTTTCGTGAAAGGAACCCCTCGAGTGCTTCCAAAAGTTTTATTTTCAAGGCTTGATATATCAGCAATATCAGCATGCAGTAGCTCCCCAAGGTTTCCGAAAGAAGTGTGCAAGTAATTCGCGATAGGGACCTGTTTCGTGAAAGGAACCCCTCGAGTGCTTCCAAAAGTTTTATTTTCAAGGCTTGATATATCGCATGCAGTAGCTCCCCAAGGTTTCTGAAAGATGTGTGCAAGTGATTCTCGATAGGAATGTGTTTTGTAAAGGGAACCTCTCGAGTGCTTCCAAAAGTCTTATTTTCAAGGCTTGATATATCGCATGCAGTAGCTCCCCAAGGTTTCTGAAAGATTTGTATGAACCTAGCTTAACCTAAATCAACTGACGGCGCTAATCGGCTATCAGTCTATCTGCTATCGGCTATCTGCTGTTTCATACATTTTGATATTTTCGATTTTAATTTTTGTATGAAACAGCTGATTTTTTTTTTGCGATTTCAGAGTTGGCCCCATAGTAAAAGTTGTTCAGTTTGATGGTCCCTATCTACCATATTCGGCATTAGGGGTACTTTTGTAACACCTTGTATAAATTAAAAAAGAAAAATATCTTTAACCGTTCCGTTCCGTTTCGTTCCGTTCCGTTTCGTTCCGTTCCGTTCCGTTCCGTTCCGGTTAAAGATATTTTTCTTTTTTAATTTATATAAACATTTATCGTGGTTTCTCTTTCTCAATTTGATTTTTTAATTCTTAAAGTAGTGTTGCCAGTGGCAGATAGTCAAATATAACATGAGACAGCTCAAAAAGTAACATTTTCACGAGAAAAGTAACATTACCTACTTATTGTGGAAAACGACACAATACTTTAATATGGCATTTTATTACACAAAAACTAAAATAAGTTTTCTGTCACATTTGTTAAACATCGATAAAATCGTAATAATTGTTGATCGAATAATCGACTGGCGATGCTCTAAAAAATGCCTGATGTGGACCCCTATCCACTAGTAAACTAATTAGTAACAGTCTTAAAAAAACATTTTAGTTAGTTTTTTTATATTAAAATTCTTCATAGGTGGGTTGTGTTTTGAAAGATGGCTACATCTTTGTTTGTATCCATTCGTATAAAAGTCTAGTCGCGGCGTGCGTAGCGCGCCGCGCGCTCCGGGCCCTGCGGTGATGACGGTTTGGTCAAAAAATCATTACAATCAATCTGTACCTAATGATTTTGTTTATGCATTTAAAATTTTAAAATCGATTGTAATCATTCGCTGCTAGTCACCACTCGCCTCACTTGTGCTTAAGTAAGCGGGATGGAAAATTAAGAAATACAGGCGAGTGAGTGAATATGTCGCATTCAGTCAGTCCACAAAATCAAGTGCGCCAAGATGACCTTAGAATATAGTTATTATTCTAAGAAGATGATAAACAAAAAAATCTTGAACGCGTTCCGTTTCACGATATTTTTTTGTTTGCTGGAAAATCTAAAAAGTAACATAAAGTAACATATTGAGTCGTGTAACATGGAGGTAACATGAGAGGGTCAAAAGTAACGTAAAATGTTACTTTTGTAACATTCTGGCAACGCAGACAGCGTTGCCAGAATGTTACAAAAGTAACATTAGCCCCACCCGACTTCATAAGACGTTATTTTATATCAGATATGCGTAGGTACTTATGCAGATTTCAATATTATTTCTTGCTTTTTAGAGCTGTTGTTTTTAGAAGCTGTTTTTTTGTATCAATTTTTTTAAGGTTTTTTGAAGGAGGTTTTTCTTTTTAATTTTTAAAAGTTTTTTATTTTTAACTTTTTTGTGGAAGGTATGTATAAGTAAATTTAAGCAACGATATACATATATTTTATTCATATTTCACACCTTTTAACGGTATAGTACTCCTAATAACTCAATTTCCACTTTTCGCGCTGTTAATTTTAGCAAGGGTCAGTCATGGGGTGCGTGACCAAAGTGTATTATCTCGAGCTCCTCCGTGCTTCAGAAGACACGTTAAGCCGTTAGTCCCAGCTACATTTGCACTCATTAACACCCACCAATCCGCATTGGGCCCGCGCGGTGGGTGATGGTCCATCCTATTCATCAGCCCATAAGTAAGGCTTGTATCCCAGCCCCAGCAGTGTGAATAAAAATGACTGATGCGAAACCTTTCAATACCGTAGAGTAATCACTAATACACTATCCTATTTGGTTTTGAAGAGTTCTCTTGAGTATCTTCGTAGTCCAAGGTCCAATGTGCAGGAAATTTTAATGTAAACACCCTTAAAGTATCCCCTTTCTAACAAAACAAGAATTATCTAAATCGATTTATAAACAAAGAAGCTATGTCTGAAGATCCGTTAAAACTCGTGCAAAAGTTACCAAAAAAATTACAGTATTTTCAGGATTACTCGAAAACTACTGAACCGATTTAAAATTTTCAAAAAATGGGACCAACTGGGGAACAAACCTGATAAAGTGGCGTTTGAATCAATCGGCGGACATACATAAAAAAATAAAAAACAAATAAACAGCCGAACATAGATTCTCCTCCTTTTTTTGAAGTCGGTTAAAAAGGAGGGGAATTGAAATTGAAATTGAAATTGAAATTGAAAAATTCTTTATTCAAATAAGCTCACATAACAAGCATTTTTAAATCGTCAATTCTTTTATCCTACCACCCATTATGACGTCTTTTAGCTGACAAGAAAAATGGGCGCAAAAAACTTATCAGCTTTATTAGAAGGAACGATATTTACAAATATGTATATCGTTTCCAGACATTACATTCAAAGTATTCATACATGTTACCATTAACATAGATTCATAAATAAATAACATTATTTAATTAGCTCATTTCTACTGAATCAAATTACAGGTGTCAAGCTTAATTCAAAATTTAAGGCTCAGCCTAGGCTATTACAAAAAAATTATACAAGGTGTTACAAAAATACCCCCAATGCCGAACACGGTAGATAGGGACCATCAAACTGATCAACCCCCACTATGGGACCAACTCTGAAATCGCGAAAAAAAAAAATCAGCTGTTTCATACAAAAATTAAAATCAAAAATATCAAAATGTATGAAACAGCTGATTTTTCCCTCGCGATTTCAGAGCCGGCCCCACAGCAAGAGTTGCTCAGTCTGATGGTCCCCATCCACCACACTCGGCATTAGGGGTACCTTTGTAACACCTTGTATATATATCTATTCATACAATTCAATAAACGTTAAGACAAGTAGGCAGAAGCAGACCCATTCCCACTGGCAGCACCCGTTCACGAGCATGACGCATGAACCAGCCATCGCTTCGCTCAACCATATTTGAGGGAACGTAACGACCCGCCTCACACGACACCACCATAGAAACGATTAAAGAGAGCATGACATACTTAGGCTACCCGTGTTAAGGCATCGAATTGAAAACTAATATCCAAAAGCTTTTCATAGGCCTATAGAAAGTGAAAGATTGCAATAAAAAAAAAATCCAAAACAAGGTAATAGTAGTTATGAATTTTATCTTTTTGGTAAGAAGTGCCATACATATAGATAATATTAAACATTTATATATATATATATATATGTATGCGACGTCCTTAATACAAGTAGTCAGAAGCAGACCCATTCCCACTGGCAGCACCCGTTCACGAGCATGACGCATGAACCAGCCATCGCTTCGCTCAACCATATTTGAGGGAACGTAACGACCCGCCTCACACGACACTACCGCAGAAATGTTTAAAGTGAGCATGACATACTAAAGCTACCCATATTAAGGCGACGAGTCAAGAAACCTGTAGATACGTTTTTTAAGTAGGTAGGACACTTCTTACAAACTATACTTAAAAAGAAAAGAAAAAAAAATATATATATCGATGACTCGAATCACTTGAAATTATAGTACAGAACTTTATACTAGACCCACGAAAGAACCACGGACTTATCTTAATCTATACTGAACATTAGAGTAAAAATTAAAAATACAAAAGCTATGCCCAGGCGTTATTATCCTTCAAATAATCGCAAATAGTGTAATAGCCTTTACTCATGAGATTGGATTTAACAGTATTTTTAAATTTTTCCAAAGGCAGTTCTGTAACTTCTTGTGGAATCTTATTATAAAAGGTAATACATCTACACAAAAAAGAGGTTCCGGTTTTATGCAGTCTGCGCTTTGGAACAGCAAGTTTGTCCTTGTTTCTTGTATTGAATTTATGAACATTACTATTCTTAACAAAACTATCTAAATTTTTCTTAGATAGTTTTGTAAAGAATAGGGGGTGTGATGTAGCTGTCATACAATGTTGCAAATGTAGATTCAGCAAAAACCCTGACACAAGTGGCGCGGGGACTGAACCGCCAGTCGTCTACGGAACACTGCCTCGCTATTACACTTTAATTATAATTATGGTATAAAATACTTTTATAGACTTATGTAATATTTCGTGTATCGTGTTGCGTTCAATAGATACAGTGAATCGCATAAGCTCTTTAATTTATCTCCCATAGGTTTAATATAGGCATCACCTAAAACGCGTTTCGTGCAAGGAACCCCTCGAGTGCTTCCAAAAGTTTTATTTTCAAGGCTTGATATATCGCATGCAGTGGCTCCACAAGATTTCTGAAAGATGTGTGCAAGTAATTCGCGATAGGGATGTGTTTCGTAAAAGGAACCCCTCACCCCTCGAGTGCTTCCAAAAGTCTTATTTTCAAGGCCTGATATATCGCATGCAGTAGCTCCCCAAGGTTTCTGAGAGATGTGTGCAAGTAATTCGCGATAGGGACGTGTTTCGTGAAAGGAACCCCTCGAGTGCTTTCAAAAGTTTTATTTTCAAGGCTTGATATATCGCATGCAGTAGCTCCTCAAGGTTTCTGAAAGATGTGTGCAAGTAATTCGCGATAGGGATGTGTTTCGTAAAAGGAACCCCTCACCCCTCGAGTGCTTCCAAAAGTCTTATTTTTAAGGCCTGATATATCGCATGCAGTAGCTCCCCAAGGATTCTGAGAGATGTGTGCAAGTAATTCGCGATAGGAAAGTGTTTCGTGAAAGGAACCCCTCTAGTGCTTCCAAAAGTCTTATTTTCAAGGCCTGATATATCGCATGCAGTAGCTCCCCAAGGTTTCTGAGAGATGTGTGCAAGTAATTCGCGATAGGAAAGTGTTTCGTGAAAGGAACCCCTCGAGTGCTTCTAAAAGTTTTATTTTCAAGGCTTGATATATCGCATGCAGTAGCTCCTCAAGGTTTCTGAAAGATGTGTGCAGGTAATTCGCGATAGGGATGTGTTTCGAAAAAGAAACCCTTCGAGTGCTTCCAAAAGTTTTATTTTCAAGGCTTGATATATCAGCAATATCAGCATGCAGTAGCTCCCCAAGGTTTCCGAAAGATGTGTGCAAGTAATTCGCGATAGGGACGTGTTTCGTGAAAGGAACCCCTCGAGTGCTTCCAAAAGTTTTATTTTCAAGGCTTGATACATCGCATGCAGTAGCTCCCCAAGGTTTTTGAAAGATGTGTGCAAGTAATTTGCGATAGGGACCTGTTTCGTGAAAGGAACCCCTCGAGTGCTTTTAAAAGTTTTATTTTCAAGGCTTGATATATCACATGCAGTAGCTCCTCGAGGTTTCTGATAGATAAGTGCAAGTAATTTGCGATAGGGATGTGTTTCGTGAAAGGAACCCCTCGAGTGCTTCCAAAAGTCTTATTTTCAATGCCTGATATATCGCATGCAGTAGCTCTTCAAGGTTTCTGAGAGATGTGTGCAAGTAATTCGTGATAGGGACGTGTTTTATGATAGGAACCCCTCGAGTGTTTCCAAAAGATTTATTTTTGAGGCTTGATACATCGCATGCAGTAGCTCCCCAAGGTTTTTGAAAGATGTGTGCAAGTAATTCGCGATAGGGACGTGTTTCGTGAAAGGAACCCCTCGAGTGCTTCCAAAAGTTTTATTTTCAAGGCTTGATACATCGCATGCAGTAGCTCCCCAAGGTTTTTGAAAGATGTGTGCAAGTAATTCGCGATAGGGACGTGTTTCGTGAAAGGAACCCCTCGAGTGCTTTCAAAAGTTTTATTTTCAAGGCTTGATATATCGCATGCAGTAGCTCCTCAAGGTTTCTGAAAGATGTGTGCAAGTAATTCGCGATAGGGACCTGTTTCGTGAAAGGAACCCCTCAAGTGCTTGCAAAAGTTTTATATTCAAGGCTTGATATATTGCATGCAGTAGCTCCCCAAGATTTCTGAAAGATGTGTGCAAGTAATTCGTGATAGTGACGTGTTTCGTAAAAGGAACCCTTCGAGTGCTTCCAAAAGTTTTATTATCAAAGCTTGATATATCGCATGCAGTAGCTCCCCACGGTTTCTGAAAGATGTGTGCAAGAAATTCGCGATAGGGATGTGTTTCGTAAAAGGAACCCCTCGAGTGCTTCCAAAAGTTTTATTTTCAAGGCTTGATATATCGCATGCAGTAGCTCCCCAAGGTTTCTGAGAGATGTGTGCAAGTGATTAGCAATAAGGATGTGTTTCGTAAAAGGAACCCTTCGAGTGCTTCCAAAAGTTTTATTTTCAAGGCTTGATATATCAGCAATATCAGCATGCAGTAGCTCCCCAAGGTTTCCGAAAGAAGTGTGCAAGTAATTCGCGATAGGGACCTGTTTCGTGAAAGGAACCCCTCGAGTGCTTCCAAAAGTTTTATTTTCAAGGCTTGATATATCAGCAATATCAGCATGCAGTAGCTCCCCAAGGTTTCCGAAAGAAGTGTGCAAGTAATTCGCGATAGGGACCTGTTTCGTGAAAGGAACCCCTCGAGTGCTTCCAAAAGTTTTATTTTCAAGGCTTGATATATCGCATGCAGTAGCTCCCCAAGGTTTCTGAAAGATGTGTGCAAGTGATTCTCGATAGGAATGTGTTTTGTAAAGGGAACCTCTCGAGTGCTTCCAAAAGTCTTATTTTCAAGGCTTGATATATCGCATGCAGTAGCTCCCCAAGGTTTCTGAAAGATTTGTATGAACCTAGCTTAACCTAAATCAACTGACGGCGCTAATCGGCTAATGTCAGCCCCTTTCTGTACTAAAGTAGCTTTAAATTACCTTTAAACTTAGAGCATTACCTTTAAACGACGTAACTTTATGGTCTGTGGTGGATTTGACTATCGAGTTGACGTTAGCCAGCTCTGTAAAATTCTTGCTGCCGATTTTACTAACATTAGTATCGAGTACGTTATTGAGGAGTATTTTTTTACGCACGTAAGATTTAAACTTGGCTTGGCAAAACAGTCAAACTCTATTGCCAAAAGAAAATGAAATAAAAGATCGTGATTCGCTCACTCGCTGAAAAATGGAATGGAAAGTTTATGCTGATGCAACTAATCAATTGCTCCGTAAACTAGATGTTTTACAAAATCGAGCCTTACGCGTTATTACTGGCGCTATGATGTCGTCTCCTATAAATTCTTTAGAAGTAGAGTCTGGGGTTCCTCCGTTAAATATTAGAAGAAGCTACCTTACTGAAAAATATTGTTTGAAATTAGTCAGCCATGATAATGTTTTATTAAGTCGCTTCCTACAGAACATTTCCATTCCAAATTATAACATTAACCCTTTACCTGCTTCCCCTTCAATCAGCGAATCCATAGCTTACTTAAACTTTGAATTTCAAGACACAGTACGCTGGTCGTATCTTATACCCTGTTTCTCTTACAGCTTTCATACAATGTTACTTGATGTTTCTGTAAGTCTGGCTAGATTTAATACAAAACAAGATTTTTATGAGTTTCTGGACGAGAAAAGTGATTATATTAAAATTTATACAGACGGATCCAAATCTTCTTCTTACACTAGTTTTGCTTTTTATGACTCAAATAACAAATTTGGTAAAGTGTTTTCGTGTGATGAACATTTTTCAATTTTTTCTTCTGAAATACTTGGTTTGATTTTTGCCTGTAAATATATTATTCAAAATTTTCATAGTTCTAAGTTTTCGAAGTTCTTAATACTATGTGATTCCATGGGCGCTTTACAAGCCTTAGCACAAAAGTGTATCAGTAATAATTGTATTTATCTAAAATAAAATAAATAAATAAATAAGATATCTTGTTCACATACTACATAGTAACAATATTTTTGTAGAATTCTGCTGGGTACCAGGGCATTCTGGCATTCTCGGCAATGAGTTGGTAGATAAACTCGCACGATCTGCTAAAAACTTGGCTACAATTAGTGAATATAACGTACCATGCAGCGATTTAGTACTACATTTGAAAGAAAATTTGCTTAAACGGTGGTCATTGAATTTGGAGAACACTCGAAAAGTTAAGGGCAAATGGCATGCTGAAATTCTGTACCTTCCGTGAAAAGAGGTATAACTCTAAAAACATGATTTTTGGGAAATTGACTTTAAAGTTAAAAAAAATCTCACTCTTCAACTAAGAATGATAAAATAAAATAAGTGCTTGTAGACTGTAGATGGTTTAGCTAACTTTGTTTTCTTGTATTATTTAAAGAGAAATGTCTTACAGATTTTTCAGTATTCATGAAATTGTTAAGTTACATCACTAATCACATTTATTTGTTTTGTGTATATTGATGTAATAAGACTTATATCATTTTTCACCATGAAAATCTGCTTTCGTGTAAAATGTTAACTGACTTTATTATTTTGTGTCTGCCTTTTCAATTGTATGTTTTTTTTAAAGTTGTAGAACAAACATTGTTGAACACACTCTAAATGTTAGTAATTAGAGATTAGTTTTGTAGAATCGTTTAAAAAAGTCGAATTATATCAATTTACACAACTTTTTTGAAAAAAATCGATGTGGATATTGTTATAACTTTTATCACAAACGATATAACTAGTACGTATACTATGTGAATAGTGATATAACTTATGATAAAATACTAAATAATATCATGAGGTAATGTTTGCTGTTATTAAAACCCAAAAATATTTCGGTAATTTATTACTAACACTTTGGTAATCATATAAAATACTAAATCTTGCTTCATCAGCGCTTAAATCAACTTGAATAAGCAGAACAATGTGTTTTAAATTTAGAAAAATTAACATAACAATATTAAATTTAAAAACAAAACATAACAGATGTTTAGACTTGCTAAAACTGTTGTTGTATCGAAATTCAACGTAACATAATATAGAAAACAGGCTGGTATTTAAACACCTACTCAGAGAAAAGAAAATGAATATAAAAGTTTATTCCATTGAGCTGATCGGGAATTGATCCCATTGGTTTAATATTGACTTGACCACGGAGTGCTTCATGTTAAGACAACACAATCATCACTACAGTCATTCAGACTCAAACTTAGCCAACTTGTAAATGACAATTAGCAATAAACCGATCTTAAAAAAACCACTCATAAGACCCATTTCCATTCAGTAGCAAATTAAAATAAATTAATTTACTCCCAAAATAGTACATTTCATTATATATTAGTAAATAAATTATTCTTTAAAAACTCCCAACACAGAAAAGCTAACTCTTTATAAAAACCCCCCATACAAAAAAGCTAACTCTTTAAAAGTTAAATATAATATCATCATTATTATCAAGTTATAAATAAATCTATGGGAAAATCGTAGACGTCGATGGACCGCGAAGTTAATGTGACGAGCTTACATGTAAATCCAAGATCTATTTAAGACTTGATGATATGATCACATTATTTTCAACTTTTTAAGAGTAAGCTTTTTTTGTATGGGGGTATTTTATTAAGAGTTAGCTTTTTTGTATCGGGGGCTTATTAAATTTTTAATTTCAGTTTTATTTGAAGCTTTTTAAACTAAATTTTTGCGGCCATTATCATTGAAGTAACATGGTACCAAATTTTGAATTCAATTTCAAAAAGCAGATGAGTCCTGATTACCAATCTAGGAGTATAACCTAATCATCGAAACAATTCCAACGAGCCCAAACACGATACCTCTGCTGTATGTTGTTGAAGAGTTAGGTATCCTTCAGATTCTAGATGATGCCTCATCATCACCACCTATTATACATTATTCGCAATCTACTTATTAAAGACCATTCTAGTGATCCCAAACACTATACCTCTGCTGTATGTTGTAGAGGAGTTGAGTATTCTGCAGATTCCAGTTAATACTTAAGCTTCAGGTCATGGTTACCTTACCATGTTCTTTTAATATCATTGCAGTAACACGGTACCAAATTTCGAATTGACTGGACATATGAAACTTAGCCAGATCCCCTCATCAACTAGAAAAGAGCTGATGATCTTCTAACGGCTGATCAGATCATGGTTACCTTACCATGTTCTTTCAATGTCGTTGAAGTAATACTGTACCAAATTCCGAATCGATCGGACATAAAGAAGTTAGTCAGATCCCGTCATCAACTAGAAAAGAGCTGATGATCTTCAAGCAGCTGAACAAATTTTCATGAAACATGACTAAGAACAATCAGGTTAAAATTATCTTTCAAACAAAAAACTAAACCAAAATCAGTTCATCCCTTTGGGAGCTACGATACCACAGACAGATACAGAGACACGTTAAACTTATAACACCTCTCTTTTTGCGTCGGGGGTCAAAAAGCAGTTAAAACACAACTCTTTTTCCGCGTGTTAGTAAGACAGGCAAAAATTAATAATAAAAAACAAAAAATACTCCCGTATCAAAAAATACTATGTACCTATTTAATTTCTTGTAAAAAATAACGTGCAATGGTGTAAAAAGTTAGTGTATATTGATACAACTCACTATTATGCATCGAAGCAATCTCACACTTATTTTAAGAAACATAGGGCAGATTTTCATCCCATCAATGACTTTAGCCCATTATTAATAAAATGGCACAATGTATTATGCTTTGTGTAAAGTGATACAACTTACATTGAAATTCATCTTGTTTAGTGTCGCGGAGTCTCTACTGATGTGACCGCAGCGCATGAACGTCGGCACAATACTGAGACAACACACTATCGTATCCACACAGGCGCGGGGGAAGGGTACGAGGGAAGGGGAGGTCGCGGGGGGTTTATTGGGCAGTTTTATCATTTTACACAATAAGTAATCAAACGTTTTACTTCGTTTATTCATAATATTTTTTGATATAAGTCAATTATATCATTTTACACCTATCCCAAACCTATATGTGATTATTGATTCAACTTGAATTATATCAATAAACACAAAATAAAACTTGATTATTACTTCATTTTTAATGCTATAAGTCGAGTTAAATCAATGTTCACAAACTAGCATACTGTGAAATTATATGTGTGTATTGATATAATTCTAGATAAATCACTACGCACAATTTAAGTCAGTTGTTATTGAATTGTGTGTAATGTTTTAAAACGAGTTATATTTCTAGACACTAATTTAAAGAGAAATAAGTTTCGGTACACATTGTTTTAACTAGAGATATATTAATATTATTATACACATTTTATTTCAAAAAAATCATAGAAAAGCAAGCACTTATATTACTATGCACAAAATTTATCTCTGTTGATATAAAGTCGTAAAAATACACCAATTAGACACAAAAAAGCTAATTTTTCGATGACTTGAATAGTGAAATAAATTCAAAATCGATATAACTCGAGTTAGATCAGTTTTCACTGAAGGTACAGAATTGTCCCTGTACCCAGTACGAAAGCTTGGTTTGAAAAACCAGGTTATCCCGGTAGAAATTTCATTACTAGTTTATGTAGATTAAGAATAGGTCATTGTAAATTTCCATCTCATCTTCACCGTCTTAGACTTAGCAATAATTCTATATGTAAATACTGTTCTGTCCCAAATTGCGACTTACAACATTTATTTTTTTACTGTAAATATTTTAATTTGGAGCGTCTTTTACTAGTCTGTTCTTGTGATGATAGTATAAAAAACGAATTTCCTAAAAATATACAAGATTTACTTAAACATAATGAACTATACAAAATTGTATATAATTTCTACATTAACACATTCGGTCCTTTGTAAATATCATTCATTTTAATTTTAAGATTAAGTTTTAACCCATTCTCGTTAATTACTTTGGTTTTTCCTTTAATTTGTCATTAGATTTAAATGATTGTTATTTTGTTTAACCTTAGATTATACTTAATCTAAGTTTGTGTAGAATGTTGCTGTTATTGTTTAAGCAGATGGCCATGTAGCCAAAGCTTTAATAAATTAAAAAAAAAAAAAAATGTAATGGAAAATCTCGTGTCACGATATCTATCTATTCTCTATTCTTCTGCTGAATCAGTGTTCTGTCCATAAATTTTTTCCAAGTCTATGGTTCTGTCTGACTGAGATGATTCGTTCGTTCAGAGGGCTAGTACATGTTGGTGTTTTCACTTTTCGAATAGTTAACTATCGTTTTGTCTCTTTTACTCATTCACTCACTCACATTGATTATGACAGTCCGATAGCTGTGCGAGAAGTGAAAGAAAGAAAATACAACTCATACATATATAATAGGTCCTTCGTTCGTATCGTGTCGTGACATCTATTCTGTGTATATGATTGGTACGTACGTACGTACGTGACTTGACTGTGAGTAAAAATGTTCCTTGTCGTGAATAAAGTGGACTAAGGAGTTAGTGGAGTGTTTTTTTGTATTTGAGTGAGTGAATATTGCAGGTTGCAGGTCAGTTAATAATACATAAGTAAATTATTAACTTAAATACACAAAGTATTGGTATCCAATAGACTATTTTGTCCTTATCTTGTAACATTAATGAAATCATACCTGCACACCTACCTAATCCTTTGATTTCTTGCTATTATTATCATCGCTATACCTAGTTTAACATTATTATAATTGGTGATGTGGTTGTATAAATCGTTAGTGCAGATTTATTTGTCAAAATCTGGTACTTTACAATATATCACAGTGCACGGTGGTGCCTATGCATACCTGCTAGTTTCTTCTAGACGCGCGTTAACGTTAACCTAATAATAAGTTTGAGTGTAATGTAACAGAGTTGAGTGATCTGTAGTAGGTAGGTACATACAGATTCTGCTGTTCAACAAATGCGTATTTCTCAATGAGAATACTTAATGTCTACTATTATTCATTATTCACACTATAAATATAAATAATTATCTGTAAATATTGAGTTAAACCAATCGCATTTATTCGATGTGCAGTGGAATGTTATATCCTGTTTTCTTTCAAAAAAGACATAAATTTAATTCCACTGAAGAGGTACAAGTGGATATAATGGAATCAAGAGCACACACATAAAATCAAAATCTCTGTTTCAATGTATTATAAAAGCAAAATTTAGTACTTCTAGCAATATTTAGTTGTCAAATAAACACCTCTTCGTTTCTCCTTTAAACTCAACCTGGATCTTCGGTTTGCCGCAGTCATTGATTACCTTGGAGGAGTGACTACAGCTTAAAGTATTTTGTGCTTAATAAATTGTGTAGAGTAGTTCCCTAGTTAAGTATCCGTGAACACTTCTAAGTGAAATAAGTAAACGTTTTTTGTTATGTAGTGTTGAGAGTAATATACATACCTACCATATTTTACATCGGTGGTTAAAATTTACTAGTCACTGTGCTTAGTGCTATGTCAGTGATGTGGTGGTGTGCTCGGGTGGGCCGGGCAGCATGCCAACTGTAATGCTACTGAGCCACACAACTGTTGTGCACTCTCTTGTTTAGTTTTGAACTCATGTTGTAATTACTATTGTGTTTACGCTTGAACTTGTTCATCAAGAGTATTATCAAGTGGTCTTTCTAAAGTGATAGTGCTTTAAACATAGCAAGTAGTTATTTCCCCAGAATTTCAAGACATGCAGGTATGAAATATTCAAATTTTTAATGCAAATATCCTTTTATTTCTCAATTATTTTACAGTAAAAATTATCCACAAAAAGTAATTATAAAGTAGGTAAAAAAATACAATAATACAAAAGTGCCAGAAGACTGAAAAAAAAAGAAAAAAAATGTATATTGGTGGAAAGTCATTATTTTTTCTTTGTGTTGCAATTTGAAATTTATTACAATAACCCTCGTTATTGTAATAAATTAATTAATGTCACCTTGTAAAGCATACACTGCATCTAGCTGGTCAATTTTGAGGTTATGTTTAGCGGCTATTCCAAATAAATATCTAATGGTAGTCAGTGTCAAAGCCAAATTTTTGTTCATGGCCTTTAATGACAAGTCTGGCCTTGTATTTTGATACATTGCCATCAGCGTCTAATTTGGTTTTGAAGACCCACTTACAAGGTATGATTTTCTTTCCAGTCGGAAGCTCAGTGAGAGTCCACGTATTGTTCTTCACTAATGAACTGTATTCACTATCCATTGCTCTTTGCCAATCCAGTTTATTATCACTCTCTAAGGCTTGTTTTATTGTCTGAGGCTCTTGTTCATTGTCTGACATGCAAACATAGGTAGGAGTATTCTTTACTTTTCTCGGTCCCAAATTTTTTGTGACTGGTGGCTTCAGTGTGATTTTTTTGACCAGTGACATAGTCTTCATCATCGGTGGCACTGTCAATTTCTTTAGCAGTGCCCACAATTTCATAGGAATTTGAACTGTCACTTAAACTTGCATTGGTATCTTCTTGTTCTTCAGAGCAAAAAGTGATTGGCATCAAACTGCAGTTTTTATCTATATTTTCTTCCAAAAACACAACATCTCTGCTTTTAATAACCTTTGGACTCTGGACAATATCCCACAAATATTAGTTCATCTGCGTCACTGTCCCATTTCTGTCTCTTTTCTTTAGGGATGTGCACCATAGCACGGCAACCAAATACTCTCATATTTTTAAAGTTTGGTTTCACTCCTGTCCATTTCTCTTCTGGAGTTTTGTAATTGATGGACTTTGTTGGTGAATGGTTAATCTCATAGGCAGCTGTAGAGACAGCTTCTGCCTAAAATTTCTTTGGCAATTTAGCATCAATCAACAGGCATTTAGCACGTTCTACAAGAGTCCTGTTCATCCTCTCACTCATACCACGGAGAATATGGTACACTGAACTGTCGTCTAATACCAAACTCTTTACAAAATTTGTCAAATGTTTCATTTACATATTCTTTGCCATTATCAGATCTTAAAGCTTTAATCTTGGTGTCTAGTTGATTTTCAACAAAGTTCTTAAATTCTTCAAATTTTTCAAGTACTTGTGACTTAGAGTGCATAAAATAAACAAATACCATCAATGAATGTTACATAGTATCTGGCACCACCAAGGGACTTCTCTTCCATGGGACCACATAAGTGTGAGTGTATCACTTGAAGCAAACTGAAAGCCCTTGTGCCTTCATTTTAAAAGGTTGTCTTGTCTATTTACCCTGTAGACATGTATTACATATAAGGTTTTTATCTTGTTTGATTACCTCCATATCTACACCATCAGCAGACTCATTAGGTTTTTTAAGATTCTGATAATTGAGATGGCCAAGTCTTTGAAGCCATTGTATACAACATATAAATAATTTCGTGCATATCCAGTCATGACCAACTTAGAATGATGATAAATATTACAGTAATCTTTGCTGAATTTTACTTCATAGTTATTCTTAGTTATCTGATGTATTGATAATAAATTTACTGCCAAATCAGGAACATACAGTACATTTTTTACCTGTATAACACCAATTAATTCTTTACTCACATGGTCATAGCTTCTCAGATTAACTTTACAACATCCTTCAACTGCTAATGTCTTATTGTCGGCTACTTTGATTGTAGGTACAGGAGCGGGACCATAGTCATAGATCCAGTCCTTATTGTTCGTTATGTGCATAGCAGCTCCAGAGTCCAGGTACCAGCATCCACTATTCCAAGTCCGGGGACGCAGCAAAAGCAGCTACAAAACGGAGAAGTTATAGCTTATTGCTGTGATTCTGTTTTGAGTACAGACTTGAGCGACAATATTTTACTACATGACCATATTTATTACACTTAAAGCAGCGGGGGCCTTTTCCTGAATATTTAAAATTTCCTTTATGATTTGAGTAAAAAGCTGCAGAGTCACTTATATTATTTACATCTTGCAAGATTTTTGTTTTAACAAGATCGGTACTTATTGTCACACCTGAGCTTTCCATCGCCATTATCATAGGCCTATAAGATTCCGGTAGTCCTGCTAGAAGAAGTGTTCTCATTCTCATCGTTGACTATGAACCCTATATGTCTGAGCTTGTGTGCACAAGTAATTACTTTGTTAACATAGGTTTCTACACTCCCACAACCTTCTAGATCTGTGGTAATTAATTGTCTCAATAGCTTCCTACCTTGCTTGTCAGACCAGAGTCATCAAAAGCATTTCTCAAATTATACCATACCTCCTTTGCAGTTTTTGTTTCCTGGGTCCGGGAGTCGCAAAGGGGGCGCACCAAAAATGCACTCCTCTTTTTTTTTACTAAATGACAAAAAATACTGTTATAAAATAAATAGACAATTCAAAAATATTTTTTGGAAAAAAGTATTAAAAAATACTGACTATGATAACGACATTTTTCTATCAGAGAAAAACACATATTTTAAGTTACAATTTAGTATACAATATTCAGACATCATTATCCGAGTCCAGTTCAGAGTCAGAATCTAACTGGGAGACATCTCTGAACTCAAATTCAGGTTCTTGAGGTTTCAGTACCTAGTGTCAGAGTTTCATCAAATAAACTTTTATTTGAGTTTTTTAATCGTTTCTGCGGTCTAGTGGTTCGCCCACCTGTCTAAGGACGCAGGGGCCCGGGTTCGATTTCCAGGAGGGGGTACATTTGTACTCGGTTTGGTTGCTGGTAGGGCTTATTTCAAGTCCGCCTGGCTAGCTACCACCATCTTCCCTAAGTCAGACGCCATAACAACAAAAACAAACAACCATAACAAAAAATGCGTCAAATAATTCGAAATCATTCAAAAAATAACTACCTAAAAAAGAATTAGAGCCAATAATTATTGTTCGAAAGCGGAAACATATTTTTTTTCATGTCGGCTCCATACAAATTTTTTGAGAAAAAAATCTGAGCGAGTCAATAAAAATGCTAGACCATAATGACACTATTTTTGTAAGTCTCCTAAATCATATTCAAGCATAAAAGTCAACACTTTCAACATTTCGAATCGGATGCCTATGAAAGCCGAAATCCAGCCCAAAGTGGCGGCGGCGTCCCGCTGTGCACGCGCAGCGCAACCGCTGGTGGCCGGGCCACGGCCCACGGCCCACGTACGGCCGCGCCGCCGCGCCGCGCCGCGCCGGCCGGTGACATTTTAGTGGGTTTTAAATATCCGCACCGCGGCACACAAAACGCATTTCGCGTCGATGACCTAATCTTAAATTAAAAGTGGCACAGTTGTAACGCCCGTGACGTTGCTTCGATACATCTCGCACAAGCAATTCAGCTAAGTGTATTACATTACATTATGCATCTTTTAGCAGTCTCAAGAGTAGGATAATGTATAACAATTTGGTAGGTTTGGTAATCAGTGAGCAAGTTCCCATGCCACTTCGGAAATCTAAGTCATTACAACACTGGCATTTTTTCATTACGGTACATTCAAAACGGTATCGTCATGCAATCTAAATTAAATATATACCAAGCTAGTCCTATCCTAGGGACCCATTACTGGCTCAACGTCCCGTTGACCACCTCTTCATTGACCACTCAGAACTGATTTTGGTACTGACCCTAGATTTTGTAAAACGGTAAATGATTTATACAAAACGATAAGAAAACTTCCACCTTAAACTACATGTTGTAGTTTAAGGTGGAAGCTGTAAGTTAGGTCGTTGATGGGAAGGGGATCCGCCACTTTGGCTCGCGTTCGTGCGTCGACTGGGCAGGCGCACTCTTGCCAGGCCTGTTCAGAGAAAGTGTAGCACTTTGCCTAAAAGATACTCGTAAACTAAAAGAAAATAATAATCAACAATAATTAAAGTAAAAATATTTATTTTAACATCAAAATATTTACATTGATAAAACACTAAAACTTACAACTAAACTCTTAAACTAATAATATGAAATTAAAACTACTTGCAAACTAATATTAAATAAATTACTGAATACGGAATCAACAAGTGCGTTAGTCTTAATGAAACTTATATGGGATCAAATAACGATAATCTTCGGAGATATGGGGCCCAATGTCATGGGAGTCGTGAATAATTAGAACATTAGAATAAGTAAAATCATCTATGTAAACATTAGCTTTTTGTTCTAGCTGAATCCGTTGGTCCCGGCTGCATCTGCAGTCATTAATACCCTCCAATCCACATTGGGCCCGCGTTATATGAGGAGTGACTAATTATAACAAAGTTAGCTAATTATTTTGTTGATTGAAGCGTGGCCGGGCCACGATATTTTGATTGATATCTGTCTTTTTTTAAATTAAAAAATCTTTTCATATATGCTATCACCTTTTGTAGTTCTTCTAAACTTTCATATCCTTCAAAATTCAAAACTTTATTTTCTAGTTTTCTTTGACAAGAGTACAGCAGCGCAGAATTCCAGTCGGGGCATCGAAATTGATTTTATGGGCGCAACCTTGGTTCTGGCTGCTGATATACTTGTTTTGATTGCACCATCTGGTTCAACTACTCTGCAATATACAACAGCTGCCATAGCGTGCATAGAGGCATCACTATAACCATGTACTTACGTTGCAGAGCTCAAGGCGGGCTCGGGCGGTTGGCCGATGAGACGGCCTGAACCTGACGCATGAGCCTTAAAACGCTGCAAATGGTTATTCTAAAACACGATCGTATGAAAAGTGATCAACAAGTTGGTAGCACGACGAGCAATAAGGGGCCACTTCCAGCCTATTAGTCATTCGTGTCTAACACAAAGTGGCATGCGACTACGACCTTTCAGAATATCGGTCTCGAATATATTATTGTTTCGTACTTTTCAGAGTGTGATTTTTAGTTAGGTTTTTCGTCTATGTGTACGTGAGAAAACCTTTCACCGACTAAACCGAGGACTTCATATTGATTTAATTAGAAGTGAAAGGTTTTTTTTAATTGAGGATATTTCGTAAGCGCCTTTTCTAGGTTCGGGCGTTACGCGGTGGTTGCGCATGCGCAAAGGCACTGAAACGGAAAATCTGTGCGAGCTGATAGCCGCTGGAGCGGCCGATTTCACATTGTGCGCTATGGTACTTTTAGTATATTTTTGAATAATTTATTGCCGTTTATTCAGCACGACGGTCTGCCTGTCTGGCCTCGCTTGGACGACGAAATTCAATTCTTATCTGTACCATTGCAGACGGGCAGAGACTTCGTCAGTTTCGCATAGACATTACATAATGGCAATAAGTAATTTATTCCGCTTCCTCGACTGTGCGTCACAGCTAGACAATCTCCACAATGATTTAACCGAATTTAATTAAATATAAACATATTTATTTTTGGATGGAATTGTTTTTTTCTAAACTCTCTCATAGGGGAAGCAAACCTTTCAGTTGAAACACATCCGAACCGGCACTGCTGGTACTGGGAGGTATAGAAACAAATTGGAAGTGAACAAAACTAATATTCTACTAGCGTTACTATCTCTTAAAATGCTGAGCAGATCAATTGGGTACTTATGTACAGCGATCTGAATAATCCTTTATTCACTCCCTGGCCAGCCATCATCAGATCACAGCTAGGTCAATCCTTGATGGAGAACCAAAGTTACCTCGTTTGTATGAAAATCGACTGGTGTCCTTAATTATGTGACCGCCACTGTATGATGTTCGAGGCAATCGGGAGAGGGCATATTACCCGCATAATTTAAGACTGAAAGAGAAAACTTGTTAGTTTAAAGATGTTGTCCATCTTTTAATTGTGTTATCTCAGTGTCTTATTTATACGAGTAACAAATAAAATGTTATCATTTCACCCAAACAAAACAACACTCATTATGTGTAAGTATTGTCATAATTATGTGGTGTTATACTATAAGACAAATATTACTTTGAGGTTTTGAAGTAATTAAACATTGTACAACTTGAATGTAAGTTTTTAATTTAACGAGTTTTTTGTGTCACTGATACAGAAACAAATAAGACTATAAGTAATTGTTAGTGCGACGTTTCCAAAACAACAAGGCAATTTGGTAAAAGCGTGTCATTTTAATATGATGACGGTTGTTAGCAGGGTTGTCTAATCTGTTATTCGGAGATTGTAACACCGCACCAGTTCCGCCTGACAGTACCTGCTTGTCCCATTATCACGCACCAGTCCTGCCTGATAGTACCCGTCCCGTCATCACCGCACGAGTTCCGCCCGACAGTAGGTACCTACCTTGTCTCATCATCACGCACCAGTCCCGCCTGACAGTACCCGTTTTATCATCACCGCACGAGTCCCGCCCGACAGTACCTACTTGCACCATCATCACGCACCAGTCCCGCCTGACAGTACCTACCCGTCTTATGGCACGAGTCGCCCCCGACAGTACCTACTTGTCCCATCATCACGCAACAGTCCCGCCAGACAGTAAATAAATAAATAAATAAATGCTTGGACAATTTCAGACAGCGCCATCTAGCCCCAAACTAAGTAAAGCTTGTAATATGGGTGCTAGACAACTGATATACTACTTATATACTTTTTAAATATATACTTATTATACATAGTAACACCCAGACCCGTCACAGAAATTAAAATTCATAATTTCCGCCCGGCCGGGAATCGAACCCGGGACCTCTTGCGTGGTAAAACATTAATTTAATTCAGATGCACGCCTTATTAAAACACTTCTTTTACCCGACTATCAAAGGAGTGTAATGTAGTAATATTTATCTTCGATACTCACTTCGCAGTCGGGTATTTTGCTGCTTTTTTATAGTTGGGGTTTATTAATAAACCTTTTATATTTGGATTTGTTTAAAAAAAAATGGCCTATATGGATAATGGATTGATGGATGTGTTGCCCAATATCACATAGACATACCTAATGTACATACCTAATAATAAGCTAAATATGATGTTTCAACTATCTACGAAGGTGATTCTATGTACTTTATTTTGAACTTATTATTATTATTTGAAGGTTTTTAAATTAACATCTAGCTATTATCTGAAAGACCTAACTTCGTGGAAATGATGTAACACAATAACTTTGTTGTTTATAACCTGTTGTATGTATTATATTTGGTAACGATATATTTAAGTTTGTAAATATCGTTAGGTACTTATTTCTGTTAAAGCTGATAAGTTTTTTTTTAAATTTTGAGATTTAAGCATTCACAATGCTATTTTTATACAATACTAAATAATATACTAGAAAAAATAGGACTCGCACCAGATCATGTTCTCGGACGGGAACATGATCTGGTGCGAGTCCTATTTTTTCAAAATTTAAAAAGTTATATAGCTTTCTCATCTTAATCAACTGTTTAAAAATATCTGGAAAGATGTTCAGTTGAATGTCAAAGTTAATTCCTTCTACATTGGTGAGATGGCGCTGGCTTGCAGCGTAAGAGTTGATATACTAGGAGAAATTCGACGTTCCCACTAGTGACTCGGTAGCTCAGCGGTCAGAGCATTGGACCTAATAAGTTTCTTGCGCCTGTTCTTCTTGTCAGTTAAAAAGTCTGGAACGGGTAGTAGAAAATATAGACGATTCAAAACCGCTTAATTACCAAGTTTATTTGAAAAAAAAAGCAATTTTTTACTTTACTTTACTTTTTACTTGTCGATACAACATGTTATCGATATACAATACTTTCGATGCAGCGTACTTTCGATGTTCTTAATGCTCTAACTAAGATGTAAGATACCGTCGATTTAGTATAGTACTGTCGACATTGCGTACTATCGATTTGGCGTACTGTCCATTAGCGTACCATCGATTCATGAAGGTCCGGTATGTTTTTTTAAAGCATAGTACCGGACTTCTAAAAAGATATCCTTCGTTAATTTTAGTATGTGTAACTTTAGCCCTCTAACTAAATATATACAGAACAGAAACACGATTGGTATTACTTTTCTCGATGGGTTTTTATTTTGAAAAGGTGCTTTTTATTTTGAAAATAATCAAATATTTGCAAATCTATGCCGAAACTATGCAATTAAAATGTTGTATTCTAGTTGTATTCGAAACTTCTCCGTTAACTGATTTTTGTGACCAAATATTTTAGCGATACGTTTATTATTTTAATTATACGAATTAATCCGTGATTTTTTCGCCTAATCTGCCAAATCGGTCTCGCTCCCGCGCGCGTCGTTTTCTCATTGCTATCTCGCTTTAGTAAAGGAGCGCCTAAACCGATGGAGCGTTTTCGATACAGCGACTGTCGATGCAGTGTTGTTGATGATATTATTATGATGTTGATATTATGATCCAGACCCACAATATGGAGTGCTATAAGTCTTTGAACGGCACTGAAAATAAAACCCGATTTACATTTCAATAAGTACAGTGGCGAGTTAACTTGCGACAACGGCTGGTTATGTTTGACGTTTGAACGACGTTTGAGGAACCTTACTGAACGAAAACGTGTTAGGTAGGTAGGTGCTAAGAAGGATGAACAATAACACCTATCTCTAATATTTCTTGTAAGTCCTGAATCCATAGGTATACTATACAGTACGAGTACTCAAAGCCGTAACAGTGTTGGGATACGTTACTACTATGTGAGTACCTACCTATACAGATATATTGGTGTATGCCTTGTAGCGTGTCAGGGTCGGGATATCATGTCGGGGCTCAGGGGATGAGACACGAGGCAAGTGCGACCGTGAACCCTGCCCGGCGCGGCGCGGGCGCGGCACGGGCGCGGCACGGGCGCGGCACGGGCGCGGCACGGGCGCGGGCGGGACGTCTTGCGCGTCTCGCCCTTTAGGGCGACGATGCACAAGATTGGGAATCTTTTAAAAGACTCACCTGTATGTACGCTTCAAACAACAACAACTTTATCTCGCTTAGCGGTAGAAACTAGTATTATTTAAAAACTACGACAATGTGTTGATAATCATTTATTGTGAAACATAGGTACATAAGTTAATGTTAAATGTTAATTCTTACGACGCCCCCGCCCCCCTCCCGCTCCCGCCTCCGACCAGGATCATTAAAAAAAATGATGAAAATATACATGGGTGCATAGGTTCAAAGTTACAAATACAAGAGGTGCACTACGCATCGGTTGCACCGTCGTCGTTGAATTTTAATCAGTACCACCAATTTTACGTATTCAGTACTATTACAATTTATCTGAGTCGCTCGCCGCCGGATTGCTCTACGCCCCCCTAGTGGGACGAGCCCTACTCGTTGGGAACCCATGCTCTAGTTATAGTAGTAATGTTGGAATTAAATAGCATGATTTGGGTACTTACAAGGTGTGTTGTGTTGTACCAGGCGGCGAGATGAACCGGGGGCGCGCGGAGCCGACGCCGCCGGAGTGCGCGGCCGCCGCCGAGATGTTCGACCTGTTCTGCTCTGCCGGCACCATGAAAAGCATCCTCGCCTGCCACCGCCAGATCTGCCAAACCCTCAACCTGAAGCCCAACAGACTGCCTGACTTCTACCCCAAACTCAAGGTACGCTCACTTTCATATAGGTACCTACATGTTTCAATGTAGATTGTATTAAATGTCGCCCTTGCACGGTAAGCAGCTGTCATTTCCAATTCCAACTCAGTTTAATCCTATTAAGATCCGTTGATCGTGAGTGATCGGTGGTTTTGATCCAGATTGTATGAGATTGACAGATAGCGTACACGTTACACAGTCAATCTGATCGTGTAATTGTTGCCTTACACTGTCAATCTCTTTGAAAAGGATCACGATCTGGTTTGACTGGACTGCTGACATAATAATAATATGTTTTTCTCACTTGGATCGAGAATGATCCAATATCGTTCCTTCTGAGAATTGATTCAACAAAAAATCACCGGACCGCGGGAAAGTCTTATAAGACGAATAAAACTTTCAGAATATTTTAATTATTTTCGACGTTGTCGTTTCATTGAAGTCAGTGAAGGAACTCGGCTAGCATCAAAATAAACCTATCACCATTCACCACCGGTCAATCGTATCGGGCGAAGGTCGCGTCGCGTCGCGTCATCGTCGCGCAACTATGAATCAGTGTTAGTACTACCTTACTACCTCCTGCATTCCGTGATTCATGCATGTCATGTCACACAGGTGCATTCAGGGTTGCCTATTTGTTATCATAATATTTTTGGTAATATTGATTTTATTTTTCCGACAATTCAATAAACATTGATAATTTAGATTGCTTTTTTAACCGACTTTAAAAAAAAGGAGGAGGTTCTCAATTCGTACCGTATATTTTAAAAATCTTACTTCTCTTGCGGCTTTAGCGAATTGATTGGTAACCTTTAACTTAGGTACTCTTGGGCGGCAAATGTAGAGGTAAGTACTTATACCTACTATCTAAGAACATCGAACCAGTATATGGATTGTTGTCACAGTAGCTCCGTTTCTTTCGGTTCATGTAGTTGATAGCCGCCTCTCCACTCCAGGCGCGTGCCCTGTGGCGGCACTAGTAGGGACTGACGGACGGACGGTTCATTTCCGCGAGGTGCGCGCGCGCACTTGGCGCGGTGCCGCGTGGCGGCGCGCTGCCTCACGCTCCGATCTAGAGAATTCCGCCTTCCAAAAACCGAACCAATCCGGGAATTGCCTCTTACTGCTACGTTTTAAACAAAAGTTTCTATTTTAATTGCTGGAACTTTCCGCTTGTTTATCGCATTTTAATGCACAAACTCGAGGTCTACAGCTCTCTGAGCCACTAGTAATATTAATAAATGGTTTGGTAACATAACTTTGTCGAGAACAATTCTGTATCAGAGTGGATTGTTGACACAGCCTCAATGAGCGCACTTGTGCATACATGTATGTACATCTGACTGATACCTGGAACCCTAATGCAAACAGGCACCATTACATATGATTATAAATGGCACGAGCCATGCTACGCACAATAGTGTATGCTAATCTTTATGAAATTATGAATGCAAACGCGTGTTTCCACGTAGGGTTGACACATTATACTATTGTAGTAGTAACTTGTATTCCATTATTATGTGGCGGTTTTCACTAATAATTCAAATCGACTCTATCAACTCTTTTTGGCACAGGGAAAAGGAACTCTAGACACACTGCCTACAATAAATTTCTATCACTTATGTACTTGTCTAAAAAAATATTCGTCCATTTCTAGGATAGAAAAAGGAATCCTCAAGTATTCTGCCTAATTTACAAAAAACAACGTTACACTAGATATTTCTATAGGAATGACGACAGCAGCTGATTAGAAACTTAATTATAAATAAGAGTTTCACCATAACCGACAAAGTTTATTCGTCTTTACGTATTACAAAAACGAATAAGGTTGTTTATTTATATTATACTCCTATATTATTTAGCGATTACTGAGTGGCACTAGTAATCTGTTAAATGATCTGTGCAATCCTGTCACGCGACGGTGACTACATAGTAGGGTAAAAATAGTAAATAATGCAACAAGGGCTTAAAGTAGTGTATTATGTCCCGGGCGCTATATCCCAAGATCGCCCAAGACAAATACACATTTAAGCCTGCGATGCATACTCTACTTTTTATAATTTCTGCGAGGCAATTGAAACCAATGACTGTTATAAAGAAAGTACTTAGGTATTTTTTTTTTGTCGTCTATTCTGTAGCGGTCAGTTTGACATTCGAATAAATCCTTCTTAGTGCGCGGGTGAAAATGAATTTCTTAAAAAAAAAAAACATGTTTTTCTTCTTTTTAATTTGTAGGCAGTGCAAAGAAAATGATAACATACAGCCTAACTCAGAATAAAATCTCATTGCAACTAAACATTTTTGAAACCAATCTCGATCAAGCACGACTACATGGGTTACATTCCAAATTCAAATCATATTATTTCCCATGGGAAAAAATGATATTCAGTCCTACAACATTATGACCCGGCTAGACCGTGGGGCTGTAATGACTTACTTTAAGAAAGGTTTGCATGACACCATAATATGCCATTTACGAGCAGGTAGTATAAAAATATACAATTCCTGTGGTGATAGCATTGTTAAGGGATTGGGTGAATTGGTTGGTTGTCTACTCGAGTTTGGCATTGTGAAGGAGCGCACCCGCTTCGGGTTGGAACTGCACAGAGGTCTCCGATTTGTGTCCGACATTACAACCGTTCATTTTGTATGACTGTGTCTGCCGCCGACTGCTAATTGGCAGCTAATTTAGAAGGTGCATAACATCTGCTTATTAAGCATCGCGCATTTTCTCATTACGATTGGAGATTAGATCTGTCGTGTCTTATGATTATTATTACTGTTGCTTTCGAGTGTCAGCAGCTGCTCACACCGGCTGTGTGGTGCCGTTTCATTCAACCCTATACAAAAGACATATCATTTATTGCATGCAGTATGTTTTAAGTTGACTACGGTCAAGTTTTACATAGATGCGCGCCCTTACAGCCAGCGCAGCGATATGCGTAAAACCCTCACAAATGACTCTGACAATCGTTGTTTGCAATTTTAAATGTAAACTTATTGTTTTCGTGTCTGAAATCTGAACAATGTTCTTTATGACAAATCTTCCTTATTTTCGTTGCTGTGCGAATTCGCCATAATAAAATGCTTCCATTCCATTATCCTTTACGTTGTATTTTTTGTACTGCTTTTTTATCATTGCTACGCTTATGCCTTTAATAGTATTTTTACAAAGGTCTCTTTATTTATGTTAAAAATTACAATAGATTCAAGTAAATAAATAGGTTTTTACAAAAGTTTTTGGTGATGTTTCCGTGGGACTACTGTCATCTATTGTTAACTACTCGATATTATGTACATATAATAAAATTGTAACTGGCCGAGTTCAGTACATTGAAGATATTTAAGAAAAAAGTGGTCTATATAAAAGTTATACAAGCCAAAACAATTATTTTTAGAATTTTTGCCTGTCTGTCTGTATGAATTAGATGCGCTTTTTACCGACTTTAAAGAAGGGGGGTACTTAACTCGACCCGTATTTTTTTTGTTTTTGTTTTTTGTATGTACACCGATTACTCTGGTGTCGTTGTGCCGATTTTAAAAATTGTTTTTGTTTGATTGAGTATACTTTCATTTAGGTCCCATATAAGTTTCATTGAGATCCGACGATAATCTTGAGATATGGGACCTAATGTCATGGGAGTCATGAATAATTGGAACAATAATAAGTAAAATCATCTATGTAAACATTAGCTTTTTGTTCTAGCTGAATCTGTTGGTCCCGGCTGCATCTGCAGTCATTAATACCCTCCAATCCTCATTGGTCCCGCGTTATATGAGGGGTGACTAATAATAATAAAGTTGATAATAATAATAATAATAAATAATAATAAAACACATGTACGTTGTGTAGCCGGGCCACAAGAAATGTGCTATTATATTGTGTCTACTGATATAATACAGAAAGTACACTAAAAAGAAAAAAAAAATTCAAAAACCAAAAAAAGGACTTCAAAAAACCTGAAAAAACAAAAAATATTACAACTTCAAAATTAAATACCTCTTAAAAGCAAGAAATAAAATTCAAATCTAATGATAGTTACGCATATCAAATTAATAAAACACGTCTATTGGAGTCGGGTGGGGCTTTAGAATGAAGAAAATAATAACTTTATTTTAAACATTTTTTCACAGTTGTACTTCTGAGAGTCCTAACTTAAAATCTGGTGTATGTTTAATCTTGATACGCCAACTAGAACAAAGTCCACGCGAACGAAGTCGTGGGCGGCCGCTAGTTAGTTACAACAAACGATCTTGAACCCCGAGTACTAGGGATTGGCTAGAATCCTGAGTAATATAGCGCCCGGGACATAATACACTACTTTAAGCCTTTGTTGCATAATCTACTATTGTTAAGGCAGGTTTAATTTTTGGATACAATTATGTATTTTATGTTCATGTATATCTGTAAACTCGCCATATCGCTGAACCTTATCTGGACGTGATAAGATTAAATTATTGAAAATGCGATTTTTTCTTGAATGATGCGTGATTCATATTTTATTATAAAATAGCTTTGTTTACGTGTTATAATAATAATCTGAATTGACCATAGCTCTCTTTTCGCTGCGCTGTCATTCTCAGCTACATACAGCTGATTATCGAATGACGTTAGGTACCGAAATGTAACGTATAATAAATGAATAGCAACAATAAAAATAGCATGAGGTCGATGTTCTCATTCAAAATCTTAAAAAAGAAGAGAGTGATTTATAAATCTGGGATTATTTGTTTGTGTCGAGATTCCGGGTGAGGTGCGAAGCGGCTGCTCTTGTATCCACACCTGACTCATATTGTTGTTAGAATTAGTATATTTTGGTATGTTTGTATGTATGCGCCCGCGCCGACCCCCGCGCGCCGCGCGCGCCGCCTCCGCTCGTTCATTGCGCGAACTGATTTCTCAATGTTTATTGTGTGTTCTCAGGAAGCAGAAAGCACATTGCAATTTGTTATTAGTCGCCTGCCAACGCGAATGTTCTTTATTTATTAAGTTGTACTAACTCTGTAACGACCGAATGTGACAAGGTCCCGCGTCGTCTAGAAACGATTTATTGCTTTGTTTATATCTTAATTAATTGTTCTTACGGAGTAGGTATGTATGTACCTACCTGGAAAACTGGAATGGTACTTGTGAAACTATCTAACAATTTTATACAGCTTGAATTCTTTTGCGATTGCTAAGCGAATTGGTCGTCATGTCTTCACATTATGTGTATGGGCAAAGTTATTGTATTTTTTACCTTAACCTCTTGTACTTTAGGTTAACTTTCAAATGCTCCAAGAGTAGCGTTGAGGCGTAAAAGTTAACGAGGAAGTGCTATCAGGACGGTTTCTACGTCCTTTTATATGAGGGCAAGCGCATTGTCGACAAAGTGAATTGATGCAATGTAGGAAGCTACTTCATGATTAGATGTAAACACAGGGCGTGTTACTTTATTGACGCTCTAGGGAGCGCCACTGTCTTATGTTTTGTGCATTGACCCTTCTAACATGTACAGTCGAGTTCAATAATATGTACGCACCTTTGACAGTTCATCAACCTTTATGCCTGTGTAATAAAAGTCAACATCCTGTCAAAAGTGCCAACACACGAGTATTAATGAACTCGACTGTACATGTAAGTTTAAACAACCAATCTTTAATACCTCGTATTGTTGACACCTACATTATTATATTACATACCAACAAGTGACAGCGAAATAATGGATCTCTTTTCATTGGCTTTTATATAAAAGGGTATATCCCATTTCATCAAAATATAGCTTTTTTCCAAAACGAAATCTAAAGAATAAAAAAGTTATGCCCAGTGACCAATAAATTACAGTATTTTCAAGGTTACTACTTAAAAATGACCTAACCGATTAAAAAAAAACTATTTTTAATGCAAAGGCAAACTTTGCGATAATAAAAAAAGTAATGCAAATCGTTCACCTTATTTTAAAGATTATTTTCATTAACTTTGTTATGTTGTACTGCAGTCGAAGTTGTCGAGCTCATGGAAGGCGCAGGCACTGTTCAAAAAGTTCGACGCGCGCGCCAACCACAAGGTGTACGCGAAGGGGCGCGCGGGCGCGAGCAGCAAGGTGCTGGTGATCGGCGCGGGCCCGTGCGGGCTGCGCGCCGCCATCGAGTGCCAGCTGCTCGGCGCTAAGGTGGTGAGTGTGGGACATCTACGTACTGGCTGGTGGACTTGACAGAACAATCAAGATATATACAAATATTACATGTACCACACATATACAGGCCAGGCGCTAAAACACTGCGCCATCGAGCTCCTCAATGCTACAGAAGGCAAGTTAAGCATTAGCAGTCGTTAACACCCACCAAATGCGAATTGGGCCCGCGTGGTGGATTATATTACGGCCCATCCTCCTTATCCACCCATAAAGAGAAAAATGGCTGATGGTAAATCACATCACATTTTTTTTTTCAAATACATTTTTGTTAGTTTTATTATTATCTGACATAAAGTTCTTTTTCTTTGTTTCTCTTACATTGTGCAGTAAGACCTCTTGGTTCCTGCAAATTTAATGATTCTGGGTCAAGGGAAAATAGCCTGTAGGTCTTGATTTATTCAGAGTCTATTACCGTATCGTTTAAATGGTTGGTTTAGAAGCTTAATAGTTCAATAGTCAAGGGCTTAGCATTAATAATTTAGCCTCCACGAGTTCCTAAGAAAAAGGTTTCGTTCGACAGACGGACAACAAAATAACCCAACAAAAGCTTAGATTTTCCTTTTAATTTACAGATCCATAAAATAGTTGTATTACTTACCGATTGTATCGGTAGCCCCTGGCCCTGGCTCAGTTGATATGCTTTGTTGAGCATTAAAATACTTAAGGAAGTGTTTATACAATGAAGAACTTATATTAAAGAATGGGTACACTACATACCTACGTACAAAAGTGAATGTTTGTCGTCGTTACGCAACCAGTCGTTACGAGCCGACAGTTGGATGCATTCATATACGGTGGCGGTCACATAATTAAAGACACCACTCGATTTTCATACAAACGAGGTAACTTTGAAGCCTGTGATCTGATCATGGCTATAAAGGAGTGAATGGAAGAGATTCACATCGCTACACACACCCAATTGATCTGATCTAATCTCATATCTAAAGGATATGATTAAAAAATTGCCATAAAAAAACAGCTTCAAAAAACAGCAGCTCTAAAAAGCAAGAAATAATATTCAAATCTGCATAATTACTATTCAAGTACCTACGCATATCTGATATTAAAAAAAACGTCTTATGAAGTTGGGTGGGGCTTTAAGAATTAAAAAATCAAATTGAGAAAGAGAAACCACGATAAATGTTATTATGATCAAAAATAAAAAAGGAAAATATCTTTAGCCCCACCCGACTTCAAAAGACGTTTTTTTAATATCAGATATGCGTAGGTACTTGAATAGTAATTATGCAGATTTGAATATTATTTCTTGCTTTTTAGAGCTGCTGTTTTTTGAAGCTGTTTTTTTATGGCAATTTTTTAAGGTTTTTTGAAGGAGGTTTATCTTTTTAATTTATAAAAGTTTTTTATTTTTAACTTTTTTGTGGTAGGTATGTATAAGTAAATGTAAGCGATGATACATACAAGGTGTTACAAAAATACCCCTAATGCCGAATATGGTATATAGGGACCATCAAACTTTTACTATGGGACCAACTCTGAAATCGCGAAAATAAAATCAGCTGTTTCATACAAAAATTAATTACGAAAATATCAAAATGTATGAAACAGCTGATTTTATTTCGCGATTTCAGAGTTGGTCCCATAGTAAAAGTTGTTCAGTTTGATGGTTTCTATCTACCATATTCGGCATTAGGGGTATTTTTGTACCATCTTGTATATTTTATTCATATTTCACACCTTTCAATGTTATAATACGCCTAGTAACTCAATATCCACTTTTCGCACTGTTAATTTTAGCAAGGGTCAGACATGGGGTAGGTGACCAAAGTGTATTATCGCGAGCTCCTCCGTGCTTCAGAAGACACGTAAAGCCGTTAGTTCCAGCTACATTTGCACATTAACACCCACCAATCCGCATTGGGCCCGCGCGGTGGGTGATGGTCCATCCTATTCATCAGCCCATAAGTAAGGCTTGTATCCCAGCCCCAGTAGTGACAATAAAAATGGCTGATGCGAAACCTTTCAATACCGTAGAGTAATCACTAATACACTCTCATATTTGATTTTGAAGAGTTCTCTTGTGTATCTTCGAAGTCCAAGGTCAAATGTGAAGGAAATTTGAATGAAAACATCCTTAAAGTATCCCCTTTCTAACGAAACAAGAATCATCTAAATTGGTTTATAAACAAAGAAGTTATGTCTGAAGACCCGTTAAAACTCGTGCAAAAGATATGAAAAAAAATACAGTATTTCCTGAAAATACTGTATTTTTTTTCATATCTTTTGCACGAGACTCGAAAACTACTGAACCGATTTAAAATTTTCAAAAAATGGGACCAACTTGGTAGCAAACCTGATAAAGTGGCGTTTGAATCATGTCAATCGGTTCAGCCGTTTTCGAGTAATCGGTGGACATACATAAAAAAAAACAAATAAACAGTCGAACATAGAACCTCCTCCTTTTTTAACCGACTTCAAAAAAAGGAGGAGGTTCTATGTTCGACTGTTTATTTGTTTTTATTTTTTTATTTTTTATGTATGTCCACCGATTACTCGAAAACGGCTGAACCGATTGACATGATTCAAACGCCACTTTATCAGGTTTGCTCCTCAGGTAGTAATTATGCAGATTTGAATATTATTTCTTGCTTTTTAGAGCTGCTGTTTTGTAAAGCTGTTTTTTTATAGCAATTTTATTAAGGTTTTTTGAAGGAGGTTTTTCTTTTTCATTGTTTTTTGAAGTCAGTTAAAAAACCGCGAAATAAGCTTAAATTTTTTTGGAAATCTTGACACTGAAAACTCTGATCGTTATATGTCTTAGTATGCTGATCCGATCAGTTGTGTGTTTATAGCGATCTGATTCTCCTCCAGTCACTCCCTGGATAGCCATCATCAGATCACAGCTAGGTCAATCCTTGGCGGAGAACAAAGTTACCTCGTTTGTTTGAAAATCGACTTTAATAATGTTGATAATAATGTGAAACGGTTGTCGAGAATATAATATGAGGTTGTAGGTGCGCGCGTTCGACGCGCCTGGTCCGCACTAAATCATGCACCCAGCCATGAAAGAATAGAAATATCTTGTTGTAATGATGTGTGTTGTGGTGCGCAGGTGGTGATAGAGAAGCGCGACCGCATGTCGCGTAACAACGTGCTGCACCTGTGGCCGTTCGTGATCCAGGACCTGCGCGCGCTCGGCGCCAAGAAGTTCTTCGGCAAGTTCTGCGCCGGCTCCATCGACCACATCAGCATCCGACAGCTGCAGTGCATACTCATGAAGGTTACCGTGCACCAATCATCTCAACGATACAATGAATCGAGTAATATAAATAATTGGAGAAAGGAGTTAACATTTTGCTCTTGTTCCCAGGTGGCATTATTATTAGGGGTAGAATTTCACGAAGGAGTCAGTTTTGAAGAATTGCTGGAACCGACTGTCACAGAAAACTCTGAAAGTTAGTGCGGAGCTGCGTTTGTTTTAATAATTTGGTTACTACCACACAGTAGGTAACAGTAAGGTTGCGTTGTGTCGCAGCGCTGGGGTGGCGCGCGCGCGTGGCGCCGGCGGGGCACCCGGTGGCGCAGTACGAGTTCGACGTGCTGCTGGGCGCCGACGGCAAGCGCAACACGCTGCGCGGGTTCAAGCGCAAGGAGTTCCGCGGCAAGCTCGCCATGGCCATCACCGCCAACTTCATCAACCGCCACTCCGAGCAGGAGGCCGCGGTCAGTACTCCACGCGCTACAATACAATGTTCTACTTTTGATCCTATCTTCTACTATTATTATTTGCAACATGTCATCCAGCGGGTGTGAAACAGGCTCTAATTAACAATGTGTGTTCAGGTGCCGGAGATCAGCGGCGTGGCGTTCATCTTCAACCAAAAGTTCTTCAAGGAGCTGCACGCGGCGACGGGCATCGACCTCGAGAACATCGTGTACTACAAGGACGACACGCACTACTTCGTGATGACCGCCAAGAAGCACAGCCTCCGGGACAAGGGGGTCCTGCTTAACGTACGTGATACACTCGATTCAATACAAGGATTGTTACGTACTATAGTCGATTGAAAATTCATTATGCTGTGTTTACACATTGCTAGACATGCCTCTTGAGCTATGCAGCTTCGCAGTGTGGAAACGCGTTCGCCTCGTAGCCGATGTGACGTTCCTGTGCGACTTGCGAGTACGAGTACGAGCATTTGACAACAGCCTTACGCCACGCCCAATACTCCAAACGATTCTAAATTCAAAAAAGTTGTCGGATTTGACAGAAACTATAAAAATTACAGCACCCTTAAAGTTAAGGAGACTGAGGTCTCCTATCTTTTCCAATAAAACAATCGACAACGCTCTAAAGAACATGAACAACAGTCGCTTAAGAATTAATCTGGATCAGGGGGGCTATTCGTAAAACTTGTCTGTTTTCTGAATGGCTATCGATGCATCTCTTTCTCGCTGTTTAGCGAATAAAACGTACCCCCCTCCCCCAGGCCTATTCCTACCTGTGGATTGATTATTGGTCCTGTGTGGGGGGTGGCGTAGTGCTACGCCGCACCACACAATAGAGAGACTACAGAAGTTAAGCTTAGTACTTGGCTAGCAACGCCAACACACATAGACGGCTGTTACCGACCGACCCTCGAACTCGTTTGAGATTCGACTGAGATTGAGATTCCGGTTTTTCCATGTCGGTGAGAGGCAATAAACATATGAATGTGAATATGAATAGGTGTCTGTGTGCGTTGCTTGAGCGCGCGTAGTAGGTAGTAATGTTAACGTGTGTAGTCTCTCTATTTGGTGATATGATGTAAAGTAAAAGTAAAAAATTGCTTTATTCAAATAAACTTAGTAATTAAGCGCTTTTGAATCGTCTATATTTTTCTACCACCCGTTCCAGACTTTTTTAAATGACAAGAAGAACAGGCGCAAGAAACTTATCAGCTTTAACAGAAATAAGTAACGATATTTACAAACTTAAATATATCGTTACCAAATACAATACATATGATGGTACTCAGGACTACGCGGAGGTGTCTCGGCTGCTGGCGGTGGAGAACGTGGACCGGTGCGCGCTGATGCGGTACGCGCAGGAGGCGGCGCGGTTCAGCACCGGCGGCCGGCTGCCGCTGCGGGACTTCGCGCTCAACCACTACGGCGAGCCGGACGTCGCGCTCTTCGACTTCACCTCCATGTACGCCGCGGAGAACGCCAGCCTGGTACGTGCTTATCTGGAACGAGCGTACTATACACGATCGCTAATTATAACATAAGTCTGTTTATCCTTGTTCGTAACTATCTTCACCCAACTTTATGGAAATTATCATTTTTAAAATACAACAATTTTTTTTACGGCAGAATGCAGTGACTGTATATAACGATAGATCTTTAGATATGTTTGTATAATATCGTACCCAGTCAATATTGTATCATAAATCTATAGTAATATGGTTTGAAATTGTAAAGCGAAGCTTATGTTTACGAGCGGTCGCAGCGAGAGTGAGAAACTAGAAAATATTGTAAAAAGAGAACAATACAGTATGAGTCTCAGTCGTCCGCGAGTCAAAGGGGAGGTTCTAGCGTCGATGTTGCGCGGACGTCGGGGCTGTGCCCGCATCCCGCATCCCGCATCCCGCACTCCCAGCGAGTGGGTATAAAAGCCGCACGCGTTCAATGCAGAGTCAGTCAGTGTATTATTTAGTCCTAGAATAATAACACCTACAAGCCGAGTCCTTTATATGTAAAGTGAAGCAAAAAGTACTGAGCAAAATGGCTTAGTTTTCAGATTTATATAAATCATCCTTCTTAAGTTACCTAATCGTAACTAAAATCCAATAAAATAATATTTTTTTTTATTTTATTTATAGTATTTTTTGTCTCACATTTGACAGTGCGCTTTATAGGGAACTATCATTCTAGGTTGTTATTATTCTAAGTCATTGTAAGCATCCTGCTGAGGATGCTCCGGGTTGGGGCGCACCACGCGTAGACTACTCTGATTGGTGAAGGTGCGAAGTGCGTCGCTGTCTTGCTAAATGCAGGTATAGTGCACTGATATTTTTGTGGTGTGCTTGTGCATTATTTGCGGGCGGGCGATGCATCCTGCATATATTTTTTGCTGGAGTAAGTCACATATATTTCTCTTTTCACAATGGTTTTGGACTTCCGCCAAGTGACGCCTGATTCAATCAAATATTATTCTAAGTATTTAGTCAGATGTATTTGAAAGTTATAGCACAGTTACAGTGAAGAGCAGTTGTACTTGAACAGTGATTGCTTAAAGTGTTATTATTAGTGAATAGTATTAGTGCTCAATAGTATTACAGCTAGTTGTCTTAGTTGTGTTGCAGTTGTGTAAATACAGCAAGTTCAATAGTTCAACGAGTGTTTTCTCTCCGAGTACACAGACGGATCCTGAACCCTGCCCCTGTCTTTTGCAAAAATGATTTTTTACACACAGATTACGAAAGAAGTTGATAATTATTGATGACTACCTATTTAATGTATTTTTACCATCGCCACTCTAAAAAGTGCGTGTAATTCATCGATAAGAGTGAATAATACTGACTGCCAATTACCTACCTAAGTCTTATCCAATACGACTGTTTCAAAACCGAAGAAGAATATAACCCCAAGTTTCAAAAACTGTTCTAATGTATTGATTACTATTTACCTGTGAAACTGTGTAATAAATTTTTAAAGAGGGTGTCACAATATAAATACCGAGACCACTGGGTCACTGATAATCTAAGACAAGTGATATTGTCGACGTAGATAGGGAACGCAGGGCGCTGGCAGTTCGATGTAACATGCTGGCCCGCAGGTTTGCACGCTGTACCAAAGAAGTTAAAATCATACTCTTCAAAGCATATTGCCAGTCTTTCTACACGTGTAGCCTGTGGGTCAGTTATACGCAGAGGGCTTACAGCGCACTGCGAGTCCAGTACAACATTGCCTTCAGGGTGCTGCTGGGATTGCCTAAGTTTTGTAGTGCTGCCAATATGTTCGCAGAGGCACATGTTGATGGTTTTCATGCAATAATCAGGAAATAATCGCTGTGAGGCATTGCTAAGCAGAGCACGTAGTAGTCCCAACAGCATCCTGAGGGCAGTGATTGATCGACGGGGCTCTCCGCTGGTAGCACACTGGTTGCGTGTGCGTCTGTAGAACGCAGTATATGCTACGTTCTTGGCTACTTTTACTTTTACTAACATAGTTTTTAAGGTTTATTGTTACTAACACTCTATGGATTACTTTTTTGTCTATTATTATAATTTCACTATCTAATGTTTATATTTATTAAACCTTTGTTACCAATTATATTATTATAAAATGTTGGAACTATACTTATACCTTCTATTTATTTTCTCGTAGTCAATGGTAAAAAGTAGAGTACACAACTCGTGAAAAAAATAAATTTCGGTCGGTCCATGTATCCCTCGGTCCGCTCAGGATTCTAATCTAGAATCCTTCGCTATGCTCGAAGTTCTACTATGAATCCTTTGCTACTCTCGGGATCCAACTTAGTACCTTGAATTTTTTATTTTTTATTCACTTGTATAATCTACTTTTATTTCAGGTAGAAAACAGTCATATACAAACAATAATAGGACAACTGTAACTGCCCCCATATTCTCGACAGGATCGAGATCCCACCAGGATTAAATTAATATAAAAAATCTGTTATTTTAGTAGTTTGGATGTAGTGATTTGATGTTTATTCGATTCGAACTCGAATTTTTGCTACTGTTATAATCGGTTCGATTGTTAGGTACGCGAGCGGTTCGGTCGTCGTCTACTGTGCCAGCTGGTGGGCGACAGCCTGCTGGAGCCGTTCTGGCCGACGGGGTCGGGGTGCGCGCGCGGGTTCCTGTCCGCGCTGGACGCCGCGTGGGCCGTGCGCGCCTGGGCCCTCCCGCCGCCCCACCCCCTGCACGTGGTCGCCGAGCGCGAGTCAGTCTACAGGCTGCTCGGTGAGTATACTGTGCGCGCCTGGGCCCGAGCTGCACGCACCAGTGGTTCAAATACCATAGTGTAAAGAAATCTAATAGTGATTATTCTCAGCGGTCGCGTCAGGTTTATCGTGGGGAGTACGTGGTGCAAAGTGTTATCCAGAAGAGAACTAATAGATCGGTGGCCTGTCTCTATATAGTGTGTTGTGTGTGTTCCCAGCTCAAACGACGCCGGAGAACCTGCACCGCGACGTGGGCGCGTACACGCTGGACCCGGGCACGCGCTACCCCAACCTGAACCGCGCCGCCGTCGCGCCGCACCGCGTCACCGCCTTCTACGAGTCGGACGACCCGCTGCCGCTGGACGCGGCGCCGGCGTCGGCCCGCAAGCGGCGCCGCGAGCCGGAGATGTCGGACGAGGCGCTGGCGGCGTGGGTGGGGGGCGCGGAGGGGGCGGGCGCGGGCGCGGGCGCGGGCGCTGGGGCGGGCGCGGGGGCGCTGCGCGCGGCGGCGGCGCCGGGCGCGCTGGCGGCCCTCGTGCGCCGCTACCGGCCCGACCTGCTGCCGCCCGCCGCGCCGCCCCGCGCCGTCTACACGGTGCTGCACCACGAACTAGGTCACTACATACAGTGTTTTTTTACGATACATTCGTCTTTTCTTTGGCGATCATCCTCTTTATATTTATTAATTTTTACACTCACAACCTTTGCCGCAACATACTTTTCATTTTTCCAAATCCCCATACATTATAAAAATTCTTTGAAAAACTAAAAAGCAACCCAGTAGTAATGTAGGAATGTTTCGCGTAGGCATAGCCCCGCCAGGGCGCGAGGCGCCGGAGGCGCGGCTGCGCGCGTACCTGGCGCGCGTGTACCTCGCGTTCAAGGGCGAGGTGCCGCACGTGCACCATCAGACGGAGCTCTTCGACCAGGTAACGAGCCGCCGGCGCCGGCGCCGCCCGCCATGAGCCACGCGCCACGCGCCACGCGCCACGCCCGGCGAACTAAAATCGATAGAAGTTTAATTGCAAACAAATATTGCTTATAAAATGGCACCACGGGGCCAAAAAATTACAACCCGCACAGCATTTAGTCGGGCCAGCCACGCGCCCGGGGACAGACGTTAGCGTTCTTTACAATAATTGCAGTTTGTATTTAAAAATTTTTTATTAGAAATGACGTCCTGTGTAGTAAAATGGTGTAATGGTGCAAAGAAAGCAGTAAGAGGTAACGTATCACAGTTTTTTGTTTAAGTATGGAAAATATTAATGAATAAACAGACTAGTCGCTATTACGCAACCAATTCTCAGTCGCTCTGAGCTGCATCACTAAATGCCAGCAATTTTTATCCCCGTCCACTTGGTTGTAATTTTGCGTGGTGCCATTTTATGAGCGGAATGCTTGAGTTATCTGACTGTGACATCATAGATTCTAAAAGAATGTACCGATTTTGATGCGGTTTTTTTTATTTGATAACTGGTGTGATCGAGATGGTTTTAGCTTTAATTTATGAAGATCTGTTTAGCCGTTTAAAGATCATCAACTCCTTCCTACACAATTGTCAAATAGAAAATGAACTGATGTGATATACGACCTTCAAACAGCTCATCAGTTCTTAATAAATTATACCTAAGAATCATCTCGTTTACGCCAACTTTCAAATAAGGAAAAACAGCATCAAAATCGGTACATTATTTTGGAAGCTACGATATCTAAAAAAGACACAGTCACAGTTATATCAACTTTCACAAGACTAAATTGGTTTACATCAGTAGTATTCAAAAGACCAAAGATTAATTTGGTAACTTGAATTGATGCAACAGCAACGGGTGCCCAATCGCGCTAATTTTCAACGATCAAACCGAAACTAAATCGTTACCGTTTCAGTTTTGTTTACAGACAAATACTCGCTTGAGTTTTGTCAAAATTGTTGAAAGCTATGCCTATGAAGCCTGAAGTGTTACTTAAATGACAACGTAACAGTTTTGGTTTTATCGTTCAAAATTAGCGCGATTGGGCTCAGGCACCCAGGGGAACCGAGCCGCCGCCGGGTCAAATGGGGGACTCCCACGGGGGACCCTCGGGGCCAACCGGCGGCGCGAGGGCAAGTGCCGGAGTTTTTAGTGGGTATTCCCTCCTCCCGGGATCCTACCGAGCCACTCGGCTGGGTGAGATCACGGGAGGCAGTCGTGGAGGGTGCCATAACGTTGAATGTTGCGGTCCCCTCCTGGTGAGCCCCACATACCCCCCTCTCACTCATCTGCGGGAGGGGAAGCGCGAATTATTGATTGATTGGTTTCGTTATCAATCGAAATTTAAAACGTCACATCCATAAATTTTTCGAAGCGAAACACCAGCGCAAATTCGTAAATGTGACATCGGCTACAGGCTCAGTTCAGTTACCCAACCCCTCAGAACTTAGAGCAGATACAGCGTGTGTGGGCTCATTGTAATGGTCTCAATGAGTAGGAGTTAGATGATGATAAACGATTAGATGATATATCAGCAAGCAAAATATTCTATTGCACTTTTGTATTTCATCCGCAATTTATAATATCAAAACTGAGTAGCTTCACAAAATAATAAAATAAATATAATAATGAATCCCAATTTCAATATAACAACACCCCAGAGAGTAGTACAATACTAGTCTTGGGGTTGACTCGCTTTTCCCAAGAGAAAACATATAATTAAATATTGAGTATGTATGTACTATATGTAGTAAATTAGAACAATTTTATTTAACAGCGCCTACACGTGCTATACGACGGTTATTGGTGGAGACGATTGAATATCGTTTAATCATTTGTACACAGACATTAACGTTTACACACATAAAATCAAACTGACCAGTGACCACGACAAAACTAAATCACCGAGGCCTCGGTCTCCTATCAGCGCCGCCGGCCGCTCACAGACTCGGCGTCAGAACGCTTACTATAAGTGTACTATTGTGGTCTCTTTCAAACGCTGACGTCGGCGTATGAAATGTATAGGAACGCTGACGTCAGACGTCGCGAGCATAACCAAGGCCTTACTTATTTAGTTTAATAACATTAAAACGACACAAAAGTAATAAATAAGATCATTTCGAAATTTGAAATTTTAATTTCTTAGAAACTGATTTTTTTATTTGGGCAATAGTTTGATATAAATCCATGCTTTATGTTTAGATCAAACAAAGTCTTCAGAAAGAGAAGCATGTCCGCCACGCGACCGACCATTCGATATCTGCCTATTCAAGTGAGTACTTTTTAAAATCATCGAGATTTCTGATGATGATTGGCTTTGGTACTTTGATGAAGATCAAATAAAATGTGAAAACTATTTAAAAATACTTTGACTCGGTATCGTTATCTGCAATTTCTTCATATTCAATGAAGTAGCAAAATTTAAATTAATTTCGCTATTTAAAATATAACTTAAATACCGTAGCAATAAATACTTTTTCATACACTTCTCTTGAAAACTGTCCACACTAAACTCTTTAAAACTGAAGTCCTTTATTTCGTGAACACCGATGAGGAAGAATGAGGCCAACCGTGTGCCAAGGTTGCGCCGGAATGATTGTCGTTATTCACTATAGATATTTGTTGTATACTATTACTATGGAAATAGATATCTTGAGAACTACTAATGCTATCAACTTGAAATTTGGAATAGTTTTAGATGACGTTTGTCCAACTATTTTGTAAATAAGAATATTTATATTTTTCTGCAACAGGGACTGAAAGGGGGTCTTAAGTGAGGCTACGATAGTTTTCGACTTTTGATGAAAAATGTAAAAAAAGGCCCTCGCTGTGCGAGTCTGACTCGCACTTGACTGTTTTTTTTATCTTGCAGAATATTTAGATTCTGAGATATGTTTAGTATTGGATTGTAGCACCAACAGTATTAAATAAACTTTTTGAAAACCATTTATACTTTGATATACGTTTAGCCCAAACAGAAAAGCTCAAAAGTTTACCTCGATTTTCTATACGATTGATTTAAAAACTGTTATTACAACATTTTTAATTCGTTCGTAAACCAGATGCCGCCGAGGCCGACAAGTCCCACTCGAGCTACCGGAAGAAGAGACGCTCAGTCCGGACGGCCCAAGTAAGTAGCGCGTCGGCCGAGTACCTGCGGCGCAAGGTGGGCCAGCTGCAGCTCGGCGAGGTGTCGCACCTGGCGCGCCTGCTCGACCCCCACGACCGCGCCCCACACGCCGGCCCCGCCGACCCCGCCGACCCCGCCGGTCCCGGCGACCCCGCAGGCGAGCAGCGCCTGCTGCAGGAGCAGATACTCGCGCTACTCGAGCCCGACGACGCGTCCGACCCCCACGAGCTCAGGGAAACCCTCGTTCGACTCCTCCAGGGAGGCGTCAAGACCAGAGTTAAAACGCAGGAGAAGCTAGCCAATTTCTTTACACCCACACAGGAACAGAAACCGATGAGGCCCCCCCGAAAGCTGAAGGGCTTGGACGCCTCCACGATAAAAGTTCCAGATTTCTCCGACATATTTTTAGATGACACCGACACGGACGCGACCTTAGTCAGCACAGAGAAACCAAAAAAGAAGCAATTAATAAAAGCCGCTTCTGTGGATATTCCACATACGGAAAAGTCTGTTAAAGAGTCTTCGGTAGCGGTACCGAAGAAGCAGTCGGTCCGCGCCGCGTCGACGGAGAGTTTGCTGCCGAAGGGCCGGCGGCTGTCGCAAGTGGGCGACGAGTACGAGCGGAGGCACTCGCAGAGTCCGGCGGGCGTGCGCGCCAGCTCTGCGGGCCCGGCGGAGGCCGCCAACACGAGGCGCATCGCGATGTTGTTCGAGGGCGGCGAGCGGCGGCGGACGCCCAGCCCCGGCCCCGGCCCCCGGACCGCGCGCTCCGTGTCCATCAACCCGGAGATGGCGCTGCGCATGCAGAGGATGGCGGACATCATCGAGGGCAAGAAGGACCGAGCGAGCCCGGAGCGCGCGAAGCTCGAGTCGATAGGCGACCCCGAGATGGCGTCGCGACGCCAGAGGATGTCGGATCTGATCGAAGGCCGCAAGGTTCCGGCGGAGCCGCGGGCGACGGGGGGGGCGCAGCGGCGCGGCTCCGGCGAGCTATCGTTCAGGATGCAGCGCGCGGCTGAGCTGGTGGCCAAGAAGGCGGAGGGGGCGCGGCGCGCGGGCGGCGGGGGGCGGCGGCGCGCGGCGCGCGAGATCACGCGGCTGCGGTTCGAGCGCAGCGTACAGCTGCTAGGGGCGGAGCCGCGGCTGGAGGGGGCCGGGGGCGGGGGCGGGGGCGCGGCGCTCGAGCACGACGTGGGGCTGCTGCAGTACCGCGCGCACGCGCCGCACTTCACCGACCGCGTGCACCAGCTCGAGCGGCGGCTCATGAACTACGTGAGGCGACGTGTTGTGTGTGACCGCATGACGCCCGCTGCATGACCCGCGCACCGTAACACACGCCTCCGTGTTGTGACAACTATCCCAACTAACTCAACGACACTATTCTAATCCTTACTTTCTTGTATTTCAGGTGTGTTTTATTTTTAAATGGTAACACGATTTTGCCACGATTTCACTTGGATATGCAGTTTTATTGTGTGATTAATTGAAAGACTTAACAATTGTGATTGTGATATTACGATTCAATTCATTTTAACATGAAAATCATTTACGTTTTTTTTTAAATTTAAATTGAAATATCACTTCTACAACAACAAATTAGTATAAATAATTATTAAAATTGATTGCCCTAGCTGTGTGTGCGTAAACTGTCTTATAACTTCGATTAAATATCAACCTTAACATAATTGACAATAACTATGGAAACTAGCTAGCGCTTCTTGTTGTACAGCTAGTTATGTGTATATCAGGGGGAGAATCTCGTGGTATGTCAATTCTCCCCGATGTATCGTCCACTGACGCAGCTAATGTAGTGATGAGTGTACCTACAACTAGATTATGTATATAGGAGGAGGGCCGCGCGGTGGGCGGGGGTGGGGGCGGGGGCAGCCGCGGTGGAGGCGGGGGCGTTCGGGTCGCACGATTGGCAGCGGAACTAGCGGGGGCGGGCTCGACCACGCCCCCCACGGCGCGCCCCCACGCCGCCAAGCCCAAGGACCTGATGCGAGCGGTGGGGCGCATCGAGCGCGACGACTGGAACGTGCGCGAGATCGAGCGCAAGATCATGGAGAACCGGCTCGGCCGCCCCGAGCCGCGCGCCGCCGAGAAGGTGCCCAAGTGGGACCGGGAACAGGTCACTTGCACTCACATTCACGTACACTTTGTTTGTCTTCCCCGTAAAGAGCAGACCGCAATTTTGCACGCCTTCAGCATTCTTCCATCGTATTATTCCATTTTATTGCAATGTAACAACTTTCTTTAAATCGCAACCCGTTCAACCGACTAATTTTTTCTAACTCTATAATAACATAGATAGGAATAGACTGATAGCAATGTAGCGAAGGCCACGCATAGATGTAGTTATTAAATCTTTATTTTTTTAGTATTATCTCCTCTTATGTCGGGACTTACACCATGTACCTTTTATTTTCAGTCTCCGATATTTCGGCGCAGTTGCATGCGCCGTGGTCACGGAATAACAGTCGATTGTGGCCCATCTTCACGCTTGAAATTTTTGTATTTGGTAATTTGAAATGATTCCCTGACCATTCTTGGTATGTAGTGGCGTTCCGTTGAAATAATCGGAGGGTTATGCAACTCGATCCAGTGATTTGTAACCGAATGAATTAAATGTTCAGCGATAGCCGATTTTTGCGTATTGTTGTTTTTGACCGCTTTTATGTGTTCTGTAGCGGCGCGATCATACCGCTACATAAGCAATCAATGACGCACAAGCTACACAAGAAATACAGGATCAGCGAAAAGTACAATATGACTGTAAACATTACGCAGACGACGTCGCACTACGTCAAGCTAACATCGAGGCAAAAATGTATGAAGACCTGACTCACGATATTTCTGAGCACTTCACATAGATACAAATTCCAACATCTTACAGTTGGGCCGCGGTCCCCGAGCGAAGACACCTAGCTCGGCGGAAGTACTTCCCTTCTCGCTAAATATATGGCGAAGAGATCCAGCCTCACGTTTTGTTTGGCCGATATATGAACTACCACAACTGCAGTCGATCTTATAAACACTAGGTTTCTAAACTATCTTTCGGGACCGTGGACATTGCGTTGTGACAGCTTTTTCAAAGGAGTGAAGATAGTTTTTATTGCGTACTTTTTTATATTTGAGACCTTATCCGTCACTCCCTTTACATATGGCAAAAATACTGGCTGTCTATCTACTTCCTGCCTCTGTAACTGGTGCTTTTTCGTGTGTCTCGGTGGAAGCTTTCCTAAATATCCATTGCTCTGCAGGACATGCATGTTCATCATCACGAAGATCATATGTGCTCCCCATAGCCACTACATCTACTTAAAAGTAGTACTGACCAAACAAAACTAACCTAAGACGGATAAGGTCTCAAATATTTAAAAAAAGTACGCAATAAAAACTATCTTCACTCCTTTGAAAAGGTATAGAAGTAAGTCTACGGTCCCCGAAAGATAGTTTTCTTTTGAAGAAACCTACGGCCTTACCACAAAAGATTTTAAAACACTGCAACAAGGTTTTAACTTAGACACTGTTTAAATGTGATGCTGTCACTTTTTTGACAATAGAGACGTTTGAAAGAGACGGCATCACATTTAAACAGTGTTTTAAAATCTTATGTGGTAAGGCCGCTAGTGTTTATAAGATCGACCGCAGTTGTGGTAGTTCATATCGGTCAAACTAAACGCACTAGCAATAGCATGCCGTATAAAGGACACAATAATAGCGGTCAAAAACAACCATACGCAAAAATCGGCTATCGCTGAACATTTAATTCATTCGGATACAAATCACTGGATCGAGTTGCTTAACCTTCAAATTATCTCAACACAACACCACTACGTACCAAGAATGGTCAGGGAAGCGATTGAAATTACCAAATACAAAAACTTCAAGAAAAATCATAAAACTGTCGTTTTGCGAACAGATACAGGTTCGAGAAAGATTCGAGTGAGTAGTGAGTTGGCAGACAGTGGTACCGGTATCGAGCGTGATAATAAAAGACTAAACGGAAGGTAGACCGATTCGTCTGCCAATAACATCTGCCGCACGCAAAAATCGACAGTTCTTCCGTGACCATGGCGCATGCAACTGCGCCGAAATAACGGAGTCTCAAAAATAAAAAGGACACGGTGTAAATCCCGACATAGTTCATCCTGATAACGTTAATAACAAAACAATATATTCTCTCCTCTTACTTGATTTTAAGTATTTCATATGATCATGATTTTAAAGCAGTTTGTTTTCATAACCCAACTTATCTCTCCAGCGTCACACTTACGTTTATGGTTGGTTTAGTTCTTGGGCCGGCAGCGACGACTGAAGGAGGGCGAGAACGAAGAGAAGTGGATGGAGATCGACGAAACGCTCAGCAAGCTGGACCAGAAGCTGCGCGACTCGGGCCGCCCGCACCACGGCACCAACAAGGTCGGTCCCTATCGCGTCGTTAACGAGGCCGACGAAGGAAAGTCGGTCAATAACAAAAGACAGCAGGGTCAGAGCATGGTGAAGACTGTACTGTATTGACAATAAATTAATATGCCATCGTCTCGAGTGCATATATTTCCATGACCATATCAGATTTGGGGTTGACGCAATCCATCCTACCCTACCATTCTGTCATGTCACCTCTTCACTCGCTCCTATTAAGCTAATTCATTCCACACTCATACATCCTTCTTTTCTCCGAAGCTTATTTATTATAACGTTTGAAACACTGAAGTGAACGTCTCCGAGTGCGGCAGACATGACGTTTTATTTGAAACACTTAATACGAGTAAAGTGATATACGAAAACATTCATATTTCATGAGAAATTATTCAGCACAACTGCTTATTCTTTTAACAACAGTTTTACTTACAGGTAGCTAATTTGGCGACGAAATTCGTGAAAAAAGAAGACAACGAACCGGAGACAAAGCCGCAAGCGAAAGAGGAGGTGAGATACAGAATTAGAATTAGTGTACACTGTATATGTTCTTGCGTTGAAGAATTGTATAAGGATGTTATTTTAAGTCTAATTTACATTACTCACGAAGTTCTTGCCAAATGAGATATTCGTGTAACTTCAGCACGGTCGTGCTAACATTTAGTACCGAATGTATTGGAAGCGAACTGAAGTTACACGAGATGGAGCGAAGTGACTCTTTACACTCGTCTTCATCCTGCTCCTCTCCGCTCCGCCCTCCTAAAGCGCTTCATTACACTCAGGTAGTGAGCGCTTAAGGATTGGTATTTATGATTAGACCAGCGATCGCCCGCGACGTCGTCTGCGTAGGCAGTTATTTTTCTATCCCTCGAATAGTACTTTTTCATGGATGAAAGGTACTATGTCATTTCCTGTACCCCTGACAACGTGTATACTTCACGATGACCGCGGTTAAGTAGTTAAGACGTGAAGGCGTAGTAAACAAACTTACTTTCGCATTTATAAGGTTGGTTAGGAAGTTACTTTAGATAATAAAAAAAGTCTGCTACCATTTCCGTTGTAGGTTTATATTAAATATTAATTATGATTTGTGCTACGGCTTCTCGAACAAAACGATTGCGGACTGCCTATTATCAAGTTATAAATAGATCTATGAAAAATCGTAGACGTCGGGGGACAGCTAAGTTAATTGATTTACATGTAAGCTCGTCACATGTCTAGCTATACCTAACAGTATACCTATCAGTCCAGACACGTGACGAGCTTAGATGTAAATCAATTAACTTAGCGGTCCCCCGACGTCTACGATTTTTCATAGATCTATTTATAACTTGATAATATGATAGTATTATTTTTAACTTTTTAAACCTTTGGTTGGTTGAAGTTATATTGCGCGAGATGATGAGATAGGTTATTTGTGTTGTATTAAGTGTAAGAAGAGTTGGCGCGCTACGAGCGTGGCGCCGACGGGCGGCGTGGGCGGCGTGGGCGGCGTGGGGGGCGCGGCGTGCGCGGCGTGCGGGCGGCGCGTGTTCGCCGCCGAGGGCGTGGCTGCCGACGGCCTGCAGCTGCACCGCGCCTGCTTCAAGTGCGCCACCTGCGCCTGCGTGCTCCGACCTGGGTATATTGCATATACACACTTATACATGGCTCACACCATCATGTCCACACATATAGCTATTAATCACTACAAATATAACATTAGACATAACAGTTCAAGTGCGTGCTCTGCGCTTTATGTCGCAAGAATCACCGACATTTTTGTATTGTATGAAATAGACAAGCCTACGAGTAGAGTTCATTGTTTAAAATTCAGTTTTAAGGAAGCCAACCGAATATAAAATTGGCCATTTGAATCAAGGTTCAGAGTACATATTGTAATGTAATGCATTTATCAGCAATTGTCCAAGCATTTAATGATACTTTCTTCGACCTTCTTCTTTAGACAATAATGCGTGCTCGTGTACGATACACAAAAAGAGAATAAGGTTAATGGTTCTATTCAAAAACTTTGGTTTCAACAGAATACCTAGGCTGCTGTTTTTTAAAGTACCTGAAGTCCACACTAGTGTTCGGATATGTGAGAAAATGTACAACAACGTTATCTATTGTTTATAATACACAGAAACGACATTATTGTTTATAATACACAGAAACTATACAATGGAGCGGTACGGCACCCGGCTGGTATGCCTGCGTCACTCGGGGGCGAGCGTGCCGGACGCGGGGGCGACGGCGGGGGCCACGGCGCCCACCCGCGCGCGCGCCCCGCCCCTCGCCGCCCCCGCGCTCGCCCTCGCCGCCGCCCCCACGCCCACGCCCGAGCGCATCAGCCTCGAGCTGTCGGACGGCGCGCGCGAGATTGATGAGGACGAGTGGACCGACCGCAACTTCCTCGCCTCGGAGACCTCCGCCGCCGGCGGACTCAGGTTACTGCCCTATACTTATGTGTACTCGCAGAGATAAGACATATGTTTAGATTTAAATTATTCTAAATACCTTTACAAATAGACTAAAAAGATGTTGAAAAATACAGGAACTATTGAAATAATAATAAGCTATATTGTTATTTTCACTTCTCAATCTCAAGTTGTAATTTCAGTAAATTCTCTCTTTTTGCATTAATTAATTCACAAAATTTAATTATAGCATTAACTTAAACCGATAATTTTTTTTTTGAGTCATATTAATTTCTGAATGTCTCCATAAATTCATCGCTTGAGGGTAGGCTCACGAGCAGCTGCAGTCCCCCGCGACCGCGGCAGCAGCAGCTGCAGCTGCAAAGGTGCCGAAACGTCGGGAAAATAATCCCTTTCTTCCCCACTGCTCAACTAGACTGCTCAACTGAGTTGTGAAGTTTATATTCACCACTGCTCAATTACATACTGCTCTACTTGTATTTGACAAGTGGCCCTGGCCATCTATAATTATTGATAAGATAGACAAACTACCTCATTTAATCAAACCAATACCAAAGTAATTTCAATAACTAAATTTCAATTTCTCAATTTTCAATAAAACCGCGCTCGTATCCGTTAAAAAATGTTTTATTTCAAGCTATATTGTTACTAATTACTGGCGATTATTTGTTTAGTGAGCGCACATTATTTTTTATGCATAATTTTACAAATATGAGCTCTCACTGTTTCTGTCATGGAGTTAGTAGTTTTATCTACAAAATGTTTGGACGGAACGCTAGCTGACCGAGTTGTTTTCGAATAATGCAGTAGCTCGGAGGAGGGCTCGTCGTCGGACGACGAGTACTCGGATGCGGCGGAGTTTGGCGCGCCAGAGGAGGACCCGGCGCCGGTCGCCGCCGGACCGCCGCACCACAACCATTTATACTTCTCCGATGACTCCTTCGGATACGACGACTACTCCGACGACGGTAGGACATTTTTGTTATAATATGGCATTATGTTTGTATGATTTTTTTATACTTAATACTTACGGGTATTTGACTTGAAAACGCTTTTAAGGTATAATAGAGCAGAAAGGGAAGCATAAAAGATTTAAATCACTTTTCTTATTTATTTTACGCATAGGTATACAACTCGGAGCCAGAAGGGCACAGTCTAGCTTTCCTTCCTCTAGACAAAACCTAGAGAACTGTCGTTCACATTTGAAAATATAATAAAATTCTTTTTATCTTTAGTCTGTAACCAAAGAGTTACAGAACCCAAAAGTTTGCATATGAGGCTAAGGCCTCACATGAGGCCTACTACTACTAACATAGTTATATAAGTGTATGTATACCAACAAATGGATGTATGGTCTGAAATAAAGCTATCATTATTATTTTATTGTCGATAAAAAGCGCTAGTTGTCGTAATACGACCAGCGAGTCGCTTCGTGTTAAATACCACATAGGACTGTGAGTGAACAATCGAGAACACTTCCATTTTACCACTCCTACGGCTAAAATAGCCGCGCCGTCACGCGACGATATGCGCGCACACGAATTTTTCTGCAAAGTGGTAACTTGTTTTGTGTACTGTCACAAAATAGAGAGAGAACAAAAGCGAAGCTTAGTACCTATTACGTGCGCAAAGCATACACATATAGACAACTCTCACCGACCGATGACATTGCGTCAGGCACTCGAACTCGTTTTGAAATTGGCCTGAGATTCAGGTTATTCCTGTCGGTGAGAGGGTGGCTGCCTTGCTTGAGTGCACGTAGTACTAAGCTTGACTTGTGTCCCCTCTCTATTTAGTGTGCACTGTGTTGTGCAGGCGCGGAGTCGTCCGGCAACGAGTCGTGCTCCCGCATGCGCGCGCTGCGCGAGGCGCGCCGGCGCGAGGTGCCCGCGGACGCGCGCCCGCCGCCGCCCACCGACAGCAGCGAGGTACCGCGCTGCGCCGTCGCGTAGCAACGCCACTAGTACCGCACCCACTACACTACGCGCGCCGCGCCAGCAGGGAGGTGCGCCCGCGCCCCGCGCCCCGCGCCGCCCGCCTCGCCCCGCCCCGCCCTGCCCCGCCCCCGACCACCATGCTATTTATAACCATGATCCAAGAAAACAGGTCTGGCATTTCGGGACTGATTGACTGACAATTGCCTAGGTCACTACCCACTTGCGCGACTTTATAGTAACAAGCAAAAAACGTTTTTTTTCTGTTTAAACTCGTAACAAAATTATTATACTTACCTACCCCTCGTTTTCACCAAGAAACAAGTAAAATACTAGTAGTAAACAAAACATGTAGGATACTTGTCTAAAACCAAACTTGTAGAATTATTTGTTCTATACATGTATTGCAACTGTCTCAAACATTGTTTCGTTCACACTGTGTTGCCAGCAAGTATTTATACAAGTTTACAACGCATTGGGGACTTCAACGCTAAAGTGGGAGTACAGAATTGCGGTGAATCGGCAGTAGGATCCCATGGTTTTGGAAGCAGGAATCATAGGGGGCAAATGCTTGTCAACTTCCTCGAACGGGAGGGGTTCTTCTTGATGAACTCCTTTTTCAAGAAAAAGCCCCAAAGGAAGTGGACGTGGCAAAGCCCCGACACTATGACTAAAAATGAGATTGACTTCATCATGACGGACAAGAAGCGCATATTCAGGGACGTCTCAGTGATCAACAGGTTCAATACCGGTAGCGATCACCGACTTGTCCGAGGCTCTCTGAATATCAACTTCAAGGCTGAACGTGTCCGTCTGATGAAGGCCAGGCTCCGACCAACACTGCTCCAAACTATAGCCGGGTCTGAAACATTTCAGTCAAATCTGGAGAACCGATTTGCCGCCGTGGAAACTACAACAGACGTTAACCAGAACCTCGAAAATGTGGTTCGGGTCCTCAGGGAGGAAGGCTCGAGATTTTGTAACATGCAGCGTAAGGGTAAGAAGTCAAAGCTTTCCGAAGAGACTTTAGGGTTGATGAAGAAACGACGTGAAAACCCACCCGTCACTTCGTCCGCAAAGCGGGCTCTAAACCAAGAGATCACCAAGCACGTACGACGTGACCTCCGTCGCTCCAATACCCTTGCTATTGAGACAGCAATAGAGCAGAATCGGGGGTCAAAGGTGTTCGTACAATCTCTTGGAAGAAGCCACTTGACGAAGCTGACCACAGCAAGTGGAGAAGTCGTTTCTTCGGTACCGGCAGTCCTTTCGGAAGTGGAGAATTTCTATGGCCGGTTATACGCATCGCATGCATCTCGACCTGATCCCGGAAATGAGGATTCTAGAGCTCCATTAACACGCCATTTCACTGAAGACCTGCCAGAAGTCAGCAGTGGCGAAATCGAGATCGCTCTGAGGCAGCTAAAAAATGGAAAAGCCCCTGGCGAGGACGGCGTTACGACAGAGCTGTTAAAAGCAGGAGGCAAACCCGTACTGAGGGAGCTTCAGAAGCTCTTTAACGTTGTCCTGTTCGAAGGGAGAACTCCAGAGGCGTGGAGTAGGAGTGTTGTCGTGCTGTTCTTCAAAAAGGGAGATAAGACCCTGCTGAAGAACTATCGACCTATCTCCCTCCTGAGCCACGTCTATAAACTGTTTTCAAGAGTGATCACGAACCGTCTTGCGCGTAGATTCGACGAGTTCCAACCACCGGAACAGGCTGGATTTCGGAGCGGATACGGCACCATAGACCACATCCACACAGTGCGGCAGATTATACAGAAGACTGAAGAGTATAATCAGCCCCTGTGTCTAGCATTTGTGGACTATGAGAAGGCCTTTGACTCGGTTGAAATCTGGTCGGTTCTGGAGTCCCTACAGCGTTGCCAAGTAGACTGGCGATATATCCAAGTGATGAGATGTCTTTACGAAGCTGCCACCATGTCCGTCCAAGTACAGAATCAGCAAACAAGGCCCATACCATTGCATCGAGGAGTGAGACAAGGGGATGTCATTTCCCCGAAATTGTTCACTAATGCAATGGAGGATATGTTCAAGACGCTGAACTGGAAAGGACGAGGCATCAACATCAATGGCGAACACATTTCTCACTTGCGATTTGCTGACGATATCGTCATCATGGCAGAGACGCTGGAGGACTTACAACAAATGCTGAACGACCTAGCTGAATCTTCTCTACGCATCGGCCTTCGGATGAACTTGGACAAAACCAAGGTCATGTTCAACGAACATGTTCTACCGGAACCGATTGCTATACACGGCGCCGTCCTCGAAGTTGTTCGCAAATATGTATACCTCGGGCAGACATTGCAGTTGGGTAGAAACAATTTTGAGGACGAGGTGAATAGGAGAATTCAGTTGGGTTGGGCTGCATTTGGAAAGCTACGTCGAATCCTAACATCGTCGATCCCACAGTGCCTAAAGACGAAGGTCTTCAATCAGTGCGTCCTACCCGTCATGACTTACGGAGCCGAAACGTGGACACTAACGGCACGGCTGGTCCACAAGTTCAAAGTTGCTCAGCGGGCTATGGAAAGGGCTATGCTCGGTGTCTCTCTTAGGGATCGCATCAGAAATGAGGTGATCCGTCAGAGAACCAAAGTCGTCGACATAGCACACCGGATTAGCAAGCTGAAGTGGCAATGGGCTGGCCATATTAGCCGTAGAACCGATAACCGTTGGGGTAAACGAGTTCTAGAGTGGAGACCACGCCTCGGCAAACGTAGTGTAGGACGTCCTCAGACACGGTGGAGTGATGATTTGCGCAAGACGGCTGGCAGGAGCTGGATGCGAAGAGCCGAAAACAGATCTCAGTGGCGTGCACTTGGAGAGGCCTATGTCCAGCAGTGGACTGCGATAGGCTGATGATGACAACGCATTGGTGTTTACACTTATGTCTGTGACATTTTCAAACTTGTCTAATACACTGACAGCGTTCTCACCTACAAAACACAGTCGTGTTAACTCGTGTTTTAGACAAGTATTGATTATTTTATTGAAATTTCTGTAGAATATTAATTACAAACAAGTTTTAAACTTTATCCATGCTTGTTGGATAAAGTTTTAAACTTTTTCAACACACTTGCTCATAAAGTGAGCTTTAACATCGCCTAGGGCCATAAACCGAGCTATAATAACACACGTGCGTAATATATTATGCACTAGTGCGTAGAAATATCCCTACAAAGTTAAATTACTGTAAGATATATGCGAGAAAACAGAGCATTCTCAATTTAACCGGGAGGTTTCAAGCTGTTGAAAATCCATATAAATTTTTGGAATAAATAAATGTGTACGCCCTTAATTAAGTCAAACAAACATTTATTATTATCACTTTGTATACAATATACAATACAATAACCGACTTCAAAAAAGGAGGAGGTCATATTCTACAAGTGTTCACTACTCGTTTTCTACAAGTTTAGCTACAACATGTATAAAACATGAGATGTACATGTAGACAACTAGAAGCAAAACCTGTCCGAAACTTATTCACCTCAACCAACAAGTTTCATACAAGTTTTGTATACAACATGTTTGATACATGTTTATGAATGAGAACAAAAATCAAAACAATTGCATAAAACTTGTATTATACTTGTGTTATACCTTGGTGAAAACGAGGGGTTAGAGTGCTGGCACATTTGTTTGACGGTACGACTCACAGTTCAAATAACTTCCAAAAACGACAACTTTTTGTACATCAGCAACACGAAACTAAAATATATGTTAAAATGTCCGTAATCTTATATTGCAAGAAGTGGCCGGAACACATTTATAATTACGCACTCAGATTGAACAAATTATGAGAAAACATGAATGTTCGAGCGAGAGAGCGGCAAATCGAATACGGCTCTTTATACGGGCTCTTAACACGTACGACAGACAAATGTGCCAACCTACAAAATAGTGCATTTTTATTGCAGTTTGTTTCTCTTAGCAAACGAAAAAGTTCAAGTTAAAGATGAAAAATAGTAGATTGTACAACAAGTACAAAAACGCACCATTTTACCCGTGGCTGTTTACCTGATGAACTTTGTCTTAGAGTCTGAGACTTAGGCGAAGATTTAAGTTTATGCACTAGCTAGAGCATGAAAAGCGATTTTATGCCGCCTATACTTGGGTAAAGTTGGTCTTTATGTTGGATAAAGACGAACTTTACTAGCATGAGAAGTGAAAACGTAATGTTTAATACCGATAGCGGAAATTACGTAAGCTAGTGTCACCATCGTGACTTGCTCTGTCTCGGAATGCTATACCTGACGCTGTATATTGTTGTACCATGGCCATACCCATCAGACGATACTAACCAACAATAGCCACTTTCAACTTGAAAAGAGGCTCATGTGCTTGCTGCTACTTCTCATATTTTGTGAGCCTTTTTTGTTTATTTAGAGAGTTTACAATTTGACTCGTGTGTCAACGGTCTATACGGTCTAACGGCACACGTCGCTCGCTGTAAACTCTTTAACAGATTCAACAAAAATAAATCATCTAATTTGAGCCTGTGCCAGCAATATTACATCATTGCTGCAATTAATAAAATAAAGCTTTCGAAGCAAACTTATTGTTCCAATAATGATTAAAATATAGTTTTTCTTACATAAATGCTTTCTAAAGTATTAATCGAATCCAAAATTATTGAAATGTTAACTCAACGTGATGTTTGCACTAATGGTCGTGAAGTGCAGAAGTCCCTCGCATCGCGTAGTGCGCAGTGCGTAGTGCGTAGCGCGCGGGCGGCGCCGGCGGCGGTAAGTGTGTGCACGCTAACTACCGACTGCTGGCTCACTCTACTACTCACGGGCAGCGCATTATACTACTGTACTCGGGCAGCCGGTAAACGTCCAAGCACCTTTGTTACTCTTTACGTTTTTGTTTGTACGATTTCACCAAGCACGTTCAAACCAAGTTTATCAAATGTTTGTCAAACAAAGTGCCAGTGTTCCCACCTAAGGGGATTTTCCCCTAAATTTAGGATATTTGGCACGTTAAGAGGATTTTTAAGAGAAAAAAACTTTAGATACCGATCCGGAAGAAGTCCTACAATATCTTTATTATGTTTCACATACATAAGGTACTAAAATCTGAGGTAAGTTTTAATTGCGCCGGAGCTCGGGCATTTTTGCTCATTCGCCTTTCACAACATTTTCAAGGAAAATCAAAACTGAAGGAACACCATAAATAAATTGTAGCAAAAATCCTTTTCACGAAAACCGTGCGTGTTTTTTTATTTTGGCACAACTTTTTTTATTCGTCTAGCGCGGCTCGAGTTGAATCGAGTACGCAGCGTAGCAGTCGAGTAAAAATAGTGTGTCTGTTTGACCGCGCCCGCAGACCGCCGCACACTTTCAAATTTTTGCCAAACACGTAGTTTCTTTGACAAACACTTCTTTGGTAATATTGACAGCATAATAACGAAAATAAATTTCAATTCTCTGAAAACAAAAAATTTTGATATATTTATTATTAAAAAAAATGGACTAAACAAACAAAGTAGAAATATCATACTTGCCTGTTTTTTTTGAAAAATATTTGAAAAACAATTGGAGCGTTTACCGGGTGCTTTATTATTGTATGTAGGTAAAGTGCGAGTGAGGCAGCAATCCGACCACTACTTGATGGCGCTTTAGTTTTTTTATGTGAATTATTTACTTGTCTTATACGCTATTTTTTTCTTTTATCGTACATTAACAAAATAACACTTGTTTCATACATTAGACGCTATTTTTTTTTAAGTGAATTTTATGCTTTAGGTATTTTTATGTATTATAATGTAAATATATTTGTTGTTGGTGGTTTGTTTTTATTTCACTATATTTATAATTATATGTATATTATATAAGTATTTTTTCATAGACATAGTCGGTAATCATAGGTTTCTTTTTATTAAAGTAATTAATTCCGTAACTTCTTGACTGACGTCGGTTATACAAGTAATATGTGAGATGTGAGCCCTGATTTGTGTTCAGTAGTCATACAATTATAAGATCCTCGCCATCAGCTTTGGTCAACGGTAAGTTAGTGTCACTTGCGGCGCACCTTCAATGCACTCCATGAAATTGCATAATCGGTCGAATTTATTTGTCGTGTTGGAAAAAGCGTAATGTCGTATAGTAAAGTCGATTCGACGTTTATGTAATTTCTGAGACTGTGTTTTCTACTTGCGTCTTTTGCACCCTGCTGGGTTCTACTGTTTAAATGCAGGAGTGTGAGTCGTCGCTTGGCATGTATTGCAACGTGTGGCACAGGTGGAGTCGGAGGAGGAGTCGTCGGCGTCGTCGTCGGCGTCGTCGGCGACGGAGGTGTCGACGGACAGCGAGTTCGCGCGCGACGAGCAGCCCGCGCCGCCCGCCATTCTGGTGACAGGCCCGCCCTCCCTGCCGGCCGCGCCCACCGCGCCCACCGCGCCGCCACCCGCCCTCCACGGCGCGCCCCCCACGCCCCCCCACCCCCTCAGCCGAGCGCGTTCCGCCGGTGGGCTCGCCACCAAGCGCGCTCTTGAACTCAAGCGAAAGTACCTCCTAGGTGAACCCTCGCCCCCGGCTGTTAGAAAATCGGACTCCACTTCCCAGATAGACACCAAGCTGGAAGCCTTCCGGTCTACCATCACCGAGTTCCAGAAAATGCTCCACCCGGCTCCCTCGCCCTCCCCGCAACCGCAGAACCCAATACTCGCGTTCAACTTCTCCAGTGACGAAAAGTCGAAACCGATGCCGGATATTATACAGAACTTGTGCACCGCTGCGCCGGTGGACTTGCTCACTAAAGGCGATGCGCCGCTCTGTAAAAAGGACTGGCGGGAGGAGCCCATCAGCGAGGAGAAGAGAGACCCTGAGCCGGAGCCAGACCCCGACCCGGAGCCCGATCTAGAATCAGATTCTTTGTCAGATTCGTCTTCGACGCACACGGAGACAGCGCCGCCGCCGGGCGCCGTGCCGCGTGTCGAGGTGCACGACGAGGGCGGCGAGCTCATACAGCTCGACAGCCTGCTGCTGGTGGGCGCCGCCGACCCGCCCGCCCTCGCCCCCACCGCCGCCGCCGCCGCCGCCAACGCACCTGCTCTCGCCCCTACTGCCGCTATCGACTCAGAGTCTTCCGAATCCTGCCGAGACGCCACCACACTCGCGTTCACTGAAACAGAACTGTCCGACTGGGCGGCGGAAAGCGCAGTTTTAGACGACTGCGGCTTCGACGACAAAGAAGACAGGAAGAGAAACAAGAACCCCCGGATGCTGAGTGGACCAAAGCTAATCCACGATGCGAAAAACATATCGGCGATATCGTCGCACGTGTGCGGGCGCAGCAGCCCCCAGCGCGCTTACCTCGCCGCGTACGACGACTTCGAGTTTGCGGATGAGGGCGAGTCGGAGCCGGCGCCGCCGCCCTCGCCCCGAAACCACGGCTACATGGAACTGGTGGACGACGAACCCGACCCCGATCCTGACCCCGCGCCCGCCCCCGCCCCTGCGCCGCCCTCGGCCCCTCCCTCGCCCGCGCCCGCCCGCGATCGATCCATGGACTTCATTGAGAGGGTCTTCTCCGAAACAGTATTTAAACCCGCTAGTCGAGAAGCTAGCGAGCCCCCAGATACACCTGAAATCGAAACGCCGTCGGATAGACTCGAAACGCCGACAGAAACAAAAGTGATAGATAGTATAATAGACGATGCACCGACGGACGAACTGAAATCACCGCAGCTCTTGAAATCGATAGAGTTGGAGACAAGCGAAAAATCCTGCGGTGATAGCCCGACGAAGAGTGAGACTCCAACGAAGAGTGAGACACCGACGAAAGAGGAAGCCGAAAGCGTAACGCAAGTGGAGGCGCCCGAGCTTAAGATGGAGTCGTTGAGTCTGTCGGGGATGTCGCCCCCGCTGCTGCCCGCCACCCCGCACACCGCCCCCAGCCTCTACATCCCCACCAATGCGCCCCTGACCTTCACCACTCCGGCGACCATAAGACTGTATTCGCCCGCGATCTGCCGGTCGGCGAGCGAGACATTCAACCGATCGATTTCTAGAAGTACGGATTCGCCGAGCCGAAGTATGGAGTTGTCGATCACGCGGAATATGAGTTCGGGCTCGATATCGCCGGTGAGCCCGACGCCGCCACGCGACACCACCGACAAGGTGCAGGAGTTAAAGCGCGAACGCGAGCAGCAGACGGAGGTGGTGCGCCGGCTGGTGCTCGAGCGGCTCGGCGCGGCGCCGCGCGGCCCGCGGAAGTCCACGAGGAAGGCCCGAGCGTCGCCGAGCGCTGGTGGCCAGGCCCCGCCCCCCGTGCCGCCGCCGCCCGCGCTGCCCGCGCCGCCGCCGCCCCCGCCGCGTCCCGCGCCCCCCCTCATGCCCCTGCCCGTCACGCCCTCCTTCTCCGACCCCGAGCTGGCCCGGGAGAGACGGAGCAAAAGCATCATGAAGAGCATATCAAATTACCTCAACAGGCGACTCGGACCCCGCCAAAAGGTAACGATATATTTACACTAATATAAATTGCCTCAACAATCTTAAACCGTATAAAGTGCATTCTACATACATGTGTCCCACTCATACCACCAGTTTGATTGCATTCTCGTTGCAACTTTCAAATGTCATACAATGTTTATAATGCACATACATGTACACAATGAGTTACCTACATGAGTCATTATTTTCAGATTATTATTAGAAGAACACTCGCATTTTTTTACTGAATCATTACGCACTAATTTCACAAAATATTTTGAACTAAGTATTGACCTTGATGAATTGTTTATTTTTGTTGTAAGAGTGTTACAATTGGGGGCGGTTACCAATAAATTAACCTTAATATTCGAGGGATGTACGTCAAAAGTAGTGCAATAGAAATAACGGGGGTGGTTGTATAATACTTAATAACGTGTGGGTGTCCACGATTTGGCATTCGAAAGGGCCACGAAGGTTGTGTACAAAATTGTAGTAGTTGGGACACCCAGTAGACTAACCACGGTTGCTTATTCCAGTGGGCGTCGGAGCCGTCGGTCTCGAGCCACGTAAGCAAATGTCTCAGTACAGTGTCGTGAGTCGCATGCTATCTCGCTCCAACACCTGCTAATTGTACGTTGTTGTCTCGCTCGCACGATTCGTTGCTTGCTGTCGCTCGATCTTTGTTGACATTGGATCTTCTCTCTCTCTCTCTCTCTAGTTAGTCATTCAGTCGTTACTTTTTTTATTATTCCCATGCAGCATCCAACATTTACTGCCGATGATTACAATTTATTTACATTATGACTTTGACGTTTCGTGGAAATAAGAAAAAAGGACTATGAAAACAGCCCAGTCATTACGAACTGAACGGAAATAAATCTCAATTGCTATTTTGATAATTTTCAATATCGCAAAACAAGCTGACTGTCTTTTTTCATTTTAATGTAAAATAAGTACCAATATTTATTTGGAGAACTATGATATTGATAAAAGTACATATTTCGAGACGAATCTTACCGCATACAAAGCAAATTAAGGTCAAAATATTCTCTAGGCACACTGGTAATGTGATACTGAAACTTCAAAGGGAAATCCAATGTCAACTACACTGTTTTTTTTGTTGACCATTTTCACCAGCCACTGTTGGATGAGCCATAAACAATCGCCCGTTTTTACCATACACTTTAATTTCAGTTGTGTTTAGTCGCGTACTTATATGTCGCGTAACTGGGCTGATGCAGATCTGCGTGGGCCATCACGATACGCCGCGCGCCGGCATGTAGCGATTTGCATCTTGAAGCTGCCATATCTTTAAAGCTTAACGTTTGACGATTTGGCGAGCCATGTTTGGGCAATTCAATTCTATAGGATTTTGTTTTAAATCTCTCACCTATGACATAAAGAAGTTATTTTTTAGGTATAAAAATCTCTCACCTATGACATAAAGAAGTTATTTTTTAGGTATAAATAGTTAGGTATAATAATGTTGTTATAATTAGCATAAGAAATTAAACCTAATTTCTTGCACCTTAAACCTTAGGTGCATTTTATTAATAAACACCAACCTGTACAATTCGGTCAGAAGCGTAGTGTGTAATTTGCGTGACTCGCATAAAATTCCTTTGACACTCGTAGGAAATCTTTACACACTTTTTTCTGCATTTATGTCACCGTTATTGGTTTTATAACACAGTTTTCATTGTTTGTAACGCTGTTTACTTTCTCGCAGAGCGCAAACAGCACCACTAGCTGCGCGGAATTGAACTATGTACACGCGACGGGCACCTCAGACTATACATGTTGACTCTGAGACCGCCTTTATGACCTACGTAATAAAAGCTGTTTTCGCAGTTTAACTGTATAACCTGACGTGCTGTCGTGTGTACATGACGATGCGCCCAGCCATAGGCATCCCGATGTGGCCAAGCCAAGGGACTAGTTAGGCAAATCGACGAATAGATTGCTCTCTTTCGATCTGCCCAACTTTATACTGATGTGCCCAGGCAGATCTCGTTCCGCCCATTTAAACGATTAATTCACATCTTGCACCTATACCTACAGGTTGGGAAGAAAACGGTACTTGGAGGGAAAGTGCCCTAAATATTGATGATGGCAAATTTCACTGAAAGGAAATATTTCTTTATTTTAAAAAATAAGTAAAACTGCTTTCAATGATTTTTGTCAAACCACTTTTAGCCGGGCATGAAAAACGGGCTAAAACCCGAAATAATCCCTATAAAATGTATTTTTATGATGCCAATCGATAGAGTGATAGATAAGGCTAATTTCTTCCAGTCAACATATTTATTATCTTAAATTAAAGACAGACCCAAGGAAAATCAAATTTTTTTTGTATAGCTACTTAATTTTTTTTTAAATATCATTGAATGCAGTTTTAGGTACTTATTTTTTAAAATAAAGAAATGTTTTCTTTTAGTATTTGCCATCATCATTACTTTCCACGTCATATTAGCAGTAAGCACCGCATGTCATGCACGACTTAGTTATTTGGCCCGCTGACGATTACTAGTACGGGACGGGAAGGCCCGGTGATGGATTTGCACAATAGTTCTGCTTAATGGCAGAAATTTAATATAAACTCAATTATGTATTGATATGTTAAATCTTAAGAACAGTTCATGACATTTCCCGCAGTATATAATTTTTAAACGCGACGCAAAAAGAGGGGTGTTATAAGTTTAGGGTGTCTGTGTATCTGTCTGTAAAAAAACAAAATATCGGCAATAAAATGGCCGCCAAAAATTAAGTTTAAAAAGCTTAAAATAAAAAACTTAAATTTAGAAAACCCTTGACACAAAAAAGCTAACTCTTAATAAAAAACCCCCACACAAAAAAGCTAACTCTAAAAATAATAACATCATTATCATCAAGTCACATAGATCTATAAAAAAATCGTAGACGTCGGGAGACCGCTAAGTTAATGAATTTACATCTAAGCTCGTCACAATATGTCTGGACTGATAGGTATACTGTTAGGTATTTTATTACTAACGTTAATTACTTTAAATTAGTTTCTCAAGCGCTGGAATGAAGCATTTGTGTAAAATCACAAAATAGACAAAGGACAGAAGTCAAGCTTAGTACTACGTGTGCTCGAACAACGCACACATAGATACCTCGCACCGACACTATACCGAGACGGAATCTCTGCTACGCTCAAAACAGATGGAGAGCGCATAACGCAGTGTCGTCGGTCGGTGAGAGCTGTCTATGTGTGAGTGCATTGCGCGCGCACTAGGTATTAAGCTTGACTTCTGTCCTCTCTATTTTGTTGTAATGTGAAGTAAACACGCACTTGATCGACATATACACATTGCTTTGGAGGAGAGCTCGGTTGCAAAGATATCGCGCGCGAGCCAAGCACACTCAATGTGGCGGACATTGTTAGACAATGCTATTATTTAGGAGGAGAGCTCGGTTGCAGAGGTCTCGCGTGCGAGTGGAGCACACTCAATATGGCTGACATTGTGAGACAATGCCATTGCTTTGGAAGAGAGCTCGGTTGCAAAGGTCTCGCGCGCGAGTGGAGCACACTCATTGTGGCTGACATTGTGAGACAATGCCATTGCTTTGGAAGAGAGCTCGGTTGCAAAGGTCTCGCGCGCGAGTGGAGCACACTCATTGTGGCTGACATTGTGAGACAATGCCATTGCTTTGGAGGAGAGCTCGGTTGCAAAGGTCTCGCGCGCGAGTGGAGCACACTCAATGTGGCTGACATTGTCAGACAATGCCATTGCTTTGGAAGAGAGCTCGGTTGCAAAGGTCTCGCGCGCGAGTGGAGCACACTCATTGTGGCTGACATTGTGAGACAATGCCATTGCTTTGGAGGAGAGCTCGGTTGCAAAGGTCTCGCGCGCGAGCCAAGCACACTCAATGTGGCTGACATTGTTAGACAATGCTATTATTTAGGAGGAGAGCTCGGTTGCAAAGGTCTCGCGCGCGAGTCAAGCACACTCAATGTGGCTGACATTGTAAGACAATGCCTTTGCCTTGGAGGAGAGCTCGGTTGCAAAGGTCTCGCGCGCGAGCCGAGCACACTCAATCTTCGTTCAACTGAACAAAAGCAAGTTTATCTTGATTTTTTTACAGTGTGTTGTAGTCATGACGCTCTGACGACGGCCGAAAGGAAATTTGAAGTATTTGTTTTTTGTGATATTCCTATCTACTTATAAGTTTTATTATTTGCAATGATTATAAAAAAATAAGAAACTTGAAACAACCTGAATAAATTATCTGCTTCTATGTGAGTACCTGTGTTCGCTTCAACTTAAGCGACGTGCCCTGTACTATGAATATCTATTTAAAGAAAAAAAGCATACTTGCCGAATGTGTGATTGTTATATAGTGGCAAATTTGTACTAAGTCGCTTGTCAATGTCGCCGGCAGGTCCGTGGGATATCCATCGAATTTGTAATATTTTAGCATTTGATATATTTTACTTATGACTTCATGTGATTTTTATTATGTTTATTTCACCATTGAATTTTGATCACTTTGATTTAAGAATTTTGTGTCCTAATGTTATTGATATCGTAGTTAGTTTCTTAGTTTAAAAGACTGCCAATGACTTGGATTTCATTCTGTATAACAATTAAGATTTAAACAATGGTAAAATCAAACAGAAAATGTTATTTAAAAAACCAATAAATAAAAACTAAATAATTCTTAAATAACTCCTGAAATTATAATATACGCCCAGTAATCCGTAAAAAAGGTTTCATTTCTAAAATAATATTAAACAAAAATTTTCAGACATGCCCCATTGCTATCACTTTCATTAAAATTTGACAGATGGATGTGAGACACCGCAATTTTTTTGATAAGTTTTTATTTGTGCCGAAAATAAGCAATGTGTCACATCCATCTGTCAAATCAAAGGGATTGCGATAGCAATGAAGTTAGGCGGTAGAACCCCTGGTAAATGTGAACCTAGGTGGTGATGCGGCGCGGGTTTATGTGGTTGATCTGTGAAGTGTAATCTAGCGAGTGGTTACTAGTTAGTGAGTGGTGATGGTGGTGTGCAGGAGAGTGGTGAGCAGCGCGGCGCAGCGCACAAGTCGGAGGGTGCGCTGCAGCAGGCGCCGCCCGTGCCGCCGCCGCCCGCCTCCTACCGCCCGCCGCCGCCGCCGCCCGCCCTCGCCCACCACGACCACCACGCCCACCACGCCCACCGCGCGACAGGTATACGCACCACCAGCCACCAGTCCGCCCAGCATGCGTTCTAACACTGTGTCGACCGACATTGTCTCGCTCACACCATACAAGTGTCGGCATCATAAGTCGTGGTGCGCATGCTAGGCTGGCATGTGGCTCTCCATTACCATAATCGCATACTATCATATAATTTCATTATTAACTCTCAAATCATTCAACGCTAGTTCAAAAAATAAAGTAGTGACATAGATTTTGTAATGTAGTACACACGACGGCACCTCAGACTATACATGTAGACCTTGAGTCCACCTTTATGCCCTATGTAATAAAAGCTGTTTTCGCAGTTTCACTGTATAACCTATCGTGCTGTTGTCTGTACATTACAATCATGAAATGATTTTGAAACTAAATAATATCTACATTATGTTGTTTATCATTTGCATGATATGTGCTTAAGCTTTATTGACACTAGACCAATCGATAACTTCATCAGTGCTATCAAAAATTCAAGTTGTGGAAGAAGAATCGGTTTCTTAATGGGTATTTATAAATATTTTCTACACCTACAGTTCTACAGTACACCTACAATCTACACATAGGTTGAATCCAGTAGTAGTAGGGATGTAGTAGTGTTGTAACCCGAATGGTACACGGTAGAAGCGGCTACGTGCGGGTCGGCGTCATGCGGGCCGGCGTCGTGCGGGCCGGCGACGGCGACTGCGATGGCGGGGGCGGGGGCGGGGGCGGGGGCGGAGGAGGAGCGCGACGCGATGCAGCTGTGGTTCGAGGCGCGCTGGGCGCGGCTAGTGGCGCAGCGGCGCGACCGCGAGCGCGACCTGCCCGCCGACCGCCGCCGCGCGCGCCTCGAGCGGAGACTCACGCGCCCGCTCTCAGGTGACTACCGCCTCGCTCGGGCGGACTGCGCCACTACCAGTCACGTCGACGACCACGGTACTGACTCGTGTTCGATCAACGACCCCTCCTGGAAGTGGAGTATACTTAATCAGTTTATGTAAAGAAAAAAAATACGTCTGCAGGCTGTTTCACCCTGGCTTATCAGTAAGTAAAAGTATCTGTAGTTAGTTATTTAGTGAGTACAAACACCTTAGCATTTTGATTTAGTTATAGTTGTGACGTTTTAATTTATCGCAATTTGCGCTATGCATGTTTGTATGTACAATATAAAATAACATTTTAATGCTTGTCTTATTGGTTATGAAATGAACATTTCACACCGTCTTCAATATGAAAGTTCAAGAAATCTCCCCAATTTTAATATAATGACATACGGTCTAAACTTTACTGGTAATACAAGCAATACACAATGTTTAACCATCGTCTTGCATCACCATCGTGCAACTGACTACTGATTCATTGCAACTCATATTTCATAGTCCTAATTATTCATGCTGTACGACTAAAATTACTTCGGTCGAATCCGCGCACTTCTAATATTTATATAGAATTTATTCGTCAAAATTTAGGTATTTATTCGTGTAACAGCTGAATCCCTACTATTGTATTTTTTCTATTGTTAACTTGTCGTAATGTCTTATTTTATTTCGAGGTAGCACTTAAATACGAACATATTTGTACATGAAAATCCTCACATATGATAGGAAACACCATGTTTTCGTAAATTTGATTTGGCCGATCGCTTTTTACAAGATACAACAGCACATTTTATCCGGGAGCTCACTTAGCGACACGAAGCGATACAGAATGGCAAAGGCGGGCCGCGCTTAAGTAGTTTAGTTAAACGACTATGGTTAAATGGCCAACGGCTTTGACGGAGGGCGTCGCCCGTTTTTGCCGTCTCCATAGGTGAAATGCTCTAAGCGATTACTATAGTGGGGTAACTCGGCCGTGTTGAGAAAACGGTGAGGGCAGGGGGGCGTGTACCCGCCGGCCGCTACCTCGTAGACGAGCCGTACTTAACTTTTCACTACTGAATGTGGTGTACTTGTAGTACTAGTCTTCATTTTTCCTCATTCATTGCCGAGTTACCTCACTGTAGGATGTTATTAAATATAGTAAACGGTGTTTGTGTATGTATTGCAGCGGAGCAGCAGGCGGCGGCGGTGGCGGAGCTGGTGCAGGAGTCGGCGCGGCGCGGCGCGCACCAGGCGCTGCTCGCCGCTGACAGGTGACACACACACACACACACACACACACACACACACACACACACACACGCACGCAAGGAGACAACATATCGCAGGAACTTGTAAATTGATAAACACAACGTATTGATTTTTTTAGAGGCTAATGTATGCCGCATAAATTGTTGAGTGAAAACATCTAGTTTCTTTAGACTGCACTAGTTTGTGGGCATAACTAAACGAGTCACACTTGCTTTAACTGAACGAAGGCATTAATGTCACCAGCAGGAGACGGAGTGCGGCCGGGATGGGCGCGGGCGACTAGAGGCGGCCACCGACGCGGCCGCCGACGCGGCCACCGACGCGGCCACCGACGCGGCCACCGACGCGGCCACCGCCCGGCGACGGCGCCCCGCGATTCTGGCCACCTCCTCGTGTACCTTACTGAGCGTGCATTCAGCAGCCTCACATTGTCGCAAAATACATGTAGCGAAGCTTTATAGCGCAATTTTTATACATTTTATTTAAGTAGCGCAATTCACTTTAGCCACAGGTTATGAGTCGTTTCCGAAATTATATAATTTATATGCGTGATTTAAAGTATTCGTTACGCGAGTGGATCATGCTTTAGTATGATTTTGTGATTCGTATTTTTTATTCGTTCGTATTCGTATTTATTTATAAGGGAGCATTAGAATGTTCTATCGTAATAATTTTTAAAGCACATTAAAATACTGCTTACTATAGAATATATAGATTAGTTTCCTTTTGGTGTTTTATGTAACAGCGAAAGGCTAAAGTATAACGGTTGCGAGTGCTTTTATGTTCAAAGTAGTGAATAATTTCGACGGTATCTTTAGCTTTAGAGTTAAAATGCCATGGCGATTTCGTGCAACTTTTTTTGCAAAACCTGTTTTTTCCTTTAATTTTTGACTTCCTGTTTTAAAGAACTAAGAAAGAACTTTATAGTGATAAGTGCTCGATCTCCATTAGATTTCCTACTAGAGTGGACAGTCAATTAAAACATATAACTGTATATGCATGTATATCATAATTAAATACATAGTTATATTCTGGAGAATCTATAGAAACAAACAGATCGTATACAACAAAATCCATCTTTCAGTCGACTCTGACGCACACGCGCACGCGCACGCAACACTCGATCACTTTGATTATCGGTATACTTCTGTAATGTTTCTCGTGTTGGAGATATATATTGTTGTTGACGACTTTGTTGATATAAAAATATGAATTATATCAAGTATACTGTGCTAGTGTAAGGCCATCGCAAGATACTCACATATTCTATCGTGTAAATATTATTCTTATTTGTTTGTTGTCGACATTTTCAAGGCTTTAGTAGTTATATTATGTTTAACAATGATGAAATTACAGTTAATATTGTTTCAGTAAGAGTAAGCCCACGTTTCCGTTTAAGTATAACCACGCCCCGGATACTCCATACAAAAAGTGCGTTTTAACTACAACATAAACAGATTACGTTTGTACACCTTTTAGTCAAGTTGACTCTTGACATCTGTCTCGCTCGTATGTTAGTACAAACAACTCGCGCGCGCGCGACTCGGCCGCGGAGAATGAGCCGCGGATGTAACCGCCGCTCGTGGGGGGAGGCGCGCCATGTACGGCATGTACGGCATGTGCGGCATGTACGGCATGTACGGCATGTACGGCATGTGCGGCATGTACGGCATGTACGGCATGTGCGGCATGTACGGCATGTACGGCATGTACGGCATGTACGGCATGTGCGGCATGTACGGCATGTACGGCATGTACGGCATGTGCGGCATGTACGGCATGTACGGCATGTGCGGCATGTACGGCATGTGCGGCATGAGCGTCGGCGGGAGGCGGAGCGTGGCCTACCTGTACGTCAGTACTATTCTAATTCTGTGTTACAACAATATTAAATTTACAATCTAGTAGAATAGATGTCAAAAAAATAAAAACAATTACAAATGACAGTAGTAGGTGATAGGAATGGCCGCGGTCTCGGTGATTTCCCGATACCTTTTTTATTTCTTCTGTATAAGTATAATATCTATATTACATAACTACTTTTATATTCTGGTACCGAATGGTTTTTCTTTAGATGATTGAAAAATTATTTTCGTCGATTGAGTTTTTATTGCGTTGTGTTGTGCGACGTAAACTCTTCACACCTGCTGAGTAAATTGAAAACAAACTCTATTGCCGTTCAATAAAGTTTGATTTCCATTGACAAATGATAGGTGAAGATGTATTTTATTAAAAAAACTACATTTATGTTATATCAATAAATTAAATATTTCTCATGTAATAGATGTAGTTGGCAGTCGAATGTCTGATGTCTTTATAATTGCATTTGCAATTGGATAAGTTTTATCGGAAACTTCGAAACATACAAATATAGATTCCATAAATGCCAGAAGGTATAAGTTATTATTATTAATAATAATAAGGTATAAGTTAAAAAATATTAAAAATACTTGAAATCATTTAAAAAAAAAGGACGTTTTTAAAGGAATTACAGAGGCCAGACTGACAAATTTCGCTGTATTAAAAGCTATCATATAAATAGCTTAAAAAGTAGTAATTATTACGTCTTCCAAAAAATATATGTTATAGTTATTTTACGAAGAAAGATTAGTAGTATTCAATTTAAAATTCAATTGTTAATCAAATGTAAAGTTGATAGTACAAATCATGTTCATGACACGTCCCCGGTCGCGCCGCGCGGTGGAACTAGGGTTGGGTCCAGTGAAAATTTCAATGAAATGAAAATTAAATTTATATGACATTTATGAAATTATTTCAGTTTTGAGTGAATTTTTTTCCAGTACAAGAAATTCCTTATTTTTTGAATAAGTTTACTATTGTAACGTATTAAATGAAATTTAAACGTATGAAACGTTATGAAAGAGATAAAAATACACTTGCCTATTGTTGTTTTGCGGTCGGGATTCCAGAAAAGCGCCCTTGTGCACGAGAAGAGCCGAACGAACGGCGCGGGCGCGCGGATAGTAAAATTATCATTTTTTGGATTTTGTATGTACAATACTTATATTTTTTATTATAATTTTAAAGGTGATGGTCCGTTATTGTTCAAATTTGAGTCTAAGTACAGTTTTATTGTTGAACATAATATATTGATAGTTTGTCTCTTGAACTTTACTGAATATTTTGTTATTGAAGTTGTAAAATAAGCCAAAGCTACTCGTAATTAAGTCAACTTATTTGTTTTTAAATGTTTTACTCTATAATTATGTTGATTATATTGACCAAATTTATATAATTTGGTTTTATTTAGGCCAGATGAAATTTAAAAATAATTTTCACTCTAAACTGAAATATTTAAAACCAAAATGAAACTTATTCTAAATATTTCACAGACTGAAATTTGTTGCGTGAAATCTACTCAACCCTAGGTGTAACCGCCACGCTAGAGCGCGGGCTGGTTTGTACTTTAACGTTGAAGCTTTTAGTTCCATATTACTTCGAACGATTTAAAGCTGCTAATTCTGGCCTAGATAATAACCTTTTAATACTAGACCGTAGAGAAATCTATATGTTCGACGGCCAACTTCACCAATGATATCTATTAATCATAAGACCCTAACGTATACAATAACATTATTTTATTATGTAAGCTAGTGTATGCTCGAGCCCCTATTTTTATAGATTCGTATTATATGTATGTGAATACTATTCCATGTAAACTACCTGAGACTATATTTTGTACTCGTACGTGTCCTCGATAGCTCCATTTAGCGTACAGATTCGTATTTCTTGTCAAAAGCTTCCGAGAGATCTTATTCAGTTGATTATATTCACTCATAAAATTTTTTCGTCAAACAAAAAAAAAAAATTTCACTAGATTTTACCGTCCCACAGTGAAAGGGGCAAGTGTTTGCCATATTTTGGCAATTATTGAATAGGTTCGATTCCCGTTGGAGGCTAGATGGTGGAATCGGCGGACTTGGCAAATCTTACGAACATGACGACCATTAATTGGAGCTTTATATGTTTTAGTCTGTAGTCAAAAACTGAATGTACGGTAAACGGCAAGGTGGGAATGTATCCACTGATTTAGGTGTACTCACTTTGCCACGTTTGTCTCGTTTAATACTGTAATGGGCGCAATGCGGGCCAGTAGTGGGCGTGGCGCGGGGCAGTATTGCTGGGCCGAGAGTTGCGCGCGCGATGCGGATCGCGGTCCAATCGAAGTGGTGCTGTACATAGCACAGCGCTATCTTTTATAACCACGCGTTGAGAGCTCTCAGTCGGGCCCCTGGTCAGGTACTATGTAACAAGTAGGGCCATTTCTCGGTCTTAACGTATATGTGAAATGTATTAAGATACAAATCACGTGAGTCGTTACGTTTATAGAAATACTTGAAGAAACATGTCACAAAATAAGAGAACCCCAATAGTGGGCTAAACAGTGTGCTAGATATGCCAAAAGAGTTTATATTAAATATTTATATTTGTATTATATTTGCTGTAAATGTATAGTGTAAGATTAATCCGTGCTTTTCTAGAAGCGCTTTCTAGCTCACCGCGCGGCGCGTCCGGCGCCGGCGCCGGCGGTATAGTAGGGTCAACGGTTGCATTGTGCCGGCGCCGGCGCGGCGTGTCAGTTAGAGCACGTTGACTGCGCTGTGCAAGCCGCTAACATAAATCTACCCGCCACTGCACGTGGCGACTGTGAACTGAACGACGTTTACTTTTTTATTTTTTGCTAACGGTGTGTTACAATATTGAAAGCAATCAGTCATGTTGTTCAATTCAGAGGGGGTGGTCCGCAGAGCAAAATGTCCTCGTTGATAAAACGACCGTAACGTAGTAAGAAATTGACAGTTGACATTTTGATTGAATGAGGAATAAATTAAGATGCTTTGATTAATCGCATTATTTATACGTAGTCCCATTTCTTTATTTTATTTTATTGGATTTTAAATATTGATTTCGACATTTTTTAATGTATTTTTACAACTATATTGTCACATGCATATGTGGATATTATTTTTAGAGATTTTTACTTCGACTCCCATGAAATATATGTATTTTTAATTAGGTACCTTTTTAATTGCGGACGTTTTGCTCCCATGTATTACTAGGTTACGGTCGTTTTATCAATGAGGATATTTTGCTCTGCGGACCACCTCTGAATTATTGATCTTGTTGTATTCATGTTTCATTTTTGAAGTTCAATTTTGTTGTATCTTTAAATTGTGGTCTTTCTATCAGCTTTACTTAATTTTAGTTGCTTGCTCTATTTGATTGAGTTTAGCGAGATGATGGTGGCCCCTTACCGTGACAAAACCTACACGACCAGTTAACTAGAATTTGGGGCTCAGAATAGTCGTACCTACACGTAACACTTGCTTTCATTATAATGAAGCGAGATAGTACATAAAAGCCATATATTTTTAATAATGATTTTAACTGGGATGTAGAAAATTTTATTAAATAATGTCGCGGCATGCATGCATTTCACTTCATTATACACTGACCTTCAAAACTTAGTACCACACTTTTAAAATTGCAATTTCTCTTAAACAATTGTAGTTAGAGTATTGAAAAAATCTTTTTAAGTAGGCCTTTTTAGAATTTGAAAAGTGAAGTACTGAGTTTGCAAGGCAAGTGTATATTCCGCGGGAGCGGTGCTCGGCGCTGGCGCATGGCGGCGCCGGCGCCGGCGCTGCCCGCCGCGTGCATACGAAGCCTTCCCAGAAGCAATACTCTGTACAATTCGTTAGTTAGTAAGCGGGATGTGTATATTTTCATATATTTTTATATGCGGAAAGATTGGTATCGTTACATAGGTTAGTGGTATTGGTATGTCGATTTGATGGGCTGACTTAGGCAAGAAGTTCAGGCCGAGGGGTTTCTAACTGCCCGTTAGTGTCACATTTTCCATTTCCTATAGGTATGTTTAAGCTCTTTTATTACAATATTAAGAGCCATATTTATATTGCTTGATATCTCATGGTCATGATAGCCTCATCTCTCGGCTCGGCGTTGCTGACACCAATTAAATGAAAATTGTTGTTGAATCTATCATTTCTAAAAGAATTTTCACATCAAATCAAGTATCTATCGGAGCGTCAAATCGACAAGCTGATAAATATTGTATAGGAAGTATAACATAACAAGGAGTCGCTTTATCTAAAACGGTATTCTACTGCAAGAAGAGATATTGATTTTTTATTTTTTAATTTTTATAGTCACAAATCATGGATAAAATTATTTGGTTTTGCTAAAATGAACTAATTTTATATTTTTTTAATTGGCATCTTTGTCTCAAAAGACAAATACTAGCTATTGTATAATGTTTTATAGTATTCAGTAAATAACTTCCGCAATATAATATTCTATCACTTGAAGTAAAATATTTATAAATGATGTCAGTCGATGTTTTACTATCTCTGGCTGTCAAATATCGTTAAATCGTTTAATCGCTACGTATGTGAACTTTAATACGCGTAGTGTTATTATTATTTTGTTCAGCATACCTAATAATGTACACCAAATTGTGAAGCTTTAGTTGGGACTTAACTATTTTGTTGCATTGTGTTGTGTTTGTTGTTACTGCGGCGGATACACTGGCTGGGCGCATGATCGTGTCGTGTGGCTGTTTCTTGTGGCAGCCATCATGCTGTTTGATATAATAATATAAGGTGGAACCAAAAGTGCTAATACATCAGACGTGATAGCGGTCAAGCTCTTGCCTATCTATCATAAAAACCGGTCAAGAGTGAGTCGGACCCGAGCACCGAGGGTTCCGTACCATCATATATAAAAACACTGCGGTGTAGAATATTGCAGCTGAATCAGTTGTCGCCGATTTAAAAAAAAAAAAAAATAGAAAATCCTCATCATTGTGTTCTCACTTGATCTGACCTTCTCCCGAAGTATTAGCACTTTATTTTGTTCCACCTCATATTGCCGGTTGGAATAATGCTCTTGCTAGTGTATCTGTTGTGCTAATATTGTGTAGGTACTTTTATATTTTTTGTATTTTAGCATAATTATTTTTAGAACAGTTTTTAAAGGACTTGTCGATCGCCCAGTGTGACCTTTGTCGAGTCCACGTTATTTTGTTGTAAACCTTAACATGTTACTGTGGACCATTTGCACAACAAATATGGCATTCGAGTTTACGAGAGAATACCACGATGACTTAAAGTTTACAACAGAATAATAACTTATCAAAGGATATTTTAATCTTTATAGTATTTATTCGTGGGCTAGATGATATCGTTTAACTGGTTGAGATTAAACCCAATGCAAGGTTCTACACAAAGCAATGTACCTCCTTTTATACGCGTAGTTAATTTGAAAAACTAATAAAATTAATATATTATTTTTGTGTTTTATTTACAGAGTTGTGTGTGAACGTGAGTGCCATATCTCTAGGACACCAGTGGAGGCGCAGCCATCGCCCTACCATCAATATGTATACTGATGTATGGAGGGCAATAGGCGATGTATTTGTGGTGGCCACATAATTAAGGACACAAGTCGATTTTCATACAAACGAGGTAACTTTGAAGTCTTGTTTCGCATCTAAGGATTGATTTAGCTGTGATCTGATGATGGCCATCCAGGGAGTGAATGAGAAGATTCAGATTGCTATAAACACCCAACTGATCTGATCAACATTCTAAGAGATATCAGGATATGTTAAAAAAAACCGCTCAATTAGTATAAAAATGTATGGAAATCCTGAACTAAAAACTGATGATCCTTATGTCTCTTAGAATTCTGATCAGATCAGTTAGGTTTGTATAGCGAACTGAATCTCCTCCCTGGATTCACTCCCTGGATGGCCATCATCAGATCACAGCTAGGTCTATCCGTGGTGGCGAAAAAAGGCTTCAAAGTTACCTCGTTTGTATGAAAATCGACTGGTGTCCTTAATTATCTGGCCACCAGTGTATATCGTGTTTCGGTGTATCATGTGTATCATGCTAGGGCTGGCGTCCGCTTGGTTGCGCAACCAATTTGACTCTATAGACTTATTTTCAGAGGTAAAATAACCTACGAACGCACTATTAAGAGCCATATAGCCCTGGTGATGCCCTCATTTTAATTTGCTCGCTAAGTATACATAATGTATCGAAAATTCAAATGTACAGATTGAAGCTATGGTTCTATAGTTTATTTACAAACAATAACCTATAAAATATAGTTCGTTGTAGTAGTAGTAGTCTAGAATATGTATAGTTTCGATATAATATGTACTTAGCGAGCAATTTTTATTAAGATGAGGGCGCCATTTGAGGGCTATAGGTTCGGCTGGCTCCTTGCGATCAGATGCGAGAGGCGTTGGCTGCGCGTTTGCGTCGGCGATGCCGCCAACCACCGACAGGTGGCGCCGTGCACTGCACACTAAACTCCCGCAAAAAAATAATTACAGTAAATACACAATTTATATAAATATCCAAGCTCATGGTTCTCACGCAAAATATCAATTGTTATTTATAAACAAACTGAAAATATTATTTTTACAAACAAACTCGATTACACCAGTTTTGGTGGCGGATAAAAGCTAAAAACAGCCGTCGTTTAGTTTTTCGTCGAGAAAAACCACAGTTAGTTACCTGTCATTCATTTAATTTGTGTGTTTATAAATAACCAGCCAAACCACTCGCGTTTGTCATCTAGTCTAGATAACTAGGGGTCAGTCATACATTGTCTCTAGTTGCCTTACTGAAGGGCAAAAATTGGAACAAATACTCAGTAGAACCAAGTTGAGTATATATCATCTTTTTAATTTTTTGAGTCCGTCCCAAATAAAACAAATTTCTGATTATCACAAAATATTTATTTATAATTAACTCAGATACAATTTTTAACATTCATTCAATACACCTTTATTCATACACCTGCAATTCGATGTGGCGAGATATCTTTTGGGAAAATTTTAACAAGAAAATGTTGAAACAATGCTAAATACTTACCGCACGCAAGGTGCAATATAGGACCCCTACTATAAAGGCGCGTCACCTGCGACTGTTTTTTTAAAACATTACAAAAAACATCAAAACATAGGGGCGTGGCTATACACATTTTTGTATTCATACAAAATGTTTTTGTTTTTCGTGGCCGTCGGAAAACATTCTCCGCGCGGGGTAGAGAGCTGAGAGGGGAAGGACCTCAGAGGGTTTGTTTCATTTCTTGACAACTACCCTGAGTACTGAAACTTCAGAGCAACTACCGAACGCGCACAACCTTTCTAATCTGTGAACAATTTTTCTAACCAAAATGCTAGTGCAAGCTTGCTAAAATATATGATGATTGATGGAGTGGAATAAAGAGACAGAAACATTTTCTGTATTGTTGTTATTTATTTTTGTAATCTGTGACACGATCACCTCAATAGTCTGTCTGTCTGGAAGACTCAGAAGACTGAGATGAGTGAGAGAATTTTACTTAGACTTTCCAGGCAACGTTCCTTAAAAATCTACTAGATGGCGCTGTTCAACAACCTTGCTAGATAGTATGGACATGGTAAACACAATTACAGTCTGACCAAAGAATCATCGTAAAATATGATAAACTAATGTTTTTGTTTGATGTTTTTTGTGTAATGTTTCGATAAAACACGAGCAAGAGTTCAATTAACTAACTGTAACATACTTTTGTGTGAGGATTGTTACGTATTTAAGTTCTAAGTTCCGAGTAGACAAAGCTAATGTCTGACACATTTACGACGCGACGGTTTCGGTGCGTCTAAATGATTTCGCGCCTACTTAAAAACTTGGGGAACTCGTCCAGAGATCCGACTTCACTAAACACTAAAGGACATACACATAGAGTTTGTCTGCCGGGAAGTTAATGTAGGTAGCAAATAGTTGTTGTATACTTATACCTAACTACATTTTCTTCAAACGTTTAGTTAGACGCCTTTGTTTGTTAAGGCGAGGCCGTTCACGATCTGATGAAAATATTGTTTTTTGAGCTTCCAATGTGAAGAACTGATGTAGAATTGTACTTCACAAAAAATACTGTAGACTGAAAAAGAAACTCAATAACCGAACAGAATATTGAAAAATGGCTTAATAACACCATAAAAAAATATAAAAATTAGGTAACTACCAATCGTCAGATTTCGTAATTTCAACGACAGTGATATGAGTTTTTATGCAAAAAAGTATAGCTTTCTATTGATCTAACACAATAACCGAGTACTTAGTCACATTTTTAATAAATAATCCAGTATTCCAGAATTCAATAAAAATGTATACTAAATTTCGTCACTGGCGAAGCGACAATTAAAGCTATGAAATAACCAACCATATTCTAAAGAAATAGTGAAAGAGTAGTTTTCGTGAACTGCCTTGCCTTAAACACTAGCGTATTTGGCGATATGGGTTGCTTTTTCTATCAACTTTGTTAAGATTTTGCCAACAGATAACCCGCGTCCCGTCAAAGAGTAAGTGCTGCGCTGGCTCGGCCGCTGTGGGCGGGCGTGATGTGTAGGGATGTCACCCGTACTTTATAATAAAGTATATACTTTATTTCGGGGTAATCGCGTCAACAATCAACAATATGTACCGACTACATTTTGTGATTCCGCTACAAAGTAAAATGCCGACCTTTCTATTTTGTATTCAAAAGAAAGCCGTCAGGATACCGTACATGACCGTACCAAATAGCACTTACCGATGAGATTTATTCAAAACTAATTATAATATTTACATAATAATATAAGAGCTATCAACCGTTCGTAATAAATAAAAATATCTGTGGATTTCTTACACTTTATGTCTGCCTGTCAATGGCACATCATTCTTATAACTTGTTTATATATCGTCTTTTCGTCGAATTCGTGGGAGTAAGTAGGTATTGTAGGTACCTACCGTCGTCAAATCACTTGTACTTTTAAAATTAATGAATGTATTCTGAGCATTTATAATCGTTTTTAAAAATACTTTGTACCATACTTAAAAGGAGCGACGTCTGCGAAGACATGACGAGGCGGCCGACAACAACTAGGGACCGAATAAAACTGAATAGGAAATATCATGAAGTAGGTATATAGATAAATGTATATTTTCAAGCCTCTTTTCAGAATCGGTAAAAAGTAAGGAAAATACAAGTACTATAAATTATAAATCATGCCTCCTTCATCGTAACAGCTCTCAAACATAGTTAGACGTAAAGTTTATCAAAACTAATAAGTATTAAAATAATGTTACAGTTAGGTACATTTTTACACTTACACTAGGTAGTTGCTTATTAAATATGAAGTAAAAAGAATGTCACAAAATAGATAATTACCTATTCCTTAATAGAAGACAGCAAGGACAATGATTAACATCAATCTAGTCTTAAAATCATTACTAAATAAATTATGTATGTACACACTTTATAACTGCTTACGCTACTTACTTAAGTATAAGTTATGGAAATAATTGTGAAAAAATATGTCGTCCCAATAATACCAAAAAGAAAAGATCAAGGTAATCATAGTGTCGAAGCAGTAGGTAAGGAATGTTTGGGTTTCCTAATATTTAGCAAGTGAGCTCAAGCGAAACAGAAAATGTCTATTGACATTTTATATTGATTGGCTTTACTGTCTTTAATTATTATTCTAAGTGAAAAATGATCGAATTGGAATTTCATTTTTTTACTTTTCTTAAGATAGAAAATTAGCCGATTAAATTTAGTTCAAAAAAGGTTTTAATATTTTATCTACTCACGTTTTGTCAACTTAGTAATAAAGAAGTACTTAGTTTACTTGGGAATAAAATCTAGTTAATTTAGTCACTATGTCAGCTCATCGAAGAGTACTTTTATTTTAACGATAGCCGTTCGAAAGTTCAATCAAATTGAACAAAATCATAGCATGGAGTAGCTACCGTATAGTATGTGTAGGTACCTACTTATCTATTTTTACGATTAGCATAAATCTTCATTTCTTTCAGTCAAATCCCTAACTACTTAGCTAATAAGTACATACATCAAACTTTTCACAAAGTAGGTAATATTATTATGATTAAATACTTATGTAAATGTACAACCTACTATCCTAAAATATTGGTTGCATTATTTTAATTCCAATAATATAATTAAGGATAAATTAAATGGATTTCTACATGACACTATCATTTCGATTATGAATTCTACATGAGTAAGGTAAACCTCGGTGTTGTCGTCGAGTTGCGTAGTTTGTGATTAGGCTCGAGCAACTAAGTGGCTAAGGAGTTTCATCGCAACTAAATAACAAAAAAACAAATCACTATTAAGTCGCTTCCTACTTATATAAAAACGAAATGAATAATACTAGGGTTTAATCAAAATAGCCGACCATCATTCGAGACCCCTCCGAGTAGGGTAGTTTAGAATAAGATCCCTGGGATAGGAGCTTGCTGCAGTTCGGTCGGATACCTACGCATAGCGGGCCGCGTGGATGCTAATATCTAGGTTTGTGTGTGTGCTGTTGCGGGCGGTGCGGCGCGTGCCAGTCGGGGTGGCGCGGCTCGCGGTGGTGGTGGTGGTGGTGGCGTCGGTGGTCGCGCGCGCGCTGCGCCTGCTGCGCGTGCGCGTGCGCGTCCGACACCACCAGCTCGGAGCCGTCCTTGGGCGCTTCGCGCTCGTGGCGGCGTGCCTCGTGCAGCTCCTCCCACGCCTGCCGGTAGTAGCGCGTGAGCCCGCTGCGCGACTCCGACGACGACGACTCCAGCGACGCCACGGTGTTGCAGTCACCCGACACGTGGTGCCGGTACCGCTTGCCCTCGTGCTGCTTCCTGCTACAGTTAACGACTGTCTTACACTTAGTCTATGGAATTACTTAGATCTAGAACGGCGTGTGACGTACCAAAAATGTCCTATTATCCCTACACAACTCCCAGCTTTTGCTGAAGAGAATAATCAATACATACTTAAGTTTGAAGATGAGTTTGGTGAAAAAGTTGTGTGGAAGTGTGTCGTTGAAATTATCTTTGCTGCATGGTTTAAAATATCGGTGACTGTTCAAGAACTTGTTGTGCGAAGGCAACTTGTTGAAAAAACAATGCAGGTAGTAAGCGGGTATGAAATAGCGTTGTGCTGTTTAAGTGCATGTCGTCTACGGATGCTTGGTATTTACAAGAGCGTGGTGTTCACGAGAACACGAGAGGAGAACGACCGTTGTCGTGTGTGCATTGCTCGTAAACTATCACCTCTATGATATGTGTCTGTGACTAGATGACTGCAGTGAACCGTGGAACCATGATTAAAATATGGCGTGCGCTCGTTTGGTGCTCGTTGGTGTGAGTATGCGACGCGGAATGACACAGTGGCTGCCTGCACATTTAGGTAAGTAATACTAATATATTTATTTGCCAACCTTTTCCCGTGATTATTGTGACAATTATTAAGAGTGTGACATCATGGTACCCAGAATTTTATTGTGACTGTTACTCGGACTAACCATCGTAAGCTTGTAGTATTCGTTTAAGACTTATTTGTATTTCGCGTAATCACTAAAAATCAAATTAGAGGTTCGTCGGTCTAGAACTCGCCAGCCACAATGCCAATCGCGCGTGTACCTCAAAATATAAACGCACTCGCTATAAGGGGTTGGAGAAGTGTCCGGCGCGGTGCGCGAGGCGGTGCGCGCGCGCAAACTCGCGGCGTCCGACCTGCTGGTCCGGGAACGGCAGCGCCAGCAGCGTGTACCAACGCGCCGGCAGCTCGCGCGCCGCGCGCCCGCGCCCGCGCCCCCCGCCGCTGCGCACAACCGCCGCGCCGTTACCACGCGACCTCATCTACCGCACGCCTCGACACGCCCTATCCCTTCCTGCCACACGACGCGAGTGCCTACTGCCTTAATCGTTGTTTGTTGTTTGTCGTTGGTGATCTGCTGAGACTCGCACTGCTCGATCGCACGTCACAGGGAAGGCGCACAGCGCACACTGGCATACCTAGAGAGGTTGCTGAGAATGACGTCTTGACCCGACTTTTTGTGCAGAAAAGTATAAAGTGTTGCGAGGAGTGGGTAGATGGACCGAGTTATGACAAAATCATACGTTCCGACGTAGAAGTCGTGTCGTAATATTAGTGTTTTTCATTATGGGTAGGTATCTCTATTTTTTAATGGTTTTAAAAAGAGGCTGCTTCAGTGACTTCAGTACTAAATTATTTCATTAATCGGTCTTTTATTGTTTTATTTTGTGTAAAAGTCAACACAGTATGAATTTAATACTTAATACTTAAAACTTTTGATATAATTTAATTCTTTTGTCTCTGTTTTTACTTAAATTTAAGTTGCATTGCAACATAGAATGCGCAGAAATTGGAGGTAGGTGCTACCTAGTAAAGTAATATTATTATTTAAATGGGCTGATTGAGAACCCTCATTTTAAATAGTGCAGTAGGTATAGTATATAGGTAGGTAGCAGTGGTGAGGCGAGGGTCGTACAAACCTTTTAGGAATCCCACTCCCACTCCACCGATCCTCTGACCACTATGCAGATGCACATCATATCATTTTCGGTTTTCCTAAAACGGTTTACCTTCGCCATAATTTCACCCCTCGCCACAGGTAGGTACTCATTTAGTTTTTGCGTGATAGTCCCTAATAGTCAATGTTACGTGATTCGGTACCTACCTAGTGTTGGTGTGAGTAGACAACCCATTTCGAAGGAAGTATCTTTGAGCATTTATATTTTAAGGTACTCTACACACCAAACTAGCGTCGGCTCTTTTTGTTTGCACGCACACGCGACACACGCAATATAATAATTATTGAGATGATGACGTATTGTAGTGTAAACCGCAAAATATACTTTGTTTCTATTTAAAAAGGACAGCCGGATGGACAGCCTGAGATATCGGTTCTAAGTGTACCATTTTGAGATTATTTTAATTTACTAAGTATAATCATTACTGCAGTCGTTAGCACCCACCAAACCGCATTGGGCCCGCGTTGTGGATCATAGCACGTCCTCCTAAATCGTCAAGTAAAAGCTACTCCATTTATATACCTGCCACAAATAATTACACAATATTTTGGTCCACAAAAATATGTTGGTCCATCCATATTATAACCTGGCTCAAATAGTGCCTAGGTATGTACTAACGGTAGGTAACCTACCTAATAATGTTGGGCGACCTATTGTAGGTACCTAATTTAAACTAAGATGTCCAAAATTTGCACCATATTTTCGACACGTGCAAGGAAAAACATCGTAATTCAGTTTAAGGCATTTCTCAGGAGAGCGCAACAAAGATTCAAAAAAATCTTACCAATTTCGGTTAAGTCGTAATGCCAATCGATCTTGAACATTTAAGTAAACGTGGTAAGACCTACCCAATATTATGATGCCATAAATGTATATATTGAATGATTTATTGTATGTTTTTGAGAGTTACAATCAAATTTGTCCACATACACTTTATAAAATTACATTGTAACTCAGACATACAATCATAAATTGTATGAAATTGTTATATTCATTGAATAAAATAACTGTATGTCTGAGATACAATTTTTAAATGGTTTAAGTTATGTGTTTAAGGATTACAATTAGAAATAAAAATGTAGTTTTTTATATTGTTTTCCATGTATGTTGTCTTGTTTTCCATGGTTATCGACGTTATTAGAATAAACTATGTCGGAATTTACACCATGCACCTGTTTATTTTTGAGATTCCGATATTTCGGCGCAGTTGCATGCGCCATGGTCACGGAAGAACTGTCGCTTGTTGCGTGCGGGTAGATGTTATTGGCAGACGAATCAGTCTACCCTCCGTCTAAGTCTTTTATTTTATTACGCGCGATACCGGTACCACTGTCTGCAAACTCACACTCGAATATGTGGGCCTAGTACGAGTTGATGTTTTCACTTTTCGTAGTTAGTTAACTATCGTTTTCCCTCCTTTACTCACTCACATTGACTATGAGCAGTAGATATATCCGATAGTTAACTATGCGAGAAGTGAAAACACCAACTCGTACTAGGCCCTCTTCTCGACACACGACACTCACTGTATCTGTACGCGAAACGGCACTTTTATGATTTTTGTTGTTTTTACACAACCGGACTACTGGATTCCATATACTTGACAATTTAAACCCATCTTCACGATTGAAATTTATTTGGTAATTTCAATCGCTTCCCTGACCATTTTTGGCATATAGTGGCGTTCTGTTGATATAATCTGAAGGTTATGCAACTTGATCCAGTGATTTGTGACCGAATTAATTAAATGTTCAGTGATGGCTGATTTTTGCGTATCGTTGTTTTTGACCGCTTTTATGTGTTCCTATATACGGCATGCTATTGTGCGTTTAGTTTGGCCGATATATGAACTACCACAACTGCTGTGCAGTCGATCTTGTAAACACCAGGTTTCCCAAAGGAAAACTACGGTCTTTCGGGTACCGTAGACACTGTGATTACTTTTTACAAAGGAGTGGAAATAATTTTATTGCATACTTTTTTAAAATTTGAATTAATTGCGTATTTGAGGCTTTATCCGTCACTCCTTTTACATAATATACTTCCTATTTCTGTAACTGGTGCTTTTAAGTGTGTCTCGGTGGAATCGAAAACATGAAAAAGCACAAAATTTTCTAAGAGCAAGATCGTAACTTGTATTACAATTTTATTCATGTAAACTAATAATGGTAAGCAAAAAAAAACACATGTAACTAAATATACAATTTTAGTAACGGCAGTTAACCTCCACTTACGATGTTATTATTCTGTGTATATTTTAAATTATAACGAATTTAGATACGACGGTAAGAGTAAAAAACTCAATATCGCCAAAAACTGAGTTACGATGTTTTTCCTTGCACGTGTCGTTTTATGGATCTTTGTTTTCCGAAAAAAATGTATTATTATTAATTATTAAAGATGATTCAATAAGGTTCTCCAGATTTTAATTTCAATTGTTGTGCCGTCGTATCAGAACTGCGTTCGTCTGCATCGCGGTGGCCGTCGCGTGGTTCAGTAGTTTAGTGTGCGACACTTGAATGCTTACCTCCTGACTAAGATGACGATGGTGGTGATGATGGCAATGAGGAAGACGAGCGCCCCGAAGGCACCGAGCGCGACGACGGCGCCGACGTTGAGACGCGCGCCGGCGCCGGCGCCGGCCACGGCGGCGTCGCGCCGCTCGCCGTCCACCGACTGCGGCACGTTCACACGCGGCGTCTGCTCCGCCCGGAAGTTGTTGCCGCTGCCCACGATCTGACAAAAAACAAATCTCGGTCAGGTCTTGAAATATTATTTCATATATTAAAATTATAGATATATACTCTGAAAATGAAGTCGTGGGATACTGACCTGGTTTTCCCTTGGATGGCTGGCGACGATGATGTGCGGCACGTGGCTTGTGGGCGACTCCTGCGCATCGCCCACGGTCACCTTCCTCTCTGGCGGGCGATCGTACGCGCGCGTCGTGGTCCTTTCGTACGCACGTGTGGTGGCTCGCTCCGTGGTGGGCTTGGGCCGTGGCCGGCGCGTGGTCACCGCCGGGACGAAGGGGGTGGGCGAGGAGGGGCGCCGCGTCGGCAGCACCAGCCTGGGGGTGGACGGTGGGGGGAGAAACGTTGTCGTGGGCTCGGGGGTGGACGTTGTCGTCGTTGTCGTGGTGGTAGACAGTTCTTCGGCTGGACGAAAAATTATTATTTTAACATATTGCAGGAATAAAGCTTTGCCAAAAAAACCTATTGCAGTAAGTAACAATTTGGGACCAACATTAGGTGTTTAAACGTGATGGTTTTTACGTTTAAATGGTGGTCAAGCTAATTCAAAATTTTAACATAAATAAGTGTTGGTTGTATACTTATTTATTTGTAAAATACAATGATAGTAGTACTGACGGTGGCAATGCGGCGCAGACAGGTCCCAGGCGCCGGTGGCGAGGCAGCGCAGGCGTCGCGCTCCGTGCAGCTTGTGGCCGCGTGCGCACGTGTACTCCGCCACCGCGCCGAACTCGCTCGAGTTGTTCGCCACCGTCACGCGCCCATTCGCCACTGGCGGCGGCGGCTCGCATTGCACCACTGTTAAGCATTGAGTTTTACATTAATTAACAAAACTCTGTAAGTTTGGACTATGGGCAAACCTACACAAATTTTGTTACAGGATCAAGAAAAATACTCCATCAACAAAACTGATTCTCGATTTCTGTCCCTAAAGCTTCTGTAATCTTTTAGCTCGTACATTGCAACTCATCCGATACATTTGTGAGTGCTCCACATTGAACTAGAAAGCTTCCTGCACATTACATGGAAAACTGTGATGATTGTGCGCGATTCTCACGAGATGCGCTAATTGAGCGGCGGGCGGCGGCAGATAGCATCGCCGCCGCTAGCGTCCCGCCGACGCGGACGATGAAAGTTTTCACGGAAACCTGCGCGTGCGTCGGCAGCGGGTACACACAAAGGTGTGTAAACAACAAGCAACTTAACCACTCAAACGTCCGTCACGAAAACAAAAAGTGGCTTGGAACGACCGAGTTTCTAACGTCACTATTCCAACCAGCTTGCTATTTATGGATTTATTACACGAAATATACGTTTAGAATTGCCTGTACAATTTAGTTACATTCCTTCTTGCTAATTCGGCCGAGAAACAAACACTATGCGGTTTTAACCAACACTATGCGGTTTTAAGAAGTGATATCTTAGGTATTTACCGTCACATCTGGGCGGGGGCCCGTTCCAGCGCTCGTCGATGTCGCAGACGAGGCGCGCGCGGCCCGCGAGCTCGTGGCCCGCGGCGCAGGAGTACTCCACGTGCGACAGGTACGATACCGACCCGTTCAGCAGCCGGTACGAGCCGTGCGGAATCTCCGCAGGGTACCCGCACTCGATACCTGCCTCACACAACATTTAATTAATGTACCTACACCATGTCAAGCGAAAGAAAGTTTCCGAAGAAAACTAATAAGTTCTGCGCGATCAACGTCTACGTTGACTTGACTTTTTAAGACCCTGCGCTGACGGTCTGTCTGATCGCTTTATTTATGTGGTTATGTTCCAAGCTCTCAGTCCATTGTCTGTCTGTCAGTGGCGAAGGGTCCATACAAGCCGATTTCCCATCGGGTTACCTTTTATAAATCCCACCCCACCGATCCACTATGCAGATCACAACATTTTTGTAGAACGGCTTACCTTCGCCATAGTTTTACCTCACCCCCCGCCACTACTGTGTAGGGTCTTAAAAATCAGAAGAAATATTGATTCTTCATTCTTATTCTCTTTATTAAATAATGAGGTTTTTGATTTTGAAATTCAATCAAAGTAGACAGGTAGTGCAGTTAGCTTACGTTTACAAACAGGCGGGAACTCGTCGTAGAAGCCGGTGTCGAGGCAAGTGCGCGTGGTGGGCCCCACCAGCAGGTGGCCCTCGTCGCAGGCGTACTCCACGGAGGCGCCCACCTCGAACCCCTCCGCCGCCATCGTCGAGTTGGGCGGCTGCTCCGGCCGCCCGCATGCCTTCGGCTCTGTGGACACGAACGATTATTACCTTTAAGTCTACTACTGCAGTAGACCTCCACGAGAACAATAAAGAAGTTTTCTGTCAGCTTGGGTGACTTATTGACTAATACTGAATATGCCTAGAAAATATTGAGAAATCATTAAAATATTTAGCTGAAGGTCAATAATTTCCGCATTAGCATAATATATGTTTTATATCTACAATGTGCTATCGCTTTTCGCATATGCAAATTCAGGAGTTCGCATTGCTGGAATCAGTGTTACGGCTGGGTAAAAGTATGGTCGATTACTCTTGGCAGGGATGGTATTGCAAGTAAACAACCGATCGCAGCAGATGAACTTACGGTGCTGGCAGATGTAGTTGAGGCGCGCCTGGCAGTCGGTGTCGGCCCACAACCAGCCTTTGCTGCCGTCGAAGCGCGCGCAGCCCTCGCTGCCGCCGGGCGCGTTCCAGAAGGACACGGTCAGGTCGTTCCCGTTTACCCACTTCCAGTTGGCGGGGTCCTGAGGGTCCCGCACAGCCCCCATCCAGTACTGGCTGCTGCTGTCGCTCCTACAATACATTATCTCATCAGTTCTTCTAAAATACCGCCGGCACAGTTATTAAAAGACCTGGTTTGGAAATCGCATTCAATTTACGATCGAACACAGAAATTATCAGTTCACTTAGGTACTTGGCTGAAAGTCTTAATTATGTATTACCAACTTTATTCATGTAAAGTAAGGGTATAGTATAGCTGTTAGTTACTTACGGTGCTACACCTAACTAATGAAGTATGCTTTGTATATACCACTTACTTATAATACGCCAGCAATAAACTTTCAACATAATACATTTCCGAAAGTATTTTCACCCACGCCCTGCGAGCAGGGTCTTATTTAATAACGTGACAATTCGTAAATTGTGGTTTACGTTGCGGTATAACTTTTTTTTTATTTTTTAAGAAGGTTTACAGCTGTCAAAATCCCAGTAAATTACAAACTAACAACTTAAAGCCAATTACAAACCCTCACTATGAGCAGTTTCTTCTATTTTCAAATTGGTTGACGCAATGGATATTAAATTGTCATGACAGGTAACAATTTGTCACGTTTTTAAATACTGTCTAGGTAATGTTCTTTCGTTATTTTAGTAATCATGAAAATTTGCATCTGGGCCCGTTTTTTTTAAATCCTTTGGCCGGCGTCATAGCCATCATTAATATTGTTTAATTGCTCGTTGGCTAGTAGGTACTTAAATGTCGGTGTAGTATACAATTTGTGTGTCAATTGTGATGTCACCGTTAAAGTGCGTAAATCAGTTATAGTGCAGATAAACCAAGTAGTAAATCTGCAGATTACCTGGTCTAGTCCGTTAAAGTGCGAAAAATTGATTCATTTCGTACATTAACTAGGTAATCTAATCTGCAGATTTCAGTTAAGTAAGAAAACAGGGTTTATTAATTGAAAATAAATAGTGTAGGTGATCACATAAAAGGGGGTAGTCAAAAAAGCGGGGTATAAGGCGTCTTGCTTCACCATGATAAAAGATTAAAAGAGTTCATTAGATTAGAACTGCTGCGTACAAAAAAGCGCGAGCTGAGCGAACAGAGCGAGCGTGCCGCGGCAGCGGCCAGCGAAGCGCCAGAAATGACGTTTTTGTAAAATTTACTTTCAATAGAGGTCTTTAAATATTTTCTGAAGCCTTGGCTATTTCTATTCACTTATGCAGATTAAATAGGTAAAGTGCAAAAATCTGCTACTTTAAGAAAAATATGCACTTTAACGTATTCCGTACTTTAGCGGTAAGAGTGACATTATGTCAAACGATTTCAAACGAATGATTTCAAAAATAGAGCCCCACCCATATCAATTGTAACAAACATAATAGCGATAACAATTTAAAAAATTTTTACTATACCACTGTTAAATACTTTTGAAATTAATCCTGTTTCCAATGACCGCAATGTATTGCGTGAAGCTCTAAAAACCATGGGAGTTATTCCCGACGTTACCGAAATCGAGTTCGAATCGAATACTTAAACGTCAAAACCATACTATGGAAACCATAAAGTTATTTATAGGTAGGTACTAACGTAAAGTATAATAAGTTCATGATAGAAACCGTATTTAATGTACAAGCATAACTGATTTTTGACGTTTATTCGATCCCGATGTGCACTCGATCTCGTGGAAATAACTAACAGAACCGAGCAATTAATTCCTAATTGTGGTCAAAGGGAAATGGGGATTTTATAATGTTTCAATGTAATTTAATAAGTTTGATGTGTGAATCAATTGCGAAATGGTGTAAATGTTCATCAATCTGCCGCTGCCGCTGCCGGCGCCGGCGCGGCACGCGACCAGTCGGCATTTTGCGAAACACGAGCCATTACCACAGAATACATAATAGCACAAGTCCATTACGGAAAACAGGTGCTTTTATTTCGAATAATACCGACATAAAAATACGGAAGCCAAAAATATTTATTTAAATAATAAAATTGGAAAGTAGGTTACACATTTAAAATGTATTCTTACTCGAAAAAATCAGATCAGTACTAAATGACTAGAAATGAATTGGAACGAATTAATTAATAAGTCACTATGCCTAACTCAGAAAATGAAGAAAGAAACATGAATTTATGGTTAATAAATTATTTAATGTAATAATTATCTTCAACGTCACGTAGTAATAAAAGTATTATACATCCTTATATTTAAGCATATATGTAAGTATATAAATGTATATAAATAAAAATAAGCATCATAATCTTTAATTGCAATAATTTGAATTAAATTAATACTTCGCTCGCAAGGCAACATTGGCACCGCGCAGGCAGAGTTCAGCCGTTCTGCGTTCCGAGTTCTTCGTATAGTTTGTAACTTTATAGCGCCGGCGCCGCGCAGACGACATCAGTCAACGCGGAACGCAGAACTCGAACGGTTGAACTCTGTCTGTTATTTTGAAGTCCAACACGGTGGACTTCATCATTTCACATTTTGGATGGAAAAATAATGTTAAATAGACATTTCGACTTAAAACTTCGTAGAATCCTACTTCTCTATACAAATAAGCAAATTATTTTGTAATTTTCCTAAATCAACCTTCTTAGGGGTTAAATGGGAGTAAGTACATAACACAAAAAATCGATGTCGTTTTTAGGGAACTGGAACGGCAACGGGAATGGGAACGGAAACAGAAACGAAAACGGATTGTTATTTCCGAATTTTATAAACTAGCTTCCGGCCGCGACTTCCTTGCGAAAATATCAAAATGTGAAACAGCTAATATTTTTTCGTGATTTCAGAGTTGATCCCATAGTAGTAGTAAAAGTTGATCAGTTTGATGATCCCTATCTATTATATTCGGCATTAGGGGTGTTTTTGTAACATGTTGTATAATTTGTGACCTGTAGTACCTAATCAACTCATAGCTGATCCCCTATAAGTTAGGATTTCAAAAATACTCCTGAAATGTTTATATGTGAGAAAGATCAAAAAACATCTTTTAATTCGAAGCTTATTTATTGAGTGTATCAGCAAAATTCTATGCTGTTTAAAACTTACTATAAGTTTTATCTACAAGATAATAAGTAATGAGTTACAGCGAGTTTGGGCTGTCTTTACTCACTTCGTAATACAATGGCCTTCAAAATTTAGTACTACACTTTTAAATTGTAATAACTTTTAAAAATACAAGATATTATGTTCGAAATAAAAAGGACTAAATAAGTATTTTTTTTACACAATCGATGACCTTTTTGAAAAAAAAAATTTTTTTTATTTCAAAACTCTAACTTGTATTGTTTAAGAGAAATTTTAATTTTAAAAGTGTGGTACTATGTTTTGAAGGCCAGTGTATATTTTATGAATGGCAAAATGAGTATGTATAGTATTTTCTGTACGTTCGCACACAACAGCGTCTGCAATTTGAGAAATTCTAAATTAACTACTTGTCAAGTCAACAGGACATTGCTCTTTTAGGCTATATTTTTTATCAACAGCCTTTGGTGGCAAATAATTAACTTAAATCAAATTTGTTTTTGTTTTAAGTTAAGTTAACAAAAGCACCGAAAGTAAATGTAAGTAATTATTTTATTTTATTCGACTTTCGAATTACCTAAATGGTAATCAATGAGAAATAATTAGTTATTGTAAAAAGGTTTGCTGGAAAAATAAATAACATTTTCCGATGAGTTTTCAACCACGTTACGTTTTGTACGTCAAGAGTTTCCATGGTATTTGGCACCTCTGCATTTGCCTTATTCAGCGATGTATAGTGTTTTATCCATCATCGAGCGTGGGTGGAAGGTACTGGACGCCTAATGAGCACGGCGCGCGTGCGGGCGGGCCCGGCGCGGGATCGAACCTGTGTTCCGCAGAAATTATGTGAAATCGCGGTCCTTCGTCGTGACGCGCCGCGGTGCACATCAGCAAACAGTCACACGTAAGCTAGGGTTTCCTCAGTTATTAGAAAAGGTATTCAAGTACCGAATCGTAAGTGTTTTCTTACCTGATATGATTATTTAGGTATTTGCATTACTTCAGAAAACTCTAAATGATAAGTTCACAATTAGTTATGAGTATTTAAGTAGAAACAAAAACCTTATTCCAATTCCTAACAACTTAAAAAAAATTACCATCGAAATCAATCTAGCAGCTGTATTCTATGTTTTAATTTGTTTAAAGTTATTTTTACTTCGAAAATTAAGGTTTTGGGTAAATAGGCCAAGTAAACCTAAAAACGGAAACGAAAAAGGGAAAAGAGAACGGGGCACTAATAATAATATATCTGTACGGGAAGCAGGGGCAGCGCGCGCGCGGACGGAGTTGCGGCGAAGGCTAGTAGTAAATAAATGAATAGTAAATGACATTCTGAGCAAAATATTTAAAGCTGTAGGTACATACCTATCTATTTCGAAAAGGAACGAACTGTCATCGTAAAAAACACAGTTACTTTAACTTAAACCACAGAATTTCTCTGTCACCGTGTGACTAACTTCCGTTAGTACCGAACGCGTCGCATTCCATGCCTCATGCCACTTCGGCGACGTTAGCGATTCGAGCCGCTGGAATACGCGGGGTGCATTAACTGTACCAATAAATGGCTGCGCTAACGGCGGTTGATGGCGGCTGCGGGCGCATGCGCGCTGCAGGTGATGCACCAATCTAGTCACTACACCGTCTCGTTTCTAGTATTTTATCTCAGACCTAGATATGATTTAATGGTGTGTGGTTAGCAATTTAGTAGGCCTATGGAGGCCATTACACACGTCAATCTGATCAAGACCGCTGATCGCAGCGGAACGGTCAATCCAGCGTGATCTGATCAAAATGGGATCGCAGTAGGTTGTGGTAGATTGTCAATCTACTACAATCTACTGTGGATTTTGGTAGGATTGGCAACTTTTTTGCATCTAATTTCGCGTAATATCGATCAACGATCTGAGTGGTGCAGTGGTCAACATGCCAGTCTACCACGCAAGAGGTACCGGGTTCGATTTCTCGATTTTCACGGTATATATTTCGAAAGTATCTAAGTGCCTAAAATATCAGTTGTCTAGCACCCATATTAAAAGTTGCTTAGATTGAGGCTAGAATCAAATATGAGCTTACTCTGATACCGCCCGCGATTTCATCCACGTGGACATTCGAAAAATCCCTAGGGTACCTTTGACCGGTATAGAAAGTATCCTATGTTTTAATCCAGGCTATAAACTATACGTGTGCCCAAGAGAATGACTACTTTCTAAAGCCAAAAGATACAGCTATAAACATGTTTGTGCTCTTGTGATTGTAATTGAAATTAGTAGCTATAATCAGTAATTAGTTATTGTTTTCTTATGTTGTTTACAATTATTAAATTTTTTGTACAAGCTAGTTAAAAATAAATGTGGACTATATTTTTTCATTTTGCCAAAAGTAAAAAGTTATATTTTTTGAAATGTTTTGAAAAAATACTATTTTTTCTCGAATAAAAAGGTTCCAACCCTAAACATGACTAGATTGACAATCCAGCACGATCTGATCACTCCAGATTGATAAAGATTGATACAGGACGCGAACAGCAACGTAACACAAATCTCTGTCAATATTTGTCAGTCTCGCACGGTCTGGATCATAGACTAAATTTTCGTTCTATTTCTATGGTCTGGATTGTGTGTGTAACAGCCATATTTGCATAAAAACAATCGCGATAGTCGGACGCAATTCGTCGTTCTCTATTGAAACTTATTCGTGACACGGTGGAACGAACATCGTCCGCTTATCGCAATTATTTACATCTAATAGGCTTGCTGGTCCAAAGTATGACATTCTAGAAATATTCTTTATGATAATAAATATATTGATGATCAGCATAAAACATGCGCACAAAAGCAGACACGTCACGTCTCACACAAACGTCATCTTTAACCGATTTCAAAAAAAGAAGAAGGTTGTCAATTCGACTGATTATTTTTTGTGTGTTACTTACTTGATATCTCCTCGAATTGTGAACAGACTTTCAAAATTTTTTATTCGATAGCGTAAGTATACTCGAGATGGTCCCATCTTTTTTAAATCGGTTCAGTAGTTTTATGATTTTGTGTGAACTACATTGACGACTTGTTTGTTTCTTATGAAACGATTTTTATGATTATTTTTTGTTGGAAAAGGAATAGGTACCTAAGTGTATTTTCTAAATACCATTGACCTAACTTTTAAATGGGCATTGTACCACTGATACTATAAAAAATAAAAAATATTTTACACGTACACTTCTAAGATTTTCGCGCGTACAGTTCATTAGAAATAAAACACTTTTTTACGGATTACAGCCAAATTTTAAGTCAACTGAAAAGATGGAAACAATATCAAATATTAAAGGCAACATAATAACATGCAGTCGAAAGCATATATAAGTGACATTGTGAATGATTTGACTTCTCATTAAAATTCTATGCCTCCGAATGCATGTTATTATGTTGCCTTTAATATTTGATCTTGTTTCCATCTTTTCAGTTGACTTGTCTTTTGATGCAGGCGGGTTTTATTTTTGTTTATATATTTGAAGGAGGTTTTTCTTTTTTTATTTAGGCAAGTTATAGTTTTGATTTTAACTTTATCATCTTAAGCTTCTTCGTTATTTCTAGCGTACCTAATAAATTATGCGTCGACGAAATTGAAAATCTTGACATCAAATTTACGTAACCAACTCTTAGATTTAGAAAACATGAATAATCATTCACAGGCCGCGGCTGCTTTCTAGGCGGTAGGAAGTTACCAATACTTATTATACTATCGGAAATTATAAAATGAGTAGATCAATAGTCTTAATAATAATCAGGGGAAAAGGAAGAAATCGTATTGTTAGGCGGGTTCAAGCAGTATTATGTAGAGATGTTCAACATAAATCACATTCGCTTTGCTCAAAAAAATAAGGAAGTATTTCGCATTTGGCATTTTAAGGGCCTGTTTCACAATCAAACAGTAAGTTCTAAGTAGCTTCCTTGACAGGGGCCCTGCCCCCCCAGCATGACCACCGAAACGCGATATGATATAGCGATTTATCACTTTTAACTGTCAAAAGACAATGGAGTGTTGATTTGATAAAACGCTACATATTTATATGACTCGATATATATCGTGTTTCGGTTTTACATAATCAGTTTCATTTAACAAATCTTAAATGATTTAAAAACATTATCTTTAGTTATTTGTTGTCTCTATAGTCAATGTCATTATTTTTAGGTTTTCAATGAATGTCGGGCTAAGAAGGTGTACAATTTATCAGTGTGTTTATTGTAAATGTGTTTATTTTACAATCAGGCCTAAAATATCTGGATAAACAGGTAAGTATTCGATTTTTTATTTTACTCTTTTTATTAGGGGCCATTGTGAAAACTAAGTATGTACTTAAGTAGGTAAGTACTTAAATAATTTTCTTAGTAAAAAAATATACAGTTTAATTTAGATTCATTCATCTCATACACGCAGTGTACTTTGCTTACCTACTTGATAACTTACAACTTAATTTTTTTTACTCACATTAGAGGAGTAGTTACGCGCGTAATTACTAATTAGGTATCGGCAGCGATCTAAACCACTGTTATTGAGGTTTGCTGAGGTGGACACAATATTTATGAAAATATTCTAATTTGGTGAAAAAACCACTGAATGACGATACATACTACAGCGAACAGTCAACAGTATTAGTACCTACCTACTTAATGTTTACTTAAAATTGTTTTATAAACGCCTATCACGCAAGGGTGGGTGGAAATAGTTAGTATCGTGAGAACTCATGTTGTCCACTCACCGATGTCTCCGCCACAGCTCCCAGCTTATGAACCCCTGCAGAGCTGGGTTGCTTTCGTCCACCAGGGTGCCGCCCCTCGAGCGGCAGAACCCGAGGGCGTCCCGGAAGGTGGCTGGCTGTCCGTCGTAGAAGATGTAGCACTTTCCGTTGTAAGTGGCCGTGCTGCCGGGGGGCTGGTCCCGGAACTGCGGGCAGCGCTCGATGGGCAGCGCCTGGTCGGTGTACACGAAGGCTTCGCATATCGACAGCTGGCTCGGAGCTGTCGCTTCTAAGTGGACGCTGACGAAGGCCCCCGGCATGGGCGGGTTGCAGGGCAGGAACAGCGGCTGGCCCTCCTCCAAGAACCCGGTGAATCGGTTGCAGATCGGGTTGGTGCCAAGGTCGGGCCGGTTGTTGCCCACGCGGACCACTATCACCGCTGGCTTGTTGGCACCTACCAATTGAATCAAAGCATAGTTAGAATAATGGTGTGCACGAGTGTGACCGAAGTTACATAGAAAAAAAACAGGCATTTTAAACTTGCTCAATGAAAGAAAAACAATAGTGGTAAGTAATTTTATCTTGTTTTGGGGCAATTTAGTTACTTGCCGCGCGGCTAGCGGCTCCTGCGCATCATCTCACACTGCATTACCTACGTACAATATTTCAATACTTTTTTAGAGTAGGTACACGAAAAAAAGGTAATTTATGTTTTTAGTAAAGGTATGTGGTGTGGTCTGGTTTTTTTAGTACCTGACTCACAAAGACACTTACTTTTGAGATTGACACTCTTAAGCCTAGAAAGACGGAACAAAACATCTCGCCACATTTCTAGATTAATTCTCTAAACGGATTCCTACGGTTTTTTGTTGATTAATATTAGCGTTGAATCATTTATTTGTCGAGGTTTCTATAACCATTCGGAGACGAAACACCGACTTTCATTCGCTTGGATCTCGACTTTCACTTGCGCAGGGTACCATTTGTGATTGCTGAGGCTTGCCCACAAAACCGTCGATAATTTAATAACTTCAGTAACAACGAACGGGGGGTCGGCTGGTGGATGCATCTGGAAAGTTTACGATCCACTGGTTTCCGACAAATCGCTATTTGCGGAGGCAAAACTATGAACTCTGCGCGCTGTGATTACCTGGCGGAGTTGCTTTTGCTTTGCTTTATTTATGTTACAGTTTGAATTCATCAGTTGCATAGCTTTGATCCATAGCTGTGTGTAAATTAATGTAACTGTGATGGATATTACATTTATTTTTGGCTAAAGCTTGGGAAAAATGCTGTCGTATGTCCTTCCGGTGTCCAGATGTAAGCTTGTTCTCCTCTACAGGTCGCATTTCTCAACCGATTCTTGCGAAATTTTGTGAGCAGGTTCGATAATTAAGTTATATGTATAGAATTTTTTGGTCAATACAGATTATGGATTTTTTCAAAATGGCGGAGATATGTAAAAAAAAATATTTCTGCTGTTTGAAAAATGTTCAAAAATAACACAATCTCTTTTGTTAGCGGTGCAAAGTATGTTTATTTATTTTTAGAAGAATCAAAGTTCATAGTCCATCAATTAATTAAAACCTTTCTGGCCAATATTAGAAATTTGAAAATAATAAGTTTGTGACAGAACTTATGACTGAGTATATTATTTGTTTGTTTAGCAACATACTATTTGAGCTACTTTTTAACACGAGTAAAGTTCTCTTTGTTTTTTTTCTTAGTACTTATAGGTACTTATAAACCTAGATGAAAAATTTCAAACAATAATTTCACCAAACTGTATTAGAGAGTAAGAGACGGCGGTTTTGCTAATTTCCGAGATTGGGAAATACGCGATATATAATAAAATTTAAATACTTACGAGTAAAATGTTGCGACATTTGTTTTATTTGTATTTGTATTTTGAGAATTCGAGACACACGACTGATTATTGAGACACAAACACTTTTTTAAACCTGGTATTATTTGAGCCTTTGAATCAAAGATTTGAGCACAGCAAAAAATTAAGGAATTGTATTAATTGACGATCTATATGTTTGCTCGAAGATTCTGTACTAAAATACTTATATTACAAAATGAAGCAACACGCAGTTATTATTCCTTCGTAGTTAATTTTATTCACACTACTAAGGAATAATTTTGATTTTGACGACCTCCGTGGTCGAGTGGTTTGTACGCCGGTTTTCAAGGAGTCGCCATCTCTGAGGTCCCGGGTTCGATCCCCAACTGGGTCAATTTAAAAAATTAACTTTTCTATATTGGCTCAGGTCTGGGTATTTGTAGTTCCACCGTTGTCTCTGATTTCCGTAACACAAGTGCTTTAGCTACACTTTGGGATCAGAGCAATTGAATAGACAACGCAACACCACAAAGGTGTTGCGTTGTCTATTCAGGGTTAAGTTTAGGAATTTTCCTACAAATGATTTTAATTTTCATGAACGGTGTATATTACCGTTAGTAGCCCACATATTTTGTAGCTTACAAGCAAATGAACATTTTTCTCAAGGATCTCTAAACTAGGAAGATCCCACCAAGGTTAGTGTAGTTTTGTCCCCTGCGCCTGCGCCTGGCTGCGTTCGCGTAGCGCGCGTGGTTCCGCGTGAGAGGCCGCACACAATCCGCTTCCGGAGCCGGAAGCGATAACATCCTCCGACACCTCGCACACAAACACTTCTTGTGAGGGTTACGAGCAAGAATATACCTACAGGGTGTCCCAAAACTTTGCCACACGGAGGGCAAATTAAATATTTAACAATTTTAACTATTTCACTTTAAATATTGAAAATAGGAAATTTTAATGAAAAAGTCTTCATTTTATTTTTTTAATAATTAGAACGGCATTCGATAATTTTTGAAAAAAAATCGCATGCGATACCATACAATACCTAGGTAGGGACCTAATAATAATTAAATGTCATGGTCTTCCTTTCGTTAAAGATGCTGTTATTTACGAAACATTAACACTAATGAGTAATTACACACTTTCGATTGGTGTCGTAAAAATAAAAGATTGTATTTTTTTATATTTTGTGGGTACGATTATTTTTTTGAATCATGCGATTTTTCAAAAAACCTTTGAATGAAGTTCCAATTTTCTTTAAAATCATAATGAAGTCTTATTTCAGTAAAAATCCTACCCTCAATATTTAAGGTAGGTACTTTCACTCCGTGTGACAATGTTTTGGCACACCCTGTATACCTCGGTTGGACTCCCGCTAACTATCAAAAAATAACTGATATTTAAAACACTGACGATTTAATGTCAGAGCGGAGAGTAGTAGAGTAGGTATAAAAAATTAGATATTTACCTATGAAATTGACGTATTGTATGGAGAATTTTTCCCTCTTTTTGACAAATTGCATCTTCTATAAGTACTAGCATTTTCATATTTATTTAACAACCGTGAATGCTATTCTAACAAAACTTTAATGTACAAATGTTTGAACATTAAGCTAACTTAGGCAACATAACTTAGGTGAAAAAAATAAGTTTAGGCTGAGTTACAACGGATAAAGTGGTCATTTTCGTTAACAAAAAATAGAGTCACTTTAAATGTATTTTTTTAATTTATGCTTATAGTTGACAGCTATGATAATAATTTGATGTAATATCCAGCAACTGATAAATATGTTACATCACAAAAGTTATGAGGTTCTCTGTACCTAAGTTATTGTGAGAAAAAATAATAATTAATTATTGTTAACATGTAAGTACTTGGCGTACGTAACTAGCAGCTGAAATGAAACGGTGGGATGCCGTGGTGGGACGCAGCTTCAAAGTTCATTATTTCCTTAATTTCACACACAATTTTTTTATCAAACCATTATTAAGAACATCTTAGGTTAATGAAAACCTTCCTTATTAAAACAAATGAAATATCTATCTAAAGTAGCAATTTTCCAACGTTATCATGAAGGTGTACCGATGAAGTATCGCGACTCGTAATTGGCAAGCGCGCGTGCGCCCCAGCGCGCAAGTGGGCCGCGCGCATCTTGGTCGCGTCGGTCGCGTCGCGCGTCGTCGCGCGTCGCGCAGGGTTAAAGTTTGCCAGTGCAGACTATCTTAGAGGATGTAGGTACTAGAACCTTAGAACCGTTAAACAGCTGCGGAGATTCTGAGCTACAAATTGATCGTTTGCAAACGAAAACCAGTGGGTCAGATCTACTACTTACCTATCCACCTTTCAAATTTGTGATTTAAGCATTCAAATGCTATTTTTATATAATTAATACAATACAAAATAATACACTTAATACACTAGAAAAAAATAGACTCGTCACCAGAATTGTCTCAGGCGGGAATCGAACCCGCGACCTTTGGAAGTCCGGTCCAATGCTCTGACCGCTGTAATACCGAGTCACTAGTGGTATCGTCGAAACTTTTCTAGTATATCCCACTCTTACGCTGCAAGCCGAGCGAATTCGTGTAGTGTGGACCGAATAACGAGCCACAACGTTAAGGTTTAGTTAGTTTAGACCACAGAACAGAAAACAAAAATTGTGAGTTAGACCACTATTATTTATTCTGTCGTTAGACGACACGCAGAGCTGAGCAGTTCCGCCCGTGCTCTGCTCGTCTAGCGTAGGCCCACCAAAACCCGGTAAAGATGAGAGTACACTTACCGCAGCATGGTTTCCCGAAGTCGAGGCGGACGAGCTGCACCATGTAGGGCTCGAGCAGGTTGACGTACCACCAGGGCACGCGCTCGGGCCGCGTCAGCGTGCACGTGTCGGCGCGGAAGGAGGCGGCCGTGCTGCCGTCGAGCGCGCGCTGCGGCACGCCGCCCCCCTCCGTCGACGCCTGCATCGGCGCCTTGCCCGCCGCCACGTTCAGCACTGCAAGTGATAGGGGGCTTAAAAACAATCCTATATGGCTTTTATGAAGATTAAAAGTCAAGAAGTTTAGGTGACTCACAGCTTAGTATCAACACAGAGTAAATAACATTTAGTACAATCAGCAACGAAGGTCTTTGATCGATTTTATGTACCTACTTATTAACTTTTTTGACTAATATTTGACAAACTGTGAATCAACTAATTCGTAAAGAAGTGTATGACTTGATTAATAATAGCAAGCTTAATTGGAAATTAAGATTTAATGTAAGCAGTTCAATTTTTTTACTATTTATTTCTGCAAACATTTATATCTCAGTTCAGTGTTTGTAGTTTAGTTCAAGGTTGTAGAGTACTTTCTGTTGAAGCCTAGGACACGTGTAGTCTAGTACTTCCATGTAGGTCAGGGGGCGTGGCTTGGGATTAGGGTGGAGCTTGCAGAGTAACCTTTATTCAGTAATAGCATATTCTGAGAAGACAAGAGCTTTGTGAGAGTAACCATAGTTACGACATGGAATAGTATTACTCGTAATATACTTCGATGAGTTACGAACACAAAGTTTATAATTGGTAGAGGAAATCCTAGAATTTGTTTTACTCGTATTCAAATAAAACATAATTATTGAGTTTTGCTACCGAAAATCCTAATAGTATATTAAATGCCTAAATCTAGAGTTGCCTTAGTATTACATCATGGACGGCGGCCTTTAAGCACTGCTTTTAAACTTTACTGAGTTCCATTTAAGTAATGGGTAATATTCTGCGGTTCATTGTAAGGGCGCCTCACTACCGGGCGTGATTACGGTGGAGCGCTTGCCTTTCTATAATAAATAAGGGGGGCTGTGACAGAACCAGCGCGTCGTGGAAAGCAGTATAGCGGTGCATCCGTCCGCCGCCCGCGTCGCCGCGCCGCGCGCCGGCGCCGGCGCCGCTCGGTGCCATCGTGTGTGTACGCCTTTATATGCCGTTACTACGACAGGTTCACATGCGATTAGAGGTTATTATTAATAATTGTACAATTATGTATTCTGTGTTAGAGATATGTATTGTGATGTGGAAACTCATTAATTTATGTTACAGTTACAACCAGGCCTACCAGGATTCTACCATTGAATCGTGCAATTTCGTTTTCAATACAGCTGTTCGAAAATATGTGCTTTCGATGACAGTACAGCGTGCGGAAAGTGTATTTTACCGCACGGCGTGCGTTTTTCTTTACGATTTTTTAAAATTTCTATTATAATATATACTTACGTACTTTCTAATATGATTATTAACAAAGAGTTTCTGTATAAGAATTAAAAAATGTCAAGTTTATACTGTACATACAAAATTAATGAAATAAATGAAACAAACCAACGGTTTGTTTTGATTGTCAATAATTAATGTTAATTACTGTAATAAATTACAAAAAATTGGAGTGTTTTTGATCATTTTGTTTTTTAATCTAATCTAGGCGAAGACCTTCAAACCATTCAGCCTTATGCAGTATAAGGCTGAATGGTTTAGTAGTTAATATACTTAGGTACAAACTTTTTGCATGCGTACCTACAATATAATGTTTTCTCCCAAATATATTGAAAAACGTCGTAGTAAAGTTGTATTGCACGCCCCATGCGTTTTACAGTTTTTTAATTGCTATTTTAATAATGTAGTATACTGTCTAATAAGATTACTACCAAAGAGTTTACATGCTGGTTGTGGTGGTGGTGATGCTGGCGGTGATACTGGTGATGATATCACGGTGATGGTGGTGGTGATGATACCACCACCACTAACACCATCACGCCACCACCTTCACCACCACCAAAACCATAACAATAATGATTTTTTTATACTACCTGCTCGTCAAAGGCATATTATGTGTCATGCAATCCTTTCCTAAAGTAAGTCATTACAGCCCCACGATCTAGCCGGGTCATAATGTTGTACTGAATATCGTTTTTTCCCATGGGAAATAATGGATTTGAATTTGGAATGCAACCCATGTAGTCTTCTTCTTCTTTTTTTTGTTATGGCAATCTACTTTCCTCTTGGAAGTAATTTTTGCCAGTGTCAAGTGTTAAATAGTTCAGTGGTAGATATTGTTTAATTTTTCATTAGAATGCGGGTGCATCGCATTGCCAATGCTGCTTGGAGCATTTGGCACCAAGCATATCAAGACAGTTTACTCGGTTAGTTCTGCCGAGGAAGCCACCACTTCAATAAAAGTCTCAGCTTCACACAACCAAGATCGCGCCTATTTCAATTATCCCACATATTGTTCAGTTGCGTAGACACTTGTACCATATAACTGCACCAATTTTAAGACACAATATCCACTATGAATCAATTTGAAAATAATTAAAATAGACACCAAACCGAACTCGACAAAATGGCGCCAAAAACTCCTCCCCCATGTAGTCGTGCTTGATCGAGGTTGGTTTCAAAAATGTTTAGGTGCAATGAGATTTTATTCTGACTTGAAAACTTTTTACGAAATTCATTTTCACCCGCGCGCCAAGAAGGATTTATTTGAATGTCGAACTGACCACTACAGAATAGACGACAAAAAAAGGAAAAAAGGCGTCAGCCGCTCAAATCGCTGTGCTGTTATCTACACCAAATTTGCCTCGCAGAAAGTATAAAAAGTAGAGTATGCATCGCGGGCTTAAATGTGTATTTGTCTTGGGCGATCTTGGACCCAATATAGCGACCGGGACATAATACACTATTACGTTTTCAGACGTTACGTAGGTAGGAAAAGAGATATTTAGCCAACTACTCACACAAAATCATCATTGATGACCTACACCGAAGCAAGCTAAGAATCCGCGGGTCGTGTGTGATGTTTCAAGCAGTATCTACGTTTACGCATGTTATTTTACCACGCTTCACAGTCCACCGGTCGTAACGAGCCCAGCCACTGATTGGCCACATTTCTCCCTGATTCGGTGCAGGCGCGCGCGCACGCAACGGGAGCGGAACGGCCCGGCCGCTCGTAGGACGGGGTCAGGACGCGAGCGGACCGTAACGGTCTCCCTACATTGGCATAACCGCTCCGTTACAGTTAAGTACGAGATTTTAGATTAACTTGACATCAACTAGTTCTGCTTAGCATTCTCTTTATGAAAACAATACTTTGAACTATTGATCTGAATATATTGTGGGCTCAAGTGGGCGTTTAAAAGTGTATGTTCTGTGGTTTAAGATATAGAAAGTGAATACTTACCAAAAATAAAATAACAGTAAGCTTGTACTTAGTGTCACACAATTTGAAACGATGACTCACAGGGGAAGGTTATAATTTCAACAACCCAAAAATGCATTTGAAACGAAAAGTGACGGCAGTGGAACGGAACGAATCGAAACGGTCGTTTACGGCGAGGACCTGCGAGTGGCTGCGAACATTTAAGTAGTCGTACCGAAAGCAATTGTTATTAGAGCTCAACTTGTCACTATAAACTCGCTAGACTTTTCAGACACAATTACCAACACCACCAAATGACTCAAATAAAACAAATGATAATGACGGTTCATTCAGCGCGCCAATTTAAGCAGGTGCATTAGATGTTCATTACGAATAATGTTTTGGGTCTTTAACACCCAGTGACGATTACAGAATTGGGGCTAATGGGCTATCTGAGAAGAAGAATGGTTCGATACAATTCATACATTCAACATAACATGGCTACATTATGCGTGGGTGTATGAATGGGCTTCGGTACACTTGATAAAAATTGCAAAATGGGCTAAAATAGGCACGCTATGAGCTTATAGTGTCTGAGCTCACCGGCGGGTCTATCGGCTAAAACAATGAAGTTAATGTAAACAGTGATTGACGATGTATGTGATACATTGCTACTTCGTTTAAGCACAAATAATAACTTACCAAAGAAAAGTAGCAATAGAAATGTAAGTTAGCCGATAGAGCCCCAGATCGACACCTGACGTGTCTCTACCTATCATTGACGTCTTGAAGAGGAAGCTTTTGTTCTGCTTGGTACTACTTGTTAAACAAGCACAATGCCTCTAAAAGGCTTTTGATCAGCACATTACTTTGGCACTATAGCACAGAATATACAACGTGTTACAAAAAAATGCTATGCCACCCCGGAAAATAATTAAAAACCATGAAAACCGACACTATTTTGGAAACAAAAAAAAATCTTGTCATTTCAAACTACCTATTGGCAACCCTAGACCTAAATTGTATTTTGCTTTTGCTTTTTAATAGGATTGATTATCTAAAACAATAGTCTAATTGCAGAGATGTGAATTATTTGAAATTCATGCATATAGCGGCGGTGGCAAGTGTGCCGCTCGTAACGGGCCGCGCCCACACCTCACCGGTCACCCGCCAGCCCCGTCCCTCGCCTGCCTGACGCTCAACCGGTCTCATCTCAATGTCGCGCGCGATGCGCTGTCCACTGTACAGCGCTCGCACCTGCGCCTGCGCTTGCGCGGAAGTCGGTCCGATAGAATTTTGCTAATACTAATTACAATATCATTTTATGAGGTGTACCTACTGATCGAGAATGAAAAATTATATAACAGTAATGGCGTTACTAGTCTACGAGAAGGGCAACAAGACATGATTCGCTTGCTGATGCCTGACCTCAGGCGCTATATCCTATTCGCTCATTTTACCAGACAGAACCAAAACCTTTATTTTCTTCAGCAGGCCTATTATTACATTAAAATAATTGCGATAATCTGACGCAATTTGTCGTTCAATTTACTTGATATTGAACCTTATTCGTGAATGATTAATAGTGTCACGGAGTGGGACGAATATCGTCGGCTTATCGCGAGTAAAGGCCCATTGCGATTGACAATTTTTCCGTCGGTGCCGTTGTTAGAGCAATTGACAATCGCTTCAATTGCACATGTAAGCGATCAATTTTCACGTCAATTACGTAAAAATGGACAGTCGCAAATGAACGTTACTGGAGCGCTTGATAGGCCTGCAGAATACTTAAAGAATAATAAAATGCGTTAATTTTCAGTTGAGCGGAGCCAATTCCAAAAGAATTACAACACGGTAGCAGATATTAGTATTATTAAGAATGTAAATCTTTATGTAGTTCAACTCTCTACGGTTTATAAACTGCCGCTATCTATTAACAATCGTCGCTCGGCCACAGAATACATAATAATACTCGGCTTCAAATCCACTTGGACATCTTGACCACATAATGTTTGACATTAATACACAATGAGCACATTTTGTGGCCAGTGGGTCAACCAGGCCCAGTGCGGTCGCCCAGACCCCGTGTCGTGAATACTAATGGGCTGTAGGCTGCTGGGGCCTGATGTACCGCAGAATAAATAATATCTGGATGTATATCTGAATGTGGGTTACTTGAAACTTTAAATAGTCATGCTTTTTTCTTCCTTTCTATTACACAACCATATAAGTAATGGTAACAATAGCTAAGTTAATGTTATTATTATATACGTATCCAAACATGTATCTAATACTTGTTACTTACTACTTAACTCACATGGACCGTTTTGAACAAAACATTTTGGTAATAAAGTAAAATAAAGTCATAATTTATGATATCGATTAATCGATCTACTAAACACACGTCCGCCTGCGATTTCATGCGCATCCCATCGAAATATCCCTAGGGATCCTTTGACCGGGATAAAAAGTATCCTTGTTATCTGTGTGCCAATCCAAAACCGTTCAGCCTTTTTAGCGTAATCGAGTTACAAACATCTAAACTTCCAAACTTTCATTTTTATAATATTAATAGAATACTTATTTATATCCCGTTCCCGTTTAGACCCCCAATTCGGTCCAATAGGGGTTGAATGATGTCCATCGTGTTTTTCAAAATAACTTACATTTACACAATCAACATCCATAAAACCTCAAATGGACTTTAGTTTCATTTGGGTTTAATCTTATTCCTTGTACATCACAAAAGAAACGACTACTTAGCTGTTTAGCTGCGATAATTTTCTTTTTAACTTCATCATATATATACAACTACCGTGAATTTTTCACGTATCCAAAAACATCACTTCTCACTCTAACAAAATTTTGTACTTTAAAGCTTAATAATTCACAAACGGATGCCTCAATCAAAAAACTTTCCATATACCCGCAATATTTTAAAAATTGCTATCCAACGACACCCGTCACTATAGATACGGACAGACGGACATGGCTAAACTATAAGGGTTCCTTGTTGACTACGGAACCCTACAAATGAATGTATTGCTCGATGACAATAATTTTTCAGCGCATACCGCGATGAGGACAAAGTCATTTTCGCCCTGAAAAGTTAGAGTTCGTGATCCATTCCGCAATAAGTTTAGACCTTAATTCTTGCGACTTCTTTATTACCCTAGAAATTAATGATACGATGAGTCACATTATGGGGCCTGACCACAGACGCCTGAGGAAGCCGTGATAGCGTATGAAAAACATGCCCTCATAGTCACCGGCAAATGATGATTATATTCAAAATAATAGTTTGAACGAATTGAAAACTTCTTAAAGGTAATAGAGAACACCGACTGTGGTACTCAATAAATATTAAGTTTACATAATATTTTGTTTTATTTATGAGTTGTGCAAAACTTTCAGAGTTCCCCAGGTATGAACACTACGAACATTAGAGCACGTTAGTGAAGTCGCGTCGCCTTTGTATAAAGTATACAAGATAATATCCGCTTATCTATTACGTTTGATTGTGTCCCAGTTGCATTACAATGGCGCGTGTTACTGCGCCGGCGCAGGTGCTGCGGCGAAATCGAAAGTGACGTCGCTCAAGTTTGTCATTTCGTCAGAGAAAGCTTTTAAGCCGCGCCTTTGTGACATGACATGTGACGCTAATTAGTATTACAAGACAAGTGATTCGTGCATTGTCAGCACTTATTATTTGCAACTAAATTAAGTTACCTACTTATCTATTAGCAAAATATAAATAATTAATTTCTCTTGTCGAGCAAAGCAACAAATTAGGCATTTTTTTTGTATCTGCAATAATAAACGTAATTTTCATTGCCAAATGCTATTTAATTGACAATCATTTAAGTTTATTTATAATAAATAATATACAATATATACTTGCAATTTCTCTTTATCATAAATATAGTTAGATTACTTGCCTATTTTATCGAAAGTGTTTAAGGTGAGTTATTGGTAAGTTCTATCTTTTCTCGATGTCGTCAGTTAAACACAGGGAAACCGCGGGTAGAAACACGCGCTTTGACCGACTTTTACTTTCTTCTAGAAAACTATTCTCACGAGAAGAAACGTCGGGAACCATTGTCAGCAACTCTCATGATCTCACCGCCCTTGCGCCGGCGCCGACGCGCGTGCGCCGATCTTTAGGTAGGTACCTACTTACTTTACTACTGGATTACTGTAATCCGTGGTAATACTCAATACTCCAATACTCACGTAAGTAGGTACTTACGTTTAAAATAAAAATGAACGTTATGCATTCGGATCTAAGTTAGCTGAACTACAATAGTCAATTAATGTAATTCCCAAATGGTGTAAAACAATGTTTGTTTTTTTTTAAATTTCTATGGTTATTGACGTTATTAGAGTAAACTTGTTTGAGACGAAGTAAAAGCTTTAGCTTTGTGTTACTTTAGTAACAGCTGAAATATCGGAGTACTTATCAAAAATAAACAGGTAGTACCTACAATGTTTTATATTTTTATGTTTATTAAGTTAATCATCTAGATTAGTTATTAAATACGATGCACTCGATCACAACAACTGAAAAGCCTACAAATATAGTAAAATTAGTTTTTGATTTGATCGTACCCTGTGAATTTTAGTGATTCAATATTTTATTTCCTTTTATATTTAATCGAAATCTGGGGTACTGCAAACAAAACTAAATTAGCCGAACTTCAAATTATACAGAATAAACTTATAAAAATACTTTTCCAATACCATTATCGTACACCTACCACTAAAATATACGAAGAAACTAAAATAATGAACATTAAACAACTTTATATTTATAACACGTGCATTTTAGTAAAAAAAATTTTAAATGGCTCACTCCATACTAGCCTAACCTTCCGCACTGCCAGACAAGTTGGAAGACGATGCACACGCCGAGCTAGTTTTCTCGTTCTACCCAAGACTAGGACTAACTACGGTAAAAAAGTAGTTACTTTTGAGGGCGCGCAGCTTTATAATAAAATACCTTCGATCATAAAAAATGTTAGCTCATTTAGTGCATTCAAATCACACCTACGAAAACATGTTTTAGAACAAATCTAATTAAAATGCACTAATTGAGTCGATAGGTATGCCTAGTTGGACGACGGATTATTTTAAAATTATTACTTTTAAGTTATCATTGTTCTCCTGTAAGTGACATTATTGTCTTTTGTGAGAATAAATTTCTTTAACCACATTTCAAAACTGTTACTTAAATGCATTTTCCAATAGCGTAAAAATTTTAAAAAAAATTAAACTTTCTCTGGTAGATAAATTAAGATATCATTGTGATGAATGAGTCAGAAATGTATCCGGGATTATGCGCTAGCGCCAGCCGCCATTCGCTTTACCCTATTACGGACAACTGACGCAAGTGGAGACTGCCCCCGTATTACAAGTTTTTAAAACTTGCCTTTTTCTGAACAGCTATCAAGCCGAGAAAGAGATGTAATTATTGCATTTTATAAACCTGGCAAGTTTTTAAGAGCTTAAGTAATAAATACCCCCTCTAGGAGACCAGTCACCAGGTCGCGGTAGGCGCGCGCGGTCGCGGTAGGCGCGCGAGGTGCGCGTGCGCCCGGTAACGGGACCGAATCTCGGTCACTATCGGCTCTATTTAATTATTCTGTTATTATAATAACTCCGGTGCGCATAGTGGAATGCTGGCCAGTAGATATTATATTGGGTAGCTGTAAACCTAGATCGAGGCATAATAAAACTATTAAAAATCAAAGTTGATTGCTTATTTTACAAACAGTTATTGAAGCCATATCTCTGCCAATAACTATTCAAATGAGAAAACTATTTCCATACCCAACGTGAAAAGCAAAACATAAATATTAGGTAATCTATATACAAATATCTAAATTAAAAGATAGATTAACAGGTATTTAAGTTTTGATTTTTTTATTTATTTATTATTTATTGAGCACTGCCACATGGTACATATTATGACTTACCTACATTTTTAATTACATTGGGTATGGAAATGGTTTTCTAATTTTCGATAATACAATTTTAATACTTATTGTTCTTGGCAGGGATATAATTGCTTGTAAATTGATTGTCAACAGTTTTAACTCAACTATTTAATCTCCTATTTGGGGGTAAGTGGTCACTCGTCTTCCATGTACAGAGGTGTCCTATTAGTAACTTTACATCTGTGGAGTTGTTCTATCACTTTGTAATATTTGGACTTTGTAATATTTATTTTATAACAATCTGTTAAGCTGTCCTACTGAACGGTGGTGGCGGTTGTTTTAGCTGGCCTGGCACAGCGCACAGGTGTCACGGCCGCAAGTGGGCCGCGGTCGCCGGCGCCGGCGCCGCAGCGCAGCGCGCCGCAGCCGGAGCCGCCGCAGGTCACGCGAGCCTAACTATCGTCGAGATGCGGGCCGATTCCAAATTATAATTTGTACTTATTACTTCAAGTTATTATAGACTTCATTTCACTTCATTGTACCTATCTACTATTAATATATTCCCCGCTATTACGTCTGCATTAAATTAATTTTATACATTGTGCTCTTCTCCAAAGTAAATTCTATGTTTATAGCTTACTAGTGCGGGCCTCTGAGCTAGGCCGCGGATGAATTACAAACAAACAAACAAATACCGGACATCAGAACAAAACAAAAGCTTGTAAATGGGTTTATCTCGACTTCCGCCACTGGGTCGCTCAAACCATACAATCTAAAAAAAACAAGTAGCTAAATTGTTTGTCACTGACACGTCAATTTTCTCAATTATATTTTGTCGAGTCGTCACACCATACAATGCAAAACACAGTACTTGCCTAAAAATCTAGATAAGACGTTTCCATATGAGTTACAAATCCCTACACAGCAATTCGCCTGACTCATTTGCGACACAGTTTCAAAGAAACTGTTGTTCTGTTGGTGATTTTCTAAAGAAAGTAGTTAGTGACTCACTTCAAATATTTCGTAATGCAACGAAACATGCGACAGATGGTCAAAATGAAAACTAAAAATGTGCTTAAAGTTCGCTTTCTTCGAAAATAGTTAGTAACCATAAAGCATCGTCATCAAGGGGTGTCAATAATTCAAATTCGCGAGATGGCTGTAATATAATTATGTTCACTGTTTTGTGTCTATTCTCCGCATATTCTATACTTTTTACACGAGATTTAGGTACTATACTATAAATCGTAGAACTTTAAAAGGCTACAATAAAAGTGAATAGAAGTGAAGAACTTTATATTTTCTTAATTCCAAAAAAAAGTACAATAAACTATGTCGGGATTACCTTTTTTAAAATCCCGACATAGTTCATTCTAATAAAGTCAATAACCAGTGGAAATTTAAAACAATAAAATATTCCTAAAAAAAGTTGAGTTACTTTAAATAACAGCTGGGATATTATATCTTTCAGGTTAATCGCTTAGTTACACAAGATGGAGACACGGAAGTGGGTCGTCTGTGGCTTCCTTCCTGCGGCCTGCGCCTGCGCAGTAATGGCCGCCATCACGACAGATGTGAACGGGCGCGTAATTGCACTACATAAATGGTCAATTTGTACGTGATCTAAATGATTTTAGATTGTTTACGTAATCTTTAGTTTATATAGAGTTATACGATGATACAAAAAATGCCTTAGGTTAGGCAATACGTGCAGAAAGAAAGTTAGTTTTTGTAAAATGGCCCAGCCGGGGATCAAACGGGAATCCTAAGCTATTTTGATGCTATCAGTCAGTACCTATCAAAGTTAATGAAAGCTATGAACGTTTAATAGTTCCTTTTTTATATTTTTACTTTTGATTACGCCGTGGGTCTTAATTGGAGCTAATCCCGTGATCATGGCCCATGAGAAGTTGCTAAAATATCGGAAATAAAAATCCAATGTCAAAATATCAAAGAGAATTTCACATTTATGCGTTTTGGTATCCGTAATAATATAATAAAAATAATTGACAACATTACATACATTGCTTCGATTCCAAAGTAAGTAGCTAAAGCACTTGTGTTATGGAAATCAGAGACAACGGTGGTATCACAAACACCCAGACCTGAGCCAATATAGAAAAGTGCGTTTTCTAAATTGACCCAACCGGGTATCGAACCCGGGACCTCAGAGAAGGTGACACCTTGAAAACCGGTGTACAAAGCCACTCGACCACGGAGGTCGTCAAATCGTCGTAATAATTCGCAGTTTAAAAAGTAAATGAATGGTAGGTAGTTGATGACTCACCGCAGAACGGTATTCCGTCGGGGGTCCAGCGGCCGGCGGGTCCGCAGACGCGGCGTGCGGGCCCCAGCAGCTCGAAGCCGGGCTCACAGGTGTAAGTGACCACGGTGCCCTCGCGCGACTCCTCCTCTGAGAACGACACGCGACAGTGCGCCGGCGCGCCCGGGAAACCGCAAGCGCCCGACGCTGACGCATATCCTGCAAAAAAGACCACTTGTGATAAATAATGAGTGTTATTAACTTCTTTCTGTCCGCTCTGATGATGTGCTGGGGGGGTTTTTCACCAACTCGACACGAAAGACTGGACACACGTGTGTCCAGTTGGTGAAACTCAAAATTAGTATCACTTATTATTTCGTCATCTGGACACGCCAAGATTTTGACGTGTGTCCAGTTAGTGAAACTTAAATAAAATCACTTCATGTTTTCGCCAACTGGACACACTTTCACATTTTATCAGAATTCATGACAAAGTACAGTCGCGTAGATAAATGTTTCGTGGCAAAATCATCATCGCCCAATAAATTGTTAAATATTCAGCATTTGTGAATTTATAAAGAATATATTTTTGCCACTGATAGTATTGAAAAATCACGTCTCTATGCTTGTATATAATCTTCAACATGTAACCAGTTTTATTACTCTTTTGTGTTCCCGGCCGGCAGCCAGTGGCTAACAATGACGTAGTCTGCTCTTATTGGTTGGACTAGGGATGCTCAATATCAATTCGATAAATCGATATTTTACGTTTGAAATTTTTTTAACTAATCGATTAATCTAATAATTTTAATAATCGATGTTATCGATTATTTTATGGCAATTAATTGATATTCAACGGCCTACCTAGACTTGTATGTTGTTTCGGCTTACGGTTAGTTTAGACTTGTTAGTAGAATATGATTTTAGGTTACATTGACAATCGAACATAAATCGATTACGTTTTAAATTAACAGAATTGGGCCGCAGTGTTGCCTGTACTAAACTGCATAAACACCGAAAAAGTTTACTTTATTTGACAATGACATACCGGTATAGGCAAACCAGCATACCTGACCTGGGGGGGCTACTGGCTAAAAGATATGGATACGGACATGGGCTTCATTTGACATTTGAAGCCTATATTTCGTTCTTATATAGGCATAATATTAGCTTCAAATGTCAAATGAAGCCCGTATCCATACCCATATTTTTTAGTCGGGTAGCCCCTCTGACCCGATGGTGAGTCTGGGGGGTAATAGAGCTAGCAATACATAATTACAGAAATGAATGTCGGTAGCAAAAAAAAAAATATGGTTCTAAATATGACCATCGGGTTAGATAAAGTTCGTGACACTATAATATAAAGGCTATTTTCTTTTCATTGTTCACTTTTCTCAACATTTAACGTAACGAAAACACTAGAAAGATTTTTGGCGCCGGGTTATGATGAACGGACCTATATCAAGAAAAAAAATTGAAACGATTAGAATGAATACTACGATTACAGCCACAATTAGAGAGTTTGAATCAGGAGAAATTAGCATCGGTCACTGTATCGAAAAAATTAAGTAGAAATATTTTTATATTGTCATAGTAATATTCTATGTTATACTGTTGATTTTATTGATCTCGAAATTAGTTACTCATAACTAAAATACTCTATTTCCAAAGTGTCAAATATTGTTGTTACAGAGTTAAGTAGAATGATTATTTTTTTGAAAAATTACAAGTTTTATTATTGTTATATCGTAAGTTAAGTATGCACTAATGATGATTATTTTAACATTTTATTTTATTATTTTTTGCCACCTATAGCTCCTCAAAGCTGAATGTTTCAATTCCACTTCTATTTCAACGAAATTTAGTAAACATTGTCATAGTAATATTCTATGTTATACTGTTGATTTTATCGATCTCTAAATTATCTAGTTTAATGATTGTGATATAATTACCTTATTTATAACTAAAATACTCTATTTCCAAAGTATCAAAGATTGTTGTTACAGAGTTAAGTAGAATGATTATTGTTTGTAAAATTACAAATTTTATTATTGTTATGTCGTAAGTTAAGTATGATTTGGAAAACTAACACGATTTGCAAGTTTGAATATATAGTTTGCATCTTTCAAGACTAAAAACGTGATTGGATTTAACCCTGTGAAATACAAAAATACTTTTTGCTGAGTTTAATTATGTATGTCCTTATTTGATTTTTCTGTGATACTCGAAGTGATGATCTTAAATTATTAGGTATATTTAGATTTAGACTTACCTATAGGTAATCAACATAAGTAATATTAGCTAAGTATACTTGTCTTCATATTAATAAATCATGTTATTTTTTTATTCTTGCATATTTTGTTTTATTTCAAAATTTAAATTCAAACAAAAATGTGATGCACCTTTTTCATGAAATCTCCTTGTTCAATAATTCAACGGACGAAACGATTATTAACTTGACTGTACCCTTTTTTGCAAAAAACACTGGGTGTGTCCAGTTGGCGAAAACATGAAGTGATTTTATTTAAGTTTCACTAACTGGACACACTTCAAAATCTTGGTGTGTCCAGATGACGAAATAATAAGTGATACTAATTTTGAGTTTCACCAACTGGACACACGTGTGTCCAGTCCCTCGTGTCGAGTTGGTGAATAACCCTGCTGGGGCAAACCTTTGTCCAGCAGTGGGTGTAAATAGTGAATAATTTTAATGCTCAGTCTATGTAGTGCTGAATCCTTGCTAAAACTTCTTTCGCTAATAATGTTTTTTTTATTCTGCGCTATTATTGCTATCTAGGCTATGTATTTATACCCGAAGACACCAAGACATGGCAACTTTGTTTCCAAGCCAGGCACTGACCTCCAAAAAGATTTTTCAGTCAGTGAAGCCAGGCCAAAAATCTTATTAAAAAAATACCGAAGGCCAGTCACTCAAAAAAAAACAACTAATCATGTCACTGACCTTCATAATTTAACTACAAAAATTTTTTTCAGGTCGTCGAATCATGTATTATCCAAAGAGATGTAACCACTCCGTTTTGTACTATCTATGATCATGTCACCAACATGTCACCATTTGACAGAACTTATCAGTTCTTTATTTTTCGTTTTTACAGTTTTTTAAACCTCTCCAATACGAAACAAATTGACCATCGGTATGGAATCGAGTTCGCGTCGTCCTGTGCTGATTTCAAATGCTTGAAATAGTGGGGCTGGTGGAGAAGAAAGATATTCAAAGTCCCCTACTGGTGCTGCGGCTGCTGGCGGTGTCGGTGCTGGTGGTGCTGCTGACCATCCACCTGCGGGCGGTGCGCACCTTCCGCTGGGAGCAGACGGTGTCGGGCGGCGTGCTCGTCACCTACATCGTCGCCATAGCGGGCCTCGCCATCAAGACCAGCCGACAGTTCGGCGAACAGAATGCTTTTCAGGTATCTACTACGATTAGATCAAACTGCTATGTTACATTACAGTCAACCAAATTCAGCAACAGGTAAGCTTCCAAACGTCTTAGCCACCAGCTAACTTTCCTCATATAGACCTGATAACGATCGACTTCAATATTTTTTCCTACATGTCTCCGTCTTCGGTATAGGGTATTCGTAAAAATTTAACAAGTAAAGAACATTGACTGTTTATTTGAATCATTGCACTCGCCACTCGGGCTGCGTGCCCGGCGCCGGCGCGTGCGCGCGCGCGTGCACGTGTGCAATGAGCCATCCAATCGTTATCATAGCCATCCGGATAGACAATCACACGTCATGTTTTTGTCTTAAACTGTTAGACTGTTTGTTATTCGATTAGTTCGCTAAGTTTGTTAGCACTATTATTGAAAGCGAGGTATCGCGGCTTCGTAGTAATAGCATAGCATAGCAATATTATGTTTATGAGGGAATTTCTTTGTAAGTAGAAAAAAGTTAGAAGTCCGTAGCTTGCCTGCGCGGTGGCGGTGGAGGGACGTCTCTTTGCCCCGCACCTCATCTCATTGCCCTGTCAACACTGCCGAGTTATTCCACTATTAGCAATCATTGCGCTATGATGATAAATAGTGTGTGATGTGCAGGTGTACATCTGCGCGACGGGCTCGGTGTTGTTGGCGTTGAACGCGGCGGTTATCTACGGGCGCTGGCGCACGTCGGGCGCGCTCACGCGCATGGTGGCCGAGCTGCTCGGCGCGGCGGGCGTGCCGCTGCGCAGCCAAGTGTTCGCCAAGGTGGGGCTCGGCGTCGCCGCCGCCGCGCTGCTCATGATCGACGTTATTATCACTGTGATTTGTCTCTCGCTTTAGGTTACGTTTCTACATGCATATTAACTAGTCTAAGCCAGTTTTGCACTTTATCAACGTCTTTATAACAAGACGTGCTTTTGCGTTATTAAAGTCTCAAACACTAAGCTTGTGAATGACTATGCTAACTCTTAGATTACGATTTATTTTCCCACCGGTTTAACAAACTCTAGATTTAGGTAGCATCCACCTAGTTTTACTGTTATTTTATCTTAAACTGTACATTTTAATCTCTATTTTAAAGTCGTCAACTTATTGTACTACCACGACACTAATTTATTTCGAAACGCATCCTTGTTTTTAATAGATGTAATTTTGTAATGTTTTTTTGTTACGATTTACTGATGTCTTATCAAATACTTAGATAGGTGCATACCTATGTCATGCATTAATTACGTTTTCAGTTACCTATCTAAAATTGTCCTAACCTTATTGAGTGGCCACTAGACAAAAATTTCAAAATATCTACGTTACAGCTACTAATGGTTTCAAAGTATTTCCTTTTGACTGTAAAGTGGATAATAAATTATGGCATTAGTAAAGGGATGTTTGTGTTTGAAAAGTATCTCTCAGATTAGATAAGGTCGCATTCCCTCGTTGGAAAGTGGTGTTCAGTCAGAACGGTGCGTACCGAATACCGCGTCACCGTCCCTCCCGCGCTCCCGCCGCCGGCGCCGGCGCCGTGAAACAACCAAATTTGTAACGACCCGTGATCTACGATCGGCACGAACGAGAAAGCGAAACATCGATATCACGGTCTCGAAACGAAATGGGACGTTTTACTATGATAACGTGTTCTCGAGGAAGTCATCACAACACTATTTCTTGCATTTCCGCGTACATAACATTGAAACATTTTTCTGTGCGTAAAGAATTAGACAATCAAAAACTTATAAAACGATCAATGTAGGTAACTATTAGGTAAATTAACAGTTTCCGTGAAAAAAGTTTTAAAAATTATCTTTGTTACTCAAGAAGTCATGACAGCACTCTATTATTGAAGTGCAATCTGATAAGTAATTCATATTGATAATAATGTGCGCTAACAATAACATTGCACTATAACCCTGAAGCAGGTGACCATGTAGCAGGTAGCACCTGCGCACGAGTCATGCGGTACCTACTTTCGATCTCTGCGCGCGGTCAGCGGTCAGCGGTTGGTCGCCAGCGCGGGCGCAGGGTCAGCTCTGACTTTCCACGGAATCCGTTAAAAGTGAATGTACCATTGTTTCCTCGACGCTGGGAATATTTAGTGGTAATACGTCATCAAAAATATAATAAGTAATACGTTTGACCAAATTTCAAACGGGCTTTCTACGATTGACTAGGTACCTACACTAGAGACGAGAAAGATTTGTACTTACCATGTTTGTTAATTGTATCTGTCTATGTTTTCATAGGCTTTTTTAACCTGAATTAAACGACGGAAGTACCTACATATTTCATTCTGATATTTTGTTGTATCAGTTGAGTACGTTACGACATCGCAAAACTAAGTAAGTATTAGATAGTCGGAAAGTACGCGGCCTTTATGTACTAAAAATAATAAAGATACCACAGCTAGGAACATCTTTATCATCAAAATTACAAGACCTGAATCAAGCTTCAAAAAGGCCGCGAAATTTTCCGACTAGGTACCCATTATTTATGCAATACTAACGTCTACTTCAAAGTTACTTCATTAGGGGTAGGTACCTACTTACTTACTTAATAATAAATAAACTGCACTGGCCTTCAAAACTTAGTACGTACCACACTTCTAAAATTGCAATTTCTCTTAATGAAATAAAAAAGGTTTTTTTCATGAAGGTTATCGATTGTGAAGTTATTATAAAAAATAAAATATTTTATAATAGTTCATTTTATTTCGAAAATATATCTTGTGTATTTTAAAAGTTATTATAATTTTAAAAGTGTTGTAAGTACCTACTTACTAAGTGTTGAAGGCCAGTGTATTGATCACCCATTTTGTGTAGGTAATGAAAACGTGCTTTTTATTATATTCACTAGTTTCATAATATTGGTGTCCTTTGTATTTATCCAGGAAGATAACAAAGAACGATTCTTGGAAGCCCAGCCAGAGGGCGAGTGCCATAATTAACAATTTTTAAAGCAAAAAATTAATTGTAGTACCTACACAAAGAGTAGACTAGTTACACAAAAGACTTGATTTAAAATGACGGCTAAAATTAATATGAGCGCTCTTTTTTACTATGCAGAATAAAGTAAGTACCTATAACATGCGGCCGCCCGCGACTTCGTCCGCTTGGAGCCTAGGGAACCTTTGACCATGATAAAGAGTATCCTATAATTATGTTAATCCAGGTCCTAATCTGTCTACCAACCAAAATCCTTCCAGCCGTTTGGGCGTGAAGAGGTAACCAACACACACACACACACACACACCTGCAACGCCTGGAATGTCTACTATAATAAACTCGCCTGTATAATAGCAACTCTGGCTGTCCGCCGGCGCCGGCTCGCATCGCGGCGGATTCAACTAATCTTATTAACTTTCCAAATTCCCACGATGTTAATTCATCAGGAATTGCTTCCCGTAAAATTGTCTAGTGACGCCAGCTGTATGTCCGGGGCGTAAGGTGTGGGTTCCACTGGCACGGAAACTTACCGTTCAGAGAGGAACGATAGCTTATCGTCGCAGAAACAATATGCCTACCTAGTTGTAATGACAGCATTTAGCCGCCAACCGCAGAACCGCCATTACTGAACGTAAGAAAGCGTGGTGACCCGCGGAGACGATCACTGCGAGCCTGGTAAAAGCTGCAAAAGTTTACTACTCGTATAAACAATTCCCTTTTTCAAATCAAATTCTGGGCAGGGCAGGTATATGCTCAAACTGGAAGAGTTAATTGGGCTCAGCATGAATATGAGTAAAATATGAATAAAAAAGCATCCGATTTTTTAAGATTTTTTTTCAATTAACATTGTAAAAGTAAGTATTCAAACTATAATACTGTCAATAAAATGTTACCCACGTTCTCCACGATGTCCGCTGGTGCAGGCCACGACCACCTGACACAGTCATGACGCGCGTCGTGTCAGTGGTCGACACGCGCAATGCCGTTAATGAGCCGCCGCCGCACGCCGCATGTCGATTTTACACTTTTTGCCACATAAATTACATAAGAGAATTACAAACTGAATTTATCAAACAACCACGACTTTAGTAAACTGATTATCGGCTACTTTTGTCTCTTTCATATTGTCTTTCGTAATTCCTCTTCGTATTATGCATCAAATGCAAAAATGATTATAATATTAGATTTCTCGGGTAAACAGTAAAATTGTCGTTAACTTGAGAAATTCGCTCTACAAATTAGTATTAGTAGTAGATTGCAGACAATCCGAAATCTCTTGTAAACCAAAAATAAATAAATAAATGTTGGCCGTAGATTATTAATTCTGTGCCGTAGACCGTTCGGTCGCAGGACAGATTACTAAATGGTTCAACGCGGCGGCTTATTCTATTAACGACGATCTTCAAGTGACACAAGCAATCGCTAAGTTGTACAATTATTGCTGTCAAAACACAAATTTGTGTTTGGCGGCAACGACACGAAACACAAATTGTACAACCGCGATTGCGACTCTCACGTGAAGATCGGTAAAGCCTACGTACGGTACCTACATTATAGGCATTTAGGCATAAGCGATGTGAATTTAGAAAATAAAATATTGTTTTTTCTTCTTTAATAAAAAAGACATCAGCCATTTTTAATGTCCCCACTGCTGGGGCATAGGCCTTTCTTATGAGTGGATAAGGAGGATGAGCCATCATAACCAACCCCGCAGGCCCAATACGTACTGGTGGGTGTTAACGACTGTAAATGCAGGCGGCCTTCAGAGTACGGAGGAACTCGAAATTAATACATCTTTGGTCACCCCCCCTCCTCACGAATTACAGGGCCAGGCGCTAAATCACTGCGCCCACCGAGCTTATACTGCGCCCACGCATCCCCACTTCACGTGTAGGGCAGGTGACCTAATAAATATATTTTTCAAATTTTTACTTCACATTAATATGTATATCCATGCCAAATTACAGCTTTCTAGTACTAGAGTATATGAGCTAGGCTGGGGACGGACAGACGGACATGGCGAAACTAAGGACCTTGTTGACTACGGAACCCTAAAAATATAACATACTACGTGTTCACTTATGATTGCCGCTACCTCCCGGCCCGCTTTGTCATACATACCGCACCCCCTGCGTCGCCCCTTTAGTACGGATAGCAACGCAAAGCTTAATTTTTAACCGTAACTTAACCGTTAACAAAAACGCACAGCGTGCTGTAAAATTAACTTGCCGCGCGCTGTACTGTCATCGAAAACACACATTTTCGAGCAACTGTATTGAAAAGACATAATATGATGTTCAACATCTTAATATCAATCAAAATCAATTGGTCGTAGCGCCGCCTGGCTCAATTCTTCGCCCTCATGTCGCACTATAATATCAGATAAAAAAACATGAATATTTTTTGTCTACCGTACCGTTAGCTGTGACGTCATAACGGTCGACGACTATCAATACGAAATGAACGCGTAGTAAATATTTTTTAGTAAATAGTCTCGTATTTATTACAGCTATAATGATTTTCAATATTTTGAACGTTCTTGTTTCAACAATCTGTGAATATTATATCCGTAGCGCATTACCCAATAATAGAACGTAGTCATGACGATAAAAAAATTTACATTGCTACGAAAATTTGGGATGTTTGAAAACATACAAGATTAAAGGATAAGTATGCTTAAGCTCCAACTTTCGCCATTATATGTTTTCTAAGTCTACGTAACGTAAAGAACTCTTAGTATACAAGGTGTTACAACAATACCCCTAATGCCGAATATGGTATATAGGGACCATCAAACTGAACAACTTTTACTATGGAACCAACTCTAAAATCGCGAAAAAAAATCAGCTGTTTCATACAAAAATTAATTACGAAAATATCAAAATGTATGAAACAGCTGATTTTTTTTCGAGCATATTCGGCATTAGGGGTACTTTTGTAACACGTTGTAAATCTCAACTTCTATGTGTTAACTTTCTAGCCCGGGGCACGTGTCGGTGTCGCCGTGTCGGTACACGAACTCGTTCAGTAGGTCACGCCGACGTGTCGCCGATTGTACGCGTTGATTCAACGCCACTTGTTTCTTTCTTTTGCCACTTTTCAATGGGCGAATAATTAATTGTGACGTATCAATCAAATATGGTATTGTAAAATATGAAACTAAGCTCTCCAATAGCCATCATAGAGATTTTTTGGGAAAAACATTTACAAATTCAATCCGACACATCAACACATAATTTAAACAACAGTTTTTTTTAAGTTTTATTCCAGCGAAGCTGTTCCTATCGTGTGATACTTGCACCTTGAGTTAGTGAACCATGGATAATTAAGTTTATAGCAGTGTCCATGGTACACCTTTGAGGTGTATTAAGGGTCATACCATTTTCAAAGTAGCAATAGACGACCTCTCGAGTGAACGACGGATAATCTATAGCAGTGCCCTTCCTTGGTACACCTCGTAGGTGGACAAGTGTCCGTAGTCCACCCAGGTGAACTTGTCAGGTGAACCACGGCTCAGGAACGATTTAAAACACTTAACTTACGCTGAAAATTGCTTCTTCTATCCGATTCCTATTATGACCTCATTAATATGTAGGTATTTGAGGTCACTTTAAATTGGGTGTCCCAATAGGGTTGCCAGTGAATTTAACCGCCAGTAAAGCACCGAACTGACGGAGAAAGTCCCATAAATGACACTTTTTCGGCAAACTTGCGCATTAGCACACTTTTGCAGACTCGGCCAATTTGAGGCCGTAACCAAGTGATCACTTGCCAGCGCGGTCTTTTCTCGGAACTTTTATGTATTATAACCTTATCAAAAACCGGACACAATGACTATTTAAGTTGATTATACACACTTGAAAGATGCGCCGAAATCTCTTGAAATGCGAAGTTATTTTGCTTATTCATCTACCCTACCCTAGAGAAATACTATCTTAATTCGAATAACATCACAAGAAGAGTTAATTATGCTCAAATTGTTAATCATTTTAGTATTACGTTTGTATGGGAAGCTCACTGTTCGCCGGACTCTTGACTTAATATTGATATGAATATGTGAATGCTCAGTGTTAGTTAGCGGGCGGGCAGCCGCGAGCCGGGCATCGCAATCCCACCCAACAAGGTCACCGTTTGAATTATTGATTATTAACGGGATTCAAATCGCGGCCCTGTTGCGGCCGGCGCGTAGCGGTCGCACAGTTAGCCGTCCACCGCATGGTCGGTGGGTGGGCGAGCGTGCTGGTGAGTGAGAGCGTGGCGATGGAACGCGCACGTGTGGCGGATTCACCTTCACCTGCCAGCTGCGTCAAGTGCGGATTAACGACCGTGTGGTGCGGTTACTTGCAGCGATTTCTGAGATGTGCTTTTATACGACCACAGACAACATAAGTATATTGTCCTACCTAATGTTGTGGCCAGACTATCGAGCTGTCGCGAAACTTCTGGCTTCTAGCTTCCTTGTCATGTTGTACAATTAGGGCCGGCGCTCACTGCCGGCATGTCATGGCAAAGGGTTTTATTACTAATCAAGTTATTTTGAATCTTATTTCAATGAGTTTGGAATTTATGTTATTTTATTTCGATAGGTACCACGATGCCGCGACGTGCCGCAGGATGCTGCGGCATGACGCGACACACCACGGGATGCTGCGGCATGACGTGTAATGCCGTTTCATTCCACGGGTTGCCGCGGAATGAAGCGCCATTGCATCCCGCGAGACGTATGGGTTGTTGCTAAGTTAGTTGAAATAAGGTTGAAACTTGTGCAGCGGTTATTTCGGTTACTGGTGCGCAGCGTTTTTATTGTCTCTCACACTGTGCGTGGCAAGAGATTAGCACGTGCGTACGCGTTGTAATATTACTTTCACGTATAATTCGGAAAAATTGATAAAGAGAAACTGATTAATAATATAAAATAATAGTAATCCGCGCGGAGCAAAACTGGTTGATACCAGAGTGGCTGGGCTTTTAGCAGGATGTCACGGCATGCCACGGGATGCCACGGGACGCCGCGAGATGGCGCAGCACAACCTGCCGCCGTGCCGTGCCGGGATTGATTAAAAATTAAAGGGATTTCATGAAAATAAACTTAAATTAGGAGGATAATCCTTATTGCTACCATCATTAAAAATAACTTTCTAATGTGTAGTGTCTATTTATACTAGGCCACTATTATACCTATATTCTGTGCCATAGCCCACCAGGTTGACCTAATGCTGATTGGTTGGTGCAATGTTCTTGGTTGGTGCTAATAACTGCTGCAGCCGGGACAAAGGGTCTCGAGATAGTAAAATTGTTTGTCACCCATCCCATGACGGACCCTTGCGAAAGTTGTCTAATCCGTAATCGTAGGGCGAATGTGCTAACCCACTGCGCTGGCGAGCTAAGTAATACCTGCGACTGCTAATATGCAGAGTTGGTTTAAATTAACGCATTTTCTCCAGTCTGAAGGTCAGGCCAGTTTTATCCGGGGTCAGGTTCATGAGGCCACGGCGACCGGGGAAACCCGCGCGACGCAAACAGTCAGTATACCGTATTCTGTGACCCCCTTGAATACCTACGATTAGCGTTAAAATTAATCTTTGACCTCTTAAGAATTCTCGGAAAATAAATAAGCTCGGCGAAGAGGATTGGAGACATAAATATTGCCGTACCGGTACCTACTTACATTTTATATTAACACGTTTTTATTAGGTCACTTTCTCGTTTGTTTGTTTGTTTCTTTGTTCGTCCACTTTGCAAACGATTTTAATCTTGAGCCGTAGCTCATTCGAAAGCTAGATTAAAATAGTTTTGTTGAACTTGAAAATTAAGTTGTGTTGTGTGCAAAAATAGTAAAACAGTAGGTACCTTGATTGTAAAATGTGTATAGGTAATTTATTTACTAAATTAATATGCTTATATCGTAAATGTTGATATGTAATACCAATTCAAAAAGAATTGCTAGGCTTAAATATCTGTTTGATAATTATCAGATACTTCAATATTTGTCTTGCTCTGATGGGAGACGCGAAATGTTAAATGTATTTATTTGCACCAAGCATGCACACAAAAATAAAGTAAAATCAATCAACATTACAAAATAAAATAAAAGAATAATAATAAAACAGTGAAACAAAAATAAACAATACAGAACAGAGCACAACTCCAATTGTGTGCCGTAGCGATGCAAAAAGGAGAAAACTCAGTGTAATATTTACTCGTAGAGTAAATCACTGATTTTCAGTTTTCACCAAGTGACGTATAACGAAGTTACGCAAAAGTAGTCAGCATTTGTACTGAACTTGAATATCTTATACAATTTCATTAAAATTCAAAATAAACTAACATTAAATTAAAATAAAATTATGATAATATTTGAAAATTATAAATATATAAATAATGGTACAATCGTACCAGTTATTATTCTTTATGGTTTCATGTCACTTTATTAAAAATTATTTCATATATTATATTATATATTATATACTGCCTAACCCCAGGACGCGAATGTACCTACGCAACGGTAGCGACTAATTTGGTCCCTAATTTTTAAAGATCAAGGAAATCGGATCTTAATTTATTTTTAAAAGCTTGTCTGCCTGGAACTAACCGTATCGGAGGAGGGATATTATTCCAGCATTTAGTCGCTGGGTAGCGAAAACTGCCAGTGAAATTCACAGTTCTGTGAATGTAGTTAAGTTGACAACGGAGCTCAATCGGACCTAGGAGTACCTGGCCCACAGCGGTGGTGGAAGGTGGAGTGTTTTAGTTTTGCATACAAATATTCCGGCAAATAATCAGCAAGGCATAATGCAAACGTCTAAGAGACTCCATATTGAGCATTATTAAGTAGGTATATGGTTTTCATTTCAACTCGATACCTCCACGTGTTCCCGTGTTAAAGGGTCTTGACAGACAGACAGACGGACAACAAAGTGATAGTTTCACATAAGGGTTCCATTTATCCCCTGAACCCTAAAAACAAACTAAAAAAATATGATATACTTAATAATTCTCTTGCATGCAAAGACAGTTGATGATAAATCTTACAAAACATTATAAAAAAAGATTTTTAAAGATGACCTCAGACTTAGATTGAACATAATGTAAAACAATTATTATTTTAGAATTTGTTTTGACTAAGTGAAGGTATGTTTGTTAATTCTGTTATTTTATCATAATCAGCTTACTGTTTATTTTCAGACGTTATTGATCCTGCCGATCCCTCATAATCCGTTTATTGAGAAAAGTAGAGAATTAAGTTGGTATATATTTATTTGAAATTTTAATAAATTCTTGTTTTCGTCATAATAAAACTAATTAAAAAGATCTTTATTTTAAATTTTCAATGTTTATTTCTTTATCCAGCAAGTGTTTATTTTTTAATAAAAACAGAAAATACTGAAGTGTAGGGCTGGCCACTTCACAGGTTCGGGGTAAGTTCAAATTAAATTAAGTACTTGCCAAATAATTACATACAAATTCTTATTATATACCTACTTCGTTTAAATTATGGGAAGTATTCGTTTGATCTGCAATTAATCTAAATGCTTAGCAAAAAAACAGCAGTTTAATTATTTGGTCAGCAAACCTTGATTTGCAAACAATCTTAAAATCGTCAGCAATTAATTAAACAGTTGGAGAGCAAAATATCTAATTGGTCAACAACATTTTAAAATTGGTCAGCAGAGAAAACTGAGGAGGGAGGGGCAGGAGGAGGAGCGGGGGAATGGTGGATGAGAATGGTGGATGAGAATGGTGGATGAGTATTATGGGGTTGGGTTGGACCAACCAACCGTTTGCTGACCGAATAGATTTTACTGCTGACAAAAATATGAATATTTTGCTAACCTCACCCTTTATTTATTAATCGCAATGGCTGTTTTCGTCAACTAACAGCCTTACTAAAAGGTACAGAACTCACTTTTTCTGTAACAATAAGAGGCACGTGCCCGCCCGTGGTGGCCCACGCGGCCCCGGCGGTCCGGGGCGGTCCGGCGGTCCGACGGTCCGGCGGTCCGGCGGTCCGGCGGCTGTGAGAAAATGGCGCACACAAAATGTATACAATTCGTGCGTCAAAAGTGAAAAGCTCTCAGATTCGTTGTGTAACCGCGGTCACTCAGCGTATAGAGCAACTTTTATGCTTTGAACGTTATAATGAGGGCAGATCGTTTGTAAGATATCTACATAAATTAATAATTTCGCATCCCCTCAGTATATGATATTCTCAAAACATCATAATAGCAAGACATTATAATCTCATAATAGCACATTCGTGAAATATGATAGTCGCAATAACATTAACTAATTCAGTATCTAGATGTCGGTAATTTTATGATAGTTTCAAATATTTTCTTAGTTTAAGTTAATCTGTCGTCTGTTTATGTTCCGATTCGCCGTATTCCAAATTTCGACTCGTCGTAGGTAATATACGGTTTTTACTTAAGTTTATATTGTAACTACTCAGACCACAGAATATGTAGGTACCTGGCCTACTACGTACCAACTAGACATGTAAGTTCCTCACATGTTCAAGTTCATGACACTTGCGACTTATCACAAAACAATTTTATTAGATGTACTGGAATATGAGTTTAAAGTTCTTGGATGTACCTTCCATTCACAATAATTTAATGATGTAGGTAGCACAACTGTACTTTTCTGGTAGTAACTTGAGAAAAAGCAAGAGGAATATATGGGATAAAATTATGAGTAGGTAAACATACTATATAAATAATGTTGTTTGACAAAGATAGTCATGACAGTCGACTTCAAAAGAAATATAATACAAAACAAATAAGTATTTAGTTAATTTCTTTCTCTTCAGCTGTTACACCAACTAAAGAACGCGCAGTGGTTTCGAAAGTGAATTCAAGTTCAAAAATTCTCGTGTAAAGTGGTCGCGGTCGGAGTGACGCGCCATTATTATGAGGATACGACGCCTTTTGGTGCATTCATTGACCTTTTAATCATAATTTTACGAGTTCTGTATTAGGGGGATGGTACGAATGTTTGGTTTTGAGATTTCAAGATGTATTTGTCCGGTCCGTCAATGTTGTTACTATAACAGGTACTTGAAGCTTTAAATTATATTTATTTGTCGCATGCCACTTTTAAAATTATGAAAAAACACTCTAATATGTTAATATTGAAGTCTGTGCAGTTGAGCACATCATGAAGTTGTCGGTAAGTGCAAATGGGCCTCAAGAAAAGGAGATCATTAAAATTAAGTTGTTCCCTATAGTTGACCCTAGGATAGTGAACTCGGTTAAGTTTCACATGAATCTATGTTCAGTCGGCGGTACTTATTACAAAATCACGAGTGGCATTTAATTAAAGTTGGCGCGAATTAGTCCACTTTCTCCGACGCAAGCGCACGTGGCCCGCTTGACTTTTACTTCCAAGCAGAGCCCAGGCTCAGCGCACACTGTGACACAGGTGACACTGAGAAATTGAACTATTAACATGTAAAAGAACTTCAATAAAACTCGCTTCGCCTCGATCGACTGCACTTTAATATATCCGCCATTTTGAAAAAATGTAGAGAGGAGAACAGGCGGACAGCTGGACAGCTGGACAGGGGGATTGTAACACGTTTTACAGCATTAGGATTTTTAGATTAGAATTATTAGAATCTAAAATTAGTTAGTTATGTACTTCATGCTGTGCTAATGCATGAGTTTATTTGGAAACTTATTTTAATAAATTTTGGCTTTGACGCAAAAAAATAGCAAGGTGTGGTGTGCGCGGAGCCTTACCGCTAAAATGTTTAAGTTGAGTTCGTTGACACAGTGTTAAATAATTACATGTGAGCCAGGTGCTTCATTAGCGATGTGACAAATTAATCTCATAATCTCATACATACACTCATACACTCATTCATTGGTAACGCAAGATTATGCGTTGTGATTGTGATTGAAGCATCTTGGTACGGGAAATAAATCTAGCCAATAATACAGATTTAGACGAGGCGAGCGAGGTAGGACAGGAAAATATTTCTGACTGACATTATGACAGTGAGAAACATTTCGTGCAACTTTGTATTATTTCTTATTTAAAAAATCATGTATGAAGTAAAAAAATAATAATTTGAGCCCTAAGCCATGTCGACAGGTCATTTACCTAATTGTTGTCATTATGCATAGAAAGCCTATACATACCCATATTACCTATATTTTAGTACTTACTTTACCTATTAAACTCAAATAAAACTCGAGGATACAGTGTTAAATCGTACAAGCTTTTAAATTATTATTTTCAGCCACAACATCATGCAGAACAAGGCACTTATTAAAAAATAAGACCTTAAAAACTATGACGAAAACACTGAATATAACAACATGGCAAACTTGTTTTAATTTGCTGAATCTTCAAACACTTATTATAGACACTAATTCCGATGAAATTCACATTTGCTAGCACGTTCAATAGTTTTACTGTAGTTATAAACAGTTACTTATTCATTGACGATAATGCATTGTTATACATCACGTTACGAAAATACGTACCCCTAATGCCGAATATCAAAATGTATGAAACAGCTGATTTTTTTTCGCGATTTGAGAGTTGGCCCCATAGTAAAAGTTGTTCAGTTTGATGGTCCCTATATACCATATTCGGCATTAGGGGTACTTTTGTAACACCTTGTATACTTCAAGTTCATAACAATCTTCAATTGGAACAATTTTATGAAACCATGACACATTCTAGTTTACGTAGGTCATACATAATAATGATTTCCTCCCGGTTCTATTATTTGTTCAACACATTTATGATTTTAGCCAAAAACTACAATAAAAAAATTAGTTAGTTTTTTCATCCAATCACAGGATGAGAAATTAAGAAAGAGAGCAAGAATCTAGGTAAGTACTCTTCTTTTTAAGCCAATCGCAGGCAATGTTGCAATGACCGTTCAAAACTATGGGCGCCACAATTAATTTTATTCAAGTTATTACATGAAATAAATACTGCAAATAAATTAATGATTAATAAAATAATATAAACAATAAATGTAAAATTATGATGATAAATAACTTGATTGAATATTAATTTATTTGTCATAGATATGTAAGAACATAGTTTTTGAATGCATCTTGCTTCAATTAGACGTCACGTCAACGAGTTGACATTGTCCAGCTTTGCTAACTTTCGTATCGAGTACTAAGTAGTGCGCGTTTGATTCCCCGATAGCTGTTCGTGCTGAGGGTACAATACTATGGAAACCATGGCACCCGTTCCCAAATTACCAATAACAGACTTTTGACGATAATTCGATCTATGTTAACTCGATGTTATTGCTTTCTCTGTGCTCGATGCCGTCGCCGCGAGAGTGGGGGGCTGGGTGGGGGCGCATGCTGCATGCAGGTATAATATTTGACAGGCAGGGCGGGAGTGTACTTTAAAACCAAATATGTTTTTGTAGTTTATGTTAAACGCCTGTTAGCGACGCGGCGATACTATAACGTTCAGGGCCGGTGAATTTTTGATTTTCATAATTGTCATGCTCTAAGAGACTACATTGTGCTCTTTTTTTTGTTTTTATTGTCAATTTTTTGCTGAAACAAGATGCGCCTTATATTTTAATTCTAGTTTTTAATTTTGCTCCGTCGTCTTCAACGCCCATATTATAAGAATGTTTAGAACGTTTGTTATTAGTTTGAGTGCAAGTGTCAGTTGAAGAATGCAATAAAATAAGTATTATACCCTGAAGTAATTTTAACTGTACATTGTCCATACGCAAATTTGTCGTTTTGAGAATTGGCCCAAAATAATACTAGTGGCTCTGTGAGCTATAGATCTCGCGTTTGTGACATATTTGAACAGTTACAAAATAAGTTTTTTATTGAAAAATTTCGAAAATCCTAAAAAAAACTTTATTAAATCCATAGTACAAAATATTTGCACAATAACAGTTTTCAACATGAAAAATCAGTGACAACCATTATAACGATAGTCCTTCTTCTTTTTTGTTATGGCAATCTACTTTCCTCTTGGAAGTAATTTTTGCCAGTGTCAAGTGTTAAATAGTTCAGTGTTAGATATTGTTTAATTTTTCATTAGAATGCGGGTGCATCGCATTCCAATGCTGCTTGGAGCATTTGGCACCAAGTATATCAATACAGTTTACTCGGTTAGTTCTGCCGAGGAAGCCACCACTTCAATAAAAGTCTCAGCTTCACACAACCAAGATCGCGCCTATTTCAATTATTCCACATATTGTTCAGTTGCGTAGACACTTGTACCATATAACTGCACCAATTTTAAGACACAATATACACTATGAATCAATTTGAAAATAATTAAAATAGACACCAAACCGAACTCGACAAAATGGCGCCAAAAACAATAACGAAAGTTATTTTACATTTCTTTAAACATATTTTCGAACGTTTATGAAACACGAAAGAGGTATTCGAGGTCTGTATGCAACCTCATTCAGGTTGAATACGGCTTATACATATCGCCTACCGAGCACAACGCTACAGCAAATTAACACCCCCCTTTTCCCCCTCCACACCACCCTTTGAATCTTTTTTCGCAACATCTTATGTAGAATAATGTCTTGAATGTGCTCTCAAAGACTGAAATCCAAATAATGATTTGCCATAATGGCCGCACTTGACGAGCGGGTTGGCGATCGCCTTTTAAGACACCCACGGGACGAGAGGGTACCTACCTAGTGCTATTCTAGGCCGGCACACACACGGTGAAAATAATAATAATAACGTTTATTTAATAGAAAGATGCATAAATTACAAATTTAAAATCTAAATACAAACTTGTTTACCTGAACTAGGTTATAACAATAACCTGTATTTCAGGCGAAATCATTTAGTATAATGTATTATTTCAGACGGAATCTACATTCAAATTAATATGCGAAACAGTTAGGTTAGGATGTTACGGAGGAGCATCGTTAGATATTCATTATGCGTAATAAACGTATCTATACCTATAATAAAATCTAATTTATAGATGACAATAATAGGTGTGCGTATCAAATGAAACCAGTTCCTGTGGTGGAGTAGGTCAAGTCAAATTGATCATTTATATGGCAACCTGAATCCTGCACCGTTATGGGAATGCTTATTTAAATAATATTACTACCATCTAAAAGCTTTAATTACATTTTGCCAATATTGCCTCGTTAACTAAATACACAAAGTATACAGCTTTGTGTAAAACATACGTTAAGCTGAGTGAGCATTCGATATGACATCAATATTCCCCAACGCCTGGGGCCTTATTTGTGGGAGTCGGCGACCCCTCTTTATTACTCATTTTCATTCGACATAGCAACATTCATATTTTTGTATCGCTCGTTGGTCAGTCAGTATAGTATGGTATAGTTGCCAGTTTAGTACCACGTAGTACAGTGACACAAACTACTTGACCCGGTGGCCAAAACTGGAACTAACTAAGTGCTATTATTGTTACCTAGGTTACCCCTCACCAAGGTTAAAAAGTCTGGAACGGGTGGTAATAATAAATAGTAAAAAATCAACTCGTTTTAACTAAACCTAGCTTAAGACGTTCCATTCCGTTCATTCGTTCTGTTGCGTTCCATTTCACTCAGTTTAGCAGAAGATTCTGTGCATTTTTATTTTTACCCGACTGCAAGGAAAGGGTTAAGTATGTTTTTCGCGCGTAAGTATCTTGTATGTATGTAATATTCTTTATTACCTCATATCTTTCAAACGGCTGAATGATGAAATGGATGGATGGATGGCTGTATTTCTATGATTAGTGTATCGTTAGACTTGTCTTGACAGCCCAAGTGTTCTTAGGTAAGTGACGTTAAAAAAAAACATGGCGACTGTGCTGTGCTATTATATATATTTTTTTGGACATGGGTATCAAATTAAAGGGCTTCTCATAAGGATTTCAAAAAGGTATATCATGACTGTAATAAAAAAGACAAAAATAAATAATGTAATAGTACATTATGATATAAGTGCGGTAATTATCAAAGCGCACGTAATGTCATACGACATTTTATAACATATTTGCGTGGAAATGAATAAAACTCGGTCTTTCTTAAACGAATAAATTTTTATCACTTGTTAAAGCAGTTATTAAAATTTTACCATTTTGTAAAATTGATTATACTTTGTCAGTTGGGATTGCCTTTCTTTTTAGAAATGCTAGCAAGTTGGAGTATGACTTGATATCAATACCATGTTTTGTTTTCAAAGTGCTTTTTAGCATTCCATTGAAGTAGCACCACAATGAACTTGACTTATATATTTTCGGGCAAGAGGCTTAGAGTAGCCTTTTTCGCTGCCTCTGAGACTTCTGGCGGTGTCGAATTATTAAATTCATCCGTACTTGACGACATTTTCAAATAAGAACAATACAGCGAAAAGAAAAAGCGCGCGGAATAATTTTTACTTGTTCACAAATTAGCGATGCGCCTTAAAAAACAGCCAGTATTACTAATAAAGTAAATTAATATTTTTGTGTTTTTGTTACAGATAAATGGTTGTAATTTATAGTCAAAATTAATAAAATTAAAGAATTAAATGTTTATTTATTATTTTTTATCCCCCAAAGTTAATTTTATTCATAAAATGCAGTCCTCTTTTCTGACATAAGAACTCTTTACTAAGATTTAAAAAAGTACCGTATGTTTTAGACGGAGCATCTTGATAAACCGTGCGTTTTACATTACCATAACGCACAAGTACGTAATGAGATACAATACGATATTGAAATTGGTGTAATAAGAGACCCTTTACGAGCAAATATGTTAGAAAAAAATAAAAAACCCGCCTGCATTAAAAGACTAGTCAACTGAAAAGATGGAAACAATATGAAATATGCTTCCGAGTGCATGTTATTATGTTGCCTTTAATATTTGATCTTGTTTCCATCCTTTCAGTTACTTGTATTTTGATGCAGGCGGGTTTTTTTATACAAAGGAACGTGTCAAACGACAAATAACCGTGTCGTGGATGTCAGTTGCTGCCACTTGCATTGCGTGCGACGTTGCGTCTCATATTGTTTTGTCGTTTTATTCGAAAAATGATCAAAGGAAAATGTTTCTTGTGTGAGAAATCAAAGGTTGTGATAAATAAATAAAATCAAAGGCTGTGTGATATTATAGTATTTTCATAGACTTTTTTGCGCTACACTATTTTAACACGTTCTTGTTTCTTATAATTATTAAATTTTAGATTTTTTGTATTTAACAATGCTATTTAAGTATATATAATAAGTTAATTAAATACTAGAAAAAATCTACTCACCCGTAGCAATTCAAACGGGAACTGATTTTCCGGAATTTGTTTCTTGCTGTTGTATTTTTTAAACATGAAAAGAGCTCTAGCAGCCAATATCAATAACAGGGAAATTATGAACCTACCTCCTGTTAGTAGAAAAAAAATACCCGATCATAGAAATATAATAACTGATGGCGCAACCAAACAAGAGGCGAGGAGAAAACTAACTCTATATATATAATACAATTTTAGAGTAAACTATATCGGGATTTATACCATTAGTTTACTCTAGTAACGTCAAAAACCATGGAAATTTAAAATATAATACAATTTATTTGAATAAAGATATTTTGACTTGACGTCGACTACATAGAGTGCCGCAGAGTGCGCGTGGTGCGAGGGCCACTTCGTTCAAACTCAGTAAAGGTATACTCATGATTTAGTGGGCATTATAAAAGAAATGTGAAACTTAGAATCAACTTTGTGAAAGTCATCTTCACCGAGTTATTAGCTGAAGAGTCGGGCCCTCAGGTCTCACATGGAGGATTGAGGGCCTGCCGGGGACAGTTTATGAAACAATATTTAATCAAAGAGGTCCGCTGACTGCAATGACACTTGTTATTCAACTTTTAAGTTCGTTTTTGGCAAGATATAGTCGTGTTTTAATATTTTTTAACTTTATTTATTATTATTTCACACATTTAGGTGACAAATTTTTCATTTGATACCCATTATGTAATAATTTAAGAAAAATGTTTTTTTTTTCACATTTGTAAGTGGCGTCGTACAATCGCCATAATGTTTTTCTTTTCAAAATAAATATAGCTGGTGTCACTTGGGATGATGTAAGGATTAACGTATTACCCCATACATCCAAGTCCGTTAAGGCGTTACGGTGGAATAAAGAAACTCACATACCTACAAACATACAGGAGCCCTGAACACATGACACTCTGTTTTTTCGGACAGTAGTCGTGTAAAAATGGGGCCCCTGAACAATTCAACAAGCACTTACAAACGCGATGTTTTTTTAAATTTAAGTCAATGCCATGAGTTGTACTGCAATGAAAATGAATCTGTTGAGTAGGTAATGAAAGTGTGGTTTCCTCATTTTGAGCGGCGACTGCTGGCGAGGTGATATTTATATAAAAGAATAGTTACTTATTTAAACATATAAAAGTAGCTGTATTATTCGCGGCGGTCGGTGCCACTTTCACGGAGCGTGACATTGACTTTTGTAGTGTACTTACACCGTAACTGGGAAAGTTGGCCTCTAGTGATGCTGGAGTACCGATACTGTTGTCATCGATAGTTAGTTACCTTTGAGACTCGCGGAAATGCGAAAATGCATTCTCATCTTAGCAATTTATCGAGGCATGAGAGATCGGTTTCAGATTAAATTGGAGTTTCTATCATCGTTGTCTAATGTTTGACTCTAAATATATAAGGGAAACTTAAGATGAGGAGTGTTCATTTAAATACGCTCTTTGCTCGCAATATTGGCCCTGTGTTTTACGTCTAAGCGATCTAAATAGTATTGCAACTTCCCTTAGAAATCGGCGGCGGTGTTGAAACGATGGCTCCACTGATAAATCGGCAATGTTGGCACACTGGCCCTGCCGAGGCCGCAGGGAAGGATGCGCGCGCGTTCAAACTGGGTTTTATGTTACAACTAGAGTCAACATCTTACCACACGATATCACTGGCTCTGTCTTCTTTCACACAGTCGCTTTCTCGTTCCTCTTGCGCTTTCAACGGAGGCATGCCTCAGAGGGCATGCAATGCCCTATCTTCTCAAAAAACGTCAAAATTTGTATATCATGAGTTTGACGCAAGACGAATTGCAAGTTGAAGATGAAAAGGAATGGAAAGGCGACTCGGTGAAGACACACCAATTGACATTGAACTATTGAAACAGAGGCCCTATCGCGGTAATTTTCAATGATAAAAAAAATTAAATCGTTACCTTTTCTGTTTCGTCCTCAGAGAAATATTCGCGTACCTAAGTTTTGTTAAAATTGTTGAATCATTATATGCCTATGGAGCCTAGGACGCCAATCTTAACTAAAACAAAAATGTTGGTTAATGTAACCTAAATGACAACGTACCCAGCGGTTTTGGTTTCATCGTTCAAAATTAGGTCCTTAGGTATATACCGCGATCGGGCCCACGCACCATGCAGCTGGGTGAAAATCGATACAATTTGTGATAAAATACTTTGTTCGTAGCAACAACGGAGAACACTTGTAACTATTTTGGTACTTTCACGCACGATGCTATGGTTTTTTATTTTAGTTGCTAACAACATAATACTAAAGTAAATGCTTTTGGAAATATTGTTGGTGGTACTTTTTGGTTTTCCATAGATTAGAAATAAAACACTTTTTACGAATTACAGCGCGTATATTATTAATTCAGGTGTTGGTTTAGAATTATTTAGTTTGTATTTATTGGTTTTTTGAATTTCCGACGTTTCGACTCCTTTCCAGGGGCCGTGGTCACGGGAAGACTAAAGCAAAAAGGCTGCCCATATATTTAAGAAATTACCCGCTCGAAACTTTATAAAAATCCAAGTTTAAAATTATTTTATAGCTGCGTTCTGATTTTAATCATTATTACTGAATTAAATTGAATAAAGTTAATTAGAAAACAAGATCTAGCTACTGAATCTACTACCAGTTCACAAATTGGGAGGCCTCTGAGAGAAAGAACTGGCGGAAGAAAACTCAGAGAGGTTGTGTCGACCTCCCTTTTGATCCCTATCTACAAAACGAACTAACTATATCTTTAGATCCTGCAGTGTGTGGTTTGGTGTGGGATTTTAGTTGATGGATTATGGGGTCCCTCTTGGAAAGGATTTTTTACACCTGTAAAGGGGTGAAATGGGAGTTCGAAGTTTGTATGTAAAAAAATAAAAAATAGACATTACGACTTGAAACTTCTTAGGAGTAGGTACTTTTATAAACAATTTAGAAAACAAATACTTCGTGAATTTCTCAAAATCGACCCCTTACGGCCTTACCACAAAAGATTTAAAATCACATTTAAACAGTGTCTAAGTTAAACACTTGTTGAACAGTGTTTTAAAATCTTTTGTGGTAAGGCTAGGGTTGCCACCTTTTTTTTAGACTAATAGAGTATTGTTTCATTTAGGTAGAACAAAAATAAAGTACGCGGCATAAAAAAGAGTACATAATAATTGTATACTTATTTATCCCAAATAAAATATTATGCTTTTATATTTTATAATATTGTGTTACTTTTCGCAACTTTTAAGGGGGCCTACAACATCAAATACACATTTTATGAACAACGATTTCACACAGTAATACTTGATTTTTCGGTCACAAAAATACAGTAGAAAGTAGATTATAGTACCTACTCAGTTAAGTGATTGATAGAAACTTAATAGAAAACTTTTCTTGATAGAAAAAAGTCGTAAAGTGACCTTCAATTTTGTAGTTTTTCACTAATGCGCCAACCCTTAATAAACCTAAAATCTTTTGAAACTATTAAAATAAAAGCCTTAACTAGCTTCCTATTTTGGTGATTGACAAGTTTTCCAAAATAAGATATAGTTTATTAGTTATTAATTAAAAACGATATTGTTGTCAATAATTTCGATAATTTTACTATGATTTCTCTCGGCGTTGTACGGCCTTTTAACAAATATTTGTCTTTCTTTACGATAGTTACACATGAGTTCAGTAAATAGAGTATTTAAGCGTACTCTATTGCTGTCGTAGATTATAGAGTACACCTGCACGAAACAGAGTACAATACTCTATTTTAGAGTACGGTTGGCAACCCTAGGTAAGGCCATTAGTGATTAAATTCTCTTTGCCTTAGGGCGTTGATAGGGTAAAAAGCTTAAAATCGATAGGGATGTCGTTATTGAGAGATGTTGATTGCGAAAATGGCATTTATTTTGTAGTTCAATATAAAATATTCCTTTGTTTTTCTTCTTCAGGCGCAGTACTATACTATTCATGAACATGTTATAAAGATACCTATCACAGTTTTATTTCACATTAAGTGTAAGAAAAAAATGTACTTAACTTTTTTATTTAATATCAATGGGTTATATCTATTGCGTAATTTTTTTCTTCAGGCGCAGTATAATTACATATTTACTATCTAACACTTTAGTGTTAGATAATAAATATGTAATTATATTCAATGTCAATGGAATTTTCGTTTAACCCAAACGAGACAGAAAACTGAAGCACAGGTCAGATAATAGTTACTGAAGTGAGTAGCTTACTTTGCGATGGCAAGATAGCACTTTTGATTTTATCGATTGTAGCGTTATTATCGGCTAAAAGGTCCAATCAAACTTGTTGGCCGCCTCGAAAACATCACGCCTAGAGAAGGTCTTTCGAGGCATCTATTGTAATGACCACTGCTTGTGTTCCCGCCTAATGAGAATGAATATTTACTGTATCTAGAATAAGTAGGATAAATAAGATTGTGCTACAAAGATATGTAAAAATGAGAAAAATAAAGATTATTATATTATTATTATTAATGATTAATATTAATGGCCGTCTCAAGAGCTATCCCGCCATCGTAATGCATAACTCACGGTAATCACTCAGATAGTCGCTTGTTTTCTATCTGAATACGAACTTTTGTATTGTTGACTTTATTTTTCATTAATAGTGTTGTTTTATGACTGTTCATTGTTGTCTTTATTTTCATTAGGAGAGGGCAGTTATATAATAATGTACTTAGTACCGGTTCCTAGCACTAGCATCCTATGGTCGCGATTTGTTGTAAACTTCTAAGTTACGTATTTAAATTGATGCGTATGCTTTATCGTCGTCGTCGGCGCCATTTTCCCCATTGCACCCTTTTTTTCGCTTATTTAAATATTGATTAAAGGTTTTGAAAATGACATCCGTTTGAAAGAGCAGAAAATAGCACTTTTAATTATTTATTTCGTCGTTACAGGTTGCTTTCGATGGCTCGCGGCCAATTTGCCACGCTCGTAGGCATATAATTGATGCTGCTACAAATCCACAGCGACAATCGTCACCTCCTGTAGTCCTGTTATTGCACCTAGTGCTGCAGTAGTGAATGTCCAAGGAGTGAGGCGAGCTTCTGATACGCCCTGACGATGTTTGATTGATAATTGCAACAGCACACAACTTCGACATGTGCCTAATTCGATACAGGTGTATCCTGCCAGCTGTCACCAGTTCTATGTGCCAAATCATGTCCGCATTTGTCAACAACATCTATTGCACACGTCAATACAAGATATTTCCCAGAACGTAACGAACCAAATAACTGGGTTTAATGCAGAACACGTATTATATAAATTCGCTATGGAACAAAGATCATCTTAGTTTAATTCAATTTATTAGAAGGATGAAATTTAAATTTATTAGTCTTCGCGATTGTGTTTCATTTAGTCTCTAGCACATCGAAGAGAGTACAGACACTTAGTCCTTCTCTACATAATTATCAACGTTGATTCTCCACATCTAATAAGCAAAATTTGTTGAAATCCCCATGACATTTTGCATTGCCGTGATCAGATCATAACAGAAATATTAAAAAACCACGTCGCGCCAAAATAAAGCAATTTAACCCATCGATATTGAATAAAAAAATTACAGATTTTGTTACACTAAGAGCCCTTACACATTGCGACTTTTGCAGCGACACAAACACACGTTCGACATCCGCGCGACTGCATCGCGACACTAGCGATCTCGATTAGTATCGAGAAATAGTGAAAAATTAGACAATATGCGACCGTATTGATGCTGCATCACGACTGTATCGCTGCAAATATGTAAGTGATGAAATGAAATATTCTTTATTCAAATAAACTTAGATATTAAGTGCTTTTGAATGGTCTATATTTTCCTACCACCCATTCGAGACTTTTTTAGCTGACAAGAAGAATGGGCGCAAGAAACTTATCAGCTTTGTCAGAAATCAGAGTAACGATATTTACAAAGAAATTATATCGTTACCAAATACCTTCATTTAAAACAACATAATAAAAAAAAACAATAAAGTTATTTAAAACTGAAAATTAGGATAGTTACTTATAATGTTACATCCATGCATTGCTGTCTTTTAAATAATCTTCTACTTTGTAATAACCTTTGCTCATGAGCGTCTTTTTAACATGTATTTTAAATTCATGCAAAGGCAGTTCAATTACATTTTGTGGAACTTTATTCAAAAGGGCAATTCCTTTCCCCATAAATGAGCCCCTAGTTTTTGCTAGTCTAAAACTAGGAACGGCAAGTTTGTCTTTATTTCTTGTATTAAAACGGTGTACATCACTATTTTTAGCAAGTGAGCAATAATGTTTCCTTACATTAACTAAATTATCATAGATGTATTGGCCTGCCACTGTTAAAATATTAATTTCTTTAAACAATTCTCTTAAGGGCCTTTATTATGACAAAAAACTGTGATAGAATATTTATGAACACTTTAGTACTGCCAGTATTGCACCTGAAGTACAACCCATCGATATTTTGAAGCCGCTTTTCATACTTTTTAATTAGTTTTAACAACGTGTTTTTTTAAATTTCAATTAGTAAGTAAGTACTTAAATAATTATTTACAACTTTTTAATCTTTTTGTTTGTGTTAAGTGTGACCCTGGAATGTACACCACCTCTCGTCAAAGTTGAACGAAGGACTAATTAAACGAGCCCAAACTTAATTGATTTGTATGGTTTTATTACAAAGCTCCTGTGGCCTACTTCCAACTCCATCATCAGACCGTGGACACTATTTCCCAACAGAGTACTTTTCAAGACGAATCAAACGAGGCCAAATTCGATGAGGTTGTATGGTTTTATTACAGAGTTCCTGTGCGCCCTTCTTCCGGCTTATATAATTTAAATGGTTTCGCATCGTATGGATTTCTGTATGCACACGCGCTTGGATGTCAGTTTTGAAGTCGCTGTCTAGCTGTTATTATAGGGTGTTGTTGACTGTCACCTGTTGTGTATGCCACGAATAAATGAATATGTAGGTACCTAAATCCTCCCTGATCCCCAGCCGCATATCACCTACTTATATTTTATAAAATTATCTTTAGATCTTACGGAATGGAAACAGGAAAGTATTTTTTATCCCTTTCACAATTGAACAGGAAGGAATCCAGTTATTCTTGTGATGCTTCTAATAAAAAAAAAATACATTCCAGGCGGCAATCATTGCCTTGTGCCAGTAGGGTTGTCAGCGTTTGATTGTTGTTTCACATTAGAATAACTCAGAATAGCTTTTGCTGCTTTTGATTTTTACTAGGTCCGACATTGTCTTGCCTTTATGTGATTGTTTTGTACAATCAATTTTTCGCTGAATTTCTATGACCTTAAACACACCAAAAAAGAATCACTTAGGTATATATCCATAGTTTGAGTCATGGTTTTGAGTTCATACCCACTAAAAAACGTTCAGTGTTTCTTTGATTCGAAATTTTTCAGAGATAGTTTGATTTGCTTTAATTAAACGATTAAAACACAAAAAAAGGGCAAATCGATCCACCGTTCTCGAGTGATGCGTTTATTAAGGAAAAACATTTAATTTTTCGACCGAACGACCGCGAAGCGTCTCCGTTTCAGCTTGTGCAAAAATGTTTTCGGATGTCTGTCTGACCGGCTGTTCTTCTCTGGTCGCATATCAACCAATTCTCGTGAAATTTTGTAAGTAGTTTCGATAATTATGTATAATTTTATTACATTTTTCGAAAAAGATCATAATATTTCAGCCCTTTCGAAAAAAAAAACAAACGCGAGGTCTGCACCTCACAGAGGCACTATTTATATAGATATTATGATGTCGAATGCTACACTATTCAGACCACTGCAGGTAATGTGAAATCCTCAAGTTAAATTTTCTGGCACTACCTTACGCTCCGTATAAAACAGTATAAGGGGCGTTTTAGTAGATAGTTTTTCAACATTGTAGGATGACGCATCCTCTCCACGAGAGAGTCAACCCTTGTCGGAGGTAGTACTTTTTGTCCGGATTCTGTCGGGATAAGCGCGATTGTCTGCGCGCGCGCCGCGTCCCGCTTTGAATGGGGATTCCAACATTCGGATCATCCTCTTGTCACAGTCTACGGAGGACTATCTACCTGCTCATGTATGTATGTCAAGTAGTGTTCTCAATATGATGGGTCATATTCTTATTATGTTATGTTATGTTTCTGTCAAAATACCTAAAGGTAAACAAACATGTTGTTGAGTACTTGTGTAAATACAGGCTGCTCCAAAACTTAGCCACACGGAGAGAAAGTACCTTAAATATTGAAGATAGGCACTAAAAGAAGACTTAATTTTATTATTAAATTATATGGAACTGCATTACATATTTTTTTGAAAAAAAAACAATGCGTAATAATAAAAATTTAAATGAGAATGATCACTAATGATACCACCTTTTTAGGCCCTTGCCTCTACAAAATCAAATCCAATAATATTACATATTTTTTTCATTGATAGGTACTCATAGCTACACCGCAACGTAAATCAAATGGTCATGACAATTTTATTGATAAATAAAAAGTCGGCTACAAAAAACCAATAAATCAAAACTAAATAAACTAATACAAATGAATTAATACCAATATACGCGCTATAACCCGTAAAAAGTGTTTTAATTCTAATGAACTGTACGCGCGGAAGTCTTAAGAAGATTCAAATACATACAGACCTACTGCAGTACTTAACAAAACTTGGCGATTATCCGTGAGAGGGCCGTGCGCGCGCACCTCTCATAGCATTCAGCGGTACCTACCTATTGTTTCAAATATCGTGGTACCTAGTCGCCTGCGATGGCTGATGCAACAATTGACATTTGTGAGGCCGGGAACATTCTCCCCAGTTCTGGAAACAGGAAGTCAACAGCCCACTTCCTGTTACTTCACAGGAGGGCATATTAGCTAAGCTTTTATTGAAATTTTTGATAAATGAAATATAAAGTTCAAAGCGGATAATTTCATTCAAAATGCATTTTAATAAAGTTCAGAGCGAGTATTTTCATAAAATTATGAGCAATCTTTTTGCTTTAGTCATTCCGTGACCACGGCACCTGTAAAGGTGTCGGAACGTCGGGAAACTAAAAAACCAATGAAACAAAACAAAATAATTCTAAAATAACAACTGAATACTAACTTAGATACGCGCTTTGATCTGTAAATGTGTTTTATTTCTAATGTTATCCGCGAACCATACATCTTATTCTTCTTCGTTATTTGTTGTATCAATAACTATGTAACCCTCGACCGGCTCGTCCTCTCCTCAGTACTGTTATGCAGCACTTGCAGCGATCTCCGATAATTCGTTGCCGTTCGCGCGGCGGAGCTAAGTGGCGACGGCGACGGCGACGCGACAACTGTTAGCTGCCCTACTAACGCCACCTCCGTACGTACCGCTCGCACACTTGGGAACGAATAAATCTAATAAACTTGCACTACAAATTTGGTGTAGTGCACTTTGGTGGTTAATAAAAGCTTTGTAACACCTTTACAGGTAGCTTTTCAAAGGCTACGTCACGGAATATATTGGCTACGTACGAATACAAATTATTATCTCAGGAGTCCGGATACACTATAAAAATTAAGAGAGGATTTCGTACTATTTGTTGTCTACATAAATGTAATAATGGGAACAATGTTAATTATTTATTTTATACGCTAACATTATTCTGGGACCTGGATTTAATATTCACAGTCAATTCGCTAGTCTGACTGTTAACTGCAGAATGACCCAGTAGTATAGAATAGTAGAAGCTCGCCATGATAAAACTTTTTAAGTGTTATTATTTACTAATGAAAAACTGTTGACAAATGCGCGGGATGGTGCGCGTGGAGGGTTGATTGTATTATTATCGATTTATTGGATTAATTTGATTTGTTTTTATGACTAAAGTATTTTCAAATTAGCCTGTTGCGTTGAACTAAAAAAAAAAACCAAGTCCATCCTTTTCCTCCATATTCGATAGAATCGCAATTTTCCAGATTTTAAAACAATCGATAAAGATATAATTTCTAAGACTTTCGCGCGTACAGTTCATTAGAAAAAAAACACTTTTTACGGATTACAGCGCGTATATTATTAATTCAGGTGTTGTTTTAAAATTATTTAGTTTGTATTTATTGGTTTTTTGAATTCCCGACGTTTCGACACCTTTCCAGGGGCCGTGGTCACGAGAGGACTAAAGCAAAAAGGCTGCTCATATTTTTATGAAATTACCCGCTCGGAACTTTATTTATTAAAATATTTTTATAGCTGCGTTCTGATTTTAATAATTATGTCAGCTGGTGATACAACCATCTTGGGACCCCATAATTTATCAACCAAAATCCCACCCCAAACCACACACTGCAGGATCTAAAGATATAGTTAGTCCGTTTTGTATCTACACAACCTCTCTGAGTTTTCTTCCGCCAGTTCTTTCTCTCAGAGACCTCCCAATTTGAGAACTGGTAGAAGATTCAGTAGATAGATCTTGTTTTCTAATTAACTTTATTCAATTTAATTCTGTAATAATGATTAAAATCAGAACGCATCTAAAATAATTTAATAAACTTGAATACATTTTTATAAAGTTTCATAAAAATATAAGCAGCCTTTTTGCTTTAGTCCTCCCGTGACCACGGCCCCTGGAAAGGTGTCGAAACGTCGGGAATTCAAAAAACCAATAAATACAAACTAAATAATTCTGAAACAACGCCTGAATTAGTAATATACGCTCTGTAATCTGTAAAAAGCGTTTGATTTCTATTGCTATAATTATAATTTTTAAATTTTAGATTTTTAAGCATTCACAATACTATTAATATAATTATTATGAATAAAAAACGTATTCGTTGCAAAAGTTATTTTTGCGGTATGTTAGTAAGTAATCTCTCAACTGTTAGCGACGGTAGTGTGTTGACTTCAACGCATTATCTTGGCAAAGACCTTTCGAGTCAAACCTATGTCGGCTGGCCCATCTCGAGACGAGGTAAAAAAGGAAGAAATCTGCCAGCAAATAGGTCATAAGTCGATTGTTATAGTGTCTGTGTAAAAAGCGCCTCAACGCGCTGACCTAGATAATGCTTGCTTACTGGGAAAAGCAGATGCGACTAGAAATCATTTAACTTTCTCAACAGCTAAGATGATGCCGATTGCCGCGATGTACTTATCATTGTGGTTAATACCTCTTTGAGATACTTAGAGTACGATTTCTTGATTTGTTTACTGTAAAATTTGTATACTTAATAATAAAACAAAATATTTAAGTTTAGTAAATAGAAGTACAGGGAGTAAAGAGTTACGTACCTTGAGAGAGGGTGAGAATGAGACACAAATATAACACATCCATTGTAAAGTTTCACACAAAACTTTTTTAATTATTACGACACTCGCGACGGTTTTTCAGACAAAGCGGTGGCATGGCGCGTGTTATGCGTTACACGACCGATGATCGACTGAGCGTGCGGCGCGGCGCGGCGCGGTGCATCGATGACAGGTGCGCGGGCGCACCAGTAGCCCCCTCCCCCCCCCCCACCCCTATGCCCGCTGTCTCCTCGGAAGCATTCGCGCACCGAAAAATGAATTTCACGCGCTGCAGGCTGTGTTCGTTCGTGCTGCGAATCGAATATGTAGTCTACTTTATTTATTAAGGGTTAGTTTAGTACTTAGACAGTTCACATGCATTTGGACATGACTTACCATAATAAGTTGCTGGGAACGTGCCAGTAGGCTCCAGCTTTCTTACGGCCTAAGTGAGATATATATCATTGGAAAGTTAGATACTACCTATGATGACATTAATTACTCAAATTGGGGGTTATGTGTCCTTTTAAGTTATGAGTGGATTTAACAAGTGGGTTATCATATTTTATTTCACCACACTTTAACCCTTCAACGCCCGGAAAATGAGACACAATAGATATTCCACTGTAATCCGGCCGCCTGCGTCCGCTCGGGATTTGATGAATTAAACTGGCGACGAAGGCAAATCTGATTTTTACTTTTCACGGCGGATGAATGTGGATGAATAGGTATACGGGTAAAGGTAGGCCAAAGAAAAGCTAGATGGATTGTTTAGAAGAGGATATGTCTGGAAAGGAAGATAACTTTGAGATAACGAGTGATAGAGATGTATGGAGAAAAAGACATGCTGCACCGACCCCAAATAAATTGGTACAAGGGCAGGAGGATGATCACAATTTTTTTCCAAGAATAGAACAGTATTTTACGGCCAACCAAGTACACTTAGAGAGGCAGACGCCTTCACTTTTGATATCGCTCAGTGAAGGAGTGTAGGTATTAAATTTTGAGAAATATGTTACATCCAAGTTTACCTAAGCAGAAATCATATTATAAAGAAACTTCAGAGGCTCTGCGATTAAGATTTTTGGTCGGAACGTCACATTTTGAAAGCATATAATATTTGACCATTCAACAAAGCAAAACAAAGTTGAGCTGGTTTCAAAGATGGTATGCTCGTTTAAAAGAAGCGGCAGCCGAGTGTAGTTTTGTCCAAGGAGCGGAGGATCGAGTAAAAGATACATTTGTAACTGGATTCAGATCAGGGCCATTGCAGCATAGACTTTGTGAAGTACCTGTGTCAAGAAACATTAGGGAATTACTCGATATTGTATTACACAAAGAAGCAGCGTCACAGCAAGTAAATTTACAAGTAAATAAAGTTAGTAAAGTTAACACTGTTAAAGGTAAATAAATTTTCAGAAGCAAATGACAATAAAAACGTTTTAAAATTAAATTGTATTGTCGTAAACCAAACCATTTTTTTACCAAATGCAAATATAAAAAGTTTGCAAAAAGAAATTAACACATATTGTATTGAAAGTAATGGAACGGATCAAAATGTAGACTCATTTGATATATTAACTATTTCACAATCCAAAGAATTCATAAATTATGTTTCTCCTTTTACGCTTAAGTATTAATTAAATGAAAAGCAAATCACCATGGAACTGGATACAGGTGCTGCGGTATCATGTACAGATTATATTTATTAACAAAATTTTCCTGATCTTAAGTTGCAAGAAACTGAATTTGAATTGAAAACTTATAGTGGTCAATTATTATTGAAACCTTTGGGAAAAATTGTGCAAACACAGTGCAAACGTTCCTTATTAATTGTAAAGAATGGCTGTAGGAATCTTTTTGGCAAAGATAGAATTCAATTTTTTGACATTATGTAACATGTATAATATTATGTTTTGAATTTAGTTGATACTGTTAATTTAGAAAACATTTTAAAAGGGGATTCAGAAATTTTTGAGAGTGAGTTATGCACCATTTGAGATGAAAAGATTGAAAGAAAATTACAAGCCTTATTTCATTAAGCCTAGACTATTCCATACGCATGTTAATGTAAAAAGTTGACATGGAGTTAGCTAAACTGGATAAAGAGGGTGAAGGTATTATAACAATCATGGTGTAGTTATTATAATAATTAATAGTTAAAACACTTACCTACTTACCTGTAAGTAAGCGAAAGTTCTAAAATAATTATTGTAATACGAAGGATTCATCCTCGAAATTAATATTGTTCACTACTTGTAGTCTCGCTCGCGTTCGCAATCACCAGCCACCTGTCACGTTATTTAAGAGTAATAAATAACCTAAAAAGAGGAGGTTTTTACTTCAAATTGTCAGATTTGACATTTCCGGTTCGATTTCTCCCCGTCATAACTTACTATGCGCCAACACTTCATTTATTGTAATTTACAATTTATCAGAAGGGCGAGTGGGACATTACAGTGGGAGACTAAGTATCTCTGTATGCAGTACAAAAGTGAATCTTTAAACACATAGCTACACTCATATAGGTAGGTAGTTCGTTAAAACATCTAGGTGCCCTGCGTAGAGCAGCGCGGCTAAATGGTACTTAGACACATAGGTATGCCCGTGCCCGATGCCGGATATAGACGAACACCGGCGCAACGATTGTGTGGAGTGGACGCCTGCGCGCCTTTATTTGGCGACTACTGCCTGTATTCGCCGAATACAGACAAATGCCGCACCAGCGCGCACCCCCACGAGTACTCTTACCCTTTTTTTTTGACGAGTGCCCTTAAATGTTTAATTTGGGTTCTGTACCTCTACCATGAGTTGCTGTGGTAATATACGTTATATTACAACAGTCGCTAACGTATTAACGAGCATTTAAAGCCTTTGTCATAGAAATTTGGTACCATCAGTCAACAAGAGTCACTTATTAAATAGATATAAATAAATAAATATTTGGCAACATCACATACATTGCTCCGATTCCAAAATAAGTAGCTAAAGCACTTGTGTTATGGAAATCAGAGACAACGGTGGTATCACAAACACCCAGACCTGAGCCAATATAGAAAAGTTCGTTTTCTAAATTGACCCAACCGGGGATCGAACCCGGGACCTCAGAAATGGCGACACCTTGAAAACCGGTGTACAAAGCCACTCGACCACGGAGGTCGTCAAATTCGACAAATGTCATCGAGAAATACCGTAACCAACAACTTTGAATAGTTCTTGATCTTAACGATAGTAGTAAAGTTTATCACTGGCATTTTGAAGCGTGAATATTTTTTACTTTCCTATAAGGTAAAGAGGAGAGTAAAAAATTGGTACAAAGGTTCTTGGTACAACCACTATAATAGTACATTATGATATAAGTGCGGTAAGTTGAAAATTATAGCCGAGGCAATTTATTTCTATCATTTATTATTTTAACTGCGAACTGATCAAGCGGAAACTGCCAACCTGTCATTAAAGAAAAACTAATTTCATAGTTATCTGAACTATTCCAACACTTTCTAAACATAATCGATTTGTGATTTTGTAATTAAAACACTCTCTTTGCTTAACAAAAGCAAAGTAAGTAATCGTTCACTCACACCAAACCCACTAAGCGATCTCGTTGGCTTTAATACTCCAACAGTTTCGAGAACCTGTATTGTATCAACAAATTCATATGATCAGTATCTACCTGTATAAGCTTATTAAATACATAGTATATTATTTTCAATAAGACAACAATTCAAATAAAACGCTTTGTTCAAGCATGTAATTAAGTGAACGTCCTCTAGTCCAGTGATGCAGGCAGTTGCCACTCGATGTCAGTTGCTCACATTATGCGTGGCTGACTGTTTTAACACGTTTTTATTAGGTTGCTTTCTCGTTTGTTTATGTCCACAAATTTTGCAAACGATTTTATACTAGGTTCCCAATGAGATAGAGACTTGAATCTTTGAACATAGGTCAGAACTGGAAGACAATGCAATATTATGATGTCATTGAGCTGATCTGATGATGGAGGCAGAAGAAAGCCATAGGAACTCAATATTAAAACCATGCAACCCCATCGAGTTTGGGATCGATTGAATCGTCTTGACGAGTACTCTGTTGGGAAATCGTTTATAGGGTCGATGGAGCCGGAAGAAGGCCACAGAAACGCTATAATAATACCACACAACCCCATCGATTTTCGGCTCGTTTGATTCGTCTTGACAAGTACTCCAATTGTATTTTTAGTTTCAGCTCGCTGACTAAAATCAGAAAAAAATAATTTAGTTAAAAAAAATTTTTTTCATAAAAACACGTTTTTGTTTTTGAACTTAGTGGAAATCAGAAACTCAAGGGCCTTTGTATGATATTAAAATATTTCAACTCTATAATTTTCGAAGTTTTTACACAATAATGTTATGATTTAGTAGATTAATAAATTCGATTAATAGTTCGTAGTTTTCTTCGCCACACAGTTTGTTGTGACACTGATAGCGGTGAGTAGTGAGTAGTGACCACCATAATCGATTCGTTTTGCTCAAAGTCAGAGCCCTTCAGAAGATGGATGAAAGCGTGCATAATGCTATAGTGGTCGGTGTACCTGGCCCTAGCGTTTATCTTTTGTTTTTTATTAATTATTTTTGATCAGTAATCAATTGTCCCATGGAAACAATTTCGGGTAATTACCCGATTGCTAGGAAAGGGTTATGTTTTTCGCGCGTATCTTGTATGTATGTTGATACTTATAAAATATTCTTTATTACCTCATATATTACCTCACATATCGTTAGATTTGACTTGATAGCCCAAGTGTTCTTGGTAAAGTGACGTTCAATAAAACCGACATAGCGGCTGTGCGGTGCTATTAATTGAAATAAAAAAAAAATTTAGAATACTGTATGTAATGGGTATTAAATAAATTAAAGAGCTTATCATAAGGATTTCAAAAAGGTACATCTGACCGTAATATATAATAGTGGTAGTGGTTTTCACAAACCTAAATAAAATGTGCATCATAATAATATATTCAACGACAATTCACACGATGAGATTGATGAGAAACAAATTAATCCCCACTTGACGACCTCCGTGATCGAGTGGCTTTGTATACCGGTTTTCAAGGTGTCGCCATCTCTGAGGACCCGGGTTCGATCCCAGGTTGAGTCAATTTAGAAAAACGATTTTTTCTATATTGGCTCAGGTCTGGGTGTTTGTGATACCACCGTTGTCTCTGATATCCATAACACAAGTGCTTTAGCAACTTACTTTGGAATCGGAGCAATGTATGTGATGTTGTGAAATTTATTTTTTTATTTTTTTACTTTACATGTAGGGAAGGTACACTAAAAAAAATATATTTCAAGGTTTTAGTCTACCACTTTTTCAGCGTAATTAATATACACATTCATGCTAAACTACAGCTTTCTAGTACTTAGGGCTTCTGAGCTAAGCCGCGGACGAACGGACAGACGGATATGGTGAAACTAAGGGTTAATTTGTTGACTACAATACGGAACCCTAAAAACCGTCGGTTGAAATCCGGTGGGGCAACTCATGTTGGTAAAGATTTTTTGGTGAAAACACCCTTAGAGCATTCAGAACCTACATGAGTTACCAATATACAGGCTTTTACAGTAACATATATTACGTAAGCTTTAATTCTGCGCATCGATGCATTATTTGTTATTATCACCGTCACTCATAAAAAGGTAAAAGGACCCAGCATTCAAATCACGGATACAAAGATCGAAACAGACATTGTGAGTTTAATAATATCGTAAACAACCGGCCGCGCCGCCCGCCGCGCCGCCCGCCGCGCGCCGTCCAGCCAGGCGGACTTGCGGAATTTCCAAGTATGAAGAGGTCGTGTCGGAATGCTCTCAAACCCGTGAGAAACTTACCTCAGTTTCCATATATCTGAATCTGAATTTTATGCATGCTATTATTAATACTTATTTACTATTTTTGATAGCCTTGTAGCAGCTCTATAGTTGGTTTTTCACGGTGTTAATTTATTTCACTAAACAGCGTTACAGAAAATATTTATACTATGTAATTTTAAAATAAGGCCAATAACAGGTTTACATTATAACTAAAATAAAAGATACCGAACATTGTTAAGTTTAAACAATCCAAAGTTAGGTTTACCTACAGCAACCAAACAAACTAATAACAATCGAAACTGAATTTAAAATATACCTACGCAACTAAACCTATTCAATTTAATTCTACACAACATAGTAAAGTACAGTCAACAGCACGTCAGGCTATGCAATGTCATAATAAATCTCCAAATTATATTAAGAGCCCGCCGGCGAGCGGTGCGTCTCCCACACAAACGCAATACTAAAATGATCCGCAGCCCGAGCACAATCAACTCCCCCTGCGATGCCATTCGGACCAAGACAGCACCCGTCCAGGCTTACACTAAATAAAAATTCCGAAACATTAACCCAATTCAAAATAAATGCCAATTATTTTTTTCATACAAAACTATAAATCGCATTAATTTTTATTTGGTTTAGCATTTTGGATCTTCCATCCAATAGAAACCTAGACAAATACTGTCTCAATCCGAACAACATCACAAGATGAGCCAACCATGCTCAAACCGCACACAATTCCGGCATCACGCTTGTGTGGGAAGCTCAATTTAGCTCACCGTTCGCCGGAGCCTTAAGTCAAAAATGATTGAAACCGATTAACTTTTGTGATTTTTGTGTGTTATAAATATTTCGCAAACCAAACCCAAAAATTAAAGATTACCTATTTTAATTATTTTGAAATTTTAGCCCCTTTTTAAAATAAGTGAACATACCCGTGTAACCAAAGCGAATGAATAATTAATACTAATATACAGTCAATGCCACATATACAATGGACAATGGAATGAACAATGGAATTCCACAAAGCAAATTAATTGTTAAAATTCGATAAACTTACCTAGTTCAATGGATGGCATCCAGGACGCCGCCCCGCCCCAGCTATAGCTCAATTATTTGCCAATAAATTCAAAATTAGTTAGTTCAAAGTTAGTAGTGATAAACTCGTTGAAGAGGGGCAAGTCACCAGGTTTGACGGGCTGAAATAGAACATTTGTTCTGGGGTAGCTACAAATTGCAGGATCATTTAATTCATCAATGCCCGAGCGGATGCATGCGGCCGGGTAATAATCGAGTATCTATTGTGTCTCATTTTTCGGGCGTTGAAGGGTTAAGTAAGTTTTTTAATTTATGCATTCAATATAGCTACTTACCTGATAATTTAATGAGTAACTGTTGTGGTACTCATAGTAAGAAACAGGACTGGTGACTTGTCCGTCTCGTCAAACTATCGTCCCATATCGCTGGCAACAATTATAGGACAAGTCTTAGAACAACTCCTGCGTCCTGCACTACACTGAAGTCTGTCAAATTAAGTGATGCTTAGTTTGGCTTAATCTCGACGGTTAACATATCATGGTTATGTTGCCTCTGTACTAAGATATGTCTTGTTAATGTGGGGGAACTCAACCCACATTAATAAAGTATTTATAGCTCAAAAGAAATGTGTCCGCGCAATATGTGGTGCTGGTCCTTTAGAGTCTTGCAGACCTTTATTTAAAAAACTAAAATTATTAACATTGACTTCACTCTATATTCTGGAAATAGGAGTTTTTGTGAGAAAACATCCAGAACTGTTTCAAAAAAGTGTCCATTTCAAGAAAAAAAGCTGTAGAGACCCAAGTAAGCTTTTAGTCCCTGTTAGTGCTAGCCATCTCTACCATAAGAATTGTTATTTCATGTCTATAAAAGTATACAATCGAATACCAAAAAATTTAAGGGAGTAATGCCATTAATTTTTTTCAAAAACAGGCTTACGAAATGGCTTATTGAAAAATGCTTCTACACAATGAAAGAGTTCATGGAAAATAAAGATTAAGTAAAGAATATAATAAAAAGTTAAATTTATAATAATTATAATTTGATATTAATATTTGTAATTTTATTGACTGTTATACTGTGATGTGATTAATTTAATTGACATTTTGAATTGAATTATTTAGATTGACATTCCATTAATTGATTTTCTTTTTGTACTTTTTTGCATGCTGAATGATCAATCAGCGAAACATGTAGATCGTTGATTATTTTTCCAACTGAAATGTATACCCACCGTGTTTCGAGCAAAATAAACAATTCTTATTCTTATTCTTATTCTTACGGATTCTGCTATTTGCTGTCAGAAAAACACCGTGCAATACTATACCGGTCGGAATACCTCAGTGTACGCGTATTTTATGGAGTTGAGCCTACATCATAGCGATATTGGTATTCGATGAACTCGCGTCCACCAACATCAAATCTGGTTTTACATTTATGTGATGTCGTCCAAAATCGTTACTTCATCGTCCTAGTGTCCGTAGCCTCGTTACTTCATCGTCCGACTCCACGATGGTCGATGCGTGTCATCGGATAAGTCATCCACAGCTATCAAAGTGGATTCCAATCTATAGTATAGGTAGAGTGAAAGTGTCATTAGAAAATCCGTCCCAGATTAGAGCCAGTGCGCCGGTGCGTCCCCAAACAGGGCACTCATTACCATACTACCCACTTCCTATAGCACCACAAATGGGACTGACGACATATCGTGACTAACAAAAGTAGTGGCACTTAGTTTATATGTGGTTAGGAAGAGGGAAGAGTCCAACACCCGTATTCACAAACATTACTATGAGGTCTCACAGTGCCCACCGACGCACAGCGTCCGAACTCCCAAGCACACGTATCTTCGATCAAGCACGTAATACGTAAAACAAACGAACCAATCAATCACAGAGCTCCATTCCAACGCAGTGCGTTCGCACAGGCAATGTTCGTTTGAGTATTGTTCTTGAATCCATTGAATCAATACTAAATAATATACTAGAAAAAAATCGACTCGTCACCAGACTTGCCTCAGGCGGGAATCGAACCCGCGACATTTGGAAGTCCGGTCTAATGCTCTGACCACTGAGCTACCGAGTCACTAGTGGTATATCGTCGAAACCGTTCTAGTATATCCCACTCTTATGTGAGGAATGGAATCACCTCGACATTCAATTGAAATATCTTTCCAGATATTTTAACAATTGATTAAGAGGAAACAGCTATTTAATTTTAATATTTTAGATTTTAGCATTCACAGACATGCCCTTTTCATTGAATGATTAGGTAATGAAAAAGAATAAATAGATGAAAAAAAACTAGAGATTTATGACATTTTGAAAGAACCAAGACCTCTCCAGGAGTGGTTACATTCTTTTAAGACCTCACTATCTTTTACGGTCTAGGCTGTAGCTTATCTTTTGTGTAGCCAGGGCTGCCAGTTTGGGGGTTTTTCGACCCGAATTTCAACGAAAATCTTCTTTTCATACAAAACGTATCATTTTGGGGAACAATAATCGCGTTTGGGGATTTTTTTTAATGTGTTGGAGTTTTATTTTGAAGTTGGTCGTGTAAGTTATGTATAAAAATATAGACTACGCTAAGTATGTTTACTTGTAAAAATTGTATTTTAACATTGAATTTAGTAAATAAATAAATCCTATTTAAATATGATATATTTTTTTAAAATTATTGTTGGTTTGCAATTATATTTGGTGGAGGTTATACGAGTAAACGAATCATGAGCGAAAATTGAAGAGGAGACAGGGCGTAGTTTGAAAACAAAACTTAGAATTTTTTACAAGTTTCTGGTTATTTGTAGTAGTACCTTTCAATATTATTATTTTATTTAAAACTTTAATAAAAATTACTGGCATAAAACAATATTTTTTTGAAAGGTTGTCCTAGGTATTAAAATATTCATGTGATACTATTCATTATCACACTCGGCTTATTATACAACAAATCCATAAAAAACTATCAAAATATTCAAAATTATTGGGTTAAGATCCCTAAAGAGTACCCTAGAGTACCCTAAAAAAACAATCAAGCCACTTTCCTCGTCCACTAAAATGTAAGACGTGTATCCGTAATGAGTAAGTACCTATCCTAAACGGACTCTAATCACACCATTACTGCGCCTGCGCAAGGATAAAAGAAAGTGGTTCCTGCATTCCTCGTGCGTGCTTTAGGCGATCACGCCAGCTAAATAATAATATACCCTATAAGGGATATCATTTTTTTAATTATAATATATAAAATAGTGGTAGGTACTTTACACATGAACCGTAACTTAACTACGTCGTATATGATGACCCAACATAGTTTAATTAAATATTATTATGTTAAATTGACTAACACGCTTTCTTGTTGTGTGACATCTAACATACAACATGCCACCAACAACTATATGGGGCGCGGCGGCGCAAGGTCACTCACTACCTTTTCTCGAAGCGCATCGTCGTTTTTTTTGAACCCTCAAAACTTGGGTTTGGATTTTACCAGATAAACTAAATTCTTGGGATATGATGTCAATAGTGGACTTATTAAACATATAAAGTTTCAATTGCTTAGCTCTTATATCTACTTTTGATTTTACTGATAAATATAAATATAAATAAATAAATACAAATATAAATAAATGTTAGACAACATCACAAACATTGCTCTGATCCCAAAGTAAGTAACTACTCGTAAAGCACTTGTGTTATAGAAATCAGAGACAACGGTGGTATCACAAAAACCCAGACCTGAGACAATATAGAAAAGTTCATTTTCTAAATTGACCCAGCCCGGAATCGAACCCGGGACCTCAGAGATGGCGACACCTTGAAAACGCCGGTACAAACCACTCGACCACGGTTGACCAGATTGATATCTAAAAAAACCCGATTTCGTCACTGACTCGCTGATGATCATCAAAATTCTTGGGGGGGTTAACTTTTTGACAGAAAAGGTTACTGAATTAATAAATAGTACCTACAATATGAAAGAAAACCCACACAGTGAATGCGCGAGTTATTTTGATGATTAGTTTTCGTGTAATTTTGCGAATTTGATATTTCAATGCTTGATCAAAATCGCTGCACATGTTACTGGGAAAGCTTATGCATTGTGTTTCGTGGTATTTCGAATTGCAACTCCAAAAGAGAATGGTTCAGTTAGTAAAGGTGAGTCTTCATACGATCGATTTTCGGTTACCTTTCACTTTCATCTGACGCATGCCTTAAGGCATTCAATAGCGCGCGCTGATCGTGCGCTTTCGCTTTCCTCTTGCGCTTTCAACAGAGGCATGCCTCAGCGCAAGCAACAGCGCATGTCCTATCTTCTCAAAAAAACGTCAAAACTCTTGAACGGTAAAATTCAACGTGAAAGCACGGTGTTGAGGCAGGATCTCTTCATCATATATTCAGCGAAAAGGGAAGATAATGGGGAAGTCTGTGCTCCAGGACTGCGGTCCAACTGTTCGATGTTGGAATTTGTATTTATGCGAAGTGCTTAGAAAACTTCGATATCATGAGAAAGATCTCCATCATTTTTTGCCTTGATGTGAGCTTGACGTAGTGCGACGTCACGTCTGCGTAATGTTTACTTGTTGTACTTTTCGCTGATCCTGCATTTCATCGTAGCGGTATGATCGCGCCGCTATACACGGTAACCGTGGTAAAAGCGCACACTTTGAAGGCAATATTGATTGCTTTTGACGCAAGTTGATTTGAAAGTTGAAGCGGCTTGGTGAAGACAGACTAAAAGGGTGCTTAAAGATATTATATTATTAAGATATTATATTATTTATATTTATACACCGAATCTAAGCGAGGGCGGGTCGCTAGTATAAAATAAAAGCAGGGCCAGCTAGTTGACGCCACACAAAATACAGATAATTTGAATTAATTAACAAACATTAACAAGACTGAGAGCTTGCCAACAGAGATTGAAATACATATTAGTAGGAGCAAAAGTTATGTTACCATCCATAATGTTATTGACTTTTCGAAGGGATTATTAAACGGCGCTATCGGCTACATTACTGAAATTGTTTGGCCTCAGTTTCGTCGAAACCAAATGTACAGTCAGCAACGACAGTAGTTAAACACTTTAGTACTTTATCATAACAACTTTTGAGATAGATTTCTTTCAGAATGAAACATTTTTAAAAACTTGCAGGTGTTTTGGATTTCCTAGTCTGTCAGCCTGCATATATTTTAATTAAAAAAAAAACTGGCCATGTGCATGTTGGGCCACGCGCAGTATAGGGTTCCGCAGTTTCCTTCTAAAATTACCATATTATGGCAATCAGCTTATATTTATTTCCTCTTTTACACAACTAATGCCTAAAACTAAGTATAATACCTAACTATACAATGAAATTTGTTCTATGAAAACTTTTCCAATAAAATTAATATTGTAAGTTGATCGATATTACTCTATAACGTGTAAAGCTTACCTAGCAGTGGTAGTTTTCCTTTTAACTTTAATATTATATGTACTTCACATTTCAAAAAGCAACTGTTTAAAAAAATTCAGCCCCTCTTTACATGTAGGGGAGAGGTACACTGAAAAAATATTTATCGAGATTTTATTCTACCACTTTTAATTTATGCATATTACGCTCTAAGTATTATGAATGTATACATTCATGCTAAATCACATCTATCTAGTACCTAGTTAGGGCCGCTGAGCTAATCCGAGGACGGATGGACAGACGGACATGGCGAATCTATAAGGGTTCCTTGTTGACTTGACTACGGAACCCTAAAAATGACAAAGTACTTAAATGCTAAATGACTTTCGTTGCTGACCGTACTGTCAGTTCGGATCAACTTATAGGGAGACAGCGGCGTACAGTATTCACCCTAAAGCTATGCAGTTTCCAGCAGAGTTGAATAATTAAATATCCCGTCCGCGTCCCACCCGTGACCCGACACGACACGACACGACACGACACGACATATCACAATTATTATGTGGTGGCTGAAAGAAGGATGTCGCTACGACTTGCATTTCGAATATTACTCAAGTCGGTGTAGTTCGAATATTTTCGACTTTGTTAGATTTAGGCAAAAGTCATTCATTAAATACACGAATAGCTCCCGTGCGCAAAGAATGAAGCGTTCGTTAACATTCGCTTTGAATTGATTAATTTTTTGAGGACAACCACTGATTTTAATCTAATTTCCCGATGAGCAAAAGACTTGAAAAATGCAATAACCATTTTGGGCTCGTTTGAAAAGTACTCTAATGGGAAACGAGGTCCAGGGTCTTTGGGCTTCTTTGATTCGTCTTGACAAGTGCTTTGTTGGAAAATAGTGTCCAAGCTCTGGTGATGGAGCCGGAAGAAGGCCACAGAAGCTCTGTAATAAAATCATGCAACCCCATCAAATGTCCAGCGTGAAGAGGTAACAAACACTCACAACAAACTTTCGGATTATCTACCAAACTAACGTAGATAAAAAACGTTATATAACCGGAACGTACATTTTTCGTAAATATTTTCTGGATGTTTTAAGCGTTAACTCGACTGCAGCATATTTTAATACATAGTCACCGCTGGGAGGAATGCCTCCTGGCGCTGGCATGTTGGCGTGGAGTGCCGCCGAAGCTTTATTTAGGCTTACAGGCTCTTTATGACACTAGTTTCGCGTCGCGTGTACACACTAAAATTAGTCGCATGACATTGGTTTTACCAAAAAATGGCACGAAACTTAAGTGTCATAAAAATGCATGTATTGTAAAACTAGATGTTTACATATTGATGATGGAATAGGGTAGTTCTCTGTGGACCCTCTTTTGGCGATTATTCTCACACGCTTGTTATTGTAAATATAGCTTCAGAAAAAAATATTCTTCATTTATAATTATCTCTATGCAATTTTAATCAAAAATGCGTAGTATATGAAACTAGATTTTTAAATAGTTTTCAAAGGTCGAAATCGCGAATAAAAATGCTGTTCTTCGGTTATCACACTCTGTCCGCGTTCCGTAATTATTTCGTTTAGGAGGGGAGCTTTAATAACTTTTTGTCATAAATGTGATATGTATGTTTTATACAAAAAAAATCGTGTTTAACTCATGTTTAATAATGGTAATAACAAAAATTGTTGGTTTTGTCTCTGGCACACGAATTGGCATTTCTTCGAGCGCGCAGCAAAAAATAACATATCTTTAAATATTATTGCCATATTTTTAATAGGCGCGCTGCTGCTCAGTTGATCAGGCTAGCTAAATATGATACACATATTGCTTATTGCTTTGCTGAAAGTCTTTGTATGACAGTCGCATCAAATCCAGTTTACGATTTGAGAGTCACCATAGCCAAAATTACGGGAGCACTTATGAATCCCTCTCGAGCCATATTAGATTACAATGGACAATGACGCAGCTGCCAGACGGACAAGGCGGACGGGTTCAATAAATTTTGACACGGACACCCACTCATTCCAGGAGAGCTGGATCGTTAGCAAGCTGTTGCAAACCAAGATCAGTACTACACAAATTGAACTGGAGCTCGTCGTAATCTTGCAGACATGCAAGGCCAACCTATCTATCGCAGATCAATACTAGACCAAACCTCTATCACAATTGAGTAGATCCTACCACGGTCAGAGAAGTAATCGGATTTCTTTTTTTTTTTTTTATTTTGGCACATAGGTACAGTCATTACATAAAAATAATTTAAATAAAAGAGTTAATGGTGTAGACAACGAGTGCCCAAAATTAAACAGCTAGTTAGTTAAATTTCTTCAAGCATCTGTATTCCTACCGTGAGGTTTTCCAGACATCCCTTCGTCAATCATGATTTCATTAGCCATGTCAAGGGTGTGTTAGGTTGCGGGAAGGGCTCGTATCATTAAGGTGAAAATAGATGATTGCAAACTACCGTCCTAAAAGCTATTCTGGTCTGACAAAGCTGTTTTAAGAAACTACAGTCAGTCATCATCACTCTCATCACAAGGACAATTGGATTTACCTTTTATAGAGGAGCTTGAACGACTGGCCCCGTAAGACACACTTTGTTCATATGACGCAGCAATGCATGAAGTACATAATATAGTTTTTACAAGTTGTATAAGTGTTATAAATCTACCAAATATGTTCCGCTTTTCCTAATGGACGACTATTATTAAAGTAGCACGTCATTATTGAGTCAAGACACAACGGAGAACTGATTGTAGTTGCGTTCCTTGCTATGAAAATACGACAAAAACTATAATTTATGTATCTTTTTGCTTGTAGTAAATCTTTTCGTAACTTTCATAGCTATCAAAATTTCAAAATTCAATATCTCAGTGATTTATGTACAGATAAGCCTGTTCCAAGCATAATTATTTATAAATTTTTCGGCTTCTTTAATATGTACTATTTTTTTTTTCGAATAATATGCACCGCGATAGTTGAGCGGAGAACGCTTTTTAAATAATGACCCATTAGCACAGAATTAATAGTAAGTACCCATCAGTGTCGCGAAACTGTGATTCTGACTATAGACTGCAACAAATTAACAGGATAGAAACCTTATAATAATGAGGCACTAAATCAACTAAATATAATGAAAAATATTAAGTAACGAAATAAAAACTAAAAACTTCAATATAAAATAGGTTTTAAGATATTTTTAAGTTAAACGTTTTTTTGAAAAGAAAGATTAAGCCAATTAAAGCTAAAAATAGGTAAATATTTTTTTTCAAGTTAACTGTTTTATTGAAAAGAAGGATAATATTATGTACATAATGTACCTGCTAAAAGATTAAAATTAATTATGTATCAGTCATTACACCACTCTCCTCGTCAATCTAGGGCATTGATCAGACTCAGACAGTACTCTCGTTACCTGTGGTCCCAGTGGGTCGGCCCATTACCGGGTCCAAGGGTAATTTTAACTACCTTATTACCTAATAATTAGAAGGATAAAAGCGATTTATCACATTTAACTGTTATAAGACAATGGATTTTGACAGTTGAGTATCGAAAAAACTCTTTATCACGCTACATATGTATATCTTGTTTCGGTAGTCATGGTGGGGAGGCAATTTACGTTACGCCCACGATTTTATTTTTTTGAGTCCCACCTTCAGAATGCATAATCGCATTCCCCTTACTTTAAAAAAAGAGGAGTGTGGTGTGATGACTGGTACTACCTAGGACCTACGTCATTATTTTTTTACCTTTTTTTACCTAATTATTCCAATTATACTTTTACTATTCTTCATAACTTTTATTTATTTATATTTTAACAAACTTTATTGTACAAATTTATAAAACAAATATAACAAAAGGCGGACTTAATGCTAAAAGCTTTCTCTCCCAGTAATATTTTTTATATACTTTTAGCTTTTTCTTTAGTAATTTTTAATAAGTGCTTGCCCATATTACTAGTACAATAGTATATTATCTGTGCCCACATCCAACTGAAACCGCTGATGTTGTTTCCGTACATGAGATCACTTTAAATTAGGTGTCCCAATAGGGTCGCCAGTGAATTAATCGCCAGTAAAGCACCGAACTGACGGAGAAAGTCCCATAAATGACACTTTTTCGGCAAACTTGCGCATCACCACGAGTATGTAGAATACGTCTTTTGTAGTCCTGTACTATTTGTTATATACATATATGGACAAGCACGCTGTCTGTCCGTCACCTCATGGACACAAATAATATAATGACAGTGAAGCATTGTCCCTTACGGCCCAGCGTCTATTCTAAGCTAGAAAGTGCATTACTTTGGTCGTGGCTAAACATTATTAAAGTACCTATTAGGGATCATGGTTTCGACTAGAAAAGTCATTTGGTTTAGGGTTGCGACACATGTAAGAGTTATAAGGTGATATAATCAACTTGTCTGCACTCTCATGATCTCAATAACTCACCTTTTTAACCGACTTCAAAAAAAGGAGGAGGTTCGTTGTTCGTCTGTTTATTTGTTTTTTTTTATGTATGTCCACCGATTACTCAAAAACGGCTGAACCGATTGACATGATTTAAACGTTAGTTTATCAGGTTTGCTCCCAAGTTGGTCCCATATTTTGAAAATTTTAAATTGGTTCAGTAGTTTTTTAGTAATCCTGAAAATACTGTAATTTTTTTGGTAACTTTTGCAAGAGTTTTAACGAATCTTCGAACATAACTTCTTTGTTTATAAACCAATTTAGATAATTCTTGTTTTGTAAGAAAAGGGATACTTTAAGGGTGTTTTCATTCAAATTTCCTTCACATTGAACCTTGGACTTCGAAGATAAACAAGAGAACTCTTCAAAATCCAATAGGATAGTGTAGGTTAGTGATTACTCTTCTACGGTATCGAAAGGTTTCGCATCAGCCATTGTTATTGTCACTGCTGGGACTGAGATACAACCCTTACTTATGGGCTGATGAATAGGATGGACCATAAACCACCGCGCGGGCCCAATGCGGATTGGAGGGTGTTAATGAGTGCAAATGTAGCTGGGACTAACGGCTTAACGTGTCTTCTAAAGCTCGGAGGAGCTCGAGATAATACACTTTGGTCACCCATTCCATGACTGACCCTTGCTAAAATTAACAGCGCGGAAAGTGGAAATTGAGTTATTCGGAGTATTCTACGAGTACCATTGAAAAGTGTGAAATATGAATAAAATATATTTATATCATTGCTTACATTTACTTATACATACTTACCACAAAAAAGTTAAAAATAAAAAATAAAAATTAAAAGAAGAACCTCTTTCAAAAAACCTTAAAAAATTGCTATAAAAAACAGCTTCAAAAAACAACAGCTCTAAAAAGCAAGAAATAATATTCAAATCTGCATAATTACTATTCAAGTACCTACGCATATCTGATATTAAAAACCTCCTTCAAAAAAACCTTAAAAAAATTGCTGTAAAAAACAGCTTCAAAAAACAGCAGCTCTAAAAAGCAAGAAATAATATTTAAATCTGCATAATTTTATTACTATTCAAGTACCTACGCATATCTGATATTAAAAAAACGTCTTTTGAAGTCGGGTGGGGCTAAAGATATTTTTCTTTTTTAATCATTATCGTGGTTTCTCTTTCTCAATTTGATTTTTTAATTCTTAAAGCCCCACCCGACTTCATAAGACGTTTTTTTAATATCAGATATGCGTAGGTACTTGAATAGTAATAAAATTATGCAGATTTAAATATTATTTCTTGCTTTTTAGAGCTGCTGTTTTTTGAAGCTGTTTTTTACAGCAATTTTTTTAAGGTTTTTTTGAAGGAGGTTTTTCTTTTTAATTTTTAAAAGTTTTTTTTATTTTTAACTTTTTTGTGGTAGGTATGTATAAATATATTTTATTCATATTTCACACATTTGAATGGTATAATACGCCTAGTAACTTAATATCCACTTTTCGCACTGTTAATAAGCAAGGGTCAGACATGGGGTAGATGACCAAAGTGTATTATCTCGAGCTCCTCCGTGCTTCAGAAGACACGTTAAGCCGTTAGTTCCAGCTACATTTGCACATTAACACCCACCAATCCGCATTGGGCCCGCGCGGTGGGTTATGGTCCATTCAATTCATCAGCCCATAAGTAAGGCTTGTATCCCAGCCCCAGTAGTGACAATAAAAATGGCTGATGCGAAACCTTCCAATACCGTAGAGTAATCACTAATACACTATCATATTTGATTTTGAAGAGTTCTCTTGTGTATCTTCATAGTCCAAGGTCCAATGTGCAGGAAATTTTAATGAAAACACCCTTAAAGTATCCCCTTTCTAACAAAACAAGAATTATCTCAATCGGTTTATAAACAAAGAAGTTATGTCTGAAGATCCGTTGAAACTCGTGCAAAAGTTACCTAAAAAATTACAGTATTTTCAGGATTACTCGAAAACCACTGAACCGATTTAAAATTTAAAAAAATGGGACCACCTGGGGAACAAACCTAATAAAGTGGCGTTTGAATCATGTCGATCGGTTCAGCCGTTTTCGAGTAATCGGTGGACATACATAAAAAAAAAAAAAAAAAAACAAATAAACAGACGAACATAGAACCTCCTCCTTTTTTTGAAGTCGGTTAAAAATGATACGTCTGATACGTCTTATGAAGTCGGGTGGGGCTTTAAGAATTAAAAAATCGAATTGAGAAAGAGAAACCACGATAAATGTTTATATAAATTAAAAAGGAAAATATTTTTTTACTATGCTTGTTTATACAATAACGCTTCCGCCCGCGACTTCGTCTGCGTGGACATTCGGTAACCCAGGGGACCTTTGACCGGGATATAATTTAATTGTTTGATCCCGGCTCTATACTATTATGTGTGCCAATTCCAATCTAGTTGCTCTTTTATAGATGTACAAAAAGTCCGCGGTGGCATATATCTATCTTCATAACATTTTAAAAAGTATTGATCACGTACAATGAGGTAATTTGGAAAGCTATTTAGAAGGATAGAGTATTATCAACTTAAATGTTCTTAAGTTATCCACGCGGACGAAGTTGCGGGTAACAGCTAGTATTAAACAAACGCATAAAATGCATAATATAATCAATTATAACGCCAGAAGGGTATGAGTAATAAGCGGGTCATTTTTTTGCGATGTCGTTTCCAAAAATCTCTTTCATTTGAAAGACCTTATTCCAATAAGCAAACAAATTTTGTGCAGCGTAAGTCTAAAATGGTCAGTTTTTGAGATATTTCAGTTTAAAAAATGATATGTACGAGTAGGTCAATCAAAGTGGTTAGACTTCTGAACATTTGTTAACCGACTTCAAAAAAAGGAGGAGGTTATCAAGTCGACTGTATTTTTTATTTTTTTTATTTTTTATTTTTATGTATGTTTTAACATAACTTCACCAGTTGTTAACCGATTTCAATTATTCTTTTTTTATTTGTTTTTTGTTCGTGTGTGGTCCCATAAAAAAATTACAGAGATCTGGCTAGTAGTTTTTTCATAATCCTGAAAAATAACAATTATTTAGCTTACCAACGCACGAGTTTTTACGGATTTTCAGGTATAACTTCTTTGTTTATGAACCGATTTCGATGATTCTTTTTTTGTTTGAAAGAGTATGCCTTAAGAGTGGTCACATTTTAATTTCATTGGTATTGGACCTTGGACTTCGAAGATACACAAGGGAACTCCTCAAAGTCAAATAGGATATGTATAGTGATTGAGATATTGGGAGGTTTATGACAATCCAAAACAAACCGAGCTATGGCCTGCGACGTTTTGGACTAGACTTGGACTACGAAGTACGGAAGCAGAATGGAACTCATTTAAAACAAACAGCGTGAATTTGGAAATTGAGTTATGGGCGTTGTACCATAGAAAATATTATATGACATTAAAAAATATTTACACGCTTACATAACTTTCTATGTTCGGCTGTTTATTTGTTTTTTTTTTTATGTATGTCCACCGATTACTCGAAAACGGCTGAACCGATTGACATGATTCAAACGCCAGTTCAGTATCAGGTTTGCTCCCAAGTTGGTCCCATTTTTTGAAAATTTTAAATTGGTTCAGTAGTTTTTGAGTAATCCTGAAAATACTGTAATTTTTTAGGTAACTTTTGCACGACTTTTAACGGATCTTCAGACATAATTTCTTTGTTTATAAACCGATTTAGATGATTCTTGTTTCGTTAGAAAGGGAATACTTTAAGGATGTTTTCATTCAAATTTACTTCACATTATAAATAAATATAATAATAATAAATATTTGACAACATCACATACATTGCTCCGATTCCAAAGTAAGTAGCTAAAGCACTTGTGTTATGGAAATCAGAGACAACGGTGGTATCACAAACACCCAGACCTGAGCTAATATAGAAAAGTTCATTTTCTAAATTGACCCAACCGGGGATCGAACCCGGGACCTCAGAGATGGCGACACCTTGAAAACCGGTGTACAAAGCCACTCGACCACGGAGGCCGTCAAAATTGGACCTTGGACTTCGAAGATACACAAGAGAACTCTTCAAAATCAAATATGATAGTGTATTAGTGATTACTCTACGGCATTGAAAGGTTTCGCATCAACCATTTTTATTGTCACTACTGGGGCTGGTATACAAGCCTTACTTTTGGGCTGATGAATAGGATGGACCATAACCCACCGCGCGGGCCCAATGCGGATTGGTGGGTGTTAATGTGCAAATGTAGCTGGAACTAACGGCTTAAAGTGTCTTCTGAAGCACGGAGGAGCTCGAGATAATACACTTTGGTCACCTACCCCATGTCTGACCCTTGCTAAAATTAACAGTGCGAAAAGTGGATATTGAGTTACTAGGCGTATTATACCATTGAAAAGTGTGAAATATGAATAAAATATATTTTTTATACTACCTGCTCGTCAATGGCATATTATGTGTCATGCAAACCTTTCCTAAAGTAAGTCATTTTTCCCATGGGGAATAATGTGATTTGAATTTAGAATGCAACCCTTGTAGTCGTGCTTGATCGATGTTGGTTTCAAAAAAGTTTATGTGCAATGAGATCTTATTCCGAGTTAGGCTGTATGTTATCATGAAAACTTTTTACGAAATTCATTTTCACCCGCGCACCAAGAAGGATTTATTTGAATGTCGAACTGACCACTACAGAATAGACGACAAAAACATAAACTCTAAATGTAACTTTGTCGTTGCACAATTGGTGTAAGTGTGTAGAAACATCTAACATAACTTTTAATTTTCAATAAATATTCTTAATTTTTCATATTTTATTATTCTAACTTTTAATAATTACTTAGGTACTTTCTTTATAACAGTCATTGGTTTCAATTGCCTCGCAGAAAGTATAAAAAGTAGAGTATGCATCGCGGGCTCAAATGTGTATTTGTCATGGGCGATCTTGAACACCTCGTACTCAGGATTCTAGCCTTAACTCCCTCGCTCCGCTCGGGAGTTAACCATAGAATCCCTCGTACTCGGGGTTCAATAATAGCGCCCGGGACACAATACACTACTTTAAGCCCTTATTGCATTTACGATTTACGATTACGATTATGAAGTCGGGTGGGGCTTTAAGAATTAAAAAAATGAAATTGAGAAAGAGAAACCACGATAAATGTTATTATGATTAAAAAAGAAAAATATCTTTAGCCCCACCCGACTTCAAAAGACGTTTTTTTTTAATATCAGATATGCGTAGGTACTTGAATAGTAATTATGCAGATTAGAATATTATTTCTTGCTGCGCTCAGCTTTAAAAAGCTGTTGCTTTTTCAAACTGATTTTTATAGCAATTTTTTAAGGTTTTTTGAAGGAGGTTTTCTTTTTAATTTTTAACTTTTTTGTGGTAGGTATGTATAAAAAATATAAGCAATGATATAAATATATTTCATTCATATTTCACACTTTTTAATGGTATAATACTCCTAATAACTCAATTTCCACTTTTCGCGCTGTTAATTTTAGCAAGAGTCAGTCACGGGGTGCATGACCAAAGTGTATTATCGCGAGCTCCTCCGTGCTTCAGAAGACACGTTAAGCTGTTAGTCCCAGCTACATTTGCACTCATTAACATCCACCAATCCGCATTGGGCCCGCGCGGTGGGTTATGGTCCATCCTATTCATTAGTCCATAAGTAAGGCTTGTATTCCAGCCCCAACAGTGACACTAAAAATGGCTGATGCGAAACCTTTCAATACCGTAGAGTTATCACTAATACACTATCCTATTTGATTTTGAAGACTTCTCTTGAGTATCTTCGGAGTCCAAGGTCCAATGTGCAGGAAATTTTAATGTAAATACCCTTAAAGTATCCTCTTTGTAACAAAACAAGAATTATCTAAATCGGTTTATAAACAAAGAAGCTATGTCTGAAGATCCGTTAAAACTCGTGCAAAAGTTACCTAAAAAATTACAGTATTTTCAGGATTACTCAAAAACTACTGAACCGATTTAAAATTTTCAAAAAATGGGACCAACTGGGGACCAAACCTGATAAAGTGGCGTTTGAATCATGTCAATCGATTCAGCCGTTTTTGAGTAATCGGTGGACATACATAAAAAAATAAAAAAAAATAAACAGCCGAACATAGAACCACCTCCTTTTTTTGAAGTCGGTTAAAAAATATTTACACGCTTACATAACTTTACCACAAATACTATATGAAAAAAAAATATTTACACGCGTACATACCTACCACTAAAAAGTAGAAAATAAAAAAGCTTTTTTTGTAGTATTGTTCGACAAAGCATCTTCTCCATTAAAATTACAAATCTTAATGATATACTAGAAAAAAATCGACTCGCACCAGATCACATTCTCGGACGGGGATCGAATCCTAAAGATATTTCAATTGAATGTAGAGTTAAATTCCTTACAGTGATGAAATAATATCGCAGGCTTGCAGCGTGAGTGGGAATATATTACTAGAAGAATATCGACGATGTCACTAGTGACTCGGTAGCTCAGCGGTTAGAGCATTGGACCGGACTTCCAAAGGTCGCGGGTTCGATTCCCGTCCGAGAATAATGATCTGGTGCGAGTCGATATTTTTTTCTAGTAAATTATTTGGTATTGTTTAAAAATAGTATAGTGAATGCTAAAATCTCAAATTTCAAAATTACAAATCTTTCTTTGAGCACTAGCAGCATTCATTTTTTTAGGGTTAAAAATTATTAAAAATATGAAAAAGCAAAAAAATTTATATCAATTTTACCCATATTTTACGGCTATACCAAAAAGTCAGCTGCCAAACAATATATTCTCTTCTTTTTTTTTGTTATGGCAATCAACTTTCCTCTTGGAAGTAATTTTTGCCAGTGTCAAGTGTTAAATAGTTCAGTGATAGATATTGTTTAATTTTTCATTAGAATGCGGGTGCATCGCATTCCAATGCTGCTTGGAACATTGGGCACCAAGTATATTAAGACAGTTTACTCGGTAAGTTCTGCCGAGGAAGCCACCACTTCAATAAAAGTCTCAGCTTCACACAACCAAGATCGCGCCTATTTCAATTATCCCATATAAATTGTTCAGTTGCGTAGACACTTGTACCATATAACTGCACCAATTTTAAGACACAAATCCACTATGAATCAATTTGAAAATAATTAAAATAGACACCAAACCGAACTTGACAAAATGGCGCCAAAAACTCCAAACAATATATTACATTTCCGCCTAAGTTAAGTATTGCCAGAAATATAACACGTAAAATTCATAAAGGCCGCGAACTTTTCCGACTATCTATAATAATAGATAGTCGGAAAAGTTCACGGAAAAGTGCATAGTAAATATATAGTGGGAAATAGTGTCTTTATAATAATAAAGACACTATTTCCCACTATATATTTACTATGCAGGTTTTGAGAAACTGTATGAAATATTTTTTTTTTCTATTTAATATCGCCAATACTGCCAATAATAAACTCACAATGTAATATTTTTTGCTTATTGGGATAAAATCTTTGAGATGACACAGGTTTTTTGGAAGCGACATCGCAAAACTAAGAAAATTACCCTCATATTATTTTTTAAACATAAATGTCCCAAAAACTGTCCATGATAGACGCACGCGCAATGATGTTTTACTTATTTAGGATGAGATCTTGACAAAACAGTTTTTTGAGCGAGACATCGCGTAAAAAGAAGACCCACTTTATTTTTGAAACTTATAGTAGATTATGCAATAAGGGCTTAAAGTAGTGTATTATGTCCCGGGGGCTATATTGAACCCCGAGTACGAGGGAGTTAAGGCTAGAATCCTGAGTACGAGGTGTTCAAGATCGGCCAAGACAAATACACATTTAAGCCCACGATGCATACTCTATTTTTTATACTTTCTGCGAGGAAACTGACACCAATGACTGTTATAAAGAAAGTACTTAAGTATTTTTTTTTTCATCTATTTTGTAGTGGTCAGTTCGACATTCGAGTAAATCCTTCTTGATGCGCTGGTGAAACTAAATTTCGTAAAAAGTTTACGTTTTTCTTTTTTTTCATTTGTATAGGCAGTGCAAAGAAAATGATAACATGCAGCCTAACTCAGAATAAACCTCGATCAAGCACGACTACATAGGTTGCATTCCAAATTCAAATCACATTATTCCCATGGGAAAAATGACTTACTTTAGGAAAGGTTTGCATGACACATAATATGCCATTGACGAGCAGGTAGTATAAAAAATATATTAAAACTGCCTATAATTGAATTTTCTTTGGTAATTGGGATAAGATCTTTGCGATGATACAGTTTTTTATGGAAGCAACATCGCAAAAAAAATGTTCCACCTCTTCATAGAAACTTGCTCCCTACCCCTTTTTATTTCCCCATTCCCCCTTTACGAGGCAAAATAAATATTAAACAATATTTAGCTACCGTGAGCGCTTGACTCCACTTCAACACGACCACGCAACTAAAGCCGTGACGCGCGACGCGTGAGTGAGTACTGTGTGCCACGAGTAACCAGTGTGTGTGTACTTAGTACTATTATAATATATTGTGTGGCTCGGCGACAGGACCCTGGCCAAGCGTGTACCATACCTGTTAACCAATCTACCTGATGATCTCATAATACTACATAGTGTATAAAGCGATTTAGCAACTCCCTGAAAATATATTACCTGTTAAATTAAGCATACGTCTGTCTTACCTTTATAAGTTAAATGAGAAGGAAGTTATTAGCTTGTAGTAACATATTATTGTGTCACCTTTTTAAGTAATTCGCATTATCTTCATATTAAAAATACAGCATGTTACAAAAATACCCCTAATGCCGAATGTCATAAAATTAAATTACCAATTACTAATATTTTTTTGTTGTTGTTTTGTTCTGTTAATTAATTATTATTTCTAATTAGGTAATGTTCTTTTTTATCATAACTCCATTTTGTATTTTTCAATTCTTTTTTTGTTTTCCTAAATTATTGTGTTTGACATTTGGTGAAATTATTGCAAAGCTGTGCACTTTTGTAATTGGGCTCAGATATAACATTGTTAATTTTAACTTATATTTTTGTATGTTTATCTATCTGTTGCCTGTAATTGTTCCTTATGTAAAAAAATAAAAATAAATAAATAAGGTTTATAGGGACCATCAAAATGATCAACTTTTACTATGGGATCAACTCTGAAATAGCGCAAAAAAAAACAGCTGTTTCATACAAAAATTAAAATCGAAAATATCAAAGTGTATGAAACAGCTGTTTTTTTTTGCAATTTGAGAGTTGGTCCCATATTCAAAATTGGTCAGTTTGATGGTCCCTATATACCATATTCGGCATTAGGGGTACTTTTGTAACATGTTGTATAAATACTAAAATTTTAGATTGTTAATTATTAGCAGGTGCTCGCAGACAAACCTACTGCTACGTTTTGCGAGACAGTGAGAACAAATGTGAATTTAATTCAAATAAAAAATAAAAAATGTAGGATTAACCGAGCTGCGAGTAGCAGCGCGCAGGTCAACGCAACACGACGAGGGCGCGGGGAAACGCATACCATCCCATCCCCGTGCATCGAATCCAGGCTCCTCCCACTTACTATTTTTAAACTTTTTGGAGGTACCACGATCTACGATCTTTTAAAAAATAAGTAAAATTCTTGAATTTGGACCATTTTTGCCACTATTTGATAAATCAAGGCTTTCTTGAGAAGGCTATCATTATAATATTATGTAGTCTGTGATTTTTGCTAAACGAAAATGACACTGGTTGACGTTCGGAATAACTTTGACACTAGTTTCAAATTCAAATACTTTCTTACATAATAATATGTCAAAGATTTGCTATGATTAAAATACAGGGAAAAATGAGCAAAATGGATTGTTTTCCTATAGTTACTTATGTTATATTTGGTGCTAAGATGTCCAGAAGAAAATTTGCTAATAAAAATTTGTAAGAGCCGCCGATGAAGCGTCGGACGTAAGTAGGTGTTGGGTGTTGATATAGTTTTGATAGTTTATTGGTTCGTATATATTTGCACTAAAGAGTAATGTAATTAATAAAGGGGAGTTTTGTATAGAAATGGGCTGGACCCAGGCAGGTAGGTGTGCCTAGGTGAGGTGGGATGGTGCACCTTTGACGGACATGTAACGGCCGCCGCGCCGCCGCCGCCGCCGCCGCCGCCGCCCGGTGCGCTCACTCATTACGAAAACACCGAGGCAACTGCACTGGTTGGTGCATCGCAACTATTCATTACAATTATTTAAAAAAAAAAAAAATTCCCAACTATTTCATGAATCAGTTTTATTTAATAATATTATTAAATTTTCTTCAGACGTGCTGGTTTTTCAAAATATTTCAAACTTTTTACGCACTTTTCCAAAGTTGGCGCCGCCGCGCCCGCCGCGCGAATCCGGCTGAGTCGCTCGACCGTTTGAGTGTAGACAATTTTACTGTTAATGTGAGAAATCCAGATGATAAACAGAAGGTAAGTGAATTTTTTATGTACTAAAAGTGTCACTTATGTGTTCTAAATAGGTAATTTCAGGATGTTTTTGCTTTCCCATTTATTTTATTACATTTTCACTTGCTATAATGTATATTGCGCCTATTTTTTCATTGTACAAAAGTATTTATTTAAATATATTAGGTTTTTTTCAATCACTTAAAACATGATAAAAAATTTACCTCTAACTGGCTGGCAATTTGAAAGTTTTAAACTTGAGTTGAACATGACTTCACTTCGCTTGTGAGTTTACTCGTGTCGATTCTGTTGGTGCCAATAAAACTAACAATTTGATTAAATGACAATATACAGTGATCTGCGGTAACTTCAGAGGCGGTTGCGGTACAAAACGATGTATTTTAATCTGTAAATTTTTCTTTCCGTACATCTCGAGTGAAGTTGCAGCGGATCACTGTCTATTGTCAATTTGATCGCGTTAAGCTCATAAATTAAGGCGAACTTTTCGTATGCATATTATGTGTAGTATTTTTTATGGGAATAAAGCCATTTTTTGATATTGAGCGCAAAGCGATTTCTTTTATAGAAATAATATATCTAAATGCCTACTCAAATGGTTTTAAACTGAATCTTTGCTACAATAGAGCTTTTCTGGGAAGTTTAAAACAGTTGTAGTGGGTACGTACAGTCGACCACATTGAATCATGACCCACCATCAGGTAATTTTCTTACAGTCATTCATATACAAGTAGGTTTAAATTCGCTTGAACATACATTACCTTGGTTATCATTTTTTTTTGAAGATTTTAGTAGGCTATGACAAACAGACTCGACTTTACTCGTGACAACAGAGAAATGTTATTACTGTCTATCATTCATTATATTTTTTCTCATTGACTGACTGACTGACTTGTCATATGAAAATTGTCGATGTCATTTTATTATTAAAATTACAAGACTTTTTCTGAGCTTTTTCTGCTGTGAAAATGAATCATGTGATTATGAACCATATTTTATTCGAATTCAAATCATGAATGCTATATTTAAAAACATATCTAGTGCAGTGATAACAAGGTTAAATTACATAGATCAAGACCGGTAATGATGAATTTTTACTCATATTTAAAACGTACTAAGTGCAACATACATGTTAGAGAAGAAAATTATCGGCAAAGTGGGCCATGATGCAGTTGTGTCGACTGTACCTGTACCTACCCACGAAATGAAATAAGTCTACTGTGGCGGCTGGTGTTTGAAACTTTGTCACATAGCGCATAGTACCACAGATTTTGTTTTTAAAATTATGAATTAAATATTACTTCCATTTTTTAAAAGATAAATCATATTAATTACGTCTGGAAATTCAATATTATATAAAAATACGAGAAAATTGTGGCCTTTTTATTTATTAATGGCCTCTATAGTTAGACATTAATTAAATACCTTCTTACTCACCATTTATTTTATATTATTTTTAGAATTGCTCAGTTTATGTCATACTTAATTGTTTTAATTTACAATATAATTTATTTAACTGTAAAGTAATGTACTTGATTTACTAACCTCAGACACTTTACTGCCTTATTTAAAGTAAAAAAATCTGAATAGTGAGGTTTTTAATTTCTGTCACTATCCAGTTTTCAGAGGAATTCAATAAAAAGCGTCCACGTTAACAATAAAAAATATGTACTTTAATACTGCATTTTATATCATTTGACATTTCGCCTGACTAGAGCATTTCTGTAGCATAGAATATAATGCAACACATAGGTAATGCAACACTTCGATCAAAATATAGGCTTTGTAAAATATGTGTAGTTACAATGTTTGTTATGTTGTTAGGATGACAATGACAAGTTGGGAGCACAAGGAGTGATGCGCAGGCACTATTTCGTGAAGACACAATCGCCGGAGGACCTGTGGTCGTCACCACCGTCGTCGCCGCCGTCGTCGCCGCCGCCGCCGTCGCGTCCGCCGTCGCCGCGGGCGCCGCGCGAGCGCCCGGTGCGCGTGCGGCCGCGCCTGCCCAACTTCAGGTATGGCTTTCAGGATAAATTATTGTCGGACGATGATCGTTTCACTTCCTTTGGTTCTTAAAAGGATAGATTGTATTTTTAATATTCATAATATCAGCGCGAGCGAAACGTCTTCGCTGCTGCTTGGGTAAAAATGCTTTCGGTGTGTCTGGCTGTTCTCCTATAAAGGTCGCATCTCTAAAATTTTGTGAGCTGGTTTGATTACATTTGGTTTGATAATAATAAAATTATTTTGCCGATTCAATTTATTGACATTTTTCGAAAAAATATCATATTTCAACCATTTCAAAAAATGATACAAACGCGTGGTCTACTGCTTACAGAGATACTAGTAATGATTTTATGAATCATAAAAATATAACATATGTTTTGCAGATGTTTCAATAAAGGATTTCGGCTACAAATCAGTAAATATTTCATTAATCTTACCTTTTTTGACCCCCTGATGACTTTCTTAGTAAGAATTTCAGTAATTAAGTAAATCAAACGAAGTCCGTCGGATAATCGCGATTCTTGTTCGATCGTAGCGTGGGCCCAACAGCCGGCTCTCTTGTCCGTTCCCTTTGGATCGGCGATCCGCGAGCCAGCATCGTGGTGTAGAGCGAACATTGTAGAGGAATGTGTCATGTCGTGGTAGCCCAGCAACACATAAAGTAAGCAAAAATTAATACATACATCCGTTGTTGTTAGCTAGGCATAAATCAACATGTTGGATGTCGAAACAAAAGACTACTCGAAATGTTTAACATTGTGATGTAAACTACTTCAGGGGCCCGGCCATGATGTAAAACGGCATTTTTGCGACACCTGAACACACAAAAGAATCCACAGTCAGTCATGTGTCAGAAGATATTTTAACGCATGCATTTCTTTGTATTATTAGTTGAGCATTTCAATTTTAGTCTTTCGGTGCTGGGCCATAATGATCAAGGCGGCATATAGATCAACCTAATCTCGAGCTAACTTGGCGCTGCGGCGATGTTTATTGCGCCGCCGTAACATCGCCCACCTTTTAGTTTTTTGTTGGGCTTAATATCTTTTTCTATCAAAGAACGGATTAAGAGCTTTAATTTAAAAATACCTAGTACTTAATCAATAAAGCAAATCCAATCGATTATTTAAAAAAAATGATTATGTGATCATTATTGATGTGCCCGATGTTCAGTCAAAAGTGCGACATAGCCGTATAGATCGATCAACATTAAAGACCCCTATAGAAGAAAAATGTGCAAGGTGCATATGTATCGTATGGCGCTTAAATTAAAAAAATCAGTCGGTTAGTTTTTGAAAAATTTTGAAACAAAAATGAAAAAATTTGAAATATTTGACCGACTTGCCGAACAAAAATTAGAATAACTTTTTTTCGGGGGCCTTAATCAAGATTCGGAAAACACTCAACTGGAGATTGAATTGGGCTACAAAATAAGCCCACTGGGTAGATGGTCGGTCGACAGATGTGGGCTGCGGAGGTTCCCGAAGGTGGGAGTGGTTTGTAGTTCAGCCGCGTTGAGGCAGTCCATACTGCGCATACGATGTCGTGAGGTCTCAGTACTATAGAGTAAAGTGTATATGGATAGTTATATGTAATAAATGAATGATTCATTTTATCGAATAAAATTGGGTTCTTTGAAAATATCAAAGGTCTTGGTGAGATCTTCGTTTCAGATGACACCTGTCAAACTTAAAAAAGCAATATCTCGGAAAGCACTCATCTGGGCAGGTGCCCGTTTCATTTAATGATTACCAGATGAAAAAAACCCATAGAGATAGAGCCAAAGCTGAAGAGGAAAGAATTTTTAAAACTAAATTTTATATAGTACTTTTTAACCTTGATATTCATTTTCAATACACTCTGATAGTTGCGTGGAGCGTGAAATCTGTAATTTTATTTGTTTAAATTACTAAAACTTGTCTTAGCGACTCATACAACTAGATTTTACTATTCATTTAATGTGCAAAACTAAAAAATGTGTTAGGCAACACTATTTATTGACGAACCTTTAACTTCTGACTGCGACTGCACTGTGACAAAAAAAATTAAATACTTTCAATGGATGTTAATGTTCATCGTAAATCCAGTATAGTATTATCCGCGTTAACATCTATGAAAGAACTTCATTCAATTTCTTGTTAAAATACAAGTGGTTAATATATTACCATTTCACAGTGATATTTCAAGACAATGCGAGTGCTGTAATTTTGTATGAGTTTAGGTGAGATTCTTCCGAGTGTTTTTATGATAATTATTTTGCTATGAAACTATATTATGGGGTGCAACTGTGTCATTTTACGGAATCGTAGTGTGAAAGTACCATCGTAACATGTGTAAGGAAATGCTTAAAAACGGAATAACGCAAAATTTTAGAGGTGGGTAATGATTATGGTAGGTTCATCAAAATTTGGTTGATACTTATCTGTATTTTTAGTGTTTAGTGTTAAAACTGAAGCAAAGGAACAAGTGTTAAAAATTTAGACCGGATATTATACAAGGTGTTACAGAAATACCCCTAATGCCGAATATGGCATATAGGGACCATCAAACTGAACAACTTTTACTATGGGACCAACTCTGAAATCGCGAAAAAAAATATCAGCTGTTTCATACATTTTGATATTTTCGATTTTAAGTTTTGTATGAAACAGCTGATTTTTTTTTCGCGATTTCAGAGTTGGTCCCATAGTAAAAGTTGTTCAGTTTGATGGTCCCTATATGCCATATTCGGCATTAGGGGTATTTTTGTAACACCTTGTATATTCTGTGACCGGAGCTTAATTTATTAGGGTTCCGTACCAAAATGGTAAAAAGGAACCCTTATGGTGCGACTGAAAGGGGGTCTTAAAAATTCGAAATGAGGCTACTGGGAATATTGGATATCATATGAAAGAGCTCCCAAGTTTGCATAGACAAAAATCTGAAATTATTTTACGTAATAGAAGTCTATGTAAAGATTACTTACATGAAAAATAAAACGATGTCGCTAAAAAGTAAACTTTTTCAGAATGATGGTACGGAACCGTCGGTGCGCGAGTCCGACTCGCTCTTGACCGTTTTTATTTTTAGATTGGCACACAGATAATCTAAAGCCTTAAACATAGGATAGGTACTTTATTTATCTTGGTTAGTTATTACTTTTTTCAACTTGCCTTTGAGTTTCATTACTAGCAAATGATTTTCGCTAGAACGTTCGTCGCCACAGTGTCATTCGACTTCAAGTGTATCGCGTCCTACGCTAATAATTTTTCGCTAGAACGTGTTTCGCTCTCTAGCGTCATTCGCTCCCAAGTTGTAGATACTCCCCTATCGTAACTCAACGTATTTCCGAGCTTTCGATATGATTTCATATAACTGTGTATAGATAGATGTAGATGCACGCACACAAAATTAATACCTAACTCAAATCAATTACAACTCAATTACATCCCTTTCTGGCTTAACTAAGGAGTCGTCGAAGTGATTTTGATTGCGCTACCATTGGGTGGCCGTCCAGTGTGTTTCCAACTGTAAGCTATTGAGCCTAACCGAACCTATGATTTGAATTTGAAATTATATATGAAATTTCAACTCTAGGTGCAGCAAAAATATAATATTTATTTTCCGAAGCCCATGGTGCCAAAGGACAAGATGTTTTAATATATTTATTGCTTGAATGTCAACATTTAACACAGTATTGCTTCTTTGTTTTGAAATAAGGGCTTGAACTTCCTTATGACAAAAAAATGTATCTTCATCTTCAGTACTTATATAAGTAAAACACTTTCCTCGAGACCACGGATTAAGATATTCCACCCTGTTTAATCGCAATATCAGACTGATTATTTCGTGGCTATGTGGTAGATAGGTAGGAGATGCACTCTGGCTCACTCGATATAGAGTGATCTACTTTATTGAATTTAGATTTGAACGCAGTGGCAATTAATTATGTGATTTAACCGCAGTGCGTAAGCGCTGCGTTCACTGCTTACCTACCTACTACCTTAGAATAATACCAACTAGAAGCTGAGTCCTTGTATGCTAAAGTGAGGCAAAGCTTATAAATCTGAAAACTGAGCTATTTTGGCTCAGTTTTGATTTATAAGCTTCATACGTTACCTAATCGTAACGAAATGTAATAAAATAGTAACAAAATCTCCTAAAGGTAGGGAAACTGAAACTTTTTCGTTATTATAGGTACGATTACGAAACGTATGAAGGATGGGAATCTGAAAAGTGAGCCATTTTGGCTTAGTTATATTTGCCTCATTTTTTGACAGTGCGCTTTGTAGGGTACTATCGTTCTAGGTTTTTTATTATTCTAAGCCCCCTACTCAAATAGCCAACATTCTATGCGTTTAAACGCTACGCTTACTATAGAGCTTTAAAATAAGTAAACTATAAAATTACGTGCCGTAAGCTTGTCAATTCCATACAATACATCTAAATCTGTGATTTAAATAAGTTTGGGACGTGTGATTTAATTGTCTATTGCTCGTATTTAAGCTAGCGTTAAAAGTATAGAACGTTGGCCATTTGAGTGGAGGGGAGGTGGGGGGGGGGGGGGGGCTGTAACGACAACACGAGGTGCGGCGGGGCTCTATTTTTGAATCATTCGTTTGAAATCGTAACGTCACTATTTGACAACCAACACGTATTTGCACAACACAAACCTATTGACCCCGCGCTCCTGTGGCGTAAATACAAAGGCGAATGCAGCACAGACTGTAGTTGCTCTGTAACGCAGGTGCGTCCGTATGAATAAAGTATTACGATTGCACTACATACATTTGAAAATTGTCTACAATGTGATTGGCCTCGTAAGGCATTGTTTTACCGCTAACGGCTGCAATACAGATTACACTCGCTCTGTAATACAGACTGATACGCATGTCTAAAAACAAAAAACACGGCTGCGCTGCAGATCGCTAGTATTACAAATGCGATGGCAGACAGACAGAACTTCTTGCCGGTTCTTCTCGTTACAAGGCTTAGGGTTTGCGAACCGATGGCGTAGCTTCTTTGACATTCACAAGTTCTTGTAACAGCCTAGACTGAATAAATGAGTTTTGAATTTTGATTTTTTTTTTTAATTTTATCTATTTGATTATAATAGTTTGGCCTTGACCTAGCGATGAGTCAGTGCTACTGAAAAATTATTAGTAAAGATAAGTTATGACTTCTTTGAATCAATACTTTGTGGAGTAAGTAATACTTTCCACAGTTGCAACAAGAATCCTTTAATGCCAAAATTCATAATCTTGACTTCCATATTCCCAAAGTCTGATACTTCTAGCTTTTGGGATGTTTTCGTTTTTTGATATTGTCTACTTTATGTTGCATCCGCCTTTGTATTTACGCGGCCCGGTGACGGCGTCGCTGTCGTCTATGTAGTCGACGGCGTTACCTAGGTAAAATATTTGTAATAACACCTAATTCCGGTTCTGGCCACCGGGTCAGATGATAAATTTATGTCACTGTACTACACTGACAAATACTGATCAACGAGCGATTAAAAATACGGATTTTGCTATGTCGTATGAAAATTAGTAAAGAGCGTTCCGACGCCAGCCGAAGGATTCAAAAATAGTGCCCCCTGTACTTGTGCCTTGATAAGTTATCGCGTGCGAAAACCGTAATGTAAAATACACTTTAAAAATAGGTACATATTTTTGTGCTCAATACTAATTCGATTTGTACCTACTCGATAGGATACTATTATGATACCGGGTTTGTCTATTGCGCAGGGAATTCATCATACTGACCAGGCAGTGGTCGCCCAGCCGCCGCAAAAACCACTCCAGTCACAATTACTTTTTAGTAGTGTACAGAAGATACCTTCGGCATATCAAGAAATTCTTCAAAAACGCGACCGGGGTGCTGGCTCCGGTGCCGGCCCTGCCCAGCATCGAAGAGGTTAGTGACTACGGTTATCACAATTTTTCACGTTAACTTATAATATATTGTCACCTTAATAACCTGCAGCGCTTTATCTACATTTTATAAAATCCGAATAAATTAAAGTTTATTTTTATTAATAGTTTTGTCCCAATCTTTCCGTAAGCATGGTTAACATAGGGTACCCGGCCCTATTTTTGTCACGTGTATTAACTGAGGATAAAATTGTCATGTATATGTTATATTGTTTGATGGAATAATAGCATAGAACAAGCTTGCAGGTTAGAAAGGGGCAGTAAACTTCAAGCAATGCTTAGACCTATAAGTTAAGTAGCTAGGTACTTTGAAATTCAATATGTCAAGAAAATCCGTAATGGATGATTCGTAAAGAATTTGATGAAATTATTATTATTATATTTATAAACGTTGCGTAAAGATTAAAATCTTCATTTTTAGGTAAGTAAGTGGTTTGTTGCCAATATTCCCGCAAAATGCTGGTTGGTGTGAATAACATAGTAATTGAGTTACCTAATTGTGTATTTTAAATAAATACTTGTATACTCTTTAGTTTGGTTTTATTTTTTGTTTACAAATTTATTTCTTTATTTTCCACTTTTGATGTGTAATAATTATATCAAGATTGTGTAATAATCGGTCGAACCACAAAGTACGATTCACGTTCGTGCGAAAGATCGGTTGTGCGACTTTCTATTGGTCGAAAAGTGAAAAGTAAAAAATATAGATGTCAAAAATGATTTATTTCTTATAAAAAATATTTTATGTGTTTTCAAAGTGACACACACTTAACAAATTTGATTGGTCTTACCAGCAATTTTATTCTCGGTTGCATCCTTTCATCAGTTTTCGACTAACAGTTCATCGCTCAATCGATCTTTCGCACGAACGTGAATCACACTAATTATGATTCGACAGATAATTACACACTGCTGACTGACTTGTATTACACATCCAAATTACTTTTATTTATTTCTTTCTCTTGTTAAAAATGCCCGATAAAGCATTTATGTTTTATAAGATAGTAACGATGAATAACAACTACCCGTTTGCTCTAAACTTTATGGCATGTTCACACGGGCTTCGTACCACAGTATATATATGAAAACGTGAAAAAAAACCCCTAATATACATATACTGTTGTAGATCAGATCTTCCTATTTTGAAATCTACCTTATTCGCCCTATGACTAGATCGCGTTTTGCCTAAAATTCATCATGACTTGACAGTAAGGAAAATTTTAGGAAATTAAAATTTTAGAAAATGATATTTAAGAAGATTATGTTAAATATTTTTATGTCAAACAAAAATTATATTATGTCAACGTTTATCATACGAAATGAGACGATGTGTTTTTATATGAAATGTGACATACATTAGTCCGATTTTAGTCTTCAAGCTACTCCTAAAGGTTTTAGTCCAAAAGCGTTGTATACAACGTGTTACAAAAGTACCCCTAATGCCGAATATGGTGTAAAGGGACCATCAAACTGAACAACTTTTACTATGGGACCAACTCTGAAATCGCGAAATAATCAGCTGTTTCATACAATTTGATATTTTCGTAATTAATTTTTGTATGAAACAGCTGATTTTTATTTTCGCGATTTCAGATTTGTTCCCATAGTAAAAGTTGTTCAGTTTGATGGTCCCTATTACCATATTCGACATTAGGGGTACTTTTGTAACATGTTGTGTAGCCCGATGACTATGTAGGCGAATATGCGATTTATACTTATTACGTTTTAGGCACAGAGAACAAAGGCTGACCACTACCGGCCAACGCGCGATTTAAAATACGGATTTTGGCTATGTCGAATGAACATGAGTAGTAAAGAGCACTCGATGCCAGCCAAAGCATTTCAAAAACAGGGCTCCTGCAAGTGACAAGTGCTTATTAATTTGTCGACTTGTCGCTTTGTAAATAGGATTAACTCTTTTCAATTGCACTGGCACTTTTACTAATACTGAGAACTGTACATAGTGTTTGTCAGTGTGTTACACGCATGGATGAGTATATGGGAAAGGTACTTGTCATTAGCAGCTTACTTGTTTGGTTGTGTGTTTGTTTGTTTGTTTTTCGACCAAAGTACATACAAGCAAGGCCTGACGTTGCACAGCTGAAAATCTGCCATCATTTAGAGTATTATGAAATCCTTCTAGCCCAATTTTCAGCTCTATCAGCAATGGCCAAACTTTTTAAATCGTTTTCGAGGTCAGTATGCGATAGCAATGGTCGTAGTATCGCAGAAATCGCAGACAACAGAGAAACACAATTTAATAACGCGCGAAATGAAAGCGGTATGAGTAATATTCTATGAAGAGGGCGGGTCTTTTTTTGCGATGTCGCTTCCAAAAATCTGTTTCATCGCAAAGGTCTTATCCATAAACAAAAAAATATTCAACAGTGTAAGTCTCTCATGGGCAGTTTTTGAGATAAATGTACGAATTGAATTAAATTTGATTCTCACTAAAACTGCCCATGACAGACTTACACTGTTCAATATTTTTTTGCTCATTGGGGTAAAATCTTTGTGATGAAACAGTTTATTCAAACGACATTGCCAAAAAAAAATTGACCCACACATTATTTTTTAACCGACTTCAAAAAAAAGAGGAGGTCATCAAGTCGTCTGTATTTTTTTTTATGTATGTTTAACATAACTTCACCAGTTGTTAACTGATTTCAATTACTCTTTTTTTATTTGAAAGAACACAGTTCGTGTGTGGTCCCATAAAAAATACAGAGAACTGGCTATAGTAGTTTTTTTATAATACTGAAAAATAACAATTATTTGGCTTACCATCGCACGAGTTTTTGTTGATTTTCAGGTTCTTCTTTGTTTATGAACCGATTTCGATGATTCTTTTTTTGTTTGAAAGGGTGGTCACATTTAAATTTCATTGGTATTGGACCTTGGACTTCGAAGATACACAAGGGAACTCCTCAAAGTCAAGTAGGATATGTATAGTGATTGAGATATTGGTAGGTTTATGACAATTCAAAACAAACCGAGCTATGGTCTGCGACGTTTAGGACTAGACTTGGACTACGAAGTACGAAGGCACAACGGAACTCCTTAAAAACAAACAGCGTGAATTTGGAAATTGAGTTATGGGCGCTGTACCATAGAAAATATTATATGAAGTTAAAAAATATTTACACGCTTACATACCTTACCACAAATACTATATAAAGTAAAAAAAAATTTACACGCGTACATACCTACCACTAAAAAGTTGAAAATAAAAAAAGCTTTAAAAAAAAAAAGAAAAACCTCCTTCAAAAAGCCCGAAAACTAAAACAAAAACAGCTTTAAAATAAAATACCTTTAAAAAGCAAGAAATAATATTCAAATTATTAGTTACGCATATCCTATTATATCATATTAATATAACACGTCTTTTGAAGTCGGGTGGAGCGGGAGGACAAGTGCTTTTCTTTTTATTTCTAATTCTAAAAGCCCCATTATATACATTTTGATATTTGCGTAATTAATTTGTGTATGAAACAGCTGATTTTTTTTTCGCGATTTCAGAGTTGGTCCCATAGTAAAAGTTGTTCAGTTTGATGGTCCCTATCTACCATATTCGGCATTAGGGGTATTTTTGTAACACCTTGTATAATGTTTTGCATGCTCAAATACAATTTACTGATAGAAAGGGGTAAAGAAAGGGTACACTGGTAAGATTACCTGGTAAGACTACTGGGAACAGTGGGGTGGGTAGGTACCCAGACAATTATTAGATAATTATTTTTTGAATAGATGTAGGTACATCTAATAAAAAAATAATCGCCACGGTACCATCAATGGCACTGTCTAATGGTACCACAGCAAAGGAAGGGTTACAGGGGTACAGGGGTAGTAATATTGTAATTTTTCAAAAAACGATATAAATCATAATGGTCGAGAATATAGAGTAAGCAAAACATAAAGCATTATGTTATTTTTTATTGTTGCGTCCTTGTTGTTCGCTAGCCGAATGCAAAAATAATAGAAAACACTGCCACTTACAAGATGAAGGTATTCAAAGCTTGCCAAATTGAACTGAAAAGTAGTCCATTACATTTTAAATATATAGAGTTGTCAACTAAATCGTGTCCTTGGTACATCCATAAACTAATTTTTTTAATGGCCGCTACCATAAGTTGTACGACTTGGTAATAAACTCACTCGGTACGCCATAAATCATAAATAAGCAATAAACTTACTTACTTATACAGTATGTAAATTATTTGGGTTGAGAATAAACCAACGGTACATGCTTATTTCAATTTAATAAATATTATATTTATTACACATTAAAAAACATTAAATTATTTCGTAATCGGTAAACACAATTTACATCGCCCTGTAAAATCAACAAAGCAAGCGTAACCAACTTGTTTGTAATAAATGTGTATCCTTGACAGGGCCCTATTGTCACAATTTGACACCTGTCATGAAAGTTTTATATCCATTGCCTACTTTTATACCTGTGGTTATACGAAGTTACACCGCAACGTAAACCAAATTGTCACGTTATTAAATAGGGCCCAGGTTGAAGTTACTTCTTGTCAAAAAACAAATAATCGACTCAACACTGTACGTAGGTACAGTATGTTATATTTATTTATCAAAATCAATATTTTTGTATAAATCTTTAAACACCGTTTTTTAAACAGACGACAGCTCACGTCAGGTTATGCAGTTAAACTGCGAAAACAGCTTTTATTGCGTAGGGCATAAAGGCGGTCTTAAGGTCAACATGTGAAGTCTGAGGTGCCGTCGTGTGTACCATTGGATTCGGATTGCCGTTAGTTAGTTTACATACTGTATGTTAAGAGAGCATATTATATTTGAGGAGATAACATATTTTTGTCTTAAACTTTTTTTTATGTTTGCGGTTATGCCTGCATTTGAAACAAATTCTGTAAATCCATCCCACGACGGCTGAAATTATATGTATCAAAAATAAAGAAATTGCTAATAAACATAATTTACGTAACATTTTTGTAACTTATAAAATCCAAACAATCTTGGAAGTGTATTCTAAGCCGTAAGTGATGAATAGCTCATATTTGCCTGCAACCATTCAGCAGGCCGTCGCCGCGCCGTCGGGGCACTCAACAACACGAGTAATAATATACTCACCAACTGCCAATTTCACAAACATTAAAAATAATAGTTTATTGTTTTTTGTAATATTAAACATAGGAAATAGCTCATCTTAGCTCGGTGATGACCAGACTCCATCTAGAGCTGTTTTTAGTTACTCATTGTTTTCTCAAACACAATACCGTTATCACGTGGGCACGCGGGGCCCCCATCCTCAGGAACGAAAACTCTTCCAAACGTTGAAGTTGCTACAAGAATATTCCTTTGCCTAATGGTTAGCAATTGTAGCAGAGAGCGTTCATTTTCGCAACTTAAGAGAAAAAAATGAATTTTGAACAACAATGTTAAAAAAACGATTAATATTTGTCAATTATTATGCACATAGAAAGTGATTTACTTAAATAAATAATTTAAAAAAATAAAAAACCCGCCTTCATTAAAACACAAGTCAACTGAAAAGATGGAAACAAGATCAAATATTAAAGGCAACATAATAACAAGCAGTCGGAGGCATGTAGGTATGAAGTGACACTATGAATGATTTGACTTATCGTTAAATTATATGCCTGCGACTGCATGTTATTATGTTGCTTTTAATATTTGATCTTGTTTCCATCTTTTCCGTTGACTTGTCTTTTGATGCAGGCGGGTTTTTTATTTTTTTATTATTTATTTTTATTTATGTCTTTTTAGTTTTAAGTTCTTATAATTATATATTACGGTCATAATATACCTTTTAGAAATCCTTATGAAAAGTCCTTTAATGTATTAAAAAAATAGTTTTTTTTTCTCTTCAAATAATAGCACCGCACGCCGCTATGTTGGTTTTTCTAACGACATTTACCTAAGAACACTTGGGCTGTCAAGACAAATCTAACGATATACTAATGATATAAATCCGTTCGCTTATGGAAGATATGAGGTAATAAATAATATTACATACAAACATACATACAAGGTACGCGCGAAAAACATAATCCTCCTGCAGTCGGGTGAAAAGGGCTTTAAGGATATAATTGTCGCGACGGCCACACCGGTCGCGATATTTGTGCTGGCAACACAATATCAAGTGCCGCCATAATTCTATTGTCAAAGTCAAGTAAGCCGGCTTTGTGCTAATGTATCGTAAAAGTTATTGTAAAGTAATCTTGAGCCAGTATTAAAAGTATTGTATTGATAAAGTGCCTACCTGCGACAATAATAGAAGATTTTTCTCAACAGAAATCGTAACGAAAAAACCAGTAGCATACTAATATTATTAATGACATATTATATTATATATTTGATTACCCATAATAAAAAGAAGATCATAGTAGAAAAATGATAGTATAATTCCATCACCATTGACCACACCGGTGACCAGTCTCCGTCAGGTGGCCTGCTTACCTATTTGCCTGCCTATAAGACGTAAAAAATCTTTTTTCACTTTCCAAAAGGCCCCCAATTCTTGTGTGCCCTGGGGCCCCAGCATAGTTTAAGACGGCCTTGCTCAAATACATGGCAATTTCCAGGTACGAATATAAGATGAAAATGATAAAAAATACATTTAGTGCTAAAATCATCGGATAAGTTAGTAAAAAAAAAACTATTATTAGTTTTATTATATTGTGATCATAATTAAAAAAACTAGCTATTGCCACGTTCAGGGCAGTGAAAATATTTGTTTTAGCTTACTAAACAGGACCAATAAAAGTGACGCTATCTCGAAAGCCACTAATAACTCACAAACACTCTTGTAGCTGTAAGCAGCTGAGACAGATAATGGAAGCCTAAATTTAGCAAATTCCCAGACGCGAGAAAGCTGTGACAACTTACGTGTTTGACAGCGTAATGCCCACCACGATGCTAAAGAAACATTCAAGAGGTCATACCATCAAAAACTAATCTCCAACTTCAGTTAAAATATGATTGACATATTTGTTGAGCCAGAACTTGACCAAACAGGCCGCCTCGGGCGCGGGCGCGGGCGCGGGCCGCGGCACTGACCGCCTGCGCCTGAGTCGCTGCTGTAACGAATGCTCTTTTGTCCTCAGGTGAGTGAAGTAGCGCGTAAAGATCGCAGCCTGCGCACAGGCATCTGTACATAATCCGTGCTGGAGTTTTCCCGCCAGTAGGTCCTTCGCCTCCATAGAGGGCGTACGTCTCGCGTCGCCGCCGCCCGCGCGTCGTTAAAATGAGCAATAACAGAAGAAAACTATCCTTCCTAGGTTTTTCACCCCAAGTAAGTGACTTTTCTCACACATTGCATTCGCAGCCCGACCCGGTCAAGGCGACGACCTAGCAGTGAAATTTTAAATTTTAGTCCGCTCCCTTTATTATGAAAAACTAAATTCGTGTATTCATACCACACACGTCGTGTTTTATAACAGTCTATTGGCACCAATAACGAACCGCTCGCAGTTTTATGCGCGGTGGTGCGCGGAACTCGATAAGTATCGTTGATTACAACTAAACGAACTATGACATTTTTGTAATTAAAATTGTATCGGCGCGTGAATTTTGTACGCGAGCTGGTACTGCGCCGGTAAAGCAATTTAATGTCATTTAATAGTTCTGTCACGAATAGAGTTTCGATAGATTTATCTATAGTTTGCAATAGTGGGTGTTTAATGTGTAAAAAGTGGATCAAAATATTTGAAGTGAAATCATTTATGTCACGCCGTTTTATGGAATATTGCCGTTTCGACAGAAATTAAGTACGTTTTGTAAGTAATTAAAATTTAGTTCTCCAGAATGTTTTCGCAAAATACTCAATATGAAATAGTTACATACATGAGTAATCGGTCAAATATTAAAACAATAAACGGGTCAATGATATCTTTCAGAAAATGTGGAAATATGAAGGTTATTAATTAGGTCGATTACTTTTTCTTTTTCTTCTACGCGTTCAATTTTTTTACATTTTGGTAAAAGTTGATTGTAAACTTCCCATACATACATACGTAATACAAAAATGATTTGCAATTTGAGTTAATGAACTCTTTTTGTGATGTTATTCGGATTAAGACAGTATTTGTCTAGGCTTCTAGTAAATGAATAATCCAAACTAAACCAATATAAAATAAATGCCAATATTTTTTTCGTACGAAACTCTAAATCGCATTAATTTTTAATTGTTTTGGTATTTTGAATTTTTTTATTTTGTTAAACCCTAGACAAATACTGTCTTAATCCGAATAACATCACAAGGAGAGTTCATTATGCTCAAATTATCTAAATATTTTACTAAAACAGCCTTATTTTCCAGTTTCCATATTGCGATACAAAATAGATTAAACCAAGTACTAATATTTGTATACTTTTAATTATGATGCTCTATGCTCTTTTTGTAATAATTACGAGTATCATCGATACGACATACACAGCTGGCGGATCCAATGCCATCCGAGTCAGCGTTATTACAATGTTACCACGTGTTTCTTACTATTTTGTTTGTAAACATCGTGGTGCATGTTTAATAATTGAAAACTCTATTATTGTGTTTATTGATAGGGATAACAAAAAAATACATTAAAAAGATAATATAAAATATTAACACTTTAATTCGTTGGTAAATATAGTGAAATAACTTGTGGAAATAAAAAAAAACGGTGGAATTATGGCGTCGGAGGAATTTTAATTGCTTCTCATTTTAACTGTTTATTTAGTTAACTATGTCGTAGTGTCGTGTGTAATCAACTGTTATATTATTATTATATTTATCTAAAACAAAAATTAAGATTGTCGCCTAGATAGACTATATAGCTAGAGCACAATACTTGAATAGGCTATTTGACTTGGGAATGGATTCTACTTTTAAATTCCTATACATAGTAACGAACTGACAATAACAGACGTTGCCAAACTTATGTTCATGGCTTGAGTAGCAATAGAGACGGCTATGGTTCTACCGTTTTGAATTTGGAATAGGAACTTGTTCGCTAACTAAGTACTGAAATTCATTCCCCGCACTGAATTTCAGATTTAGAACGTGATGAACCGACCCCCATGTAAATGTGTACTGACTGGAATAGTAACGAATCCCTTTCTTTTTTTAAGCAGCTTCAATAGAAATATATTTTTAAGAGCAAAAATCTCTCTCTTTCCCTACCAACTATATTTATTTAATAGTTGATAGTTGATCATTAATGTTTTTGTAAGCATTGATTTCCAAGTTAAATTTGATATTTAGTACTAACAGATTTCCACGCCCAACGGAGGCAGAATATGCAGATCGTGTATTATATTTAGTCATCAATGTATTCTACCATATTCTGGGAAATAAATGATGATTATTATTATTATTACTCTGGAAGACAGTTCCAAACTTATATTATTATTGGTCGGGAGCGGGTTGTATTGCAATCGTTTTTATTAAGTTCGTTGTTTTCAATAAGTGTTTTGCCTTTGCCCCAGCGATGAAGATATTTATGGTTAAAAGAGCCAATTCCCGTTGTCCCCCACTAGGGGATATCGGGAAAAGAAGTAAGTATGGAAAAAGACTTTTTTCCCGATACCCCCCAGTGGGGAACAAAAGTGGGGGACATCGGATATAGGCCGTTAATAGCCCATTTCAATCTTTATATTTTTTAGTCTCTACACAAATTAGTTAATTTAAATTTCCAGCAGAAGCTTAACGTATAAATTAGTTCCACGTGTCCGTCCATTAGTCACTCCATATGTAAGTACCTATCGCTCGTTCTACACGAATTATTGTTATTCAAATTTTCAGTGTATTTTCATACGAAGTGTAAGGCGACGACACGGAAGTGATGTAGTTAGGTGTCGTCCTCGTGCCGACGAGTCGTTCAGGTGCTACTCTCATTACTGCATCGCCGCTAAATAAATTGCCCTTCAGACGAACATCACTTTGAAAATATACTACTCAAAACAAAATACGGGCCACTATATGGTTTTCCATACGAATGAGCTGTTTTTAAAAAGTTTTTTTTTAATATAAATTCAATCGCAATTTATTTTAATTTGGTATTGTTCGAAAGCTGTAATAGTGAACTTGCGGATTTTATAGTCGAATTTACTGTACATTTTCTCCTATTCGCCGTGTGTCAGTTCGAATAGTAATAAAAACTGGAGTTTCATAGGAAAATATGCGTAATTTAACATTTATCAATGATTGTAATTGTAACTGACACGGCTAATAGGAGGAATTATACAGCTTTGTCAGTAATGTCCGCAAAATCACTATTACGAGTACTTACCTACAGCTTTCAAAAAAATATCAAATACAAATAAAATCAGATTGAATTTATCAGAAATCCATAACATATTTTAACCCCATTTTCTATTGAGCAGTATAATACTCGTATATATAGGCTGCCATACGTCCCGTGTATACAGGACTGTTACCGTATTTGACCATAGCGTCCCGTATTGCTACACGTCCCGTATTTGTCTAGTATTTTCAAGATTTGCTAATGTGGAGAGAATATTTTCGTTGATGACGGCTCAATGGACAGACAAGGGACGGACGAATGAAACAGGTTATCTGTAGAGACTATTGAATCTATATTGATTTGCTATTACAATTTTAAATGACATGCTGGACCTCATTTAAGCAGAGTCCACTATTTAAGTTTTGAATGATGACTGACTGACACAGTTGCATACAAGACTCTATCTACCTACACCCATAATATGAACCCTCTATAAAAGGTTCTGAAACCATAGGGTGTTGTACAGTGTTGTATGAACTCTATGTAAATTCATGGAAAGTTTAATTGCTGAGTATCTAATACAAGCAAACTATAATAATAGAATTATTTATTGTAATAATAATTTACAATGTGGATCAATTTTTGAAATGCACTTGAATATTTGCACCCTGTTGAATGTCGGCAGATCCTGATGTACTCGAAATATGTCGACGGAATTTATATTCCCCACTACGGCGGCGCTATGGTGACTTGCGCGTGCATGGCAATGTTTTTTTTATTCATAAATATTTTATTCATAAATACCATGAATTGAGTAGTGAGAATGTGGCTGTTTGATAAGTAAAGTTGCATTGTGAAATTTAGTAAAACATTATGACACTCGTTTGGATGATATTATGGTTACTATGACACTGGTTGTTTTAATGATGCCAATAAGCTAACTGTTTCAGAAACGTATATAGATGATTTAAAACACTATTTGTTCGGTTGTGTGTGTGTGTGTGTGTGTGTGTGTGTGTGTGTGTGTGTGTGTGTGGCTCCGTGAGCTATAGACCTCGCGTTAAACAACATACAATTTGAGCTACTTTTTAAAAACAAATAAATAGTATAAGCAGTCATATTACTCATGTCGTCATAACCTTATTATTTTCAAAAATGTTTTCATTGATTTAGAACTATAAGCTTTGAGTCTTCTAAAAATATTAAAACAAAATTTAGTTTGCACCGCTAACAAAAAAGATTTTTTACTTTTTCAGCATTAATTACTTCACAAAATTAAATTATAATAATCATTAACTTAAACCAATTAAAACTGTTGTTTATTGTAAATTTCTGAACGTCTCCATAAACTCATCGCTTGAGGGTCGGCTCACGAGCAGCTCCAACCCCGGCGACCGCTGCAACAGCAGCTGCAGCTGCAAAGGTGCCGGAACGTCGGGAAAATCAGTAATCAAACTAATTACTTACCAAAGTACTTTCAATAACACCGCGTTGGTGTCCGTTAAAAAAGTGTTTTGTTTTATTAACCGACTTCAAAAAAGGAAGAGACGACGGTATTTTGTTTTTGTATGTTTTAACATAACTTCACCAGTTGTTAACCGATTTCAATTATTCTTTTTTTATTTGAAAGAACATAGTTCGTGTGTGTTCCCATAAAAAATTACAGAGATCTGGGTAGTAGTTTTTTTTAATAATCCTGAAAAATATCAATTATGTAGCTTTACCATCGCGTTTTTTTATGTATAGTGATTGAGATTTTGGTAGGTTTATGACAATACAAAACAAACCGAGCTATGGTCTGCGACGTTTTGGACTACGAAGTACGAAGGCACAACGGAACTCCTTACAAACAAACAGCGTGAATTTGGAAATTGAGTTATGGGCGTTGTACCATAGAAAATATTATATGAAGTTAAAAAATAAGTACACGCTTACATACCTACCACTAAAAAGTAGAATATAAAAAAGCTTCTTAAAAAAAAAAGAAAATTTCATTCAAAAAACCTAAAAACAAAAACAAAAACAGCTTCAAAATGAAATAGCTCTAAAAAGCAAGAAATAATGTTCAAATTATTAGTTACGCATATGAATATTATTTCTTGCTTTTTAGAGCTATTTAATTTTGAAGCTGTTTTTGTTTTTGTTTTTAGGTTTTTCGAAGGAGGTTTTTTCATGTCTAGTGAGCGCGTATAGCTTGAGAAGTGAATAATTGCAGCTTAAAGCGTAGCAAAAACGTGGCACAAAAATGTCAAGGTTAAAAGTTAACTGAGTGTAGTTACATGACAAATCTGTGATGAAATGGCTGGCTCGCAACAAATAAATAATGCCGTCAATGAATCATTGATTATAACGGCTCGTTGACACTCGGAGCGGCGCCGGCGCGGCCATGGCGCATGGCGTCCGAGTTGCACCGGTCAATAATATCCTATCGATGTGTAATAAATATCGATTTTATTAGGGACTTTGCACGGGTGAGTTAGCCGCGGCGCGGGCGCACGGATCGCCTTCGACTAATTGATTAACACTCGGAAATTAAGGGAAAATTGTGTGTTTAAATAGAAATTAAGGTTATTTGAAAGCATTTTCATGCTTTTCAACTTTTCTATTTGGTACAATACAAAAATACATTAATAGATAATACTTATAAGCTCTATTTTAACTTTACATGTATATCTGTTTTACTTGACTTCATTGATCGATAGAGCGCGAAGCGCGAGCGAAGCGTCTCCGGTTCAGTTTGGGCAAAAATGCTTTGGTATGTTCTTCCGGTGTCCGGATGTCCGTATGTTCTCCTCTACATGTCGCATTTCTCATCCGATTCTAGTGAAATTTTGTGAGCAGTGTTCGATATTTATACAGAATTTTATGGTCGATACAGTTTTTCGATTTTTTTTTAAATGGCGGAGAGATATGTAAAAATATCATATTCCAGCCGTTTTGAAAAGTGTTCAAAAATAACAAACCTTTTTTGTTAGCGGTGCAGAGCAAATTTTGTTTTGTATTTTTATTTTTAGAAGACTCAAAAGTTCATAGTTCAAAATCAATCAAAACATTTCTGGAAAATAATAATGTTGTAAGTTGTGACGGAACTTACGATTGCGTATATTATTTCGATTTGAATTACTTTGGATTTTCTATAAGGACTTCGTTACTGGTTGGAATAATAATATTATTCTGTCTATCTACAGAGGTAGAACGTTATGGGACCAATAAATCAAGTAATTGTTTGCTCTAAAATGTGTATTTGACTTGATGCGGTCCCTTAAGAATTTCTTTCCATCTGAATATGATATTAACGGGGTCATACTAAAGGAAGTGGAAGAAATTCGAGATCTGGGTTGACACCCAGATCTCGAATTTAGTGGATAGAAAACTAAACTTTGTTCCACATATTAATAACATAGTTAAAAAAGCGGCAGGGATGTTGGGATTTATTAAAAGAACGACAAAAGGCTTTCGATCTACTAAAGTGAGAATAATACTGTACAATGCGTTATGCCGAAGTATTTTGGAGTACGCGAGCGTAGTCTGGAATCCCGTGTATGCAGTGCACTCTCAACGTATTGAAAACATCCAACGTGCCTTCACTAGACATCTTGCATACTTATCGTCGGGCATATCACACAGAACTCCTTATCACCTAAGACTGAGCTTTTTCAACATGCGCTCACTGCGATGTCGGCGAACTGTCCAAGATCTAGCGTTTCTGCACAGACTTCTCAATGGATCTTTACAATCTAATGAGCTCGTGGTCAACTTCGCAATCAGTGTTCCATATCGTCTTCCTCGACATCCAATAAAGAAAACTTTTGCGCTACCTACTTTTAAGACCAATCTTGGACGAAACGCGCCTTTATTTCGCTGCTGTGCTCAGTATAATAATCTCAAAAGAGATAACTCTGATGATATCGATGTTATCGCGACTCATTACCTAAATTTAAGTCCAGTATCTTTAAATTATTAGAGTGTAATAATCAATAATAATAATACTGTAAATTAATAGCTTTCAATTTTTATTTTTATTCATTTTAATTTTTCAAATTTATTTTAGCATGTACTTTGACACAATTAATGTTTTAAATGTTGTGTACGCCTATAATAGGTGTATATATAAGTATTGTGCTCCACTGTTTAACTTATATTAACAATGTTAAATATATATACTGTTGGTGTACCTTTTCCATAAATAAATAAATAAATAAACACTGACCCGCGACCCGGCAACTCACAGACACACTAGTTTTAGTTTTTAGACTCAATACTTTGAAATGGAAAAACTTTTTAGGGATTATGATGTACGACATACTCGTATGTAGGCGTCTAAAGCTTATGTATGACATATTTTTTACAAAATATCGTGTTCAGCTCGTAGCAGCTTAAATGTAGTCATTTTAACAATGTTTTTTAAACAAATAGTTTATCAACGCCCGAGCGGCCGAATGCGACTGGATAACAATGGAATATCCATTGTGTCTCATTTTCCTGGCATTGAAGGGTTAAGATTTTTTAAAATATTTCCATAGATTTAACATATTATGCATTACTTTTTGTAATTATAAATTAATATTCAAACCTCTAGGATTTGGTAAACTGTCTGTTATAATGTGTAAATCAAAAAATAATGGGTTCCACTGTTAGCCGAGGCTGAAACAATGTGTGCTTTGTGCAACAGGCGGGCGATGGACAATGCCGGTGCGTAATCACCCATCTATTGTGGATCACTCGACGACAGACTCGAATTCAAATCATGTATTTAAGACGATCTTTAAAAAAAAATCAGTTTTTGAAGTAATGCCATAGGTCGTACGGACCTGAAATCAAGATATAAGTATATTTCTTTATATCTTTGTCCAGACACGTATTAAACCAGAAACACGATTTCATGATTTTGGCTCGATACGTATTTAATTTCTAAATTCCTCTTTTAAAAAGTCTTAACTTTGAGATTATTTAGAAACAACATTAGTTATTCAAGTCGAAATTGCATTAAGGCTCCTATATACCCTCATTTTAGCACTTTTGTGAACTACTACTACAACGAACAAAATTTTACTGAGGTTATTGTTTGTAAATAAACTATAGAACCTTAGCTTCAATCTGTACATGTGAGTTTTCGATACATTATGTACTTAGCGAGCAATCAAATTTAATTAAAATGAGGGCGCCACTTGAGGTATATAGGGGCCTTAAATTGGCATCATCAATATTCACAATCGTGTCGAAGCAACTCTTTAATTGCTATAGTTATTTACTATGAATTGATTTCGTGATTTCTTCGCGTAATCTGCCAAATCGCTCTCTCTATCTCGCTCCGGCGCGCGACGTTTTCTCATTGCTATCTCGCTTTACTGTTAAAGCGCCTTAACATTCTCATTTTACTGAAAAACTACTAAAAGAATTCACCAAAAACATATTGTTAACTGTTCCAACTATATTCTGATTTGTCTGGTATTTTATAAATTCAATGAAGTTTCGGTTTTGCAGTGTTGATAAAACCTAAATACTTAACTACGTAGTGAATTATGAAAACGATAATCTCGACGACATCATTTCGATTGAATATCATTTTCATATTCAGGCGACGCCTGTACGTACATCGTATATCGTTAGTTTGGTAACTTATGGTTGTAGATAAAATAAAACGATAAAAGAAATACATAAATAATTAACCGAACCCATGAAACGGAGAAGGATATAATTCGACTGTATAAAGAAATTTCCATAAATCGAATTTTAAGAATAAAATCCTAAAAAGCATAAGCTTTTAACTGTAATATAATTATGTATTAAAATAGATTTTCAATATCTCAAAAAATATATTAATTTTCCTAATTTGTGACATCACACATTTTCGTCAAATTTTGTATGAAAAATGCAAGTCATTAAAACTATATATGAACTGCTTATTATCTTCTTCGTTTTTTGTTATATTAAAATATGTTTTACTGTTATGTGAACATAATTATTAAAATTAAAATATTAGAATTATAAAAAAATAGAAACTTCTTTTTCAAAAAATAATTTAGGTAGATGCCTTGAAATGTTATTTGCTTAATAATTTAAAAGAAATATTATTTGCTTCCTTTAAGTTTTGTTTTTTGAAGACGGTTTTAATTTTTTTGTAAACAATTTTTTTACTTTTTACCGTTCGAAAATAATGTTATTATGTATCATCCCACTCGCGTGCTATACCAAAGTTGCGCAAATTATTATAATTCAATATCAAACTTGTCTCTGTTGTTCGCTGGAAATAGTCTTTTTACTAAAGTTTTTCTACGATAAATCACGTCATAGAGCAAAAAACTGATAAGTGCGAGCAGTAGGCATTTAAAAGCAATGAGTCTGCTTGTTTCTGACTTTACATTGGGTTCCTATTTAATATAAAATTTAAAATTAAAGTCTCTTCCACATAAAGTGTATTTTAGTCACAATATTTTTAATTGCTTAAAGGGAGGGACGGACGTATGAAGGACTACAGCGACATAAAAAAATAATAAAGCATACTTAGGTGATTTAATAACGTTGCTTTTAAGTTCTTGACGACTCTTAAACGTCATTTGTGCCACGGCACAACGTCTCGTGCCGTTTCACGGTGACGGCGCTACGACGCGCCGTTTCACGGTTAGCTTCGCCGCGCCGCGCCGCGCCGTGCCGCGCCGTGGTGATATTGTCCGAGCCCACAATGATACGGAATTGCATTGCTTCAAACATTATGTGACTTAAACTCCAACAGAACTGCCTATTTAATTAATTGCATTGTTTCCCAATGACCCAAACCAGCGAACCAAAATCTATGGAAGGGTAATTGCGAAGAAATATTGTTTAAAAAAATCGCACCACGGGACTAAAAAATGACAACACGTAACCGGTGACAGGCGTTAAAGCGTTCTTTACAATTATTGCAGTTTGTATTAGTAGTTATTAGAAATGACGTCCTGTGTAGTCAAATGGTGTTCAAGACGCAAAATAGACAGTAAAAGATGCAGAAATATTTTTTCGTTTAGGTGTAGAAAATATCTATGAGTATACAAAAGCAAGAAATAATATTAAAATCTGCATAAGTACCTACGCATATCTGATATAAAATAACGTCTTTTGAAGTCGGGTGAGGCTAAAAGATATTTTTCTTTTTTAATTTATATAAACATTTATCGTGGTTTCTCTTTCTCAATTTGATTTTTTAATTCTTAAAGCCCCACCCGACTTCATAAGACGTTATTTTATATCAGATATGCGTAGGTACTTATGCAGATTTTAATATTATTTCTTGCTTTTTAGAGCTGTTGTTTTTTGAAGCTGTTTTTTATAGCAATTTTAAGGTTTTTTGAAGGAGGTTTTTCTTTTTAATTTTTAAAAGCTTTTTTATTTTTAACTTTTTTGTGGTAGGTATGTATAAGTAAATTTAAGCAACGATATACATATATTTTATTCATATTTCACACCTTTTAATGGTATAATACTCCTAATAACTCAATTTCCACTTTTCGCACTGTTAATTTTAGCAAGGGTCAGTCATGGGGTGCGTGACCAAAGTGTATTATCTCGAGCTCCTCCGTGCTTCACAAGACACGTTAAGCCGTTAGTCCCAGCTACATTTGCACTCATTAACACCCACCAATCCGAATTGGGCCCGCGCGGTGGGTTATGGTCCACCCTATTCATCAGCCCATAAGTAAGGCTTGTATCCCAGCCCCAGCAGTGTCAATAAAAATGGCTGATGTGAAACCTTTCAATACCGTAGAGTAATCACTAATACACTATCCTATTTGATTTTGAAGAGTTCTCTTGAGTATCTTCGAAGTCCAAGGTCCAATGTGCAGGAAATTTTAATGGTAACACCCTTAAAGTATCCCCTTTCTAACAAAACAAGAATTATCTAAATCGGTTTATAAACAAAGAAGCTATGTCTGAAGATCTGTTAAAACTCGTGCAAAAGTTACCAAAAAATTACAGTATTTTCAGGATTACTCGAAAACTATTAAACCGATTTAATTTTTTTTAAAATTGGACCAATTGGGGAACAAACCTGATAAAGTGGCGTTTGAATCATGTCAATTGGTTCAGCCGTTTTCGAGTAATCGGTGGACATACATATTTAAAAAAAAACAAATAAACAGCCGAACATAGAACCTCCTCCTTTTTTTGAAGTCGGTTAAAAATGATGGTCGCTATTATGCAACCAGTGTTCAGTTCAGTCGCTTTTAGCTCAATCCACTTAGGGCTGATTTTTCAATCCTCAGCTTAACATATATCAGTCGGTTTAAATATTAGCAAATATAATAAGAGCTTTTAAAAATTAAAAAGAAAAACCTCCTTCAAAAAACCATAAAAAAGATGGTCATAAAAACAGCTTAAAAAAGCGACAGCTCTAAAAAGCAAGAAATAATATTAAAATCTGCATAATTACTATTCAAGTACGCTTATCTGATATTAAAAAAAAAATCTCCATCTTTTGAAGTCGGGTGGGGCCAATAGATGTATTCCTTTTTTAATTTATATAAACTTTTGTCGTGGTTTCTCTTTCTCAATTTTATTCGTTAATTCTAAAAGCCCCACCCGATTTCATGAGACGTTTTTTTAATATCAGATATTATGCGTACTTGAATAGTAATTATGCAGATTTGAATATTATTTCTTGCTTTTTAAAGCTGTCGCTTTTTTAAGCTGTTTTATAGTCATTTTTTGGGGTTTTTTGGAGGAGTTTTTTTTCTTTAGCTTTTTAAAGCTTTTTTATTTTTAACTTTTTTGTGGTAGGTATATATTATATGTAAATGTAAAGCGATGATATAAATATATTTTATAAATATTTCACGTTTCAATGGTACTCGTATAATACTCCGAATAACTCAATTTCCACTTTTCGCGCTGTTAATTTTAGCAAGGGTCAGTCATGGGGTGGGTGACCAAAGTGTATTATCTCGAGTTCCTCCGTGCTTCAGAAGACACGTTAAGCCGTTAGTCTCAGCTACATTTGCACTCATTAACACCCACCAATCCGCATTGGGCCCGCGTGGTGGGTTATGGTCCATTCATCAGCCCATAAGTAAGGCTTGTATCCCAGCCCCAGCAGTGACAATAAAAATGGCTGATGCGAAACCTTTCAATACCGTAGATTAATCACTAATACACTATCCTACTTGATTTTGAAGAGTTCTCTTGTGTATCTTCAAAGTCCAAGGTTCAATGTGAAGGAAATTTGAATGAAAACACTCTTAAAGTATCCCCTTTCTAACAAAACAAAAATCATCTAAATCGGTTTATAAACAAAGAAGTTATGGCTGAAGTGAAGATCCGTTAAAACTCGTGCAAAAGTTACCAAAAAATTACAGTATTTTCAGGATTACTCGAAAACTACTGAACCGATTTAAAATTGGGACCAACTTGGGAACAAACCTGATAAAGTAACGTTTGAATCATGTCAATCGGTTCAGCCGTTCTTGTCCGTGGACATACATAAAAAAAAAAACAAATAAACAGACGAACATAGAACCTCCTCCTTTTTTTGAAGTCGGTTAATGAGAACACTCTTAAAGTATCTCCTTTTTAACAAAACAAGAATCACCTAAATCCGTTCATAAACAAAGAAGTTGTGTCTGAAGATCCGTAAAAACTCGTGCAAAGATTACCTAAAAAATTACAGTATTTTCAGGATTACTCAAAAACTACTGAAAATTTAAAAAAAAATGGGACTAATTTGGAAACAAACCTAATAAAGTAACGTTTGAATCATGTCAATCGGTTCAGCCGTTTTTAAGTAATCGGTGGACATACATAAAAAAATAAAAATATAAAACAAATAAACAGACGAACATAGAACCTCCTCCTTTTTTTGAAGTCGGTTAAAAAGTCATTATAATTCTGAGACAGTTAAATTTAATGACAGACATTTTCAATTTAGCGGTATAATACGCTATCAAACAGATAAAGCTTTATCTAGGCATTGAAAAATCAGACCTAAGTTGTCATTTTTGTGTGGTGCCATTTTTTGAGCACAATGCTTGTTCCATAGATTTTAGTTCGCTGACTCAAACATACTCTGGCGTCCTTTCCATGTGTTCCAGTGGAAGTCTTCACGTTATTTGGAGAGTTGTTGAACGTGGACAACGCGGTAACGGGTGGCGATGATGTCGCGCACGAGACGATTCTACATACATATCTAATGTGAATATCTAAAAATGAACTTCGAAAATGTAATTATTAACGCATTACGTAACAAGGAAGCTGGTAATTTTGACAATACGCCAAATTGTTGGTGGTTTGTTTTGTTGCGAGCTCACGCGGAGACACCTGCCTGCCATGTTGGCGGTCGTTCAAATGTCTTCGGTATTTATGTAATTATCGGTAGATGGAGACACTTGTTTATCGAGATTTTGTGCAAAAAATTTTTATTGTTCATCAATACAATATTATTTTAATGTTGAAAAAAGCGGTAAAAAAACTCGTCTACCACAATCAATTTGACGTTCATGTTAACTTGAGTTTCGATTGAAACCTATTAGCTCAACTTTATACTCACAAAAACGAAAAATAAAGACCGCTAATAATCACTTATTAGGTGATTATTAGCGGCAAAGGAAAGGCTAATAAAGCAGTTGTATTGCGTGTTTTTGTACGTGTTCGTGGTTTTCCTAGTTCTCCGTTATTACCTTTCATATTTCAACAAATAAATCATCTTTTGTTCCTTCAATTTACTATCATATTATACGATTTGGCGAATTACTTAGTACCTACCCGATGTCGAGTCCATGTTTTAATTAACATTATATTTTTATACCCTATTAATTAATAAAATTATTTTATTATCAAAAAATCATCTCAAAGAGTGAATAATTGCTACCCTTCTTCTTGAAGCTAACCTACTTCTAATAAGTCTACATATTTACAAATTTTATTCTACGATTAAAATCAATGTTCTCACGCAGTCTCCACGGCGCGGCAGACATACATCTGCTGTTCACTGTACCGTACATTTATCTGAATATTCTACTCTGTGAGTAGATCCTACACCTACACAGTGCAGCGCATAACTTGTGCTTGAAGCAGCAGCAATAGTGCGTGCCGTGGAATCCGTTTGAGACGCATGAACGCATCGCATCAAACAGATTTTAGTGCTTGAAGTCATAGCACACTATCTTTTGCATGCGCCCCACGTTTTTAGATTTTTAACTTCTGAATAGGGTTATAAGCCTTTACGGAAGAAATTATTTTATATTTATTAGTCCGTTTTAAAAAACGTGTTTTTTTTTAAAAGTTTTTTTAAATTATTATTTTCTGCTTTTTAGTCATCGAGCTAAAACTATAAATACACCATCTCCTATCGGAGTACTTGTCAAGATAAATCAAACGAGCCCAAACTTGATGGGGTTGTATGGTTTTATCACAGAGTTCCTGTGGCCACAGGAATTCTTCCGGCTCCATCATCAGATCAGCTCAATGACACCATAATATTGCATTGTCTTTCAGTTCTGACCTATATATGTTCAATGTTTTAAGTCTCTATCTCATCGGGAAGCGATTTGCAAAATTTGTGGACACACAAAGAAACAATAAACAACAACCAACCTAATTAAATAGTATTAAAAGTTAGGCCCGTGAGTTCATGAAGTTCGAGTTGCAGTGCAGCGTTTGCTAAGCGCTTCAAGTATGTGCACACAATTAGGTAGGAAGTTAACTTGATTGTTCTTAAACTATATCGGTTGAGATGAAAGTAAACCTTCAACGGAACTTGTGTATCCGAGAACGTTAGTCTGGTTATAGTTCGCTGGCTTTTAATACTTATTATTATGTTGGGATAGCTATTGGCATTACTGTCCAGTGTTAGTTCCAATCCAATCACTTTATGTAGCGGACGGAAAATATTTCTTTGAATTTCTTTCACGTATTGTATTGTGGTAGGTGTTCTTTTGGTTGAAGTTTTAATTGGGAATACTTTTAAAATACGATTTTATAAAAAAAAACATCACCATGCATCATTTTCTGCAATAGTATTAAAAAAAAAATATTCTGGCTAAAAGGAGAGTTTTTAATGGATTATCGGTTTTATGGTTTACAAAAAGTATATTATATTAACGATTGTGAAAACGTATCAACTTTCGTAGAATGGAAACAAAAACAGTTTAGTACAAACATACAGATTAAATAACACTTACTTAGATTTTGCGATTGGATTTTCCTAGTAAATAACACAAAGGTTATTCGTAAGCCCTCTTACGATGAGAAACGAGTATTGTTTACTCTACGGACGTTTTTTTTATCTAATCTAAAGCTGTGGTTTAACTTGTTGTGGTCAAAGATTAACCACACAAGCGTCGGTGTGGCGGCGACCACACATGATAGGCACAACACTAACGGCAAGATCCATTTGACAACAATGTTATCAGTCAAATATTGTCTTGTTTTAGTGGATTTGGTTTGAGTACAGAAACATGGACAAACGGTGACTTTGGAAGAAACAAGGGTTAAAACATTTCCATAACTCTTACCCTAAACGATTTAAAAAAAATATTATAAGAATTTACTTCTGTCAGAAAGAAGTCAGTCTGTGAGCAAAGGAGGTCCTTAAAATAGAGAGTGCGTGTTTTGATAGTTCCGAAAGAATAAAGGCGAGCATGGATGCTGGAGTGTCGAATCAGTCGCGTATAGTGCGATGGTGGCCCACTGCGGCATTTAAAGCTTATGTTAAATAATGTATTACATTATATTATTATTTGTAGATTAGTTATTGATAAAGAGACCAATAGTGAATAAAATAGTGGAAATAGTGGCGGGAGTGCCATCATCTACAATGCGAAGCTAACAATGTCTTTATAAAGTTGTGAAATAAGTACATTCAACATGTTCTGTATTTTATATTTTTTTAGCTTGTCTACAAAATTTTATTATTTACGTAGTGTCGTAGCGCAGAATATGATGTATGGTTGTAGTTAAAATTGTAATGTGTGTTCATTGTAACGTTATGATATTTTTATGTTTTTTGTAAAAACATAATTTTAAATTTTTTTTAAAGATCGTCTGATTGTAAAAGCAATATCTATGAGGTTACTGATTGTTACCAAACAGGTAACAAATATCATCATTAATAATGACACAACCACTGTGTTTTACACCTAAATAATGTATTTCAGTGACCCATCTTGACTCGACCGCGACCGTGACCAGCGTTGATTAGCGGCTGGCTTGGCGACTGACCCGGAGAAGCGTGACGGGTTCATTCACCAATCTCTATGTGAAATCAAACTGTTAAGATGCGTAAAAATACACAAGGACTGCTAACTCTCGTAAACCGATCACGTCTTCCGACGAAAACGAGTTCAATGGTAATTAAACTGGCAAACTACCCGTAACACAAAAAAAACTATCGAGTGTATATCGAATTGGTATCGAGGACAAGTTTAATGTCACATTTTTGTGTTTGAAATCTTCGTTCCCTTTACAGTAGTAGGTGGCATTTTACAAATTTTAATACAACGACTTCTCATTTCTGCTTGATACAAATTTGACTCGATAGTTTTTCATGCTTTGGGTATAGACAGAGTAAGGCCTTGTCCACATCACCACGGCACGACGTCGTCGCCGTGGAACGGTGCGGTGCCGTGGCGCGGCACGTTGCCGTAACGTGGGAATTTACGTTGCCGTACCGTAAAAATGTACCTCACGACACCGCAAAGTTACACGTTGCCGTGCCTTGTAAACTTTCGGTACATTCTTCACCAAATAAATAACAGTCTCGTTGTAGATATGGACCGCACAAAACGTATTCTGCTTCTGTTGTTATTAAAAAGACGAAGAGATAAGTTGGAGAAAAAAAAATTAAAAAGACAGTACTGGGTGCATCCATATCTTTCAATTATGAATAGTGATGGGAATCATTTCACGAGAAAATATGAAGCGTTGAAAACCTGTGACCATAAATTTTACAGTTATTTTAGAATGTCTGTATCAAGTTTTGAAGAATTACTAACAAGAGTTGCACCGCGTATACAAAAACAATTTGTATTTAGAAAACCTGTTGGGCCTTTGGAGAAGTTAGGATTAACTATAAGGTAAGTAATGAAAACAATTTATATGTATGTAATATTTTTTTATGTTCTTTATTTTTGATAATAATAGCAAGTTTAATATTTACTAAATCTAGAGTATAAAAATCACAGTTTTCGAATGAACGATTTGCTTTTTAATAATAATAAACACTAGAAAAACAATTAGGTAAATCACAATCAAACCTCTTTTATATTCATAATGATGTACATATGTACGAGTACAATTATTAATATGTTTATTTAAAATATTAAGAACAGTAGATATTGGCCTCAAAAATGCCTACATCTATATAAATACACAATAATAACTTAATATCTACTTAAAAATCACAGTTTTCAATCGGCTTATTTGCCTGTTTAACCTAACAACTAGCTAAAAATCACAGATTTTGCGGGGTTACTGGCTTGTATACCCGTAAGATTACAGTTATAACTAAGAAAAACAATAACAGTCTTTAATAACCTTAGATAAAATCACAGATTTTGAGTGGCTGAACTACCAACGTTACAATTATAAGATAAATAATAGAAAAATAATTCAACAAATTTACTACGTAGTTATCATTATGATAAAAAATATAATATTTCTTTTAATTTATCTTAATTTTCAAGAAAAATCATATGTTGATTCCAATGCACTTGCTTCATCTTCGCAATCATTTGATAGTTCTTCGAAAGTTGAGTTTGGTGGTTTGGAATTTGATGAAGTCGATGGTTGATATATACTACTTGTACTTGGTGCTGGTGTTTTAGAAACGTTTGATGACATTGTTGATTGGTATGTAAAAGTTTGTGTTGGTTGATAATTAGTAGTATATGATGATTGTGATCTTTGGTACCTATCCTGAGAAGCTGTATGATAACCAGTTGATGTTTCATACTGATATGAAATCTGATGTAAATCAGTTAGGATTTGTAAAACACGACTTTGAAACATTAGAGTTTGATGCTCATTCAATGTGTTCAATGATGGTAATATGGCCTTAAAAAATGACAGATGTCTATTTTCTGTTTCCTTTAGGGCTTGGAGAATCTCATAATCGACTTCATCATTGTTTTTTTTTTTTCGTGGAGTTGGTTGATAACGTGATCTTTTATAATCATTTTTTTCATATGGTATCTCGTCTTCTTCATCTTCTTCCATTATGCTTGAGTCAGTTAAATTTGCAGCGTTTTTTTTTAGAAACAGAAGTTGCTTATACAAATGATACTCCTTAATTTTGCTTGCACCAGATCCCGATTTATTTAAAGTTTCAAGTTTTTTCAGGTATTTTGTAAAATTGTCTTTTATATGAGTCCATTTCTTTACCACAGCATTACCTGCAAAATATTTAAAACGTGTATTATTAGCAACAATTGGATCAGTAGTTTTTACGTGAAAGACAAACATACATACTATAAATACAGCAATACATCCTCACAAACTTTCGCATTTATAATAAAATTTAAAGTGTATGACGGAAAGGGGCTGAGTATCAAACTAAAATACAGAGATAGTACTCATGTAGGTAGGTATACCAGCGGCTTTTATTACACAAATTAATTATAATTCCTATTTCTAAAAATTACTTAGGTACGCTAAATGAGTATTTACTAGGTTGATACCCCTTTGTTATGGGATCTAGATCTGAGATCTAAATGAGAAAAAAATCAGTTATTTTTGTCATCCTACTTCCTACTAATATTATCTATAAACGTGAAATTTTATGAGTATGGATGTTTGGATGTTTATGATGTTATACCCGGATTTTTGTTTCAGATTTTTGGCAACAGGAAATAGTTTTAGAGATTTAGAATTAACGGATTATCGTGGAAAGAGTACAATCGCAAAAATAGTAAGAGAAGTATGTCAAGCTTTATGGAAAATCATGTTAAATGAATGTATTCCGAAAATAACAGAGGAGTTATTAAAACAAACAGCTGAAGATTTTGACAAGAAAGCCAATTTTCCTAATTGTATGGGGGCGTTGGACGGGAAACACATTCGAATCTGGAGTCCTGCCCATAGTGGGTCTCTTTTTTTTAACTATAAGAGTTATAATTCTATAATTTTGCTCGCAATTGTTGATTCCAAATATAGATTTGTGTATGTTGATATAGGAGCATTTGGTAAGGAATGCGACTCGACAGTTTTTCACAATACGAAACTGTACGAATTATTACTACAAGGCCATCTGCCTTTACCAGAGCCAAAATGTTTACCAGGTCTACAGACACCAGTTCCCCATGTTTTTGTAGCAGATGAAGGCTTACCCCTCACAAATAATGTATTGCGCCCATACCCAGGGAAACATTTGACTGTACAACAAAGAGTATTTAACTATCGCTTGAGTCGCGCGAGAAGATACGTTGAATGTACTTTTGGTATTCTGGCAAATAAATGGCGTGTATTTCACCGACCACTGAATGTTCAATATAATTTTGCTACAGATATTATCAAAGCATGTTGTGTCTTGCATAACTTTGTTATTAATAGAGATGGAATTACCACAACCGAGGAACTAATGATAGAAGAAAGTTTTGTAAACTTGCAACAGTCAGAGGATGACGAATTTCCAAACAACACAAACCCAGTCAACATAAGGAATGAATTCTGTAAATATTTTAATAGCGATATTGGAGCACTTAGTTGGCAATTAACTAAAATATAATAACCGACTATAGTACGATTATTAATTCGATAAATAAATATACTAATACTTATTATAATATACCTATAACTTAATGTAACTAATAAATATGAGCTTACCTAGTCTTGTTTTTTCTTTATCGTTTTTGTCGTCAAAGTCATGAAAAATGTTTCGACAAACATCCTTCCAGCCTTCTGTTTTTAAATTTTTGTTCTTGAAATCATCTATTGTCTTATCCCATAATACTGGACGTTCTTCAACAAGTGAAATCAATAAATCACAATCTATGTTTTCCGACATCTTTTATTCACACGTACAACTAATCGCTAAGACAATAACACATCAACTGATCGGGCGCATCGTATCGCGTCACCGGCTTACGACGACGCCGTCCTTTGCACCGTTCGACGGCGGCGTTGCCGTACCGTGCTAGTGCACGGCGCGGCAACGCGTCGCGCCCCGACACCGCACCGTTCTACGGTGACGATGTCGTGCCGTGGTGATGTGGACAGGCCCTAAGGTATGCGTCGGGTAGCAAAATATCTGCGGTCGGCGCTACCAAAATTCGTGCGGCCGCCGGTACCGCGTCACCCGCGACCTTGCACTCTGCATAGCCTACGCTGAGTCGCTGACACACCGCTCGGGCAGACTGCCAACACTGCACGCGACAACGTACCACCTTTTAACACTGACGATCGCATACAGTGACATTAGCTTGCCTACTGTTTACTTACAACATACAAATACAGGATACATATCACTCAGGAACTAGATCAATAATAAAAGCAGAAAGTGTAAGGAATCATAAAAACTTAGGTACGTAACTTGAGACATGCAGATTAATTACCGAGTGTCTAAAATCAACCCCTCTGAACAGACTCTATCCCCTACCCGCTGTATACCAACACAATATCCCAAGAGCGCGACTAAAAAGTTGCAAAAGTTTTTCGAAGATAACCATCCCCCTTGACACCCCTCCAGCGGATGCTAAAGACCAGCACTGGCAAACTGAACTACCTCCACCAGCAGTATAATACTCCCATAACTGAAAAGCTCCCTCCTGGTCACAAACCGCATTCGCCAGTCTGGAAATCACTTTACCGCCTGCGTGCCCAGGTCGGCCGCTGTAAGCATAACCTGCATTAATGAGGGATGTGGAGAGTGCACAATGCGTGTGCGGAGAGCCCTCACAAACAATTAAGCGTCTGCTGGAGTGCCCCTTGTGTCCCGCCACCTGCAACAAGGACGACTGATGGAAGCGACGGACAACGCGATTCGGGTTGCTACATACACACTGGGCCAACAAATCATCGAAGAATAAGACAGAATTATATACGTATATAATAGAGGATTAAGTTTACGACGATCCTTTGCATTATTTAGATGGTATCTCCGAGGACCAGCACTTTAATCAAATCAGGTCAGAAACTAACTTTTGATACTTACATGTTATTCTAACACAGATTAAGTTCTGTTATAGTCCATCATTTTAGTATTTTTATACTCAATTAAAAAGTGCGCATGGCTCTACTATCTCTGTGGCCGTATTTAGGTATTAGACTTATGTATGTGAACAGAGTGTTTCATAATAACTCGTAAAAACTGTTTTTTATTTGTATTAAATATTTGTGCCAACCCTGGACGCAAATAGAATTTTCCGGGTTGTATTCATGGCACCCTATAATGTACCATATTCGGCTTTAGGGATTTTTTTTTAAACATGTATACCTTCTACAAAATAGTCGATCAATACGAAATATCCATATTTATATTTCAGCCCTATCTAGTAATAGACTTAGCTAAATATTATTCCCAATTATTAAAGTGTCTTGTCTTTCGGGGAATATTCCGAACGTTCCTCCTATGGCTTGGATGACAGCCAGATTTGTCACAGAGTTAACGGCAACAATAACAATACGGTATCCTAGTAGTTTGACAATGAAGTAAGCAATAAATTATCATAATTTAATTTTAAATTATTATTATTATTAATGATTATTTTGATCTCAATTCTTATTTGCACTTTAGTTGAAATCAAAAGCACCTGTTAACAATTCATTATGTATCCCAACAGAACAAAAAAATTGATATTTGATGGAGAATCAATCTGTACGTAGGTAGTTTACTATGTTATATGCGAGTAGGCAGGAATAAACTTTCTTATTATTCTTGTATTCATATACGAGTCTGAAATGATAACTCATGAATTAAGTAGGTAGGTATTCGAAATGTGGCCCTTTGTAAAGAAGGGAAGATAAGTGGGTTTGTCCCACATTAATCCGGCCAGACAACGAGGCATGCATAAAAGCATTCTCCATTATCGTCTCTGCTTTTTCGAAGTTAAAATCAAAGGCTGTTACTGTGACTGTAGAGTAGGTACAGTTTCATAGCATTAAGTAGCGCCTTGTGCTGCGCCGGCGCCGCGGCGGTCAAGTCCGTGCGTCAACGTAGTGAGGCGACGCGGATTCGCTCCAATTATTGTTTCGCAATAAGTACCAGTTTCATGGTGATTGGGGACAAACCCGTTTTTTTGGTAATTATACTTAGTCATGTCTCATTCGATGCTAAATGTTTGATGGCGATCGATGTATAAGTGCTTTTAGTAAAGCTCAGTTTACGAGTATAACATCGTCACTTCAGGATGATCCCTTTTTCTCCTCGCGGTTATATTTCTATGAAAATTTGCTCCCATAATGAGTCGTGGGGTGAGCGGCGTCACAATGGACCCGATCGCTCCACAAGACAGAATATATAATAGTGTCCATAGCTAAAATCCCCGGCTAAGGTCCCAACTCCCAAAAACTCCAATCACCACGAGTGAGAAACTCCTCGACTTGGTCGACACAAACGTGTCTGGCGTGGACCTTCAAAAGGGATTTTTTCATGGAGATTTTTTTGTCACTGCCAAAACTGAAACTCAGAACTCTCACCCAAAAGTATATTCGTGTAGGTATACCAAAACTCGATAGGCTTACCTTACCCACTTATTATTGACCGAGCGAGCGCGTAGCGCGAGCGAAGCGCCTTTTTTTTTAGCTCAGGCAAAAATGCTTTCGTATGTCCGTCCGGCTGTCCGTCTTTTCTCCTCTACAGGTCGCATTTCTCAACCGATTCTCGTGAAATTTCGTGAGCAGGTTCTATAATTATATAAAAAAATTGTCGATTCCGTTTTTCGAAATTTTCAGAATGGTGGAGAAATGGAGAACAGTCATATTTCAGCCATTGCGAAAAATATTCAAAAATGTTACACAAACACGAGCTCTACAGCTCTACAGAGCCACTAGTTTAAAATAAAATTTTCAAATAAATCCAAATAACTAGGTAGTTTTAAATATTAGAACTTTCTATTCTATTCTATAAATGATTTATCATTGTCTCGTTCACATAGTAGCTGCTACATTTACATTGTTTTGAATCGTCACACATATGCCGGCTGTTTGTGTGTACGTACAAAGTGTCGCACGAAATCTACTAAAATCAGGACTTCATTCAAACGTTCCGCTAAAATATTTTCGGTTCTCAGCAGTTCCTGAAATAAGGTCAACTGGGAGCAAAGTATATCTTATCATTCAGCTAATACGGTTGCATGTTGATCAGCTTTATGTAGCATCTATAGTGCATTGGCCGCATTAGAGTGTTAGTACTAACGGCTATATAAATAACCTTGCAGAGATAGTCAACAATTGGCACGTGACACAAATAAAACGTAGGCACCGCTATGAATTACTTCGGATCCTTGTTATGACACATTAGTTTTATTGTAGGATTTGGATTTTTTATTAAATTTGTAGTGATCTTCCCCCTCACTAATAAATATTGTATAGCAGATGTATAGTTGTGTAACTATGGTTACTCTCTGTCAAACTATTTAAGTTTGACACAAGAGAAAAGGACAAAACACTATGTAACCAATACATCTGCTATGCAATCTTTATTAGTAAGGGGATCACTGTTTTGAATTTGGTTGTATCATCAATCAGTTTGCCGTGTTCAGGAAACAAATTAGTGATATTTAACTACGTATAAAATAAAGTATATAACTTAAAACGACATTGTAATAAAACAACCGAAAAAAATGTAAAAATCCATTTTCAGTTATATTTTTTAAAACGTTTCCCATCCCTGGCGTCCACGTGGCGTCACTGAAGCGTGATCCCTTGTGAAAAACTGAAGACTCGCGAGGACACCCAAAAGTGTGCCATATGCTTCACAAGTACAGATCATTTTGGCTTATTGAAACTTCACTTTCGTCTAATTATAAAATAAACGAAAAGAAATAAACGGATAACGGAACCCATCAATGCTGATTGCTCAGCTCACACTACTCGGCGATTAACGTTTTCTCAAAAAAAATATCACTGAATGTTGTAAATAGGTTTTTTATACTACCTGCTCGTCAATGGCATATTATGTGACATGCAAACCTTTCCTAAAGTAAGTCATTTTTCCCATGGGGAATAAAGTGATTTGAATTTGGAATGCAACCCTTGTAGTCGTGCTTGATCGATGTTGGTTTCAAAAAAGTTTAGGTGCAATGAGATCTTATTCTGAGTTAGGCTGTATGTTATCATGAAAACTTTTTACGAAATTCATTTTCACCCGCGCACCAAGAAGGATTTATTTGAATGTCGAACTGACCACTACAGAATAGACGACAAAAACAAACTCTAACCCAACTATAAATGTACCAAAGAATGTAACTTTGTCGTTGCACAATTGGTGTAATGTTTCTAACATAACTTTTAATTTTCAATAAGTATTCTTAATTTTTCATATTTTATTATTCTAACTTTAAATAATTACTTAAGTACTTTCTTTATAACAGTCATTGGTTTCAATTGCCTCGCAGAAAGTATAAAAAGTAGAGTATGCATCGCGGGCTTAAATGTGTATTTGTCATGGGCGATCTTGAACACCTCGTACTCAGGATTCTAGCCTTAACTCCCTCGCTCCGCTCGGGAGTTAACCATAGAATCCCTCGTACTCGGGGTTCAATAATAGCGCCCGGGACACAATACACTACTTTAAGCCCTTATTGCATAATCTACTATTTTATACTACCTGCTCGTCAATGGCATATTATATGTCATGCAAACCTTTCCTAAAGTAAGTCATTTTTCCCATGGGGAATAATGTGATTTGAATTTGGAATGCAACCCTTGTAGTCGTGCTTGATCGATGTTGGTTTCAAAAAAGTTTAGGTGCAATGAGACCTTATTCTCAGTTAGGCTGTATGTTATCATGAAAACTTTTTACGAAATTCATTTTCACCCGCGCACCAAGAAGGATTTATTTGAATGTCGAACTGACCACTACAGAATAGACGACAAAAACATAAACTCTAACCCAACTATAAATGTACCAAAGAATGTAACTTTGTCGTTGCACAATTGGTGTAATGTTTCTAACATAACTTTTAATTTTCAATAAATATTCTTAATTTTTCATATTTTATTATTCTAACTTTAAATAATTACTTAGGTACTTTCTTTATAACAGTCATTGGTTTCAATTGCCTCGCAGAAAGTATAAAAAGTAGAGTATGCATCGCGGGCTTAAATGTGTATTTGTCATGGGCGATCTTGAACACCGCGTACTCAGGATTCTAGCCTTTACTCCCTCGCCGTACTCGGGGTTCAATATAGCGCCTGGGACACAATACACTACTTTAAGCCCTTAATTGCATAATCTACTATTTTAGCATTCAAATTATACCATTTTAAATAATATACATAGGTACTTTCGGTACTTACTAAATAAAATCGACTCACCTGTTACAACGGGTGAGGCAACCTGTAGCGGAGTCGTAATTACGGGCGAGTAAATTTTTTGCAACGTGATAAATATTAAATAATGAATGAAAATGAAAATTACTCTAAATTGCCTACTTTTAAATTGTCCAGTTGTTTTCCCATATTAGATATACGACTTATGTATAACACGACACAGGGCCTTGGAAACGGTCGTGGCAAAAGTGCGCAAACGCAATACCTTCGGCGCGCTGTACTTAGAAAAAATATAGTTCGCCTTGGCCTAAGGCCTAATGGCCTATAAAATTGGCCAGATCACTTAACTTACGTCAAAACAAAATGGTTTTATATAACTAGCTTTTCAATTTGAGCTCTGTAATAAAAAGATAATGAAATTATGATTGATATAATAAAGCTTTATTGAGCTATGCTTACTTAGTCGTCACTATTGAAAACAGAACTTATTTATTCAAATGAAAATCCGCCATTGTGCTGCGATCGTCATGATCGATATAAACTTTTTTCTTATTACTTGATAAGTAAAGTAAGTAAAGTAAAAAATTGCTTTATTCAAATAAACTTAGTAATTAAGCGCTTTTGAATCGTCTATATTTTTCTACCACCCGTTCCAGACTTTTTTAACTGACAAGAAGAACAGGCGCAAGAAACTTATCAGCTTTAACAGAAACAAGTAACGATATTTACAAACTTAAATATATCGTTACCAAATACAATACATATAACAGGTTATCAACAACAAAGTACTTACTAGCAAGTTATTGTGTTACATCATATCCACGCATTCTGGTCTTTCAAATAATCGTCTACTTTGTAATAACCTTTACCCATGAGCGTCTTTTTGACATGATTTTTAAATTCATGCAAAGGTAGATCAATTACTTGTTGTGGAACTTTATTAAACAAGGTTATGCGTTTCCCCATAAATGAAACTCTAGTTTTTGCAAGCCTAAATCTTGGAATGGCAAGTTTATCTTTATTCATTGTATTAATATGGTGATTATCGCTGTTCTTGGCAAATGAATCATAGTGTTTCCTTACATATACTAAATTTTCATATATGTATTGGCCAGCCAAAGTTAGTATATTTATTTCTTTAAACAATTCTCTCAGGGAATCTCTCCGCCGAAGATTATACAAGGTGTTACAAAAATACCCCTAATGCCGAACATGGTATATAGGGACCATCAAGCTGAACAACTTTTACTATGGGACCAACTCTGAAATCGCGAAAAAAAATCAGCTGTTTCATACATTTTGATATTTTCGATTTTAATTTTTGTATGAAACAGCTGATTTTTATTTCGCGATTTCAGAGTTGGTCCCATAGTAAAAGTTGTTCAGTTTGATGGTCCCTATCTACCAAATTCGGCATTAGGGGTACTTTTGTAACACCTAGTATATGGCACGAACAGCTCTTTTTTGAAGTATAAAAATATTTTGAATATTTGCAGCCGAGCCCCACAATAGTAGCCCATAAGACATTACACTATGAAAATAACTAAAATATACCAACCTTGCCGTTTCAATATCAGTTAAAAGCCTTATTTTCTTAACAGCGAAGGCCGCAGAACTAAGTCTACTTGACAAGGCTTCAATATGAGGGTCCCATTGTAGTCGTGAATCTAGTGTAATACCTAGAAGTTTTGTACTCTCCGTAAACTCAACTTCAATATTAAATATTAAATTTGACGTGCTCAACATTCGGTAAAGAAAATTTAACACATTTAATTTTTTTGGGGTTGAGTGCTAAATTATTACTATTAAACCAGTATGAAACTAGAGAGAGCGCTATTTACTTCGTCAGAACAGTTATTACCTCTATTGACTTTGAAAACTAAAGAAGTATCATCCGCAAATAGCACTGTCTCACATAAATTGTAAGGTCACAAAAAATACCAATCACATCTTGCTTTCCCTCCCAAGCATCAAGTATATGTTTGAGAAGAACAATTCCAGCATCAGTAGTACTTTTACCTTTGGAAAATCCAAACTGATTTTTATGTAGTATATTATTTGATGTGAAGTAATTTAATAATTGAAAATATATAATCAACCGACCTTATAAAACTCCAGATTTATAATTTAATTCGAAGAGAATTTAACATTGTACAACAAATTGAAGTGACAAACTTCAGAGCTCGCTGTACAAAACGACGTATTTTAATCTGTTAAATTTACTCTTTGCCATACATTCTCGAGTGAAGTTGCAGTGTATCACTGTCTTTTGTCAATTTAATCGCATTGTGCCTATAGAACTACCCTTGTACTACATAATGTATGTACCCACTATTAGTAAACTAGTCGGTAAATAGAACAGAAGTAAGTACTATATTTTTAATCTGTAAACAATCTAGTGGCTTTGTGGGCTGTACACCTCGCGTTTGTGACATTTTTAAGTTTATTTCAATAAAGATATTTTGACTTCGTTGCCGAATTTTTCCTGCGCGTATTTTCCATTAAAATAAAAGACAAATCCCAGTGACAAGTTTATTCATCAAGTTACTTAGCTTAATTTAGATTACCTACATATTTAAAATTGTCGATATTTTTTAAATTTATGATAATTAATTAGTTTTTAAAAGATATATACAACTGCATAATTATTGTCATTTATTTTCTTTTCAAAATATATTCTTTCTGACAACCTTTTTTTCTGAAAACTTTTGGGGCGTCTGTCCGCGCGGAATTTCCGCTCCGGTCCGTTGCGAAATTACCCGAAAGACTCGTATTAACCTAGTATATAAACTATATATTGATAGAATGTGTATTAAATTACCTTTAAAACAGTGTATCATTGTAAGTAGTCTAAAAATAGCCATCGATAAGAAAACAGTGAATCGGTCGGAGAATGAGCGCGAAATAGGAAGCCCGATTTCACCATTTTAACAGATTTTCCCGACGCTGGTATGGGGCGGGCGTCCTCGGGAACGAAGCCCCCTGCGCGGCAGTGGCTGCGAGCGCCTCGGCGGCGGCGCGCACGCCCGCACGCCCGCACGCCCGCACGCCCGCGCGCCCTCTTTCACGCTTTCTCGATTTCCCACCTTTTCGGGCTATCCCGCACGCTACCGCCCGCCCGCGTTCATGATCCGACCCGACGCACTTGTTTTCGAACCACGCTGGGTACAAAAACCCCAAGTTTGACTCGTCTCACACCGACAAACCTACTCGTGCAATAAAAGCGGTAAAATTAAAATAAATTGATAATTGTCTTGCTTTTTAATAATTTCTATTAGTTACGATTTACAATTTTGTTTTCGATAAGGGTTTAGATTCAGACCCTTAACGATAAAAATGAATGCTGCTAGTGCTCAAAAAAAGATTTGTAATGTTAAAAGAGAAGATGCTTTATCGAACATTACTGCAATGAAATGGTTCAGCAGCTTCAGGTCTGGTAATTTGGATGATAAAGGTGTTCCTCGCTGTGGTATCTTTATTATTAGTACAAAAAGGCCGCTTTTTGTACTAAACTTTTCCGACTACCTAATATTTTATGAACTTTTTCTGACTCGTTTTGTTATGATAGTTATAAAAAAGTTATACTGGCTTAAAGGCTCTTTTATTTTAAATTTTGCTACTTGCTCATTTATTTTATTTTATTTTATCTAATTAGAGGCACAACTACAGAATACAATTTAACACATTTTTAAAGAGCTAACAATAAAGTATGTATTTAACCCATCAAGGCCCGGAAAATTAGATATTGTTCGGACGTATTCGGCCGCTCGGGCATGGTACTAGAGTCGGGCTGAAATTGAATGTAGAGGGTTTTTTTATTTTTCATTTATATAAAGCTACCAAAGAATGTACATTCGTTATTTCTATGAAACTACCAAAAAAGCCAATCTCTCGTCGCATACTCGCTTAGTACGGAACGTCGTTATGTCCCTCTAATCAACCGAATAGTACAGTCAGCAGGTTAAACAAAACTGATAAAAATCTGCAATTTATTTTGAACTTTAATTTCTTTGTATTTAAGTAATAAAAAGATTGATAATGATAACCCTGTTGTGGAAGCCCAGCGTGCCGTTGACTGTACATACGTTCCCGCGCGCTTTTGTTCGCGATCAAGGTGAGCTCCCTCCTCTTCCCCCTCCACGCGCCCTTGACCCTGCCAGTGGTGCACCCCCTTCCGCTCTGTTTAAAAGGGCCACTACTAAGGCAGTCGATTCATTCAGGACACGACAGATGCTGAATTAAATAGGTGACTGACGCGTTCATTAAATTATGGTTAAGTCAACTGGAAACCTTTATCGAAGCTGGTTACTATGATTAATGGACTGCCAAAAATATTTAGAGCTTATCAATTGTGGGTATTTATGAAATATTAAATTGTAACATTAGTACAGTCTGTGCACGGCGTGTCTGTATGTAATTCAAATTAACTTCAGCCCGCAGCGGCGGTGAACTCTATATTCCTTCCGACCTGGGGGAAAAATTCTCTCTGGCCGCGTGATCCGATTGCTTTATCCGATTAATCGGACGACGCGGAATTTTTTTCCTGTTGGTTCGATAATCGAACGTAGCATTTTTTTCCTAACCTTTTTTTATGCACACCCTACCTGAGTTTGGAAAAGGTATATACAAACAAGAACAGCTCAAATTGAATTCGAATAACGTGATCGGTGGAAAACCAACCGAAAATAACACCACATACCTAATTCGAGCTACTCCCGGAGCCCTAGCTACACTACTCATGACTAATAAACGCCACCCTTAATAATTAAATATTTAACATCTGATAACGTTACTGAAAATATTTTTTTAACTATTTAAGGGTGTGAAAGTCATCCTTAAAACTCTTACAACAAGACTTAAAGATGATATTATTAACTTTTCTATTGATAAAGTTAATAATATCATCTTTTTAATATTATCGAAAACAGAATTAATATTCTAAGCAATTATATTTAAATCTCTCAAAAATTCAAGAGGCTTAAGTACTCGGCCAGAAACATAATCCCAAAAATATGCCAATTATGCCCAAGGATAGAATGATCCCGCATAATCTATAGAATTAGGGAATTATCGACTATTTTTTTAAAAGATAAGACAATCCCCAAAATCCCAATCAATTAGGTAGAATTTCTACTCAGTAATTCCGAATGCTTATAGAATAGCCACGCGCTGTATTCTACATTTGAAATTGCTTATCGTGAGAGACAATTATTAACCTACCACAATATCGGGTGGAGCTTTTAGAATTAAAAAAAGAAGTTGTTCTCCCGCCCCACCCGACTTCAATACACGTGTTTTATTAATTTGATATGCGTTATTATCATTAGATTTGAAAATTATTTCTTGCTTTTTAGAGGTATTTAATTTTGAACTTGTTTTTATTTTTGTTTACAGGTTCTTTGAAGTCGGTTTTTGTTGTTAAACAATTGTTTTTTATTCTTTTTATTGTATCTTCTGTATGATGTCAGTAGACGTACGGGTGCGTACTTTATGGTACCCAAAAGGAAAAAACCAGTAGGTACCGCTGTATTTCACGAGTTATAGCACATTTCTTGTGGCCCGGCTACACAACGTACATGTGGCCAAGACCGGCCACGCTTCTATCAACAAAATAAATAGCTTTATTAATATATACCGCGTGCCCAATGTGGATTTGAGGGTATTAATGACTGCAGCCGGGACGAACGGATTCAGCTAGAACAAAAAGCGAATATTAACATAGACGATTTTACTTATTATTGTTCTAATTATTCATGACTCCCATGACATTAGGCCCCATATCTCTGAAGATTATCGTCGGATCTCAATGAAACTTATATGAGATTAATTTTTAATTTTAAACTTTAATTGAAAGTATACCCAATCGAACAAAAAAACAAATATTAAAATCGGCTTACCAACGCCAGAGTAATCGGTGTACACACAAAAAACAAAAACGAAAATAAAAAAAATACGGGTCGAATTGAGTACCTCACTCCTTTTGAAGTCGGTAAAAAGAACATAAAGTAATTCTACACAATTCCTATGCTACAAATAAACTACTGTACTATACTAATAATATGCTACTACCTCACTATAATATTCCATATTATTTACATAGGTACCTACTCAAAGCTCTCTCCTCTACATCAATCATACTATGCACTACCATTACTATACAACTAAATCCTCAACCCTTCCATAACACTATTTCCAACCCGGATACTATACCGCAGCCTATATTCCATAATTTAGTGTGTGAGATCACGGCAGATAGGTTATTGCCCTCCTAATAATAGAATTAGTCGACTAGATCCACAAATCTCATTCTACTAAACCATCGAAACTCAATGGCCATTATTTATTCATTACTCTCCAATCCTTACCGATACTTACTCCATATCTAATCCTGTAACTGCCTTAAAACAATCCTACTACTAAAAAAATATACCTTACTAATCTGTAAGTCAATGTTACTAACATGTTAATATACTTATCTCACGTTTTCTTTACTAAACAATGTTAATATTACATTAAATCACGTAACTTAGACATCGGAATCTTAAAATTGAAACTTAGAATAGAAATCTTGTTTTTTTAATGAACCCCAGCCTCTATTACCTTGTGCTTTAGGCGACTGGATTCCTTTTACTATGCCATAATGTTGTTTGACTCGTTCATAAATGAAAAATAAAGACATAATATGAAGCATCTCCGTTTCAGTTTGGTCATTAATGTTTACGTATGTCCTTCCAATGTCCGACTGTCCGTTTGTTCTCCTCTACAGGTCGCATTTCTCAACCGAATCTCGTGGTTCGATAAATAATAGTTGTCAATTCAGTTTTTTGTTATTTTTTTTTAAACAGCGGAGATACTTATGTGGAAAAACATATTTCAGCCATTTTAAAATATTACACAAACGCGAGGTCCACAGCTCATAGAGCCACTAGTATTAATACAATTATAAAACATTAGTTACCTATCCTTATATTATCAATAGACACCTACAAACAAACATATAAAATTAGACATAAAAATACAAATAAACCCGCGCATATTATCATTTCTGTCCTGTGATGGATTAATCACCAGGGAAAAGCAAAGACTGGGCGCTCTGCAACCTTCTCTCCCACTAACAGGAATAAACTTGGAAAAACATTCGTCGTCATTTGTCTTCATTTTCCTCCAAAAATCGATAAAATCTACAGACGTGTGACGCACGGCATCCGTTGTCATATTGATGTTCATTTGTTTTGTCTTCATGAGATTTTTCCGCATTTTTTCTAAATAACAGAGACTGAAGACCCTAGTAGTTCTCCTAATCACTGACCTGAACAAAATTGTGAGAAATATATGGAGGTCAGTGCTTCTAATAGTATGAATTCCTTTGTATAATCCATTTTATATTGACACAATGACACTTTATACTCCCTTATTTGCTCTTCCCTCTTTTGAATCGACCCAACCTACCAAACAACACATAGTACTGCTTTTCAAAAGCAGTGTCGACCTCGTGGCGACATCCATTAGATTAATTTTTAAACAGCACAATTTGAACGAGGACTAATTGACTGGTATCCTTTAGTATTTAATATTTTTTTTGTAAGACCGTAATTTAACAGTAAATACGTAAACCAGTTTACTTAACAAAACAGTTTTCTCCGCTTCTCCTTTGATACTAGACGGCCTACTCAAATGGCCATTCTACTAAAATTAACGCTAGTAGAATATAATGACAATGTATGGGATGACAGGAGCTAAGCATTAGCTTATTCTATTCTACTAGCTTTAATTTTAGTGGTATGGCCATTTGAGTAGGGGGGCTAGGGGGGCTGGCCAAGAGCTCAAGTTAGGAGTTGTTTACTTAACTACGAGTAATTACTCTAGTAGGTATAAAGTTAATGCAACTGGGTTACAAGCCTCCACATTTTAATAATTAATATTAGATATGTATGTATACATACATAATTATAATCATTATGTAATGTAAAATGTCTTATCAGTGGTCAAATAAATAAATCAAGAACTTTGGTTCCTTTTTAACCGACTTCAAAAAAAGGAGGAGGTTCTATGTTCGACTGTTTATTTGTTTTTTTTTTTATGTATGTCCACCGATTACTCGAAAACGGCTGAACCGATTGACATGATTCAAACGCCACTTTATCAGGTTTGGTCCCAAGTTGGTCCCATTTTTTGAAAATTTTAAATCGGTTCAGTAGTTTTCGAGCAATCCTGAAAATACTGTAATTTTTAAGGTAACTTTTGCACGAGTTTTAACGGATCTTCAGACATAACTTCTTTGTTTATAAACCGATTTAGATGATTTTTGTTTTGTTAAAAAGGGGATACTTTAAGGGTGTTTCCATTTAAATTTCCTTCACATTGGACCTTGGACTTCGAAGATACACTAGAGAACTCTTTAAAATCAAATATGATAGTGTATAGTGATTACTCTACGGTATTGAAAGGTTTCGCATCAGCCATTTTTATTGTCACTACTGGGGCTGGGATACAAGCCTTACTTATGGGCTGATGAATAGGATGAACCATAACCCACCGCGCGGGCCCAATGCGGATTGGTGGGTGTTAATGAGTGCAAATGTAGCTGGGACTAACGGCTTAACGTGTCTTCTGAAGCACGGAGGAGCTCGCGATAATACACTTGGTCTCCCACTCCATGACTGACCCTTGCTAAAATTAACAGTGCGAAATGTGGAAATTGAGTTATCAGGAGTATTATACCATTGAAAAGTGTGAAATATGAATCAAATATATTTATATCATTGCTAAAATTTACTTATACATACCTACCACAAAAAAGTTAAAAATAAAAAAGCTTTTAAAAATTAAAAAGGAAAACCTCCTTCAAAAAACATAAAAAAAATTGCTATAAAAAACAGCTTTAAAAAAGCAACAGCTCTAAAAAGCAAGAAATAATATTAAAATCTGTATAATTACTATTCAAGTACCTACGCATATCTGATATTAAAAAATCGTCTTATGAAGTCGATGGGGCTTTAAGAATTAAAAAATCAAAGAGAAACCACGATAAATGTTTATATAAATTAAAAAAGGAAAATATCTTTTAGCCCCACCCGACTTCAAAAGACGTTTTTCTTCACAATCCTCCATTTGGCTGCTATCTTTATAAAGATAACTAGCTTTCGCCCGCGACTTCGTCCGCTTGGAAATTCGGAAAATCCTTAGGGAACCTTTGATAGGGATAATATCCTATATTTTAGTCCAGGCCATAAACTATTTAGTCTGTTTCATCCAAATCCGTACAGCTATTATTGAATGTAGTAGGAAAATATACCACGCGTGTTAGCTAATGTGGGTGCTATGACTTCGCTTCGGTACTTACCACCCACAAAAGGATGTCCGCTTTAAAAGTCCGCCGTCTGGTTAACACCTTTCTGTACTCTTACCCTAGAATTAATGTTGTGTTTTCTTTTTCCTACGTTTCCTCAATTTGACACTTGCCTGTTTATCAACGCCATCTATCGAGCCGACAGTTTTTTTTCGTTTTGAAAAGCTCTTATTGAATGACTCAAATAATCTAGAAACTGACATTAATAATTGACTGGCAGAAAAATAATCTCAATTAAAAACTTAATTTATAGAATAATATCAACAAACGGACCAACACCAACCCGCATAATTACGATATAAAATATAAAAATATAAAATAGATTCAGTCCAGACTATAAGATTCCTTGGACTTCAGATTGACCAACATTGTGATTAGAAATTGCAGAAAACTGGTTGTTTTTAATTAAATAGAATTGTTTATGCATTACGACGTGTTTGACAAACTGTATATTTTGCAACAGTCTTGACAGCATATCATGGATACGTAGCTTCTAACATGAGAGTCCGGCGAATAGTGAGCTTCCCATACAAACGTAATACCTAAATAATTGCAATTTGAGTATAATCAACTCTTCTTGTGATGTATTAGGATTATTACAGTAAGTATTTGTCTAGGGTTCTATTAAATAAAAAATCCAAAATCCATACCAAATAAAAAGGGGTATGAGTAAAAAGTGGGTCATTTTTTTTGGCGTTGTCGCTTCCAAAAAGCTCTTTCATCTCAAAGACCTTATCGAAATAACCAAAAAAATATTCTACAGCGTAAGTCTATCATGGGCAGTTTTATAAATATTTTAGTTTAAAAAATTAAATTCGGGTAATTTTTTTTTGGCGTTGTCGCTTCCAAAAAACTATTTCATCGCAAAGATCTCATTCAAATAAGTAAAAAACTATTAGGCAGCGTAAATCTAGCGTAAGCAGTTTTTGAGATATTTAAGTTTAAAAACTAATATATGGGTTATTTTCTTTTTTTGGCGTTGTCGCTACCAAAAAACTATTTCATCGCAAAGATCACATCCAGATAAGCAAAAAACTAATTTGCAGCGTAACTCTAGCATGGGCAGTTTTTGAGATATTTAAGTTTTAAAAATAATATGTGGGTCATTTTCATTTTTTGGCGTTGTCGCTTCCAAAAAACTATTTCATCGCAAAGATCTCATCCAAAGGAGCAAAAAACTATTAGGCAGCGTAAGTCTAGCATGGGCAGTTTTTGAGATATTTAAGTTTAAAAATTAATATGTGGCTTATTTTCTTTTTTTGGCGTTGTCGCTTCCAAAAAACTAATTCATCGCAAAGATCTTATCTAAATAAGCAAAAAACTAATTGGCAGCGTAAGTCTATCATGGGCAGTTTTTGAGATATTTAGGTTAAAAAAATGATATGTGGGTTATTTTCTTTTTTTGGCAATGTCGCTTCCAAAAATCCAATTCATCGCAAATATCCCATCTAAATAAGCAAAAAAATATTCGGCAGCGTAAGTCTATCATGGGCAGTTTTTGAGATACTTAAGTTAAAAAAATAATATGTGGATTATTTTCTTTTTTGGCATTGTCGCTTCCAAAAAACTATTTCATCGCAAAGATCTCATCCAAATAAGCAAAAAACTAATAAGCAGCGTAAGTCTATCATGAGCAGTTTTTGAGATATTTAAGTTAAAAAAATGATATGTGGATTATTTTCTTTTTTTGGCGTTGTCGCTTCCAAACAACTATTTCATCGAAAAGATCTCATTCAAATAAGTAAAAAACTGTTAGACAGCGTAAATCTATCATGGGCAGTTTTTGAGATATTTAAGTTAAAAAAATGATATGTGGGTTATTTTCTTTTTTTGGCATTGTCGCTTCCAGAAAACCGTTTCATCGCAAATATCCCATCTAAATAAGCAAAAAAATATTCTCCAGCTTAAATCTATCATGGGCAGTTTTTGAGATATTTAATTTTTTTTTAAAAATCCGATGTGGATTATTATTTTTTTTTGGCGTTGTCGTTTCCAAAAAACCGTTTCATCGCAAAAATCTCATCCAAATGAGCAAAAAAATAATTAATTAAATATGACTCTTGATATGATCTACTTCCCAATATTGGGCAGTTTTTGAGATAAATGATAAAATAACCTACATATAATTTTTTTAACTTAAATGTCTCAAAAACTGCCCATGATAGACTTACGCTGCCTATAGGTTTTTGCTTATTTGGATGAGATCTTTGCAATGAGATAGTTTTTTTGGAAGCGACATTGCCAAAAAAAGAAAAAACCCACATATTATTTTTTTAACTTAAATATCTCAAAAACTGCCCATGATAGACTTACGCTGCCTATAGTTTTTTACTTATTTGAATAAGATTTTTGCGATGAAATAGTTTTTTGGAAGCGACAACGCCAAAAAAGAAAATAACCCAAATATTATTTTTTAAACTTAAATATCTTAAAAACTGCCCATGATAGACTTACGCTGCCTAATAGTTTTTTGCTTATTTGGATAAGATCTTTGCGATGAAATAGATTTTGGAAGCGACAACGCCAAAAAAGAAAATAACCCACATATTATTTTTTAAACTTAAATATCTCAAAAACTGCCCATGATAGACTTACGCTGCCTAATAGTTTTTTGCTTATTTGGATGAGATCTTTGCGATGAAATAGTTTTTTGGAAGCGACAACACCAAAAAAAGAAAATAAATAAATAAAATAAAAAAAGCACCAGGCAGTGTGCACTTGGATCTTAAAGTAAATTGTCCTATTGATAAGTACTAATTTACTACTTTGTTTTAGTTAAATAAGCTAACATCACAACTTTACACGTTCTTTATTTTTGTTGCAGGTTTGATTTTTGGCATTTTATGTGCATGACGATGTAACGACATAATATACACGCCCTTACTAATAAAGATTGTATAGCAGATGTATAGTTACACAGTGTTTTGTCCCTTTCTTTTTAATGTCAAACTTAAATAGTTTGATAGAGAGTAACCATTGTGTAACTATACATCTGCTAAACAATCTTTATTAGTAAGGGGGACAGTATTTATGTTAAAGACGTAGAATCTCAAGACGGTGTGAATTGGTACTTTCCAATTTCATTACTGTAATTTTAAATAAAAATAAATGTTAAAAAAGTTAAAGCGGAAATTCAAACCAAGTAGGTTTGAATTAACGCGCATTATTTGAAAAAAGTACTATACAAGCCTTGGCCGCAACTAGGCATTGATGGACTCACGGATGTGTACCTCATCTTCACCTCGGCCCACATTTTCACGTTCATCCTTCAATGCCTGTGTTGCATGCCGCTGTAATGTACTATTTTTTTAATTTGCTTTTAACATTTGTATGCCATGCCAGGTCATAAATGTGAAACTCTTTTAAATTGTAGTAGGTACATCATATTTGTCACAAATCAATTTATTGAATTGAATTGAACGTTTAAATGAACTGAAAATATCGTAATAACAAACATAAGTGGAAGAGCCATAGCGATGACAAATATCTTGCTTGGGATCCAGTTAAAACATTTGTGACTTTTTTAAATTTATTGTAACTATTAAAATTAATCTTATAAAAACTAACATTATTCATTATTCACAAACCCAACACAATGGTCACGTCTTATTTCGTGGGTTAAAATACAAGTGAGATTCAATGATCCCTGATATAATAATATATATAACAAAGGCTATGTACTTTTAGCTATTTTCCTCACCTTGTCAAAGTAATTATTACACTGCTATGTATTTAACTTTACATAATATGCTGACACTAAATTTTCTTGGTTTCATTGTTTATTGATGTATTGTCGTTCCAAACAGGTAAAGTTCCATGAAAATTCAACAAAAAAAGTAGTCTTATTAGTCTTTTAAGTATTATACTTTCACGATGCATTTTATGAGGTTAACATCACAGGTATTAAAAACGTTGGAAAAAGGTAGGTGTTTAAATATCTATGTTTTAGTTTAAACGCGTTTAATACCTGTGAATTTAAGTCTTTCTTTCCATTAGACAGTAGTAATTTATTTTCTTTTTTTTCCAAGGTTGCTGAGGATGAAGTGCTCCTGGATGAGGAGATGGAACGGGTAGTGTGGAACGAGGGTTTGGAAGGCCCCTCGCACAGATTCCCGCGCGCCGCTGGGGCAGAACCGGTGCTAGACGAAGCTGCGCCCAGGGACGAACCTCCACCGCCGCCACCCGGTAAGATTGTGCTTACAGAATGTAGGAGCTACAGGTTTTTCTAAATATTGTATGTTTTACTTTGTATAATATAATATAAGTAGATGATACCTACTGGCTAAAAATCTTTTACTATAAACAGTCAAGATTACAAATTTAGTGAATGAAACTGACAAAAATTGCGCTGCGCGGCCGTTTTCTTTGCAGAAAAGATTAATGGAAACTCGAACAAACGTTGTTTATAATGTTAGTAATGCGAGGTTGTTGGTTTTTTATAAATAACCCTGTATATTAGGGGCAAGCACGGTGGGCGCCATAATTGGATCTCGCACCACCATAAAACATCCCTTGGGCCGCCCCTACGTGTGTCAAATTTAACTTTTAAGATCTGATCACACACAGGGTTAGACACCGGACAGGTAAAAATAAAACTAAAAGTAAAAGCTTATTAATAAAATTCTACAATATAGTATTTTTGTAGTGACCCGCTGAGCCCGCTCGCGCCCGCCGCGGAAGCGAGACGTAGTCAAACCGCACAATAAATAAGTGCAAACGAGGTAGATAAGAAAATTATCTGCCTAAAATTGCCTTTAATTTCCAAACCCACTGGATATTCGGCAGGCTATTGTTGTCGGCGACCATCAGCACTATCGAATAGCAATGTAAAGCAATATTGCAGCAACTATTGCCGGCATTTGAATTGCTGCATGTCGCTCCATATGGATGCATAAATGGTTTATTGCTCGAAAATTGCTCGTGTAAGCTCTCCTAAGTCCCTGTCAAACTATGTACATAACTATAGTAATCATATGTAAACAGGATCTGAGTGACTTTTTCAAAAAAGAATCGCGATAGTCGGACGATGTTCGTTAATCAATTTGCTTGATTTTGAACCTTATACACGATTTAATAATGTCACGGAGTGGGACAAACATCGTACGGTCCTCTGGTATGGGACCCCCATTGGTAGTTTCCACGCGCCATGAAGATGAACCCGGAAGACACCAAAATATCTAAAAAAACTTAAGTTCTTTCTATCGATCATTTTACCAACCAGTTTATTTCGGTTGCAGAGGATCTTTCGGCCAGTACATCAGATTCCCGAGAATACTTGGGACTAAGAGGCCCCAGCAGCCGGCCTGTGCTAGATCACCAGGCAAGTGGTAGTGTGCTTCACCATTCGTCATATCGTCATCTATCACTGCGTCATATCATAACCGTAGTTATACAAGGTGTTACAAAATTCCCCTAATGCCGAATATGGTATATAGGGACCATAAACTGAACAACATTTTCTGTTGAAAAAATCAGCTGTTTCATACATTTTGATATTTTCGATTTTAATTTTTGTATGAAATTGCTGATATTTTTTCCCGATTTCAGAGTTGGTCCCATAGTAAAAGTTGTTCAGTTTGATGGTCCCTATATACTATATTCGGCATTAGGGGTATTTTTCTAACACCTTGTATAAAGTTTCATCAGTACTTACAATAAGCAATGAGTTCGCGCCACCAAAGAAGTCCCATAAAATGAGACAAATGTCAATAAAACGGTTTTAATTTATTTAGTTCCATCAATATTCCGCGGGACTTCTTTCGTGGCGCGGACTCTGTAGAAGAATCGTCATTTCAAATCATTTTTTCATTAAAAGAACAAAATTGAAGCAATATGTGAGAAAATAATATTAATAATTCGTTTATCAATCAACATAATAAAATATCATCTGAAAAAATAGAAACTCCATAGTAAATCAGATTTATTTAATCTACATTATAATGTAGGTGTACACCATAAGCATTTATGATGATTACTATGTTCAATTATGTATGTTCATATATGACATAAACACAACTTTTGATAACATTAATTATCAAATATTATAAAAACAGTAGGTACCTACATATTGCCAGTAGTCAAGGTACTTACTACAAAAATATCAGTAAGTAATTTAAAATCAATCATTCGCAGTAAACAAGTATAATAAAAGTTGTGTACGTACCCTTGGCCTTGCCGAGACGGCCGCGACATCGTCGGCGGAACCTCACAGAGTTTGGTAACAGCAGGTACCTACGGGATAGAATGTTCACTGATTCCCTCAGACTGGGCCCAAATCTACCAATAGACAATAATATACAGATCGTCCGCCTAATTTGAGTAAATTACTAAAACTTGAGATTGCACCATATACCTGGGTAAGTACCCAGTATTTAACCCTTCAACGCCCGAATATAAGACACAATAGATATTCCATTGCCTGCGTCCGCTCGAGATGGCTCGGGCGTTGAGGAATTCATAAATTATGAAACTATTTCCGTTAGATTTTTAAGGCTTTAGAAGCAGAATGGAACATTTAGGATGTTAGATATACTAAGTAATATATACATATTAATTGCATGCACAATAAATATTCTATTCTATTCTAATTTATATAATTATATTCTCGTAGAATGTACCTACTACGAGAAGTTAATACCTACTCGTATATTATTTATGTGTATCAATAAAGGCCATGAAATTAATCAATAATACAATTGCGGAACCAAAAACATGTTTATTTTATCAATTTTACATTGTTTCTCAGAACTGATGTTTATACTGTGTTTATTCCCTATTCATGCTGTATTGTTTTAAAAAATATAGCATAATTCTTTCATATCTATTTAACTTTGCATTCACATCAAATTGTCTCTGGATGTGCTTGGAATCCAACAATCTACCTGAGACTGCGCTGCGCGTCATAAATTACGTGCATCTTTTGTTGCACTCAAAAGGTTTTAATGAAGCAAATTCAACCGGTCTGAAGCTCCTGCTTAAAAATGCATGGGACTGCAATTTCATCTGGTGGAGTTTATGCAAATGCATTAAACTACACCGATCGATCAAATAGAGCCGCCAAGGACGACCCATCTCATGGCGCGCCAGTCCAACTCGATCGGCAAGCCGCGTCGAACCAGAACAAAAAAATACAAAAAATGCTAAGTGTCGTTAAAATTTTGGTTAGCGGAATTGCTTGTTTATAGTTTGATGTCTTTGTTCTTTAGATGAAACACTTTAAGTACATACCTGATATCAGTCTGCACAAAATGATCTTGAAAATTTTTTTGAGAGAAATATTAATGTAACTAAAAATTTATAAAATGTATAAAACCTTAACTTTACAATGAGTGGCACTAGTGAATAAATAAATCATTAAACTAACAGGATAATATTACGGCTCCGATTGTTGCTTCTATTATTACTTTCATCAGAGAGGTAAGTGGCTAAAGTACCTACTTATACTTAAATTTATACTTAAGTAGGAACAGCCTTTAAAGTAGCCATTCAAATAGGAATAGAGGCGAATAACGACGGAGGACTGCAAAAAGCTTGTTTTTTAATTTACCTAAAGGAATCGCTGCGATAATAAAGGTAATAAATAGGTGGTCCAACTAAATATTGATTATTTTTATAATAAAAAGTACTATTTCATATTGGATTGGTTTAATTTGAAATAAAATAGCTTAAAATAATAATAAAAGTAAGAAGGAAAGAAATGTAGAGTGGTTTATACATTTGGCCTAGGCTGTATAATATATTTTTAATAGTTAAAAACTTTTGTGAATCTTTATAACTATTATAAATTATGGTGATTTTTTTAATCAAGAATAAGTTTGTAGTTCTCAAAAATAAAAGGATTGGTTCTCATCACATTTCAAGTTGCAAGTAATGTTTTTTTACTTAAGCTACGGGCTTTCTCTTTGTTATAAATCTACAGCCACTGAGGGTGGCTACAGCATTCTTGAAACTCTGTGTGCTAAACAACAGGCTAATACACATAAAAATAAACAATTAAAAATTTTAATGGCACCGATAAAAAAAACTTATAAAGAGAAAAAAAAATGTTGGTTGGTTCCAACCTAGCAATATTTTGATCTTAGTTAATATGCCTCAAAAGTTGTAAGTCGTAAGATTGCTAGTTCTAGCAATTTGTATCATTATTTTATATTTCCCAGAACTTTTAGAATTTAATAAAGTTATTAATGTATGACAATGACGAATCTTCGAACTTGGATATCTTGGCTCAGAGCAATCCTACAACTATTGTGCCATATTAACTAAGTATTGCTCAAAATGCCTAGTTCTAGCAATAAATACCATTTGTTTCGTTGGCTGGCCTTTCTGAAAAGGCCCAGAATGAATGATCTCCTTTATACATTACTTATCTTCAATATTTAAGGGACTCCCTGTATATTGCTTCTAACCTTTTCTTTTATTTGTCTAGGCTCCCGCCGCATCTCATTCAGCATCAGGCCAAACAAGCCAGACAGAGACAGAAAATAAACACGTACAGTTTAACGCGAGCCGTTACAGATACGACGACGACGACGATGATGATGGTGAAGATGGCGACGAGGATGACCTGCACTTTGACGCCGCCAGGGCGCACCAACGACTCGAGTGAGTACCTATTGTTCTTAAGACAACTAGAATAGGATCAAAAAAGATAACTGTGTTACCGTTTCCACTACAGGGATATGTTCAATCAATCAATCAATCAATCAAATACATTTATTGTGAAGCACAGGTAAATAAGGTTATTGTACAAAAATATATGATGTTCAGCTGGTTTCCGCCGTTATGGCATACAATTAAATACAATACAATGTCAAAATTTTAAATAGTCAAAGAAATTATGTTGACTTAATATGTTGACCCATTTTGTTAATTATACATGTAAGGCTTAAGGACCAAAATCGCTCATTCAACGAAAACACAATACATTCCACAACGTGAAATGCATGTTATGGCTCTTATAAAAACGTCATGGCTTTTTCTTGCGCCACAACGCGTTGTGGTTGTTTCCGATGACACGAATTTCGCTTTGTGGTAGGTATTTCTGTGATTACCACAACACGTTATGGGCATTTTTAGAAGAGCCATAATACTAATTTCGCGTTATGGATTTTTGGCAGTGACCACAACGCATTGCACAGGCGTATGACGTCGGTCATCGCTGTGAGAAAAACGACGTCAGTCGTCAATGGCAGTAGTGCAGATAATTTTCAATACAAGGAAAAAAATACATTGCGAGCGGTTTTTTTGCTCAATTAGCGATTTTGGCGACCATTTTCAAAGTATCTAAAAACAGGATTCGTCCTGTGATTGAAATGATTCGCCATTTCAATGTGGGAGAGTTCGGCGCAACTGACAATAAATTAAATTAATTACACCGCTACAGGTATTTGTCACCTGAATGCCGAAGCACTTTCAAGGACACATGATTGTCGATACCCGATACAATAATTGGTGATTTAGCCCAATCAACGGGACTTTTGTAACCCGAATAATTCTACTGTCTATCGAATTAGGCATGTGATGAAGTTGAGTAATTCAGAATACAGATGTGCAATAATCCAATAAATTTTGTTACCAGAAGTTAGGTATTTTTAACTATACATGAAAATCGCTTCTAAACAATTCTCTGTGAACTTTCCTCGGGCTGAAACACTTTCTGTATATGTACGTAAGTATATAGTACGTATTACTAGATAGAATAAGTATGTCAAGGAATCAATAGTTGTTCATGAAACTGACGCATAATAAGGGGTATTTAAACCTGAGTGTGTTTTTAATAGTATCATACGAGTGTTTTAATACCTAGTGATGTGCAGTTACATACACTACTTTATGTATCGAAATGAAAAAAGAAGTTATTTTATAACATTGTTTAGTTAGCGAAGGTAATTATAAAATAACTTTTTTATACTTAGATTTTCTTTTTTAAACATATTTTTTTGACTCTTGCTTAACTACATAAAATTAATCGGTCAATTTTTATACCTTTGTTAGTTATATGCTTTTATAATTAAAAATATTTATTAATAATCCAACAAATCGATTGTTATAATATTTTCTTGGATATTATTATGTTTGCTGACTTATCTGGACCGCGTGGCTCGGAGCAGCTCTCCCGCACGTCTTGCCACACAATTTTTCATCTTAATACGTACAGCACAACGCACAACGGCGTAGCGCTTAAAAATTCGCTTTATGTACACAGTAAAAATACCTTACTCCTCATAACATTAGTTGGATTATTGTACATCTGTAATCAGTATTATCTAACTTCATCACATGCCAAATTTCATAGGCGGAGGAATTTCTCGGAAGTGTCCATACAACAAAATGCGCGTTGATTGTGCTAATTGTAAAATCCGATGGCACAAAAACGAAGTCCTTGCATAGTTTTATCTGTATAAATCAGAATCATATCTTTCTGCATTGTCAAAATCGACAATTGTATCAGATTTCAATAAAAGTATTAAGACTTGTTTTATCGACTTTGGTTCATCATCAATAGAAGTAATTTTGATGTTTATAGGGGTAAGAAAACCCTTTCGGTGCAATTTATTTACACAAAATTATAAATACTTAAAGTAAAAATATAAGTATTCTGTAAAAACCAAACTCTTTAAAAATATATACACTTCTAAGATTTTCGCGCGTACAGTCCATTTACGTTATTGGGGAGTAACTACCAGCTTGGGACCACATAATTTATCAACTAAAATCCCATCCCGAACCACACACTGCAGGATCTAAACATACAGTTAGTTCATTTTGTAGATAGGGATCAAAAGGGAGGTCGGCACAACCTCTCTGAGTTTTCTTCCGCCAGTTCTTTCTCTCAGAGGCCTCCCAATTTGTGAACTGGTGGCAGATTCAGTAGACAGATCTTGTTTTTTAAATAAAATAAAATTGGCTGCCATTGCCATCTCTCTGTTGTATTTCAATTAAAATTTCCAGATTTGCTAATCCTAATCAAATATTTCCAAGTTGCTACTATTAACATAATTATTTTTGTCTCCAAAAGTACATTCCCAATAAAAAAATTAATTAATCACAACTGCAATATATTAGTTAATTTCGGGGCAGCCCCGACGGCTTTTTCTTGCGTTTGTAATTTTTGAATAGGTGGATAAATATGTATGGATGGATATGATAAATATAGTACCCACATCACTTATAGTCGGGGGGACTTTTTCCATTTCCAATAGCCATAGTTCTCATTAGTCTCAGCCTTTTAAAAAAACTTATCAAACCTTGTTTGACTTTGATGATTAGAAAACGTTCTGAAATGACAACAAGTAGCGTTACCTGCGCAAAACATGTGGGTATATAACTAACTAACTGCGTAGTTGTAAAAAATACTACAGTAATATCGGTAATAATTCCATTACTGTGTCGGTACGTTGTTAAAATTGAATAAAATACAAAACATATTTCGGACATTACGTAAACCGTTTTTTTTTTCACGTCAAACTTTGCATCTAAAAATTTAAATTTGAAAATAAGTTAAGGAACACATTGGTTTGCCTAAAAATTTGTCAAACTCAGTTAAGGCTTGAATCCAGGATGTTTCGCCTGCAGCAGGAAACCGCATTCACTCAACTCGTAACTAATTAGGCACAGAATAAATATTACTTTTTTCAATATTGATTTGTTAAAATCAAGTTGATTCATTCTAAACTATTTATTTACAAAGTAATCGCCATGTAATTTTTCTTTACTCAGTTTAATAAAAAAAATCGTATCGTACATATCTCGCTGTGGCGATTTGTTTGACGAATGTGGTGTCAGTTTATTGTTTATCTGGACTGGCGATATCTTTTGCGATAGAAATTGATATAAAATTAAATCGCAAGTCTGTCGAATTTTACATTCAACAGTTATCTTTTGCCCGCGCGAGTGCGTCCTTCAGTCAGATTTCCGCCTTTTGAATGCCCGCCTGACACCGCGCTGCTGAATAACGGTGCGTATTTTGTGAAAGTACTTTTAGTTATTATATTATTATGAATATATTAACGATTAATTTATATGACTTTGTCCTTAAAATAATCACCATTTTTACTTGTGATGTATTAGATTTCAATCTGTAATATAACTCGTTATTACTGGATATGTTTAAGGATTTTAAAAAGAGATTTTGAAGAAAAATAGTATTTGACCTAGACCCGTCACAGAAATCAAAATTCATCATGATGGCGGAGATATGTTAAGGCGATGTCTACAACTCACAGACCAACTAGCATACAAATAATTAATTAATTAGACTTTTTAATTGTAAAGACAATAGAACTTAAACAATTTAATAGAAAATGTCTCTTATTATTCATATTAATAAGTTAAAAAGCCATTTTCACTCCTCTTGCTCGAAAAATTCGGTAATGTAGCGTACCAGAGCTAGAATAAAATTGCATATTTGCCTCCAGGAAGAAAAGCTTTTTTTAATTTGTGGTATTACCAACGAACCTACAAAAACAAAAAAAATATTTCTCTTCTCATGCTCGTAAAGTTCATCTTTATGTCTTTATTAAAATAAAGTTGACAGTTAACAAACACGACTAAACGAGCACACGCATCGGCTGAACACGCGGCGAGGGGTGAGGCAACTGTTTTTAGGGCGGGACGGGGAGTGTGTCCTTTCTGTACGTAATTATATATTCTGTGGTATATGGGTATAGAATCGTATAACGTGTGCATTGTGTTGCTGCTACAGAAGTAATAAGAAGAAAGCATGGGCGCGAAATCTTTAATTTTTTTTTCTTATCAAAAATTGGTTGAACTGATTACTGTGACAGTAATTTATTTTACAACAGTGAAAATGTCATCATCTAGTGAGAATGGAGACGGCATTTGCAGATGGAAGAGAAAGGAAAAGAAATAACTACTAACTAACTAAATATCTGGTCCCGTCAAGGTCACAGCAAAGCATCTATTTAAATACTTACAAAAAGTTTATAAAGTGGAGGATAGAAAAACGAGTGGATTCGCTTATGGAAAGAGTTTTTCATACGCATTTTGATGAACTTTCCAAAAAATTTAAAAGTTCAACCTTTTGGATTTCAATTTTCATTTTCTATGATTCAATGGTACGCATCTGTCTATGCAGATAAGACATGTCAACTTTATTATAAAAACAACTTTTATCAAGGAATTATCCGGCGGTTAAAGGCAAAGAAATCCAAAGTTTTCACGAGGAAATATATCTAGAATTTCGTAAATAAGGCACCAAATGAATAATACTTGGCAACAAAGGTACTTACCTACTTACATTTGTGAACGTTTATCTATTATTTTCATCAACTAAACTTAATCAAACACACTTTAAAAAAAAAAACTACCTTGTATTCAATAGGTCATTTCAGCGCCTTGTATAAATCTAATACTCATTAAATTGGTGCCACAAATCACATCAAAATCAGAAGCGAGTTCTCTCCCTCTTCTAACGACTTTAGGTGCATAATTGGTCATAACAAATGTGTGTGTGTGTGTGTTGACACCCGCTCGTGACATAACGTCGGTTGCATCGCGGAATGGGCATCAACCCAGAACGGTGGCGTGGCAACACCCTCGCACACGCAGTCCAAGATTCGCAGTCTGCCCGCACCGACTGCGACGTCGGGTCGCATATGTACCGTTCTTATTTCGGATCTATAATGATTCGCGCCAAGACTAACGAGTCCGAGTGTACTCATCCGTTCGTTCGAGTCCGATACGGTTAGCCGGTTAGTGTGACAACATTGATTGGACTGACACTGCCGAGATCTGTGCCCCGTCGACAATGCCTGTGACATACTCCCGCGCGTCGGACGCGGCGCACCAACGGTGGGTCGCTAAAACCATTAAGTTGTATGTAGTCAACGCCAACCTCCCCCGAAATGGTCCCATTAGGTGTTGATTTTAAGTCGAAAATGGGATGAACTTTTGTGAGTTTGCGATAGACAGATTGATAATTGTATTACTCTAGTAATTATGTGGATGTGTCTTGTGCGATAAAGAGCTTAGTGCTGCCCCAAACATTCTCGTACATATAAATTATTATGATTATGTATTTAAATAAAAAATCAACAAAGTAAAAAAAAACTTCAAAACAATAATCGAGATATATGAATATATGATTATCCTTAATACTTGTAATATTCAGTAGGTACTAAAGTTACTACTCGTATTGTATTAAACATGAAATTATTATTTGTATGTTACAATATCGAAGATCAGTTCAGGAATTTTAGTTTTGCTTCATAGAACATCGAAACGTCTATGATATTTATAAAAAACAGTCAAGAGCGAGAGACATTTTTCTCATGATACCCTTGTACCCTAGTAGCCTCACTTCGAATTTTTAAGACCACCTTTCAGTCCCTGCTGCAAAAAAAAAAATATTACTCTCTTATTTGCAACGTCATCTAACACAATATTTCAAATTTCAAGTTGATAGTATTAGTAGTTCACGAGATATCCAGCTGTGACAGACAGACAGACTGAGTCGCATCGTAAGAGTTCCTTTTTACCATTTTGGTATGGAAACCCTAAAAATCAAATAAATTCGAAATGTTTCGCGGACCAGTTGGTGATGCAAAAATCAAAATTACCGTTTTCGCTGTATTTTAAGAAAAGAGATATACTTACTCGTAATAAAAGAATTTTCGCGTGAGTAAGGAACCACGGTGCGTTTGTCATTGGTTTTTCTTTTCTTTTTAATAACGTTTCGATTTCTCTTCGCTTCATGCATGCTCAGTGATTATAGTAGCTCAAAGTATTTGTGAAATTGGAGAGATTTACATAGTACCTAGTTACTTTACATTATTTTTTTTCTTATATTCAATAGAGATGTAACAATATCACAAAAAGTTTTAACACAAGTTAAAATGCCAGTAAGATAATACTTAGTTACTGATTTCCTGCAAAATTCTTCAGATTACATATCCATCAGTTAGATAACCCCGCTAAATGGATTTGAATGGAATTAGTTTTAGATAGTAATGTGCAAAAACTAGTAAATGACCATATGTTTTGTAATCCGAATAGCGATAATAAAGAGCGATATGTATCTGACGCGGAACCGGCAATGGAGCGGCACGCGATATCGATGACGCGCACGCGCACGATCAGCGACTTGGCATTCGAATGCTAATCGCAGCCATTATTACTTTTAAATTCTCCGTGACGTTTCAGATATTTTACCGATACATTTGAATTTAAATGAGATATTTTATAGTTCATTTTTTATGTATTATTACAATGGAGAATTTCTAAAAACCACGGACTAACAAGCATAGAATATAATTACATGGTATTCAGTTTCAAGTGAGTCTCAATGGACGGATTTTCACTTGCCAAAATCTTGGGCTATCGGTAAACTGACATTTGCGTTCTCAGCTTTAAAAAATATGTCGACGCATGGTCCGATGTCTTTCGTGAAATTAACATGACAAAGGTATGACTAAATTTTTTGTCGAAAATAACGAAAGAAAACGTTAAAATGCCGCCTCGTTAGATTTTGGGCTGTATTTATATTGTGGTTGCAGATAGATAAAAAATTATATAATCTATTATAATACTTATTATTATAAGATTTATTTATCTATATGTATTATGGAAAGGTAGCATTTTTCATTGACTATGGCGGGAAAGCTCTTCCAGCAACCGAATATCAGTTTATAATGATAACAACAGATACTTAACTATCACAATAGTTTGTAAGAAGTTTAACTTGATTGATAATAAATTTTCGTCTGATACGCCTATGATGTTTTGAAATATTGTTTAAAAATTAACGTGAAGATATTTTCTTAATTTTTGGAATTATTGAAAACATTCCACTCTCATCATCGATCATCTGTATCGATTTCATTCATATTTTTTGGAATATCTCTAAAAGATCAATATCGCATCGCACCGGCTACGTGTGACGTGGTTCACTTTTTGTCGAAGCATCGCAAAATGATGAAGCATGATTGAAAGGCGTCGATAAAAAAATGTAAACACGGAGAACAATACACGCCAAAGGGAAATAAGGGGGCACGATGTTGATAAGTTCTTAATGTTAAAACATCGTTTTATTTACTGAACTATTAAAAAGTTCTGAAGTGTTTGTGTTACTATTAATACCGTTATCTGTGATAAATAAAATAATGAAAATACAAATAAAATATTATATTATTATTTTGGTTTGATGGAAAGGATTTTTATCATTTTACTTATTTTAGTAGTCAGGGCTATATTTATCTATCATTAGATGATCAGCATTCTAAGAGATGTTAAGGATCACAGTTTTCAGTTTCACATTTCCGCACATTTTATGCTATTTACGCTGGTTTTTCAAACATATACTTAAGACATCTCTTAGAATGTTGATCAGATCAGTTGGGGGTGTATACCTAGCGATCTGGATCTCCTCCATTTACTTCCTGGATAGCCATCATCGGATCACAGCTCGGTCGGTCCTTAGCGGAGAAGCTTTGTTATATGAAAATCGGCTGGTGTCCCTAATTTGTGGCCACCACTATACTCAGTAGGTAGTTCCTTATACAGTTGCTTATGGACTGTGCGTTGCATCGGCAAATTGCAATTAATTCAGGTTTCGGTTTTTACAGAATCACTAGAGTGGGAACTACCCTCTAGCCATAATTTTATTTCCGCAAAATAATATTTTGAAACAATTACAAAATTATTTCAGGAATCCTTACTGAATTTACTAATCCTCATTATATTGTAATATTTTGAAACAATACACATATATTTGTAGAATGTGTAACAACACAAACTATTAGATAATTAAATCAAAATTATTAAGGCTGATTAAAAATACTTTTGATGGTCATATAATACGCTACGACGGATATCGTTTCGGAACGCTGCAGCAGAATTAATATAAATAAATGAAACTCAAGTTCTCGAAGTGATAAAAAAACTATTTCTAATGAGTCTGAGATGTCTAAGTATGCAGCTCGCTTCTACTTATACAATCAATGTGTATCATGTGTGATTGTAGGCATGACACCAACGTCCAGCTAGACTGGTATCAAGACGAGAATAATATGCAGTTGGAAGAAGGTAGTTTAAGTGTTGATCCCAACTTATTATCTTCTGACGACGATGACGATGATGAAGAAGATATCGCAGAATTAGAGAGGGATATCGGAAACATAGACGAAGAACTGGATGAATTCACTGACGAGATTGCAGTAGAACTTGGCTTTTACTCAGACGATGAGGAGGACCCCCTCCTTGTAGTCTGTGACTTTTTGTGGTCGTTGGGATTATCCCGCTATTTCCTGTAAAAAGTAAGCCAAGGTGCGTAAGCTTGACGACTGGCCAGTATTAATGTTCGATGTTGTCTTTATTGATGTCTATTTGATTGTTTGTTCCAAATATATTACCAGTCGAAAATGAATAATCGAGATCTGCATTGTTTTGAGAAACGTGATTCATATTGAGACAAAGTGATACGCACACATCGATAAATAAAACATTGCAATTATTTATTTCTACTTTATCGTTTCCATTAAATCGATTAATTCACAATTTTATTTTAAAAAATCCTACATTTACCAACCGCCATTGGTAAAACCTAGCTTAGGCAATAAACTCGAATGGTAAAAGCGCGAAAAAAACTTACACTCATGGCCGAATACTCAAACACGGTACTCACACGTCCTCAACTTTGAGAGGCTCTCAAACATCGTCCTGTCGTCTCGTATCGTTTGAGTGTTCGGCCATTACATTTCTTCACTCTTCACTCTTCTAGTCAAATCCTAAGATTTCCTAGTAAACCCTAACATTTAACAATATACGGGCTTTTACAGTAACATAATTATAACCTTGTGATCTAGTCACGAAAACCATTAATTTGTGGTAGGTATTAAAATGAACATATCAACCATTTTATGTAGGTAACTTTTGATAGACATTTTAATTCCATTTAATGAAGACCAATTTTTAGATCTAATTCTCATTCACCGATAAAAATAAATGTGTTCGAAATTATTTTAAAACGCGTAGTACCAGTATAGGTATCGATTTTCGGCTGGATTCTATATTTATCTGCCTACATCACTACTAGTTGCTATTCTGGGGTCACACTAACGACAAACGCCATTGATTATTGCAATTGATGAACCTTATGCGTACAGGCATAAGGAAAATTAGCGCCATAATTAATACCGTTAAGCCTTAGAGTGTTCCCAGACTAGAAAAGTGGACATCTTTCAATCGCTTTAAGTATGCCTACCCAAAATACAGCTGACTTTTTGTTTGATATCGCTGGGGAACTCTTTACCTCGTAGTTTGTTTTTGACATTTACCATCCATAGCATGACTTACTATTATTTTACAATGCTGCGCGCGCATGTCGGAGGTGTACACACCTAATTCAAACGGGCTACGATTCAGTTCTTTGGATATTGTTAAGCAATTGATGTTTATTTTCCACCCGTATTTATGAAGAAGTACCTAAGCCTAGCGACTGTAGAAAGAAAGTACATGTTTAATTAAAAAGATAAATTAAGCACTGTACGTATCTAACTAACTAAAATCAGTACATATGATTTTAGTTAGTTAGATACGTACAGTAAGTGTTATCAGTACCCGTAGCACGAACAGAAATAATAATGCGCGTAACAACATTCGATTAAGTAATTTTTACAGCGCCATCTACCGCCGAAAAGCGAAATGAGTTTTCCCATAGAGAATTACTCTTACGAGTACTGTTCGCGCGTTATTTTTTCTCGATAGCTGTTCGTGCTAAGGGTAGGTACTGTTAACAATACAGCAAGCAATCAACTTTTTGCTTGAGTCGATAGCGGAATTGGCTAGATCTTGAAGAATACTAACTTTAACTAACCTACAGTTAACAAAGAAATGAATTATTTATTGTAACAAAGTAGGTAGGTACTTGTCTATAAATACAGCAGGCTTATTAAATAAAAATAATTACGATAATCGGACGCAATTTGTCGCACGTACAATTTATTGTGAGTTAATATAGTGTCAGACGAACATCGTCCGCTTATTCATGTTTATGTTTTTTGGTAATATAGGACCTGCAGATGTATCCATCATTTTGAAAACATCATGCTAAGTTTCATCGAATTGATGTTTTCTTAAAAAGGTTATATGTTGTATGTCGTTCGTGACATGTTATGTCGGCTCCACACGATGGCCCAAACCTCGTCAAATTCGTCATAAATTGCCGGTTTTGTAACAAGCGTGTCAAAGAGGTTCTTTCAAAAACATCGATTTGCCGAGGTTTGGGCCATCGTGTGGGGCCGACATTAGAACAATGTTGAATTCTTATAATATATATGAATGCTGCCATGATAAACGGTGATTACTTCTGTCTTATGCTCGAATTTAAAAAGACGTTCTAAACGATAGAACCAACATGGCAGCATTGTCATTTAGGTTACATTTACTAATAATCTAAGGTTAAGCTTTAGTAATACTCATTTACATTGTCTAAGATTTGCATCCTATATTAGTTTTTAATCATTTTAACCAAACTAAAGCGTATATTTTTCTGTAAATAAACTGAAACGGTAACGATTATGATGATTCAATCGTTCAAAAATAGCGCGACAGGGCCGCAGTAGTGTAAGTACTATTATTTAGAAAATTAACTTGAAACTAAAGTCTGAAATAGTATTTTCTACAGCGATTTTAAGTATCATTTTAATAGGCCCAAAGCCATACAAATTTGAAGTTCTTATACGAGGATAAAAAAGTAAAAAAAAAACGTTACAAACAACAACAAAATATGAAGACATTTATTGCGATATCCTTTCACACTCCTAAAGGACATCTTGTAGCAAACTTGTAGGGAACTAAATTATCTAATCTAATCTAATATAATCTAATCATGCTCACGTGTTAATTTACTAGTTATTTGTTTTTCGATCACAAAAGCGTAGGTTAGTACAAAAAAATAAACCTAGATCACACAATGCCTTATGAGGAGACACAAGTTACTTACTTCAATATGCGCGGCCGGACTAGGACTAAGGCCCGGTGTATAGTTTATTATTTCAATTACTACGAATTAATTCGCCTTTTTTTTGCCTAATCTGCCTAATCGGTCTCGCTCCCGCGCGCGTCGTTTTCTTATTGTTATCTCGCTTTAGTAAAGGAGCGCCTTAATCCTTTAACTCGGGAAATTTGACACAATAGATATTTCATTGTGGTAAGATTGACCCGAACGAAGGCGAATCTCTTCCAGTCAACCCCTAGGTCTAGTGTTTACTAGTCGATAAGCCGGCAAAAGTATGAAAATGTCCTTTGTTTTCTTTAATAAATTAACAATCCTTACTCAAACACAAATATTGGTAAGTACTAAAGTACTTACAATGTTAAATAGTAATGTTTGTATAAAAATATCTTGTGAATTGAGCACTTGTGTAATATTTGTGTATTTTGCTTTCTTCGATTGGTTTTGGCTCGCCTCTCGTACTATTTGTGAAGTAGCCAAAACTCTGCTGTACTATTCTTTTTGGTACTACTATGCCATCTTTCGGATATTATTAGTACTTACCTATACATATATATTTTTTATTTTACACTTTACAAAAATTGCTAAAATAAGTGCGGATTCAAAATGCCACTTTCAACTTTTGATATTAAATTAGTATAATAGTTTGACAGCTAATTAACAATCTGAAAAACATGTAGGTACACACGACAGCACGGTAAGTTGAATAGTTGAACTACGAGAACAGTTTTAATTACGTGCGGCATAAAGACTGTCTCAAGGTCAACATGTGTAGTCTGACGTGCCGCTGACGGTAATTATCCAAAATTAGGGTAAACTATACAATGATGGGCACTCTAGGTAAGACCTTTTCTTAATTTGTAGATTTTACTATCTGTAACATATCTAGGCGTTATTTACGACTTTAAATAAATTATTTAATGTAAATTTTTTTACAGTAAAATCACATTTAGTGTGAAAGAGAAACGTTTTTTATGAAATAAAACAAAAAACTTCTAAAAACATCGAAAATGTATAATAAATTGAGGTTTTATGTAAATTGGTAGAAATATGACGATAATTGTTGAAGATGTCGGTAAAAATTAAGCCGACTGGGAGCTTGTATCGAAAACGCTGCATAAACCTTTTGAGCTTTAACAAAATATGTATGATGGAATTGTTCCTCTTTAATAGATCTTCAAATAATTCTGCAGTGGCATATATCTATCTTTTAATATTGGCTTACTATACCCATTATATCTTTAAACAAATTTGCAACGTACAATGCGGTAACTTGCAAAACTATTTAAAAGGATACAGTATTAATCCTTATCAACTTAAAAACGCTAGTTACATAAGCATTGTATGCGCATTATTTTAACCTATTACACCATACCATTTAAACGAATATCTTAGGACGTGTCGCAAAAAATTAATGCGTGTGAAAATAAATTCAAGCGCGTTTCTTACACCGATAACGTGACGGGACTCGAACGGGACAAAAACAGACTTTTGGAGCGAATGGAGGTGGCGACTGTAAGGTATTTGTTTTCTTGTTGGGTGTTGTTGAAAGGTCGCGTCGGCAAAAAAAGGAAAAGCCGAAGCGTAGCGAGGGCGGGTCGCTAGTATTATTAAAAAAAGAAATTGTAAATCACTTCTTATACGTCCTATCTAAAATGTAGTTGCAAATTCATCGGGCATTTATTTGATTATTCACAGTCGTTCTATTCCAAGTTTATCCCGCCATAATCTGACATAGATAAGAAGTTGATATGATAACAAATCTTCAGAAAATAAGAATAGTAGATATTGTTTTTCGTTGTTGTAAATCATGATTAATTTGTATACTTCCAAGGTTAGTAAAGCAAAAATACCAATGACCCAAATATGATAAAAAAATACCTAAATCATTGAGCCTTCAAAGCTAAATAACGAGCTTACAACACTCTTATGTGAGTGTTCTAATCTAAGAAGAAGACTTATAAAACTTGATTACCTTATTGTAAGACAATGCAAATTTTATCGTAATCTAAAACTGGACTTAGGCTCATTATTTGGCAAATATTTTAACTGTCCTTACCTGCATGTCCGTCTAATCACTCTGAAATCAGACTGATACCTAGTTTGTTTCACAAACTTACGAACCGGTGTATCGGACTGAAATAGTTTGGCATACTTTGCGTTGCTCGATCAGTTTCGTGCTGGACTGCCTGTTCTTTTCTATTTTATTCACATTGGTGTTTCTACTCGTATGCCTGTTCCTGCTCTGTTTAGTTTTGGTCAGTGTTTCTTTTAGGTACTAGCCCAGGGGGGTGCTTTATATCCCAAAGTTACCCTGGTGCCGAAGTCACGTCGGGGGAGCTCACTCCGCTCCTCGAACCTCTTAAAAATGCCTCCTGATGAATTTTGGCTGAAAGAAACACTGGTTTTGATGTGCTGATGAATGTGAATGAAATATATTTGTAAAATTAATAATTACTAAATGTGCTCCAAAATTGTAATATGCATTTAATATGATGTGATATCTAATCTTTGGTACTTTCGCAGTCGTCACCTCCACCATCCCAAGTCCCGCAAATACTCTCTGCAAGAAGGAGGGCGCGTCGGGATGAGCAGCGAGCGGCGCGTGTCGGTGGCACCCGGCGAGGAGCCGCTGCCCGAGCACGACCAGGACGAGCTGCTCAGCCACCGCGGCGACGACCCGCGCGGGCTGCGCCGCCACAAGGTTGACAAGGTGCGTGCATTCACACGAGCGCAGAGTACAAACACTACGCGCGACCAGCCGCTGCCCGCACGCCCGGACGACGGACCTACCAGCGGCAATCACACATTCGCGCGAGTGGCGAGGCGAATAGTGAGGCGATCAAGCGACTAGAAGCCTTACGTGTGCGTTACCCCAACAAGAAAGTATCTCCTAGAGTTATATGAGTAGAACGTATAGTTGGTGCCTTATCTGCTGTAAATGTGCCCCCACATAAAAAATGTGTGCCCCCTGTCGTTTCGAAAAAAAATCGAAAAAACGATTCTTGCTGGGGTAACGTTTTTCTAGCAGGAAAATTCTAAACGAATGATCGGAGAGAGAAAAACTGTGCATGGCCAGATAGCTTATATGTGTGCCAAAATGTGCCCCCAAAAATAAAATCTGTGCCCCTTCAGATTTTCGAGATATTGCATTTCCTGCTGGAGTAACGTTTTGATGAATAGTATATCTCTAAAACCATTGCATGTGCCCCTGTAGAATAAACATACGCGAGTAGCTCTTAATGTGTGCCCCTTTGTGCCCCAATTAGATTTTAGAAAATATTTATAGTTTTCAAGTTATCGCGGTTTTATGAAAACCCGAAAAAACATCGCAGCGCCTAAATGAGACAAGGCATAACTTCGCTGAAAACTGTATTCGGTCTTTCTTGACGCTAATAATAACCATACAAAGTTTCAAAAATGTTCATGCATGCGTTTTTGAATAATCTTGCTAAATGTAAAAACGATGGTGTCATAACTTTGACGGCAAAATACAAGGAACTGGCACAATCCCAGATGTGTAGGTGTAAACCAAAATCTTGTGCCTTTAGTCAAAAATATATGGTGAAAATATTGAGCTTCAAATGTTACGCATTAAGTAAATATAAACAAAAAACCAAAATATGTAAACAACGGCTGGTTATCCGACCAAATCTGAATGACTACTAAAAAGCGACGGATTCATACTTAACGAGGACCTTCTTTATTGGACGTATTATACCTAAGCTGTTGTCCTTACAGTCGCGTTCAAAAGTTTTGAGGGCTAATTAAAAAATATATTAAATGCACCTTGTGACTATATAAATGAAACAGCTTGTTGATGTGGAAATTATTATTTTTATTCCCTTAATTTTAATTCTTAAAGTAATTATTGCATCAAATCACAGATCAAATTTCCTACCTATAAATATTATAAATTATTTGCACGTTGTGTAGTCATTATTATTTAAATCACAGATCAGTTTTTCATAGCCTAACATAATTATAATTAGTAAACATCACAAAAAATCACAAATCAATATTAAGTATAAGAATAATATTGTGTAAAAAAATATTAAATTTGAAATTACAGATAAATAATATTCTTACGAGTAACTTGCATATACATACAACATTATCACATGACTGTGGAATGACACTTAGATATCTAAAACGCCATCAAATCAAAATTATGTGACAATACATAATCAGCATTAATATAATCGTTGGTTAATAATTATAAATCCCTCATAGGTACGTAATACGACATACAAAATGGAAACACGTTGTTGCATCACAGATCATTGTGCGGTTGACTATAGGTATACACTAAATACAACTCTCAAAACTGTAGGTACCAACATTTATTTGGTTAAGGTGAATGCTCCAACCAACCCGCGTAATTCAAATTTTCTTACGTTTTTTGCAATTTGCACACCAGTGCTATGAGTGCTAGGTTGTATGTTGATTAAAATATTATTAAGAAGTATAATCATCAATATGAACTTGGAGGGTTGCTCCAAGTTCATAAATGTGTAGGAATGACTTTTTCTGTTTTTGTTGGTTCCTACACCTTTATGAACTTTGAAGGTTGTATTGATGATTTTGATGATTATAATTCTGTAACTACATGCGTCTTACAGCCGCGAATAATATTTTAATCATCATACAACCTAGCACTGGCTTGCAAATTGCAAAAAAACGTAAGAGAATTTTATTTCGCGGGCTACCCTGGAGCATTTATCTGACCCTGTACAATTTTGTCTATTCTACTATGTAGACTATTACATGTGGCCCCCTACAACCACCCCTACAACCACATAATTGTTATAAAATGCTTATACGCCACTTTCAACCAACTTAAAAAAACGTAAACAAACAGTATCAGTGCAACTGCATGACTCAACGTAACAGTGTCCTTGGCGTCATAACATAACTGCAACTGTTTACCAATACCAAGTAATAATCCAAACGCACTTCCTAGTCAATAAACACTTTGTATCCATTATTCATAATAGAGCGACGTTACACGTAACTGTCTCTGTCACACTAACACCGTACGCGTACTAGCTGTCTCACTTTCTCTAAGCTACACAAAGCGATTCCTTGCGTGACGACGTCAGCGGACGCCGCGGGGCCAGAGATGTATGTAGCGGTGTGGGGAGGCGAAAAAAGGGAATCTTCTGGTAAATGCTCCAACCAGCCTGCGAAATTCGAATTTTCCTACGTTTTTTTGCAATTTGCAGGCCAGTGCTTGGTTGTATGTTGATTAAAATATTATTCGCGGCTGTAAGACATATGTAGATACAAAATTATAATCATCAATATCATCAATACAATGCTCTAAGTTCATAAAGATGTAGGAATGAGTTTTCCTGTTTTTTCTTTTTTCCTACGCCTTTATTTAGTACGAAAATATTTAGTGTCAGTTTATTTGTTGTCACGAAACGTCGCTGCAATTTGTACAAAAAAAATACGTGTGAATAACAGTGCATTTCCAAATAGAGAAGCGAGTATTATTTTCATAGCATTAGCCTATTAATACAATTCATGTATGTATCGTCTTTATCTGTATATTACAAGTTATTCTGATATTGTGGCTAATTGAGGTTGTTTCTCACGAAAATGCTACACATATGAGTCACATTTCGTCACTCATATGACGTAACTCACATCTACGTGTAAAGTTAAAACATGTTTACACTGCGGCTGAAAATTTTAACAAATTATATGCCGGCGGCGTCCGGTGTTATCTCCATACAAAACGTTTCACTAATAAATAAATCCGACATTTACGGAAAATAGATATAAAAGAGTTTTAGTGTAATTTTTTAAAATAATAATTTGGAGGTTTCGAATAAATGCTAAATTTGATCATTAAACCTGCATTTTAGCTCCCTGCCGGACCCTGCTCAATTTGAGCAGTAGGACATAGTTTTAACTCTGCTTTACAATAAATGTGACTTCCATTAGTATAAAAATACAGGTATGTCACAAAACAGTTTGGTCACGATTTTGAGCATGTTAGTCACATGTACATTTTATTTGAAAATGGCTCTTATAAATGTACTTAATCATGTGTAAGGTCATAGAAACAGCTATTAAAATATAATCCAATAACAACTTTATTTTATTAGTTATTACTTTTCTACTTCAGTGTACTCAGGCACAACACGTGTGAACCGGTTAGTGAGTAAAGTAAAGAAGGTCATCGATATGTATGAATCCGTCGCTTTTTAGTAGTCATTCAGATTTGGTCGGATAACCAGCCGTTGTTTACATATTTTGGTTTTTTGTTTATATTTACTTAATGCGTAACATTTGAAGCTCAATATTTTCACCATATATTTTTGACTAAAGGCACAAGATTTTGGTTTACACCTACACATCTGGGATTGTGCCAGTTCCTTGTATTTTGCCGTCAAAGTTATGACACCATCGTTTTTACATTTAGCAAGATTATTCAAAAACGCATGCATGAACATTTTTGAAACTTTGTATGGTTATTATTAGCGTCAAGAAAGACCGAATACAGTTTTCAGCGAAGTTATGCCTTGTCTCATTTAGGCGCTGCGATGTTTTTTCGGGTTTTCATAAAACCGCGATAACTTGAAAACTATAAATATTTTCTAAAATCTAATTGGGGCACAAAGGGGCACACATTAAGAGCTACTCGCGTATGTTTATTCTACAGGGGCACATGCAATGGTTTTAGAGATATACTATTCATCAAAACGTTACTCCAGCAGGAAATGCAATATCTCGAAAATCTGAAGGGGCACAGATTTTATTTTTGGGGGCACATTTTGGCACACATATAAGCTATCTGGCCATGCACAGTTTTTCTCTCTCCGATCATTCGTTTAGAATTTTCCTGCTAGAAAAACGTTACCCCAGCAAGAATCGTTTTTTCGATTTTTTTTCGAAACGACAGGGGGCACACATTTTTTATGTGGGGGCACATTTACGGCAGATAAGGCACCAACTATACGTTCTACTCATATAACTCTAGGAGATACTTTCTTGTTGGGGTAACGCACACAAGCCTTACATGTGTGTGTAGACATAAGCTCGCTATTCATTTCGCCACTGGCGCGCTCGCGTTGGGAGCGGCACTTCGGGCGAATAATGAGGCTATGTCTACACTACACATGGGAGATCGCTATTCGCTATTCGCTATTCGCTGTTGGTCCGAAGTGCGAGCGAAAGCGCGATATTAAGTTTCTGATTAGTTTTATGACCGCGTGTGCCTGTTTGATTGTCGTTGACTATGACTAATGCTATCAAAACTATTTGTTTCAAACACAAATGTCAACTTTCACTATAAAATATTTACATTAAATTGCATAAATCTGTTTCTAATACACTCCTAGTGGAATGTCAATATCTTAAATTAACCAGTGCTCATTCCCAACAGCCACCCACGGTAACCGTGGGTCGCAAAGATGGCGGCGACAAGCTCCAGAACCTTCTTACAGAAGACACCTACAAGAAGGTGTACGACAAGAGCCCACACTCGGTAAGACATTACTTAGAAAAAAACAACTCGTCTCTAACCATCAATTAGGACTCAGGTTTTTTCTAGTATTCAAGTTTTGTCAACCTAAAGAGGAAGGTTTAACTTAATTTGAAGTTTAGCTGCTACTTCTGCAGTATTTATCAGTAGCATGTATTAGAATTTTACATTAAAAGCTCCTATATACCGCACTTTTTGCTCTTTTGCTAACTACTACTACAACGAACTATATTTTACTGAGGTTATCGATTGTAAATAAACTATAGAACCTTAGCTTCAATCTGTACATGTGAATTTTCGATACATTATACAACATGTTACAAAAATACCCCTAATGCCGAATAGGGTATATAGGGATCATCAAACTGAACAACTTTTACTAAGGGGGCCAACTCTGAAATCGCGAAAAAAGAATCAGCTGTTTCATACAAAAATTAAAATAAAAAAATATCAATATGTATGAAACAGCTGATTTTTTTCGCGATTTCAGTGTTGGCCCCCTTAGTAAAAGTTGTTCAGTTTGATGGTCCCTATATACCATATTCGGCATTAGGGGTATTTTTGTAACACCTTGTATAAGCGAGCGATAAATTTAATTCAGATGAAGGCGTCAATTTGAGTTATTTAGGAACCTTAAGCAGATTTAAGTTAATTTTCTCTCAACATTTTGAAAGTCCTTGCTATGCCACCGACTACGCCTGACTACGGCTTGCTACACGCGCTACGAGAAATTGCTACGATCGCACTAAACAAGTCGCTCCGTTCCGATAGTAATTGTTATTGTACATTTTTATCAAAACTATGGAGAAGACAAGTGTTATTTATTTAAAAAAATTATGAAATTGAAATTGAAATTGATTTTGAAATTGAAAAATTCTTTATTCAAATAAGCTCACATAACAAGCATTTTTAAATCGTCAACCGCGTGGTATTAAAGTGAATCTTTTAATCGCGTGTGTTTAACACCATCGTATACCAAGATTTTAAAATATCAACTCACAATTGATAATTACCAGCAATACTGTAGATGAAATGAGTAGCTAACTACTTCGTAACTAGATGGTATTAACCAGATGGTACTAACTATTTGACATTTTAACGTGAACTTTGCGAAAAATTCATAAGCTGCAGGAAACTAATCACAAAACGCATTAGTTATTTGTGCTCCGCAGTTGTTGCTCGTACGGACATTGATTTAACTTGATCGTTGTATTTTCAATTTTCGTGAATATAGTGCAAATGGGTATATATAATGGGTCGCGGGTTCGATTCCCGTCCGAGAACATGATCGGGTCGAGTCCTATTTTTTCTAGTATATTATTTAGTATTATATAAAAATAGCATTGTGAATGCTTAAATCTCAAAAATTTAAAAATGGGTATATAAAGTTATCATGGTCCTGATGGATGGTGGAGGGAAATGTCTAGGCACTTATAGCTGGTCATAAAAATGATTGTTGATTGATCGATCATCGATTGAGCATTGGAAAACGACTAACACACAAACCGTTGCTTTATAGGGCTTATTCCAAGTCCGCCTGGCCAGACCATCCATCTTATCCAAGTGTGACGTCATAACAACAATTTTTAATTATTGAGATTTTAGCATTCACAATGCTATTGTTATATAATACTAAATAATATACTAGAAAAAATACGACTCGCACCAGATCAGGTTTTTGGTCGGAAATCGAACCCGCAATTTTAAATTGTTGTGTTCCAGCAGTTAGAGGTAAGATAGCCAGTTCCTCAGTGGTGAGGATTCCGGGTGTAGTTCGCTTATACTTTCGGCCGTATTGTCGGTATTTTTTCTAGTATACTATTTAGTATTATATAAAAACAGCATTGTGAATGTTAAGATCTCAAAATTTAAAAATAATAATTTATTTCTGAATTAAATATACATCCATAATTTGTTAGCAACAATGCACTTATACTTTTTTAGTTAAATTAAATGAAATTAAATTATTGATAAAAATAATACAAATACAAATTAAAGTTATTTTGCGGCACGTCCGGTCCCATCGCCATAACATGAGCTGAATGAAACCTAATGTTTCGGCATCGGCATATTGCTCCTTCTGACCCAGCCATAAGAAAGGTCTGTGCCAAAGAGCGGTGGATACATTAAAAAAACCGGCCCAGTGCGAGTCGGACTCGCGCACGAAGGGTTCCGTAAAAAATACGTTCATTAAATTATTTATTTTATAAGTGAATATAGAACTAAATATTCTGTGAATATTTCAAGCGACTACCTGTTGCTGTTATACATATCGAGCATCCAAAAATATTTATTTTATTCTGTTTTTTAATATTTGTTGTTAAAGCGGCTATCTAACTACCACGGTTCATGAGATACAGTCTGGTGACAGACGGACAGCGGAGTCTTAGTAATAGAGTCCCGTTTTACCCTTTGGGTACGGAACCCTAAAAATACTATCGGTGGTAAATGTGAATGCGTTCATTCCTCCGAGCATCAGGTTTCTCTGTATAACTGGCACAATTGATGGCAGGTGTTCGTCCAACTAGACGAGTTGTTCTCCGCGGCGGATGGCGAGTCGGAATGGCAGGAGAAGGCGCGCTGGATCAAGTACGAGGAGGACGTGGAGGAGGGCTCGGACCGCTGGGGCAAGCCGCACGTCGCCTCGCTCTCCTTCCACTCGCTCCTGAACCTGCGCCGGTGCCTCGAGACGGGCGGCGTGCTCCTCGATCTGAACGAAAAGGACTTGCCTGGTGTAGCCTATAGGTAGGATTTGACACAAATCTACTTGGGGTTAAGTGGAAGGAACCAAACGGTGTATTTAGAAAACAAACTCTTAAATCGGACGGCGTTCTCTTCGTAAAACTATTAGGTACCATATACATATCATTCTCCAGTGGCCCTGTCTGAACAGCAGCATGTTGTAGAATTCTCTGAACGACATAACTCTCGCTGAGACAGGGTCTTGTAGTATTGTTATTTAATATTTTTTATTTGTAAATTAACATCATTTTATTTTATTGTCATTTATTTATTTTGTGGAAGAATAACGTCTTTGCTAAAATTTACAATTAAATACAAATTGACACAAATTATTAGTTAGCATTGCGTTTGTTTTGAAACTATACATTTTCATTCATATCAGGAATGGGATCGAAAGTTAGGTAAATAGATCGACGAACATCATCATATCTCTAGGACATCAGTGGTGGCGCAACCAGTCACGGTACCAACAAAATGTATACTGATATATGGAGGGTACCTCACCTGGTTTCCGCTTGGTTGCGCAACCGATTTGGGGCGGCAAGCGAATTGCACCCGCTCCTGGCGCAAACGCAATCAATGTAGGTAGGGCTCTTTAACACATTTGAATGGTTAACTCACGGTAACTGCACCATAGGGTTGTGGAAAGCATGGTGACAGCCCAGCTGATCGAGGAAGACGACAAGCCGGTGGTGATGCGCTCACTGCTGCTGCGCCACAAGCACGTGCATGAGGACAAGGGGTTCCGGTTCTCCATAGGGGGCAAGAAGCACTCCTCCTACACTAGTCTTCAGGTACCAACTTCAATTATTTACCATCCATTCACAGAATCCCATTTTTTAAGGTTGCATAAGGAACCCTTGTCTGTAAAAACTTTCTCACTTCGATGTACAACGATGAAGGATTATAAGATAAATATAATGTAGATGCAATCGTAAAGTCCAACCATAATGCATTTGAAGCCAGCCCACACAACATCTTGACAGACGAGAGGAGAGTGACGTCAAACGTTTTTTATAATGTTTTTAAATATACTTACGTACAGTTTCATTACTCAATAACAATTAGAAACAGTAACTTTATTATTATTCTAAATAATAAATAAGTAAAGAAAGAAAAAGAAATTGAGAAAAATTTAGCGCATTTATTTATTACAAAAGCGTTGCGTAAATCCGTAATTAACTACTAGTATTGATATGGTAGATAAATAAAAGATAGATTTTAAATAAAATTACTTACTTTAGTGGTATATTTGACGATTGTATTACATAATGTGCAATCCGTAATCGGTGCCAAGATATCGTTTATCTAGGATTAGGATGATATCGTTTTGGTATGCGAGCGTATTGCCAGTACATGTGATTTTCAAGGTCCTATTATCGAAAATTTCCGTCGCAAATTTGAACCGACATTTAAAAAAAAAATAAAAAAATATACAAGGTGTTACAAAAACACCCCTAATGCCGAATATTGTAGATATGGACCATCAAACTGAACAACTTTTACTATGGTACCAACTATGAAATCGCGAAAATAAAATCAGCTGTTTCATACAAAAATTAAAATAAAAAATATGAAAATGTATGAAACAGCTGATTTTTTTCGCGATTTCAGAGTTGGTCCCATAGTAAAAGTTGATTAGTCTGGTGGTCCCTATATACCATATTCGGCATTAGGGGTATTTTTGTAACATTATGTTGTATAGGTAATAAAATAATAATCACACTTCTTGCCAGTAAGTCTGTGTGGTTTTCCCGCTAATTACAGAGATGCGGAACCAGTTTCGATCAGATTTATAGCTGCAAGCTTCATAATATATTTAATTGTTTTTAGGTACACACGACAGCATGTCAGGTTATACAGTTAAACTGCGAAAACAGCTTTTATTACGTAGGGAATAAAGGCGATCTCAAGGTATAGTCTGAGGTTCCTTCGTGTGTACATACATCTAATAAAAAGAAATCAAAACAAAGTAATAGAACGGCGCTTGGTGGGTGGGTTTTCAGTGTTATTGATTCGATTTCAACCCATATATAGGTAGAAACATGTCAAGTGCCAATTATGGCATAACAACAAGAGAAGTAAATACTTACTTATATTGAAATGTCACTGTTAATTCCAAGTAAATACATTTTTAATATTCTTCAACCCGTAGGATTTCGTTTGATCAGACAGACGTACATCCACCGCAGCTACCTGTCTACGTAATCCAATATTGCGGCGCGGAATAATCTCAAAAATATACAAGGTGAATCGATGTCATTTGCCATCTTTGAAACTAAATTTAATGACCGCGATATCGATAACATTAGCAACATTAGGTTAAAAAAAGTAGTCAAAATTCGAGGCGAAAAACATAAAAAGCCACAAGACTTATTTAAAATATAATTTGAGTAAAACATGATTAGTAGCTTTTTTTTAACGAATGAGAAAAATAAAAGCTGATTCATTCTTGTGATTTTCTAATGTTTATTTCACATTAAATTTTGATCACCTTGATTTAAGAGAATTTAGTAATATAATATCGCGGAGTAAAAAATAATTGCCAATTACTTTGGTTTCACTCTGTCTAGTAAAGATAACCATTTTTATCTGCAAAAAAATTTTTGAAAGTAAAATAGTTATCGATCTTCGATTAGATATTTTCTCACTTTTTCAACAATTCACATAGAATTATCTACCCTAACTTTATCCAGCAATCAACAGTATTAAATAAGAGAGAAGATTGGACACATCAAAGTTGAATTAAAAATTAAAATCGGAAATATTTTAATTTCTTAACTTAATTCCTTTCATATTTTTATCGTCTGTAATAGCTATTCGTATTTGAATCTTCATTACTGATTTGATTTGAATTATATCTGACTCTGATCAATGATCTAGCTAGTAGTTATGATGTGAATACTAGTTTACCTATATGTATAATCATGACTGTCTTGTCCTAAGAGGCCGTACAACGCTGGAGATTTTTTTTTGTAAATTTAATTGATAACATTATTGTTTTTAACACGTTTTTATTAGGTTACGAAACGATTTTGCAAACGATTTTATACTAGCTTCCCGATGAGCTACAGACTTGAAACTTTGAACATAGGTCAGAACTGAAAGACAATGCAATATTATAGTGTCATTGAGCTGATTGGATGATGAAACCAGAAGAAGGTCACAGAAACTCTGTAATAAAATCATGGATCCCCATCGAGTTTAGGTTCTTTAGAATCGTCTTGACAAGTACTCTGACGGGAGACGAGGTCCAGGCTCTGATGACGAAGCCGGAAGAAGGCCACAGGAACTCAGTATTGAAACCATGCAACCCCATCGAGTTTGGGCTTGTTAGAATCGTCTTGACGAGTTCTCTGTTAGGAAATAGTGTCCAGGGTCTGATGATGGAGCCGAAAGAAGGCCACAGGAACTTTGTGATAAAACCATGCAAGCCAATCGAGTTTGAGCTCGTTTGATTCGTCTTGACGAGTACTCTTATGGAAAATAGTGTCCAGGGTCTGAAGATGGAGCCTGAAGAAGGCCACAGGTACTCTGTAATAAAAGCCTGCAACCCCATTGAGTTCGGGCTCGTTTGAATCGTCTTGACGAGTTCTCTGTAAGGAAATAATGTCCAGGGTCTGATGATGGAGCCGATAGAAGACCACAGGAACTTTGTGATAAAACCATGCAAGCCCATCGAGTTTGAGCTCGTTTGATTCGTCTTGACGAGTACTCCGGTAGGAGATGGAGTATTTATAGTTTTAGCTCGTTGATTTAAACATGTTTTCAAAACGGCATAATATGTATAAAATAATCTCTTCCGTAAATATTTATAACTCTTTACAGAAGTTATAAACCCAAAAACGGGGCGCATTTTGTAAGATTAATCATAAATGTTTAGAGTTTTGAGACGAGAGGTGATGGCAGAACTATTAACTTAAATGCAAAAAATGTAAGCATGTTCCACAGCAGTTTTTCAGTAAAAATTAATAACTAAGTAATAAACTATTTCTTATTTTGAAAAACTGTCAATCACAAAACTAGAGAGCTAGCTAAGGTTTTTTTACAGTTTCAAGTTTATAGGTTTATTATTGGTTGGCACATCAGTGAAGAACTGCAAAATCGGAGGTCACTTTACTATCGAGAAAAGTTTTGGCTATCATGTGTCAATCACAACTAAGTACTATAATCTACTTTCTACATTATTTGTTTGGGACCGATAAATCAAGTAATACTGTGTGTCGCGTGCGCCTTAAAAAAATGTGAGCCATTCATTATCATATTATACTTAGCTTAGATCACATTAATTTAAAAACCCATAAGTATATAAAATAAAATAAAAATGTTGGGCACCGATTGGATTCGATTATACAAATCACATGACAATACTTTAAATATGCGATATTTAATAACAAAGGTTTGTATATCAAATGACACAAATATAACTGTAACAATGTTTAATTGATATTGGAACCCTTTGACCTTTACGCAATCAATCGGCACCCCAGTAGGTGCAGCATCTATGCTAGCATAATATCTGTGTATGTGAGGGGTGAAAGATTGTCGGTGCTAAGTGTACTATATATGTTGTCTAGTCCCTGTGGATGGAAGAGGGGCCGGAGTCCAGGGCGCGCTGCTCGCTCTGTTCCGCGACGGCGACCTGCCGCCGCCACAGCACCCACCTCATCGTACGGACGAGCCCAGTGCGCATGCCCTAGCTCCTGCACCCTCCTAGACTAGCCCCAGACTAAACCCTAGCTACACTCCTGTTTAGAGTTTAGACGACGCACCGGCCCCACACATCATTCATTATCATTTTAGCAGCCAGTCAATACACATAAAGTTGTACGTTTTTGCAAATTCTCATTTTTTCGCTTCGACTGTCGATAAATATTATCTATCTGTGAGATTTAAGTGTGATAGTTTCTTCAATTAGTTTGAAAAGCACTCATCACGATGCTACTCATGACCATTTTCAAGTTTTTAATAGTCAACTTTCGGACTTTAAGTTGTTCAACTGATTCCATTATTTTAGTTTAGTTTCTTCAATTAGTTCATTCTCATCATTTTCATCACGATTTATTGTTAATGGTTGAATTTTAGATAAGTTAGTAATCTGCAAAAGTCCGTAAAATCTTTTTCATCTTCATCCATAAATTCTGAAATAGTATCGCTCGCAGCATTATTCACTTGTATTATTTTCAGTTTCACTCCGTGTCTTAGAATAACCGCTGATTTATGAGTGTGATGTTTCTCTTTTTGTGATTTTACAGGTGTGGTTATTTTATGATTTACGAGAGAGCTTACTTAGACAGGCCGTAGCATGTTGATGGATGCCATTGTGATTAATATTATAGATTATCCATTAGATATTGTTGTGTGAAGAACATGAGACATGATCATTATACATGAGCCTCTTTTCGGTAGATCTTATTGAGATATCAGAAAATTAATAAAAATATGTTGGTAATAGAACATCATTGTTAAGTTTTTCTCTATAAGGTTTGCCTAAATTAAATTCACCCATGGTATTGTACCTACATCATTAGCAATCTACGAGTTGAATCACTTAGCTTGTTTTAACTTTTATTTGGAAGTTGTTAGCACATAAATTCCGCCTACTTCTTTAATGCCTTTGTGTGTACAGAATTTGGTGGATCAACGCCGGCGGCGTAGTTCACATGCGCTACCAATGGATCGGTCGGAGCGAAAGAAGTCTTCGACAGCGGCCATAGACATGCGCGAGGTAGAATACTTGGCATCGGCCGTGATCAACAGCTCGCAAGAAGACATAAAGCGTGGTCAAAATGAGGCCATCTTGAAGCGCATCCCTGAAGATGCCGAAGCTACTACCGTTCTCGTGGGCTCCGTCGGATTCCTCGAACAACCCACCATCGCGTTCGTGCGGCTCGCCCAGGGTATCTTAATGCCGTCCATAACCGAAGTCCCGATCCCAGTCCGCTTCATGTTCATACTCCTCGGGCCGCGGGATGCTGATCTAGATTACCATGAAGTGGGACGGTCCATCTCCACACTCATGTCAAATCCTACATTCCACTCGATTGCCTACAAAGCGGATGATCGCCGCGAACTTTTGTCTGGTATCAATCAGTTTCTGGACGACTCCATTGTACTGCCACCTGGAGACTGGGAACGCCAAGCGTTGCTTCCATTTGATGACTTACGCGCTAAAAGTGATATGATCAGGAAAAGAAAAAAAGACGCGCTTGATCGCAAGCGTGCAACCGAAGAAAAATCACCTATTGATGAAAAGCAAGCTTTACTTGAAGCAGAAAAGGGTTCACCACCCCCTAAAGAACCCGATGACCCACTATCGAGATCTGGACGCCTATTTGGAGGTAAAAAGTTTATTCTCTGAAATATTATTTGCTTTTAAATAAATAGGTCTGTATATCCTTTCTCGAAGAACCGAAATTTATATCATAGAGTAATCTTCTTCCCCAGGAGTGGTACGCGATATAAAGAGGCGGTACCCGTTCTACTTATCAGACTTCACGGACGCTCTGAACGGCCAATGCGCAGCCGCCACTATATTCATGTATTTTGCTGCGCTCTCCTCTGCTATTACCTTCGGTGGTCTCCTCGCGGAGAAAACCTATGGCCAGATTGGAATATCCGAAACCTTGGTGACTATTTTTTTTTTCGGAAATAAGAAATGCATGCAAATGCAAAAATGATCATAATGCATCTCTCGTTAAATTGGTCAACAAGTCTCTTCTGTTCAGGTGTTCACGTGTGCGGGTGGGATTCTCTTCGCGTTGCTGTCTGGACAGCCCATGATGATCACCGGTGCGACCGGGCCGCTGCTACTTCTGGATGATGCACTGGCTGGCTTTTGCCGCTCCTACGGATTTGACTTCCTTGCAGCCCGAATGTACTGTGGCATTTGGATGATAGTTATTGCTATTTGCGTGGCTTCCGTGGAGGGAAGTGTCGCTGTCAAGAAAATTACAAGGTACTTATTTCTATTTCACGGTGACTTGTATTACATCAATGCTGAAAGTTAGAATTATACTTATAATTGCATAAACTTTACATAACTATATTTTTCCCCGTTTTTTGTTCTTCTATTAAATTGTAAATTATTATTTTTCTATTGACAACAGGTTCACGGAGGACATCTTCGCGTTCCTCATCTCTTTAATCTTCATCGGGGAGCCGGTGACAAGCATCATCAACGTGTACCGCGCTCACCCGCTGGGCGTAGACTACTGCGCCTACGCCGACAACGTCACCGTCGCCCCGCCCATCCTCAATGCCACTGGTAAGTAAGGCAAAAAACAAAGAAATGTTTATCATAGTCCATACTTTGTAATTACATTACATATACGTATTGAGATATGTTATAGGCTTAAAACTATAATAATCTTAAAAACAAACCATATCAAATCATTATTCTGTACCTTCCGTGAAAAGAGGTATAACTCTAAAAACATGATTTTCGGGAAATTGACTTTAAAGTTAAAAAAAATCTCACTCTTCAACTGAGAATGATAAAATAAAATAAGTGCTTGTAGACTGTAGATGGTTAAGCTAACTTTGTTTTCTTGTATTATTTAAAGAGAAATGTCTTACAGATTTTTCAGTATTCATGAAATTGTTTAGTTACATCACTAATCACATTTATTTGTTTTGTGTATATTGATGTAATAAGACTTATATCATTTTTCACCATGAAAATCTGCTTTCGTGTAAAATGTTAACTGACTTTATTTTTTTGTGTCTGCCTTTTCAATTGTATGTTTTTTTTAAAGTTGTAGAACAAACATTGTTGAACACACTCTAAATGTTAGTAATTAGAGTTTAGTTTTGTAGAATCGTTTAAAAAAATCGAATTATATCAATTTACACAACTTTTTTGAAAAAAATCGATGTGGATATTGTTATAACTTTTATCACAAACGATATAACTAGTACGTATACTATGTGAATAGTGATATAACTTATGATAAAATACTAAATAATATCATGAGGTAATGTTTGCTGTTATTAAAACCCAAAAATATTTCGGTAATTTATTACTAACACTTTGGTAATCATATAAAATACTAAATCTTGCTTCATTAGCGCTTAAATCAACTTGGATAAGCAGAACAATGTGTTTTAAATTTTGAAAAATAACAAAACAATTTTAAACTTAAAGGTTTACTTAAACAAAACATAACAGATGTTTAGACTTGTTAAAACTGTTGTTGTATCGAAATTCAACGTAACATAATAAAGAAAACAGGCTGGTATTTAAACACCTACTCAGAGAAAAGAAAATGAATATAAATGTTTATTCCATTGAGCTCGGTTCGGTGATCGGGAATTGATCCCATTGGCTTAATATTGACTTGACTACGGAGTGCTTCATGTAAAGACAACACAATCATCACTATAGTCATTCAGACTCAAACTTAGCCAACTTGTTAATGACAACTAGCAATAAACCGATCTTAAAAAAACCATTCATAAGTCCCATTTCCATTCAGTAGCAAATTAAAATAAATGAATTTACTCCCAAAATAGTACATTTAATGATAGTAAATAAATTATTCTTTAAAAACTCCCGACACAGAAAAGCTAACTCTTAATAAAAACCCCCCATACAAAATCATCATCATTATCAAGTTATAAATAAATCTATGGAAAAATCGTAGACGTCGGTGGACCGCGAAGTTAATGTGACGAGCTTACATGTAAATCCATTAACTTAGCGGTCCCCCGACGTCTACGATTTTTTCATAGATCTATTTAAGACTTGATGATATAATGACATTATTTTCAACTTTTTAAGAGTAAGCTTTTTTGTATGGGGGTATTTTATTAAGAGTTAGCTTTTTTGTATCGGGGGTTTATTAAATTTTTAATTTCAGTTTTATTTGAAGCTTTTTAAACTAAATTTTTGGCAGCCATTATCATTGAAGTAACACGGTACCAAATTTTGAATTCAATTTCAAAAAGCTGATGAGTCCTGATTACCAATCTAGGAGTATAACCTAATCATCGAGACCATTCCAATGAGCCCAAACACGATACCTCTGCTGTATGTTGTTGAAGAGTTGGGTATCCTTCAGATTCTAGATGATGCCACATCATCACCACCTATTATACTTTATTCACAATTTACTCATTAAAGACCATTTTAGTGATCTCAAACACGATATCTCTGCTGTATGTTGTTGAAGAGTTGGGTATCCTTCAGATTCTAGATGATGCCTCATCATCACCACCTATTATACTTTATTCGCAATCTACTCATTAAAGACCATTCTAGTGATCCCAAACACTATACCTCTGCTGTATGTTGGTGAGGAGTTGAGTATTTAAGCTTCAGGTCATGGTTACCTTACCATGTTCTTTTAATATCATTGCAGTAACACGGTACCAAATTTCGAAAAGACTGGACATATGGAACTTAGCCAGATCCCCTGATCAACTAGAAAAGAGCTGATGATCTTCTAACGGCTGATCAGGTCATGGTTACCTTACCATGTTCTTTCAATGTCATTGAAGTAATACTGTACCAAATTCCGAATCGATCGGACATAAAGAAGTTAGTCAGATCCCGTCATCAACTAGAAAAGAGCTGATGATCTTCAAGCAGCTGAGTATTATCTTTCAAAAAAAAAACTAAACCAAAATCAGTTCATCCGTTTGGGAGCTACGATACCACAGACAGATACACAGACACGTTAAACTTATAACACCTCTCTGTTTGCGTCGGGGGTCAAAAAGCAGTTAAAAACACAACTCTTTTTCCACGTGTTAGTAAGACAGGCAATAATGAATAATAATAAACAAAAAATACGCCCGAATCAAAAAATACTATGTATTTTTAATTTCTTGTAAAAAATAACGTGCAATGGTGTAAAAAGTTAGTGTATATTGATACAATTCACTATTATGCATCGAAGCAATCTCACACTTATTTTAAGGAACATAGGGCAGATTTTCATTCCATCAATGACTTTAGCCCATTATTAATAAAATGGCACAATGTATTATGCTTTGTGTAAAGTGATACAACTTACATTTCAATTCATCTTGTTTAGTGTCGCGGAGACTCTACTGATGTGACCGCAGTGCATGAACGTCGGTGCAATACTGAGACAACACACTGTCGTATCCACACAGACGCGGGGGAAGGGTAGGAGGGAAGGGGAGTTCGCGGGGGGTTTATTGGGCAGTTATATCATTTTACACAATAAGTAATCAAACTTTTTACTTCGTTTATTCATAATATTTTTTGATATGAGTCAATTACATCATTTTACACCTATCGCAAACCTATAGGTGATTATTGATTCAACTTAATTTATATCGATAAACACAAAATAAAACTTGATTATTACTTCATTTTTGATGCTATAAGTCGAGTTGAATCAATGTTCACAAACTAGCATACTGTGAAATTATATGTGTGTATTGATATAATTCTAGATAAATCACTACGCACAATTTAAGTCAGTTGTTATTGAATTGTGTGTAAAGTTTTAAAACAAGTTATATTTCTAGACACTAATTTAAAGAGAAATAAGTTTCGGTACACATTGTTTTAACTAGAGATATATTAATATACACATTTTATTTCAAAAAAACCATAGAAAAGCAAGCACTTATATTACTATGCACAAAATTTATCTCTGTTGATATAAGTCGTAAAAATACACCGATTAGACACAAAAAAAGCTAATTTTTCGATGACTTGAATAGTGAAATAAATTCAAAATCGATATAACTCGAGTTAGATCAGTTTTCACAGAAGGTACAGTATTGTCGTGACAATATGGTAAATAAGTATGTAGCGTAAATGGTCCTCTATGAAACTCATTTCAATTTATCGAGATATCCAACACCGTATATTTAGTCGACTTCAACATCGACAGTTTTCTTCATACATCTCTTCGCTAGTCACTCACTAGACGCCACGCCTCTTCCTCCAGACAACTCGACACTGGTGGCGCCCACGCCCGCGGTGCGGATGCCGCCGCAGCCGAACACAGCGCTGTTCTGCACCATGCTGACGCTCTCCACCTTCATCATCGCCTACTACCTGCGCATCTTCCGCAACGGGAAGTTCTTGGGACGCAGCGTGAGTATTATGGCGTTGCACATTGGACATTTTAACTCATTTTTATTAGGTCGGTCGCTTTCCTGTTTATTAAATTTCATTTTCTGTGGGCGATATAATATTGAGGCAATTACTTATCTCTTCGTATGACCCGCATCGATATTTTATACTTCTGCAACAATGAGCGTCATTATAAATAATCAAAGCAACGAGATTCTAAGAAATTCAATTCTGCTTTTTAACTAAGTTACTTTGCTGTACATTGCATTGCAGTTATTTTAGCATCAAACTGGATATTAATAGTGTATGCATTGATCATCAGGCTCGCAGAGCGCTCGGCGACTTTGGTGTGCCCATCGCAATCGTGCTGATGGTGGGTGTCTCCTGCTTCGTGCCGGTGTGGACGGAGACTCTGCGCGTGCCGCAGGGACTGAGCCCCACCGCCGCCCGCTCCTGGCTGGTGCCCGCCAACCCTGGCCTGGAGACCATTCCCTTCTGGGCTGCGCTCGTCATGGCCCTGCCCGCCCTCATGGTCTACATCATCGTATTCATGGAGACGCACATTGCTGAGTAAGATTTACTGAGAGAAGAACTGAATGTCATGTTTCTAAATTGTTGTACTCATGCCAGATTGAATATAAAAAAAACATAAATATCATAAGAGAGCCAATGCTTTCACTGTGTAATTCCTACAACGTAAATAAAATGGCGTTCTCTATATAATATAAGCATTTAAAATTTGATTCAGATTCGAATTCAATCTGTATATGTGTACAATATAGTTTTTTATTTCTTCAACATGAGTACTCATGGCTTATGCGACTTTTTTTAATTCATTGTTGCAATGCGAGTTGTTTTTTCGCGGAAAATATGTAGCAAAGCGGTTCAATTGGTTCGCCTTTTTATTTCTACCTGTTGCTTTACAAATTACTATGTGCCATAGTAAATTTTTCTTGATTTAAGTAACGTGCGAAATATTCCTCAAGAAAATTTCTCCAAATCACACTTTAATGAACACCTTAACCAAAGATTGATTTAAGTGCCCCAAAAATAGCTGGCTGTTATTTTAACTCAGTTTTGTTGAGAAATGGTCCAGTTTTAAAGTAATTATTTATGGATTCAACCCATCAGGTTGATCGTTGACAAGCCAGAGCGCAAGCTGAAGAAGGGCAGCGGTTTCCACATGGACATCGTAATAATGTCAGTGATCAACGCTGTGTGCGGCATGTTCGGCGCGCCGTGGCAGTGCGTCGCGACCGTGCGCTCCGTGAGTCACGTGTCGGCGCTCACCGTCATGTCCACCACGCATGCGCCCGGAGACAAACCACACATCGTCGAAGTCAAAGGTGAGGATTGGACACCACTATTATTGTTGTTTTATTGCCAATTTCCAGAATTTCCCCATCGTGTGCTACAAAAGCGCCTAGATCTAAGCATTGCGTTAGTTAATAATTCAGACTTGCGATTAGTTATGCATGAAGCAATACTACGCATCCGCGATAAGCAAAAGCAGTATTGTTAGTGAAGGATTTATAATATATTTGTCTGGAAACAGGATTTGTTAAAGCATCACAATGTCAAGGATCTCTAATCTAAAATTGTGGTATAAAAAACCGCATCAAAATCGGTCCATTCGTTTGGGAGCTACGATGCCACAGACACAAATACACACACATCAAACTTATATCACTCCTCTTTTTGCGTCGGGTGTTAAAAAGGAAATTAAATATAACAAACCCCGGTTAACTTGTAGAGCAACGGCTGACGGGTCTGCTGGTGGCCACCCTGGTGGGCGTGTCGGTGCTGGCGGCGAGCTTCCTGCGGCTGGTGCCGATGGCGGTGCTGTTCGGCGTCTTCCTCTACATGGGCATCTCCGCCCTCGGAGGCATCCAGTTCTGGGACCGGTTCATACTGCTCTTCAAACCTGTGAAGCATCACCCTCAAATACCTTATGTTAGAAGGGTAAGAACATATCCTTAGATCCGGTCCGGTTTTTCGCACGATAACCATATGCCTACATACTGCCAATGTACTTAATTATCCTAACGCCTTAAGGTAAGTAAGTAAGTAAGTACCAACAGCTAGTCTATCTCTAGAGGAGCATTTCCGCTGTAAGCTAGCCTTTCATCAATCGACGTCTGGAGGTATTCAGGTAACGTGTATTACTGATGTCCAAGTAAAATACACTGAAGCGTTATCAAAACCTTCATTATACTTATGTTATCCACGCAGGTGCCAACCCTGAAGATGCACCTGTTCACGCTGATCCAGCTGGCGGGCATCTGCCTGCTGTACGCGGTGAAGTCGTCGCGGTTCTCGCTGGCGCTGCCATTCTTCCTGGTGATGATGATTCCGCTGCGCATGTCCTTCGTATACCTCTTCACGCCACTGCAGCTAAGAGCGGTAAGACGATAAATATTTTTGTTTTCTAATGATGGAGTGTGTGGATTCATTTGAACATCTGTTCGCAGGCATATAATTAAATATATTATGATTTTCCGAGGTTGAAAAATATGAAACACCACAATTTGCTAATAGCAAGCACCATAGCATTTTAGTATACAAACGAGTTCAATAATATACAAACATAAACATATAATATGCGAACATAAACGGTTTTTTATTATGTGACGGCAGTGCAGACAATAATATCTGACTACTCTTCTGAGCAACCAGATGAGCATCAAATGTGAACAACGGACTGCGCATATTTTTTCTGTATCTGTAGCGATATTATAGCTATTGCCACATACTATGACGTCACAGATTGTTTATAAAGCTCTCAAGATTTTTATGAATCTTGACATTGCGCAGATATTTGAAGAACTCTACTGTCCCTCAAAAGGTAGCTTAGTTGGGGTTTTTTTTTCTCAGGAATGAATTAACAGTAGCGCATAGCAGCAAACACTCAAAATTCCAGTTCTGTAGTTGTATACAGAACAGAAACACTAATCCATGTGGACACACCCTCGAATATGATGTATGTAGGTACCTACTAAACATTAGAGCAAAACGTAATGTGCGTAAAGAAATTTTGACGGACATTCTGAAGTGATGCCAATTTTTTTGTTGCTCGCGAAAATAAATCTCTATTGAAAGAGTTTTAGGTCAGCGTCAAGGGCGAGGGCAGTTCACAAACAAAATAAAAATAAATACAGTCAGCTTGAGTCCGGCGAACAGAGAGCTTCCCAATAATACAAACGTAATACCAAAATGATTTGCAATTTGAGCATAATTTACTGTTCTTGTGATGTTATTCGGATTAAGACAGTATTTGTCTAGGGTTCTATTGAATAAAAAAATCAAAATACTAACACAATTCAAAATAAATGCCAATTGCATTTCTTCATACAAATCATTTCCACGATGCGCACTCTAGACCCCTGCGCCCTGATAGTAATTATATTAATAATGATTATGTGTTTCAGTTGGACGGTGTGCAGAAGGATATTGACAAAGATGATGAGCCAGACTTCTACGAGGAAGCACCCCTGCCATAGAGAACTCTCAAGAATATGTACAGAATTGTGTACATAACTGAATTATAATTGATATTCTGGGTGTCCCAAAACTTTGCCACACGGAGGAAAAGTACCTTAAAATTATTGAAGGTAGAAAATTATTCCAATCTTTTTATTTAATTGGAACTGCTCTCAAAGTTTTTTTTCAAAATCGCATAGGCACGGTACGATACATATTGATACAAGACAATATTTTAAAAAAATAGTTTTTCATGGTTTTTCGTTTATTTAAGATGCTGTATACTATGTGTATACTCAAGAAAATCTTTATGAATGTGACCCTTTCGATCAGTATCGTATTTTTTTTTCATACTTGGTGGGTTCGATTTAAACTTTTAAAATGTTTCCTTCGTTTTTCGTTTTCTCAAAAATCTTTGAAAGAAAATATTTTTAAAATCGAAATGGATTCTTTCAGTAAAGTTTCCTACCTTCAATATTTAAGGTAATTTCCCTTCGTGTGGCAAAGTTTTGAGACACTCTGTATAATTGATATGAGTGCAAACGCAAACTTAAAAAACAGACATTATTATTAAAATCATAAAATATCTTCGACCATACAAGTACTAGCACCGCTAGCAAGAGCGGTATAGGTAACGCCCAAAAACTAAGTAGGTATTTATTTATATATAAGATAAGACTATAATTCCGTTAGAAATAAAAAATATCGGGAACTGTGCTGATGATAGGTGAAGGTGATATAACAGACTTAAAGTGAATTTACCGTCTTACTTCTCTGATAATCTACAAAACCAACTTAATAGGTATTTAAGTATTGTGGTGTGATATCAAACTATTGTTTAATTGTGTAGTAGAGTGAACTGGTTTTAATTATTTTTAGTATTTTGCGTTAAAAGACCCTTTAAAAGTTGCGTAATGCGTCGTAGGTTGTAGGAAAAATAATTTATAAAATAAGCTTATCACTGTGAGCCCTCTACTAGCGATCGAATTTTGATAGAATACCCTTTTGGATTGATATATAAGCTTTTTTTTCCTACAACCTGCGTCTACGTATTTTGCGATGCAAAATTCTAAAAGTAATTTAAATCAGCCCACCCTATTGTGTAGATATTAAGATAAACAGTATTTTAAATACTAACCGAGTTATTCATAAACAGTTCGAACACTTAATTATTCTATTTTAGTTAAAAAGTGTTTTGTCTTCTTTGTTTAAACTCAATTCATAATACAAAAGAAAAGGACAAAACACTTTGAACTAAAATAGGTTTATTAAGGTTTATTTTTTTATGAATAACACGGTAAGTATATCTTTGCGACCTTAGTGTTGCCATAAAAATTAATTAATAATTTATGAGTCGTTGTTAAAGAGTAGATTATAATCAAATATATTTTATGGTATCCATGTATTACCTAGGTATTAATAACCTTATTGATTAATTCAACTGTGTAACAGTGAACAAATGAAGGTTAAAATATATTTTGTGAGTTAATGTTATAAGATAAGGCAATGACGCGAAGTTGCAGTATCTAGAGGCAGCCGGATGGCTCGCGGTATTTGAGCTCCCGAAGTATTGTGGAACCGTTCTGTGCAACCCAAACTGAGCCAATTTGGCCTGGGGCTGAAATTTTATGGGAGATGGATGGAATTTGTGCATATCGTTTTTCATATCATACAAGAATTTAAAATACAAATGCCATCCGATTTCAAATATTTTAAGTGCAATTTTCTTAAGTTTTCGTCCACCGCTCGAAAAAATATTTTTTTTCTGGTTCTAACTCTGACGGATCGATAACCGATCGGGCGGGGTGGATGGCAATTTGTTTCCAGTGTCTGCATGTGATGAAGAACCAGCACCATCTGTCTAACAATGCCTCACAATTTTTTTTTTCTCCCGCGTACAATGCGCCGGTCGCACCAGGACGATGGCATTAAAATTTCATTACACACATTCAGACAACCGCTGTTTCAATCGGCTGCCTCGCAACGAAAATGTTCACCCTGAAAACTCTTCTTGTTTCCGCCCCAGGCTAAGTTGGCTCAGCTCGGTTTGCACAGGGCGGTACCACAACTCTTTGAGCTCAAATACCGCGAGCCATCCGGCGGCTCTTAGATAATGCAACTACGGGTTATTGCTCTGAATATTTAAATAAAATCTTAATATACACTACAATTAGATGTAAACGCGATACAAAATAACATCATTCTATTTTTGCCTCGGCACAGATCTTGAGCGGTGACAGGGACTATTAATGCGCCGAAGCAATTTTTGGGTCTCATTGGCGGGAGACGTAAGTAATCCTGCAGTAATCCCCTCCGATTTCTCTCACCGCTCAAGATCCGTGCCGGCACCTATACCTTCAGGTATGATGTCTAATTCTTACTACAGATACTAAGTACCTATTTCACATACAGTGTGACTGTGTGAACGGAATTTAAATGTGATATGAAAGATAATAAGTATGATAAATGTGTGATAACTTTGCAATTTGTGCTGAAACTTTTAGCTTATTTATAAACATAGGTAGGTGTTAGTATTGAACTATTCAAAAAAGTATTACTAAAGTTACATAAAATCCCACATATCGTTTTCCTGTTGGCATGTACGAAAGATTTAATCGAAATAGTCAATGTTATAGTTTGTAACAGGGCTACAAACAATAATATAAGTACCTACATACCTTTCTCGTCCTTAAATACGTAACCTAAACCCACTTAAACTTTCACTATGAGAACTGGTTGGTTCTCATTAGGTTATGAAAAATGTTATCCTAGAGATAAAAATCAATTGTAGATTAGGAATCTATTGTCAACGAGCCGTTGGTATTTTGAGCGTAAAATTCAGTAGACTTTAGCAACTAATGTCTATTCTGTGCTTTTAGACTAATTTTGCCAATTATTTTAATAATTCGGTAAACTAAATATCTATTTTTAAATTATTTTAGGAAAATAAGTACTTATCGATGTGATGAAGAATAAGATTCAATATGAAATATAGGTGTTAGTATAAATTGTAGTATACCTGCCTATGATAAACCTTATCCCACTAAACTGTTAAATATGAGATTTTTAGCATTCAAAATTATATTTTTATAGTAATTTTAAATAATATAGGTACCTACCTGGAGTCCGGCCCAATGCTCTAACCAACTGAGTTACCGAGTCAATGACTCGATTTTTTTCTAGATTATTTCAAATTAAGTACTAAAATGTTAAGCTACTTTCGTTGCTGCTACCCACAAAAGCTCTGCCCCTAGCATGACCACTAGACACGATTGTACCGCGTGATATGATATAGCGTTTTATCCACCCTAGACTGTCAAAATCTATTGTTTGACAGTTGATTTCGCTTTTGGATGGTCATGCTGACTGCAGTACCTACTTACAGCTTATATGTCTTTGCTTTAGATAAGTAAGTACTTAGGTACAAAACAACGGCCTAACAAAAAGTGTTAGTATGGCTCAACTCAAGACATCGCTATGTAAAATAAAATACAGTAGGTAGGTACCTATTTCTGTACTTCTGGCGAAAGATAATACCACAGTTGCTATATTTTTATATGTATTTTCTGTATGAAACTATACTTTACGGTCAACATACTTATTTTAAATACTAGGTTGTGCAATTTTAGTACAAAGTAGAAACCAGTCATTTGTTATATTATTTTATTCTTAAGTTGTCATTGAATTAATACTTAAGACCCTACCTACTTTTTAACACAGGTAGATAATACATAATAGTACAAGTGTAATACGTTCATAATTGAAATTAAAGTTCAAGTTAGATCTATCTACTTATTTAATTTTAGTGATGTAAGCTAAAAGTGGAGAAATTGACTTGGACACCGGTCAATTTGTCGCGCTAGGTATGCCATATTATCAATTGTGTGTCACTTCAAAAGTGCGGGATGGGACGAAGCACTTTGAGAGAGTAATCATAACAATCGTCAATATTTCACATGCATGGGATGAATAGTTTGTGGCGTAATTATATCTATGTCCATACCATAATGTCTGTACCGCACTGCTATAATGTGTTGATAAATGTATAAGTGTATACCTCTGTGTATCTTAAAATTAAATTATTGTTGTACTGTGAGCTGATGTCTCTTTATTTCTTTCTACATGACGTGGTGTCGCAAGTCATAATGATAAAGATCTAAAACTATGGTAACAGCGCACTAACAGGTAGAATCTTTGATAAAAATAAAATAAAAACCGCCAACACTATAAAGCTGACACTTAATAAAAAAACCCCCATACAAAAAAAAATGTGCGAGGCAGTGGTCCAACTGCTCTGTCCAACCAGCCCTCTATCGGCTTAATACATTGAAGTTCATGTTAACTGAGTTTTGACGTATGTATGTGATACATTGCTACAGTGTTTTGGCACAAATAAAAACTTACCAAAGAAAAGTAGCAATGTATCATATACATCTGTCAAAACACAGTTAACATGAACTTCAATGTTTTTAGCCGATACCACCGCTGTTGGACTAAGGTCCTTCACTAGGGAAGTTAACTTTTAAAAATAATATCATAATACCATCAAGTCATGAATAGATCTATGAAAAAATCGTAGACGTCGGGGGATCGCTAAGTTTGTGGGTTTACGAGCTCCTCACATGTCCCCTCTATTATAAAAGATTACATTATGTCAATAGTTTTTGCCTCGCCTTTTGTACCTAGCTGTGAATTCTTGGATCGAAGACTGTGAATGAATCCTTAAAAAAAAAAATATTTGTCTATGAAAAATACTCGCAATGTGATTGGCCAATATAATTTATATTGTCTGTGAAATTCGACTGTGCTGCTCGCAGTCGCAGCGGCACATAACGTAAATTAAAAAATCGACGTCAATCAAACATGTATTGTATTGTCAGTCAGTCGGTTCTTCCTTCACTCACTCACTCAATCTATTCTCTCCTCTCTCACTTCACTTCAGTCAGTCATTTATTTAATGGCGGAGATTGTGTTGTTTTTTACAAATGAACAATCTCGGTAATGTTTTACCATCTAATACAAAACATTGAAGATGTGCGAATAATAAGGACCGCTTCATGTAAGGAAGTTCCGTCGGAGTATAGACTTAAATCCTGTCGTGTATTGTGGCGAATTGTGAACGGGGATGGAGTGTAGGAACATTGCGTTGTCTGTGATTTTATTGAATTAGTGCGAGTCGGTGTGTCCGAAGTTAACGCAGAAGTCTGTAGAGGGTGGCGGTGCGAGGTCGTATAAGCTATGGGGGCGCAGCAGGCCAAGGAGCGCGGCACCGCCAGCGGAGCGTCCATGCGCTCGAACCGCTCCAAGCCCCGAGTGCCGAAGGACCCCCGCGTTCTTGGATCCAACATATTCACTGAGCACAGCGGTGAGTCACTTATGCACTTGCGACTTTGAACATCATTGCTGCTGAGCCGTCTGATTGACTTCCTACATAAGTACTTATCTTCATTTTATGCCTTGCTGTACATCATAAGAATTATTTGCATGTTTGACATTCATCCATGCCTTCCCCCAAAAGCTTGTTGAAAAGTTGCAATGAAGTGAATGATATTCTGAAGTAGTTAAGTAAAACTTTTCAGCCATTTTCATACTCTTTCAATCCAAACAAAAGAATTGCAAAACCAATATCTAATTTTATATAACCAAGCATTCCCAAAAGATACTATTACTGTTTGCATTTTTATTAATTCATCAACACCCGAGCCGACGCATAAGCACAATGGAATATCTATTGTATCTCATTTTCTGGGCGTTGAAGGGTTAGTGGTCTTTGCCAGATGCAAAGTAAGTTTATAAAATGTTAAACTGAAGATACCTATCAGGATTAAGATTAAGATTGGTATTGTTTTGAATAATCTGTTAATGTTTTATTTTTCCTTGTTATTTTGTTTATTTATCTATACAACAATAGTAATAGGTAGAGAACTTAGTTTGCAATTTCCATTTTGTAATAAATACCCAAGTGTAATACATTGTTAGCAATAACATCATGATCTAAGAAAACAAGGTCTGGCATTCCGGATGACACTTACTGCACAGGCCTACGTCATCCAGAGTTCTACTACTTAGTTGCCACTTTAAGGTAACAAAGATTTTTTCTAACATTACAACATTACAAAATTAGTATAATGCATTTCAATTGTGGTTTGTTTCTCTTAGCAAATAAAAGAGTTCAATTAAAAAGATGAATGAATGTAATTTTCACTAGAATACTTATAGTTTTATAGAATTGTTACAGGTATTATATGGGAGTCATAGAGTTTGATTTCATATGACTAGTAACACAGAAACAGGCTTAAGAGTAGATCACATAACCCTTGTGTCTCGAAATGCTATTCCTGGCGCAATATATTATTGTACCATGGTCAGCATGATTGTAATTATTGAAAATCTGAGTCAAATTTGAGGTTTTATAGATTATGTTGTAACATTAGGATTGTTTGGTCAAATGATCATATTTGCATTATACTACAAGCACCTAAACCTGTGTTCCTTCAAATGACAGATTTGAGCCTACTCAACTCATGAAGTTTACATCTATATTATAATAATTTGTAATATTTTAAAATCTTTTTTATAAATAATTGACTAATTACAAAATGTAATCCATCAGAGTCAATAATATGGTATCTTTACAAAAAATCTATAGCCAGTGTCACTCAGGATGATGTAAAAATTCTAACGATACCCCACACATCCAAATCTGTTTTGGTATTTAGAAGTTAGAGTAGAATAAAGAAACTCACATACATGTGTATAACATAAACCCTGAACACATTACACTCCTTTTTTTAGTCATAAAAAAATAATATATTTAGTGAATATGTTTTTGTGAATATTTATCCTAGAGTTAGCATAATAATCTTCGAAACCACTTCTCAATGATCAAAATTATAATGCTACAGGTTTCTAATTTAGATTGCAGAGCATAGCTTATGCGAAATAATTTATAATAAATTAGTTGTATATTTATTTATTAATTATTACTAACTCATTAGATGCTAAATTATTGCAAATGAGCTTGCTGGTGTGTTTTAAAGATTTAGTTGCAATATATCCTATATCAATTTTAATTTGAGACATTATGGTAAATTTTGATGTAGTTTGCATAAAATGTATGAAAGCAAATATTAAAAAATTAAATTTTGACATAAGAAAATTTCAAAAACAGCTTTATATTTTGAAGATTTACTTTTTGATTCTTATTTCTGAATCTAACTTTCCATTATTTTGTTACCATAGTTAATACCTATAGTTCTTTTTGCAACTCCAACCTAAGAAAAACTTAAAAGTAACATTATTAAGTACACAAATATATTATAATTAGTATTATAATGTTACTTATAAGGTGTTAATCTTAATATAACAGAATCTATTATGTAATTTCTTATTATCAAAGACATTGCGTTATTGCAATGTCACTTCTTGTCTTTTTCAAGTCTGTCATGGCAAATTCTTGATGTTAATCGAATCTGATTAATTTTGTTTTTAAAACCTGCAATCTGTGTTGTTCACTATAAGCAGTTGTAGGCTGATTGTGGAAACAAACTTGCCCTTATTCACAACCTATAGAAGGATGTGTAACCTTACCTCTTGGGACGAGTTGAGTATGGTACTGATCTAGTACAGTCGGCACATGAAAATGTTGAGCATTCTTAGAACCTTGTCATATTGAAACTTGTTATACTAAACTAACATGTCACTTTCACTCTTTGCCTTAGCTGTTATTTCATTTGGAACTAAAGTGCTCAACATTTTCATGGGCCAATTGTACATATATTTACATATGTGTTGCAGCCAAATAGTTTAATCAATCGTTCAATTAACGGCCTAGCCTTTTCATTTGACGGCGCCGTTCAATCAGCACGGGGCGGCCTAAATGATATCTAACTATCTACCTAAATGGCTAAGCAAATGACTTGGTTCAATGACGTTTAATAACTTGCATGACCAAAACTTTGAAATATAGTTCCGTTTTCTGTCACCTAGAGCGCTGTAAGCAAAGCTGCCAATATGGCGTCGCGTCGACCAGCTGTGATATTTTTGATATTTCTCATGATTTAACGAGATCATAATACGTTTTCGCCAGAAAATAGTTGAATGGAAGTTGTTGGTTATAAATAGTGTAAATATTATGTTATTGAATGTTTTAAAGAAAATATTGTCCAAAATTTTATTGGATATAATATATGACCAATAGTACATGTAGCGTAGGTAAATTTGTTTTTGTGGAATAATAATATTGATTAAACCAGTTGCCTGCGACATATGCACCACCAAAAATACGGAGAACTTATGTGAATCTAAGCCCAACCTAGTGCGAAATATTGGTTATAAAAATTTGAAAAAAAAAACTGGTAGGTACTACAGCATCCTGACGATTACTCGGTCGGAGTTAAATATACAGCGTGAATTATGCGCGTCTTTATTCATAAGCGTATCAAGTGATTATACCTAATTGTATTTGATAAGTGGCTGTTTAATTGTGTTTCGTGCCCGCACTGGGGCAGTAACCTTGCACACATTAATGAGATATTTGCTGGTTTTGTGAAAACCATGTACCAGAATGAACTGATTCTGGATTCTGATTTTATTTGGCCATACACACCTTTAGCGGATGAGATTGTTTCATTAAACTTAAGTTATGTACAGTAGTTGTTATGGGACAAGAAATTTCCATAAATATTTTATTTCATTACGAACAAGGTAGTGTCTCAATGAGATGTAGACCTCGCGTTTGTTCGTTAAAAAGTAGCTCAAATTGTATGTTGTTTAAAAATTTACCTTATAGATGTCGCCACGAGGTTCCAAAAGCATTACTAAGAGTGCTGTTTGGTATACCTACCCAATTTTATTAAATCTATTATTAAAAGAATCTAATTTTGAACATATTAATCCGAAATATTTCGAAAACTGGCTCGATAAAAAATTTTATAATATTTTTACCAAACCTGCTCACAAAATTTCACGAGAATCGGTTGAGAAATGCGACCTGTAGAGGAGAACAAACGGACAACGGGACAGCCGGAATGCGGAAGGATAAAAGCATTTTTGCCCAAGCTGAAACAGAAACGCTTCGCTCGCGCTTCGCGCTCGCTCGGTCAGCATACAAACAGCGCTATACATTTTATAAATATAATCATGATCACAAGGATTATGGTACAAATATATGTTAGCCAATTTTTTCTTTCATTCACGAACATCTTAAAACGTATGTTCGTCATCGTATCTACAAATTCTACAATCGAGACACGCAAAATAATTCGAGCGTCCTTTAACAGTGATAAGGAAAGTTATCATTGCTGATAAAGCACATTAACTGCCACTCTTATAGATTAGTAACAGATAAATGAGACCAGCGAATTCTACCTTTCATCTTAAAATACACTTTCTATAAAGGTTCTAATATGGTATGCCATTAGAAATATTGATTGAATCTTAATGGTTATTAAAATAAACATGGTAAAGTTTTATTTCGTTGGCATAGGCGCCTGGAATCTTCCAGCATTCTGTCGAAACATTCGATCAATAAGTATAAAAGTCATATTTAATATTTTTTCGAAGTCAATATAGGGATTCAATACTAGAAAATTAGAAATGCTCTTTGTATGCTTTCCAATCAAACGTTTCCCTTGAAAACGGAAATAAACGCACAGCACAGCTATTTGGAAATCTATTCAAATAACTGGCTGCACACTGCACATCGTTTTTCACAAATATTACAATCGCATTCAGTTGAAGTTCAATTCAGCTAATAACTCGATTTGTTTGTAGAAAAATATTCTTTCCCAATTCCATTCAATCATTGTCAATCATCAACCATGAGAGAGTGAGTAAAAGTGGTGTCAATCGATAGAATAAGTAATTACAAACAAAAAGTAATAAGTAAAAAAATCTCGTAAGTGATATACTTACTGAGATATTTGAGTTTGAAGTTGAAAAACAAAATCTGTCATTTTCTGCATTAATCAATAGAATAACTCATTACAAACAAAAAGTAATAAGAAAAAAATCTCGCAAGTGATATACTTACTGAGATATTCGAGTTTGAATTTCATAAACAAAATCATATTCTGGATTTAGTGGTTATGTCTATGCAGATTGTTTTTAAGCTATTTTATGTATGTAGGAAGCGTCCATGGCTCAGCTGACGAAGTGTGTTATTCTATCGATTGATCTAAATAAAATACTTATTTTGTTTTTCAACTTCAAACTCAAATATCTCAGTAAGTATATTACTTACCAGATTTTTTTACTTATTACTTTTTGTTTGTAATGACTTATTCTATCGATTGATTTAGAAAATGACAGATTTTATTTTTCAACTTTAAACTCAAATATCTCGGATAGTATATCACTTACGAGATTTTTTTACTTATTACTTTTTGTTTGTAATAATTTATTCTATCGATTGGCACCACTTTTATCACAGGCCTCCAAAACCGACTTTTTTCAAAATGGCGCACAGGTAGGTAGGTATGCCAAAAGCACATGATGCTCTTTAAAATTATATTATTGTTGTGGGTTGAATAAGGAATGAAACTGGGTTGAGTAAGGAAAAAATATGAGTGGCATGTGACGCCATGGGATGAATACGGAACAACTCAGAACTAGCACAATGGGGCCCCTGTTAGTCGCACAAGCGTTCTTTCGCACAAAGGTACGTATGTGATTTTGTACTTTCGTAGTAAAAAAGTTTCAGTGAATCATCAAACATTCACTTGCATCGAAATTATTTGAGCCTTTAAGGGGCTGTCATAAGCCAACTAGCGCCGCCAGTCGATTTATTTTATTTATTCTAAATAAGCCCAATTTTTTAAAAAAGGCATCAGTCAACGTTTTTTTTCATAACGTCTAATATTCATTGAATAACTTTACACAGTTTGAAAAGGCATTCAAATTTAACAGTTTTAAAACGCGATTTTGTTAAAAGTGGCCACTGTTGGTTCAAACCCATTTTTAAACTATTGCACGCATTTTGTAATGTTGTAACGTTACTCAATAAACGTTAGACGTCATCCACAAGACCTTGACAGATTCCTTTTTTTAAAAATGGGGCTTATTTAGAATAAATAAAATAAAATCGAGTGGTGGCGCTAGTTGGCTCATGTCAGCCCCTTAATTAAATACACAGTTACTGAATCATCAAGAGATTATTTGTAATTAACGTCCAATACGGTTGCTGGTTGATTACACTCAATATTTGCGGCATTAAGTCGCCCTAGGCCAGCTAATTAATCGCGAACAAATACACATTCGGTGAATGTGGTTTATATTTTCAGTATTTTAATTAACTATCTTTTATGCATAAATCTATCAAGTATAATAATATCAAGTGGCTAATGAAGTGCGTAATTAAGCTTTATTAACTTATACTGATGTTTTTCAATGAATGAATTTGGCAAAAATATTTTAAAATACACTTCAAAAGACTTAAAAATACTATTACAATATAGTGGATATTAGTGGACTTTAATTTTGATGACGGTTTTAGGAAATTATTATGACAAAATTATTTACTTAAGTAACGATATTTTTCTTGTAACGTTTTGTTTATTCATGATATCGCGTCTAAATCTCGATAACTTTATTCTATTATTTATTCTGTGCTTTGAGGCTTCATTACACGCATTCCAATCATAGTCTACGTCAAGTGTGGTTTTTTAGGGTTCCGTACCTCAAAAGGAAAATACGGAACCCTTATAGGATCACTTTGTTGTCCGTCTGTCTGTCTGTCAAGACCCTTTATCTCGGGAACGCGTGGAGATATCGAGTTGAAATTTAAAACATAGACATACAGTCCCTTGAAACTGTGAAAAAATCAAATTTCTAAGTTAACATAAAAAAGATACAGCCGTTTATGTCGCATAAAACGCTTATTTCGACACTCTCAAGGGAATCAAAATTTATAGGGTTGTTCTTGTTGACCCAAAACTATGAAAGGCAAGTAATATTGCCTTATATTACAAGTACAAGGAAAAGTGTGAAAACTATACATTTGTAATTTAGTCATAAAAAATATAGTCTTTATTTAATAATCTATAAATTTGTACGGAACCCTCGTTATGCGAGTCCGACTCGCACTTGTCCGGTTTTTTTATAAAGAATCACGTGTATTAGACCCACTAAAAGGAGACTTTGATTGCGGGGCGGCGCCGGACATAATAATATGCAGGTAGGTGTATTTTTGTAAGCCACGTGGGTGGCGCGCTTTTTTTCGCATTTGAGCTCCTGTGACACAACCGGAACACTTCTTCTTTATACTGCTGTGATTGGAACGTAGGTCACCAATGGTAATTAAAAAAAATGTCTTGGGAGCTTTCCTATAAAAACCAAATGTATTGGTGGCGCCTATTAGCTCTTGTCAGCCTGTTGAAACATGCCCTTTTTATGAAGACTTTCAAAGAGTTTAACTGTTGAAATAAGTATAGTATAGAACCTGAACGCTCTTGTCTTGTCTGGAAACCACTAGTTTCCAATTCGGTCTTGCTTTAAATAGAGACAAGACGAAAGTCATGATAGTAGATCGAGCTGAACAGAACATACGGGCATACTTAATATAGCCAACTGCGAAGTAGTGCAACGCTACATCTACCTCAGTTCTACTATCTCAAACGTTGGAGGATGCGAAGACGAGATTAAGCGCCGTTGCGCTATCACCAGATCGGCAGTGGAGCGATTAGGAAAGATTTGGGAGAGACATGAGGATAACCAAGAGCACAAAGGTCCGCCTAATGAAGAGCCTCGTTTTTCCAATCTTTCTGTACGGAGCCGAAACCTGGTCGCTAAGACTCCAAGAACGCCGCAAAATAAATGCACTGGAGATGGGGTGTTGAGAAAATACCCTGGACAGCGTTCCGCACCAACTTATCCATCCTCAAAGAACTTCACATACGTGATAGGTTATCGTCGATTGTGCAGTTGCAAATACTCAAGTTCTTTGGGCATATCTCCAGAAACGAGGAATCGATGGAGAAAATCGACTCAGATGGAGAGACATCGCACGTCGTGCGGCCGCCCTGGGAGCGAGTGGCGACGGCGAGCCGCAACCCTGTCCATCGACAGCCATGACCACTCTGTCAAGAGTGCCCGACTAAGAAGAAGAAGAGAACCTGAACGACGTTAATCACGTTTTTATGTCTCTCTAAGTTGACAACGAATACTTTTTAATTTTTGAGATTTTAACATTCACAATGCTATTTTTATATAATACTAAATAATATACTAGAAAAAATACGACTCGCACCAGATCATTTTCTCGGACGGGAATAGAAGAATTCGACCACCCATTAGTGACTCGGTAGCTCAGCGGTCAGAGCATGGGACCGGATATCCAAAGGTCGCGGGTTCGATTCCCGACCGAGAACATGATCTGGTGCGAGTCTTATTTTTTCTAGTATATTATTTAGTATTATGTAACGAATACTTTATTAGTTAACTGCAATAACATATCGATTCCGATCATGCATTTCTTAGTAGTATTAGCTCCAACATGTTTGCCCGCAAAGCCCGCATGCACAAACACATAACACGCACAGTATAAACAAATTACGTTTACGTTTGTTTCACCCATTTGTTCAATTTCGAAAACAAAAAAAACTTGTTGAGTATTTATCAAAAGTGAAGTTGATAAAAAAGTTTATAATTCTTTTGTATCATTTTGTTTTAACAATGTATCTAAAGCACTTATTTTAAGGCGATTAGTGGCCTCACAGAGGCGCCCTCATTGTATTTTTATTGCTCGCTAAGTACATAATGTATCGAAAATTCACACGTACAGATTGTGGCCACTTTTGCCACTTTTGCCTACTACTACTACAACGAACTATATTTTACTGAGGTTATTGTTTGTGAATAAACTATAGAACCTTAGCTTCAATCTGTAGGTGTGATTTTTCTATACATTATGTACTTAGCGAGCAATAAATTTAATTTTGATGAGTGCGCCACTGTGAGAGCACTAATCGCCTTAAGAGACACTATTGATGCTCTACGTCACCTGTATTAAAAATATATGCAAATAAATGGAATAGCTTTAGCGCAGTTTCCCTTTTGCCGATGCACAGACTGCGTCCAGGAAATACTGTAAACTGATGCATTTTTTATTATGCGCTTTTTAATTAATGTTCTTTCCTTTTGAAGCATTATTGAAGTATTGACTTTTTTGTTTTTATTACTTTAGTATACTCTTGCTTATTTTAAATTATAAACATTGGGTACGACTTTTTAGACTTGGTGCCCGACAGTACACACCTGTAAGATAATAGTGATCTTAATTCATACAGTTAAGGATCCAAATTGGATTGGGTACGCGGTCGAAAAGGACCATGTAAACACGAACAGTGCAGAAGCGAAATGTGACGAACCAGGAATAAATCTAGCTCGAGACACACCGGGAGCCGTGGTCGTTTGATTAGCCTGCGTATGGTCTGCAGTGTCGAATCGCCTGTTTGGCAATGCGGTCAAATCTGCCACATTAACTGTGCCGTGTACAGTCGGCAACGCAAACCGTAGAACAATGCGTTATTTCTTTTTAAATACGGTCTTGATGACTATTGATGCAACGGCAGTGATCATGTCTATTGCCACACAATACTACGCTATTGCGCTAAAGTCCCGGGTTTAAATCTGAATATCATTTAATCTGATGATTTCGATGTCTGCAATTTCTAATTTAATATCGAAATTTAGGCAACGACTTTCTGACCATAAAGTGCATATTAATGAGATCCGAAATCGACCTACTTTACATAATTAATGCATCAACTCTCTAAGAAATGTTACTATAAATCTTTATTTCACACAAATATCGCTGACGAGATACACAGACCAAAGTCCCCAATCAAATTGCATACTTATACCGTACTCGAAAGAGCGCATAGTGTCATCAATCACAGTCTAAGTTCTTTACGCTGTGGTGTTATCACCATTTGTGTTCTTGGGACACCTCCGAAGAACACAAATAGTTGTATCGGGTATGTTATAGTAGATTTTTCTCACGGCGTCGCGTTTGCTTCACTCATTGCACATGCTCTAACTAACATTTATCAACACATCTTGTTTGTTGCTCTATTATTATTGTCACTCTATTTTTATTGACATCTTTATATGAACACTAGCGATCGCCCGCGACTTCGTCTGCGTGGACAGTTCTTTTTCTATCTCTCGGGAACCTTATCTGTACTCCTCACAGTGTGTATGCAAAATTTCATGATGATCGGGTGAATAGTTCAAGACGTGAAGGCGTAACAAACAAAATTACTTTCGCATTTATAATATTATAGTAAGAATTTCCGCGCGATATATCTTTATCGACGCCAAATCCATTTATCTACTGAAATAATATACTGGCACTACCATTCTTGGTTAATTATTTATTGGCTTACGCATATTGTTTATTTCCAATTTTAGTATTTCATAATTAGAAGAAAGAGTGAGATAATTTATCTTAAAAGACAATGAAAGTCTATTTCGCTAGTCTAAAATTACTGTTCTTTGCAAATCGTATTAAATTTGAAATCATTTCTCATTATTATGTTAACAAATATTAGCTACCTTCTGAATACTCATGTTGGAGGAGGTTTAAATAATAATCTATCAAGATTATTATTTAAACCTCCTCCAATTAGTATTTAAGCCTCTTTTAAAATGTTTCTGTTTTGCATTATTGTCGACAGTAATATTATTATTTGTGTTAACGTATCTCAGTTTCACAACCAAACGAAAATCCACAGTTCAGTACTTCTGAAGCATTGATTGAAGGTGCTTTCCAACTAATGTGGTGACACTCACCTTCTCACCATTAAACCTATTATACGCATCCGGTTGATATAACGACGCTCCGCTATTCCTTACTTAGCTAGTGCATCGCTCCTTTTGTATCGTTAAAGTTGGAAAGCACTATCTGGAAAGAAGCAAGGGACTAGACAGTCAGCTGAGAGATAATTTCGAGAGCTGGGTGGTACAATCAGTCTCAAAAGTAGTAGACCACTTAAGTAGTTTGTCACACTAACTATGTAGCTGGTTCTGTAAGTTGCAACTGTCAACGCAACGTTGGTGCGACATAGTACTAAAGTACAGAGTTACTTCTGAGGCCTACCTCGTAGGATCGGTACTCGCAACCGGTTCTGCGTTCCCACGGCGCGTAACGCGGCTGCCACCGACACCATTATTATCCAAAAGTTTTTAATTCGCTCCTCAACGACTTGCACAGTATTTGCTTGAAGCTTTAGGTTTTGAATCGGCAATCAGAAAAACTTACTTACTTTTTTATCTTTTCGTTCTTGAAGGTAATCAATTTTCAAAGAAGTCGGTTGAAATGAGTGAGGCTCACTATTTAAACCCGTTCTCGATCACTAGTCTAGGCTCTCTGTAGCGACAGGTGCTTGTAAATATGCCTTTTTAACCTACTTCAAAAAAGGAGGAGGTTCTATGTTCGTCTCTTTATTTGTTTTTTTATGTATTTCCACCGATTACTCGAAAACGGTTGAACCGATTAACATGATTCATCATTAGTAGGTATTCGTGTTATATTGCGAGGAGTCTTAAAGCACCGATTATCTGATCCAATAGTAGACAAAAAACTGGCCAAGTGCATGTCGGGCCACGCTCAGTATAGGCTTCCGCAGTTACCTTATACAATTACAATATGGCTATTAACTTATCCTATTTTGTAAGTTGATCGACTATTTTAACTGGTAAAGCCTACCTAGCAGTGATAGTTTTCCTCTTAAATTCATTATTTATGTACTACTGTCCTGAATTTTTCACGTTTCCAAAAGCAACCGTTTACCTGGTACCAGGACGCCGAGACTTGACTCTAACAAAATTTTGCACAGTTTGATATTTCGCAAACGGATTCCTAAATCAAAACCTGGTTTTCACAAACCTACAATATTATTGAGAGACCTATCCAACGACACCCCACACTATAATATTGATGAGAAAAAAAAATTCATCCCCACTTTACATGTAGGGGAGGTACTATACTAAAAATAATATTTTACGTCGTATGGTACACGGTTTTTAAGGTTTTTTGAATCCTTACCAACCTTGGATCATAAATTTAATAAACCACTATTTCGAGATTTCAAAAGACCACATTTTCGGTGTAATTAATAGACACATTCATGCTAAATTACAGCTTTCTAGTACTTAAGGCCTCTGAGCTAGGCGGCGGACAGACGGACATGGCGAAACTATATAAGGATTCCATGTTGACTTGACTACATAACCCTAAAAACGGCACTTGCCATGCTTCTTGCGGTAGAACGAAGCCGTGGCATGACTGCTGACGTGAACAAGTCTACCATAGTCATTGTAGATGCATACATTTTTGAATAAATCTGTAAATTACAGATTTTAGATCTTTGTCTTATTTTTCTAGCTTGTAATAAATAGGACTAAATTCATTTAAATAAGCTTTTTTAACGAAATTTGTATCTTGTATGATGCTTCATTTGTTGGACGACCTCCGCCGTCGAGTGGCTTTTGTACATCGGTTTTCAAGGTGTCCAGGGCCCAGGTCTCGGTTTTTGTGATTCCACCGTTGTCTCTGATTTCCATAACACAAGTGCTTTAGCTACTTACTTTGGAATCGGAGCAATGTATGTGATGTTGTCAAATATGTTAAGCGAAACGTCAAACATATGCGGCTAACTTTATCTAATTATATCGCCCTTCGCCCTCTCAACCCCAGAGTGTGCGGGGCGCGTAAGATAATGCATTTATCAAAAATACACAATTAAGGAAAACCTTTACTCTAAGTATCACTGACTTCATCGCAGTAAAAAAACAGGCAATAATTATTTTATGTTTTTGATCGAATCGTAAACTAGTTTTACTAATGTATTATGTACAGTAAGTTTTAGCAATAAAATTTACAAGGCAAAATGCAAATGTGCCACATCAAGGCTTACTCTCTAACTAATAACAATATTATCGGACAGACGTGACGTCACACACGGGTTTTGCTAAGCTTTCTCGCGTGTCGCACCGCGCATCTCGCCCGACGCTGCCTGACAAATTAGTCGAGCCGCAAGCGATCGTCAGCAGACCACGACGTCGCCGTCGTCGGTCAGGAACAAAAATCGGGAGGAAATAGCGCTACGACACGGGTTGACCGCTCAAAATCAAACCAAACTACGCCATAACTTTACTTTTCTGCACAACGTTACTGTGAATAATCAATCTTCGATGACATTCAAAATTATTTATTAGATCTTGCTTTCTAGGATAAATGCAAATACCGACTTTCTAATCTCAGCATATACATTTTTACCTCCATCCATGTAAAAGTAAAGCTTCGGGTTCTTTTTCTTATTTTCTCCTTATAAGAAGATGGGAACTTTAATAAACATTCAAACAGATGGTGATTATACAATTTCGAGATTACATTTAATAATTCTTGTAATAGCATCGCGGTAGTGTCGACAACGATTCATACCGATACAAAAAGTGTGTGTATAATTTAGCACAAGAGCGGTCGTCCGATATAATATTTAAAAAAAATACTGCGACTCCCGTGACGTTGAGTCATACTCATGCGCCATGTGCCGGCGTACAAGCGGAACGTTCCACTCTGGCCCTTGTTGCTGATACCAGGGGGTTGTTGCAATTAACTTCTGATTGATACTGACAGAAGGCGCAGTTACATTGCTGCTTTAGTACGAATCAATGTGACAACTATGTTACTTAAAAATGTAACTGCTATTTCTGTTAGTTTCAATCAGAAGTTGATTGTAACAGAGTTACAAAATCAAGGGGCATGGCCCAATCGCGCTAATGTTCAACTGTAAAACCAAAGCTAAATCGTCACTGTTTCAGTTTCGTTTACAGAAAAATTATTGCTTCAGTTTTGTTAAAATTGTTGAAAGCCTAGGATGCCAATCTTGGACAATTCAAAATGAGGATTATTTACTAAACTTAAGATTTTAAGGTAAATATAACCTATGACAACGTACCTAACGGTTTTATCGGTCAAAATTAGCGCGATTGGCCCCAGTTGTGGTGATGTATTCATTTGTGGCAGTGGTAGGAAAAAAAAGGCTTTAAAAAAATTGGTATCCACTTTATTTACTAGTACCTAGGGCAAATTTTTTACTCTCCTGTTATTTTAAAGTTGAGCAAATAATTCCATCTGTATAACAATAATTCTTTTCTCATCAATTATTCTTTCGACTCTCAATTAATTATCGTAATTATTTTAAAAGCAAACCAAGTGCAAATATTCAAAATTCGAAATTATTATTATATTATTTTTGATTCAACTATAAACAATCAAATATTATTTATTTTAAGCAGATAAAAATTTAAAATGTAGTTTCATAAACGATCTTGGTTATTTTACGGTTAAAAACATGATTTTCATATCTTCACTCGACTAAAAATATCCAGACAAAGATATATTTTTTCAAACTTTTTGGATAATATTTAAATTTATTAATCTCTTTCTCACAAATAATATAAAGAAAAATAGGTAAAGACATATAAAAGAATATTCAACGGTTACTTTTCCAAAAAAATACTTTATGTTCAAAATAAGAACAAAAACATTGATAAAATAAAAAAAATGGTTATTTTATCACTCTTTACACACATAAAGAAAAAGACAGAGACAAGAGTTTTTCGAATATACTGGCCTTAAAATTATTAGAAGAATTAAATAAAATGGACTTCAGACTTTCTTCTTCGTCACAACCACGAGTGCGTGTGGGTTGAATCGTTAGGACGTAGTGGAATAATTCAATGAAACAGTGACCGCCTTGCGATTGTCAGTCTACACACACATCTTTTGGCGTACCGGACTGACTGCCATATCCAGCTCAGTATTTAGTTGTTATAGTTGATTCATTTGGTTCTGATGATACTAAGTATATAGTGGTGGCCACATAATTAAGGAAGCCAGTCGATTTTTTCATGAAAACGAGATTTTGAAGCCTTTGTTCTCCGTCAGGGATCGATCGAGCTGTTTTCTGATGCTGTATATCCAAAGAGTTAATGGAGGATATCCAGTTCGCTACACATACCCAAATGTTTTGATCAGCATTCTAAGAGATAGGATCAGAGTTCTCAGTTTCAGGATTACCATGCATTTGAACGTCATTATCGCAGTTTTTTTATACATATCCTTACATTTCTTAGAATGTTGATCAGATCAGTTGGATGTGTATAGCGATCTGGATCTCCTCCATTCACTCCCTGGGTGGCCATCATCATATCACAGTTTGGTCAATCCCTGGTGGAGAACCAGGACTTCAAAATTACCTCGTTTGTATGAAAATCGACGGACGTCTTTAATTGACTGAGCGAGCGCGAATAGAAGTGCGAGCGAAGCATCTCTATTTCAGCTCGGGCAAAAATGCTTTCGTATGTCCGTCCGGCTGTCCGTCTGTTCTATTTTATATTTTTTGTCGATTCAGTTTTTCGAAATTATCAAAATGGCGGATCACAGTGCCACTAGTATACTTAGTTTAAGTTTTTCTTCTGTTCCCACGATCGAAACGTCAAACACATCTATTATTAAATATCGTTCATTTATTATTTATTTTATTTGCTTATTTTAATGTTTTTTGTAACTAATTCCTAGTTCTGAGATATCACGTGTTAGGTGCGCGGAGGAATAAGGGGCGAATTTTGAAGCGTTTATGAGATTTTAGTAAAATTAATTTTTGGCTTTTCGTGAGAAAAGTTCGATTTTAGGTACCTTACCTTTTGTCTGTTTTAACTGAGTTATCAAATAAGTAAAAAACGACTACCTACACAGTGTAAAAAATACCAATTTTGTAATATTTAATTACATTTATGTATATTCCAAAAAAATCATAAAGCTATTATATCGCAAAAGATTCGTGATCTAGCATTATAATTTGTAGAGTTCTTGCTGATATATTTCGTTAATTGATTGACCGAGCGAACGCAAGTGCGAGTGAAGCGTCCCCGTTTCAGCTCAGACAAAAATATTTTCGTATGTCTGTCTCCTCTACAGGGCGTATTTCTCAACCGATTCTCTTGAAATTTTGTTGGCAGGTTCTATAATAATATAGATTTTTCTGTCGATTCAGTTGAAATTTTTCAAAATGGCGGAGATAGGAGGAAACTCTTATTTCAGCCATTACGAAAAATTTTCAAAAATGTCACATTGGCGAGCTCTACAGCTCTACAGAGCCTCTAGTATTATGTGTCACACAATCAGACCTTACAACAAAAATGAATCGTGCACACGCCGTCGTCTGGCGGTATCCCCTGGACACGTCACCACTTATTAACACACAATGCGTTCTGTCTGCAACTTGACAAGCCCGTCAGGTACCCGCGCCATCGCGGGCGCCTGCTACGGCGACCAAACAATGTTACAAGTGACCACGTACCATTATTTAGCACTGATGTTATAATTATGAGCCTAGAAATATGTATATGCTCGCTCTTTAGTCAAATGAAAATCATCTAGTCATTCGAACATTTTAGCTTCCGGTCCTCAAACGTGAAACTACTTCGCCCCCTTTACAATATTGCAGGGACTTTTCGTTTCAGTGCCCTACATAGATTGATGGGTTCACATCACAATGCCGAGTTGGTGGTTATGAGTACGAATGACACGAAGGGCAAATGTTTTTCTTTATATCTACTGAGGTTTGTAGAGACTGCGTATAAAATAAATGGTTAAATTATCGAAACTTATAATGTAGTTGCGGTTATTTATTTTGTTGTTATTTCGGTTGTTTCTACTGTACACCAGAATACATCATTGCTTGCTACCCCTACAATACCATAAGAATCACAACGGAAGCTGAATTGTGACTTGTTTCACTGTAATCATTTGCATTATTTGAATACTAAAAACAAATAGAAAACCTTTTTTAATTAACGAGCATGAAGAAATATATGTAACGGTACATTATTACGATGTTGTTCTCAAGGCAGGTGACATTTGATCCCACCTCCCGCTTTCTTTGTGTGGTGTCGCTATTATGCGCCCCGCTCCAGCCGCAACAAAGGATGCAGCTGTAACAGAATACTTTGCAACTCTCTAGCACTTATCTCGATATCACTCGAACCAAAGAACATATACGGCAACCAAAAATATATAGTTTCATTACTAAATACTGATATTAGGTAGACAGAATTCAATTTCTTGTTTAATTTAAAAAATTGAACAGCATTTATCTGTCAAACTATTTATACGGAACCTGTGTCTCTTATCTCTATCTCTCTCGTATCCGGAATTGTCTCTTAATTTAATTGACCCAGTGTTAAAGTTGCTGCTTGCATGCATTTTGGATGAAAATTAACCCAACTTAATTTCAAAGTATACAATTGATGAACTCGGTTAAAAATCACCTAATACTTTAGCAATTACTCAGTAAATAGCTCTAAAAAGTTAATTTATCAAATAAAGATGTTCATAAAAGTGTCATCATTAAGATAGTTATTGTATAATTGGACTAGCTTTCGCTTGTGACGTCGTCCGCGTGGACATTCGGAAAATACCTAGGGGACCTTTGGCCAGGATATAGAAAAGTATTCTATGAATCCAGGCTATATACTATCTGTGTGCTAAACCAAATCCGTTCAGCCGTTTTTGCGTGATGAACATCTTAATTGGATAAATTAACTTTTTAGAGCTATTTACTAATGACGAATGCACAGACACATTTGCTTGTATTAGGTCTTAGGCACATTTCAGACACTCGATACAAAAAGTGCGTTTTAACTACTACATAAACTTATTACGTTTGTACACGCTGCGATGTGCGCGTGAACCTTTTAGGGTTGACTCTTGACATCTGTTGAGCTCGTATGTTAGTACAAACTACTCGCGCGCGCGACGCAGCCCCGGAGAATGAACTTCTGATGTTACCACCGATTGTGGGGGGAGGTGCGGTATCTCTGATCGGCGGGAGGCGGAGTGTGGCGGTTCTGTACGTCAGTACTATACTAATTCTGTGACTTAGGGCTGAATCCACAACCATAAAACTAAATACAACTGTGAGCGAAGCAACCCTCTCGAGGTGTATCTCTGCGATTAGGCTGCTATAAAGTGCTAATTAACCGCTCTCGTGGTGGTAGATCGGTTAATTTGCATGGTGATATGATAATTCTGCAAAATAGCTACACGCATATACCTTATTTAAAATCTGTTACTATGAATTACTCCATTGTTGCGAAAAACAAAATTTGATTATAGTACTTATAAAAGAGAAAACAAAATGCGAGAACACTTTTAAATAATTCTGGACAACATTCGAAATAATTTTCATACACACTTCACTGAAGCGATGATTTTATGTTTGTTTAACATATTAAAAGTCTGTAGTTGGCGAACGTTCGCTCACTGAACCTTGCGAGATTGTTTCTGACAGCTTCAATACCGACCGACTTGCATTCGTGCAGCTTATATTTTCATTGAAAATTGTAAGAGGAATATTTATTTATAAACCATATATTTGATTGAAAAATGGTATAAAAAGATGTTTAAGTTTTGTTAAGGTTGTGGCATGAAAATTATTCGTATAATATAATAGGGGTTAAAGTATGAAATTGCCATTTTTTTCTCACACACAGAGAATCATATCTTCTATGATGTTTAAAGATGCTTCGGTCATCATGACGGCCAGCTACCTGTCAGCAATAACAATATTTCTAATTTTCTTTGTCTCATTTTCCGGGCGTTGATGGATCGCTAATCGCTACCTATACCGTTGCCCCATATTATGGCCTAATATGAATTGTACGTACGCGCGGTAGGTGGCAATGACAGTATTCCTATTCGTGTCATTTTTTATTTTTTTCATAGCATATATTATGATATTTACTTGCGATATTCTAAAATCTTCTATTTAAAGCGACAGTTAGTTTAACTAATTATCGTCAGTTCTATCTGATCTAACAAACAAGCTGTCTAAAGCTGTCTAAAGTCAACAGAGGCAGTTATAAAGTCAGTACGTGTGGTTTGGATATCTGTACGGAATGTTATCCGATATTCTGTGTCTAAACTCTGTTGGCAACCGGGGGTAGTTTTACCCCCCAGGGGGGCAGTTTGTTGGGGGGCTGAATCCTCCACGTCTCTATTTACACCACATCAACGTCCTCGGTTGTCTTTAATGAAATATGCACCTCCCTGTTTCTAAACAAACTTATGCCAATTACTGAATATCTCACCACATTTACGTCCTCAAACTATTTTAAAAGTCAGTTTAGAATTAGATGAAGTAGAATAAAACATGTTAAAATAAAATAAAATCTCTTTTATGTCGGACCCGTGAAGTTTTAAATCCCGCCTTTAAAAAATTTAAAGTATGCTCTCAAGGTTGAGAGCGCTTTGTTAAAGAAATTAAAATAACTGTATCAGCCGATACCCATTCCTTAATAAGTCACTTTTAATAGAATAATAGAACCAGTTTTAAGGTAACGAAGCTCAGAAAATTATAAATTTATTAAAATTTTAAGGCCAAAGAAACAAAGAAGGCATAAAAATGCCAACAATCAAGTCACTGCCGTACCCTGTATATATTTTTCTTGCAAAAAAAATCTCAATTTTCTTTTTAGTTCATAAGTTTTTCTAAGTTCTTAAAGAATAGAGGCGTATTTTCTATTATATTACTTTTAATGCTATTCATTGACTTACAATGAAGACGAGCGACTTTACAAAGTTCCGCCGCGTGGGCGAGCCGGCGAGCTGAGCAACTTTGAAAACTTACAAAAGTCACAATAATTTATTCAATTAGTTTCTCATATTACTTACAAGTTAATAATAAACAAATTAAATCCTTTCGTTCCACGCTGTTGCAACTTATAGCAAGTTAAAAATTGTTTTCACCTCAGCAGCACGAAAAGAATGCTTCTGGTGCGCAAAAACTGATGACTGATTAAACTTCACTGAACTCAAACTTGCAGCAGAATTTCTTTTCCTCACGTTCGCAGCAAAAAATGATTTGGCCGCGAGTTTTCTCGCTGGTAGAAGTGAAAAATTGTATGTTTCACACGAGCGCATTTTTTATGTCTCGTGCTTTTAAACCACTCACTGTGCTCAGTAGTCTATATTAGAATCACTCGCTACGCTTATGATTCAATACTAGACTACTTAATTCGCTAGTTCGTGATTTAAAGTCAGCACTCGCAGCAACAAAATAACTATTTTATCTTTGCAATTTTATATTGAAGAATGGCTTCGTTGACTTAAGGTTTAGTATAAAAGCCAATGTGTGTCGACCGAAAAGCCAATTCGAGTTCTTTGACTGCCCAGTCTATAAAATATCCGTTCTCCTCTTTGTATCCATCTGCCTCCGATCACTCTCTAGTCTAGAGGCCATTGGGATACCTGAAAATGCTTAAACATACTCCGATCAAGTGTTGGCATGTGTGGTGTGAACAGGAGGAAGTGGGGCTTCTCCAATAATAACGACGCGATCCAAACTATGGAGCACTTGTTATCCTGCCCAAACCTTGCACGCATCGAGATCTGTTGGAAGCCGGGCCGAAAGCAGTCGATGTTGCAAATTACTGGCGAAACATAATATAGGTTATTTACCTTTGACGCAAGAATAAGAAGAAGACTGGGCAGTCGGGCACCGCACAAGTCTTTACTTACGGCACCGCTTATCCGAGCGAACCCATTAATAATGAGATAATTACACAAACAATCATATTTATGCAATCAGCTGTCATGATAACAGGTATATAATCATCGCGGTAATTATCACCGGAACTGGTATTGACGGCATCGTTCATCACTCAGGGTTGCTATTGTATTAATTAACGGGGCCAGTGCGTGTGTGGACGTTAATTGCCCTATAAGCAAAGCAATTTGATCGATTTGTATTAATTGGATGTACTTTTTGACTCGAAATTCAGTAAACTTTTCTGCAGATTCATACGGCTTTGGTGTGTATTGCGCTCACTCACGTCACGTCATAAGGTTTCCCTTTACATCCGTTGCTACGGAACCCCAAATAAACCTTTATTCCATTACGTTTATAATGGGCTATACATTAATCTTTATATTCTTATAAATGTATGAATAATTTTCCGCACAAAGTCCTTTACCGTATTCGAAATAAAGTTGTACTTAGAATGATAGGATATAAAGTAGTAATAGAAATCCCGTGCGAGTGGCCGCGGCCGGCGTGGGCGTATATTTAGAAATAGGTCAGCCCGCTGCTTCCTCGGCTTGTAAACTAACATATTGATTATTCATTTATCTCCCGCGGCGATCGCGTGCCGATGCAAGGATTCCGCACAAATACATATGTGTGCTGATTTTTTTTCATTTTTTAAATTCTCTTAAGTTTTACCATTAAATAGACAACATAACCTAATAGGCACCGCATTAAGACACTTTTATTCGAAGGGTTCAGGTGGATGCAGATATTTGAAACGGTTCATGTACATTTGTGGTACTTTTGATTGACTATTTCGTCCGTTAGTTGATAAAAGCATTATAATTAGCATCAATTGTGCATTTATGTGTGTGCTTCTATGCGGTGTTTAAAGGGGTATGCTGTGACCACTATGACATGCAGATATACCAGTAACGATCACTAGTGATGTGTCTGTGTGTTCCGCAGAGGCGCTGCTGCAGAGCCGGCCGCTGCCGCACATCCCCGACCTGCCGGACGGCGAGGGCACCTCCGCCGCGCCGGGCACCCCCCAGCCCCTTGACAGCGCCACCAGGTAACTCACACACACATACACCGTCTTTGAGATTCATCATCAACGCGCTACATCCATTGCTAGGCCTTGCGCTGCCCAGCCGTTTTCCGCGACCCTAATCACTTCATCACCGCGAGTACGGTTTATCAAAACGTTTTAAAATCCTTAAAAATGTTGTTCATAATGATCAACTGTACAAATGGTTTCCAGCCCTCCTAGCATGACCAACGAAACGCGATATGATATGGTGATTTGACTGTCAAAAGACAATGGATTTCGACAGTTGAGTGTAGATAAAACGCTATATCACGCGATATGTATCGTGTTTCGGTGGTCATGCTAGAGGGGCAGATTTCCTATAACGAAAATAAACGTTATATAAATTAACGAGTGTACAGGCATAACAGGATAACAGGCAGATATGACTAGACATTAAACAGTGATAGTTCCGGAAGCTATCCCTAGGGTAAACTATCTGTAACAAATCGACCTAGATGTTATCTAATTGATAGCTAAGAGCGTTTTCAGTTGTGGAAGTTACATTTATAGCAAATGAAAAATCTATATAATTATGGTATATTGGCCTTTCCTGTGTTTTTCCTGCGGTTTTAATCGGATTTTAAATTTCTACCTTAGTTAGTTGGACAGGATAACTAACCATAGACTCGGTCATTGTCATTGTCACAACAACACGCCGGCAAACTTTAGATGCAGTCTATTCATTCAACACCGCCACTTGTTGGTCTCACAACGCGTATTCATGCTACACTTTTTATGACATATTAATCGTGCGACAGAATAATATACTGGCGACTGTTAATCGGATACTCTAGTATTAAACCGAGCAGCGGTTTATGTTTGCCACATAATAACTTTACTGGTGACAAATTATGAATTATTAACAACTAGCGGACCCGACAGACGTTGTCCTATCTTAAGTAAAGCATCTGTTTTAAACGATATTCATTTTTGTACATCCTCTTTGACGATATTTGCAGCACTAACAATTTAATCTGGTAGTTAAGTATTCTTAAATTTTCTTATATTCCGCGCAATTTCCTTAGTTTTTTCTTTCATAAGAACCTTCTCCTGGAAATAACAACTACAACAAAAAAAGAATTAGTGAAATCGGTCCAGCCGTTCACGCGTGATGAGACCAAGGGTAATAGGGATTCATTTTTAACCCCCAACGCAAAAAGAGGGGTGTTATAAGTTTGTAATATAGATATGTAAACGAGCAGCTATATGTGGGAACCAAATTATCTCAGTTAACAGTAAAAGTTGAAATGATTGACAAAAATACTTAGTGGGTTATATGTATAACGGATTTGAGCTAATACAATAACGTTAGGTTATAGGTTAAAATAAAATATGTGTGCCGTTAAGTTGTCACTAAAATTGAAATTTGATCACTTAATAATTATTGTACTGATCATTCTGAATAAGTAGTAAAGCTCCGACTTGTATTTAAAGTCGTCCATTTTCGATGTTTGCAGCCTCAGTATTTCGCCCACTTGGTATTTCAGTACGCCTGTATTCAGTATTTTTGATACCTTTAATTTGAATTTATTATCGCTCGGTTAAATACTACCCTTTCTTATTGGTTAGGTATACCTAGGTCATTCAATAATCCATTTGCAATTCCATAATAATATTCAAATTAGATCCTTTACTAAAAACCACAAATATGCTAAAGTTAGCTTTATCAAATTCATAGAGCATAATTTATTTTAGTTAGTTTTTTGAATTCTAAATACACAATTCATATGTAGGTGACATCGCTGCAAGTATGTCAAGTGCAATGATATCGCGAACCTATCAACTCTGATTACAGTCTGCTATTTGTCACCAACAAAACGATCGACTTGAGTGGTAAAGTGGTCAACATGCCGGTCTACCACCCAAGTGGTCCCGGTTTCGATCCCGGCCGGGCAGAAATTGAAATGATGAATTTTAATTACTGTGACGGGTCTGGGTGTTACTATGTATAATAATTATTATATTACTAATAAAGATTGTATATAGCAGATGTATAGTTACACAATGGTTAGTCTCTGTTAAACTCTTTTTAAGTTTGATATTAAAAAGAAAGGGACTAAACACTGTGTAATTATACAATCTTTATTAGTACCAGGGTTAAAAAGTACATTTAAGTAGTATATCAGTTGTCTAGCACCCATATTACAATCTTTGCCTAGTTTGGGGCTAGACGGCGCTGTGTGAAATTGTCCTAGCATTTATTTATTATAATTTTCGACTAGTGGGTACTGTGTGCGCGGCAATGTACGCTCAACAGCACGGTAAGTTAAACAATTCAAAACAGCTTTTATTACGTACGGCATAAAGACGGTCTCAAGGTCAACATGTATAGTCTGATGTGCCGCCGACTGTACGTATGTGTCCGCCATCCTCTGTGACAGAATCGCGTCGAGTGCAGTTGCATTGCTTTATCCCCGACGCACGGTGTGACTGAATTGTTATGCACCCATTGTGGCTCACGATTTGCTTCCCATCTCTAAATAAATAGTATGTTTGAATAGGGTGCAGTCGCTTGGTATAATTCTTGCTTACAAATGAGTGAATATATACATTTTGATCATTTCTAATAAGCAGCATGAAAACAAGTGTAATACCATACTAGTTCAGCTACCAATTAACTGTTATTTTCCCTGCTTTGACAGGAATATCTACTCTTGTAAATAAATACCAGTATTAGATATTTTAAATAAAAAACACGCTTAATTTCATTAAAACTAAAATGACTGATTGAATGAGTGCAAAGTTTTATGGAAAAATACCGCTTTTATCTATAATTACTTTAAATACATACCGTTTTATTTATAAAAAGTTATGGAAGACCTATAAACTTGTTAGTTGACGAAAACGTTTGCCGTACCTACTTCAATCAGGTTTCGCACGAAATAATTTAACCGTTCAACTGCACTTGTCATCTATCCAAGTCTTTGTTAATACTCGTAGCTGATATTTACAAGAAAATTGTCAACAATTAGGAAGCTGGTGCAGTCTCGGAACGGCTTAAATGGAAGACATCTTGAACGACTACCTTTCCCGGAGATCCGATTACTTTCCTTCTTTTGTTATTTTAATAGGATCCTTTTTCTTTTGATTAACGTTTCCGAGCGTCGATGGAAATCTATCTGAAGCGATGAAATTGTCTGGAAAAAGAGTTTTGAACTCACTTGCTCGTAAATTGAGCCTTATTACATCGCTTTTAGGGCCATTTTTGTACGCACTTGCTCGTAAAGTGAGCCTTATTACATCGCTTTTAGGGCCATAAACTGAGCTATAACACACGTGCGTAATAACATAACACACAAGTGCGTAATAGAATTATCTTTACTAAGTTAAATAAGTACCTTACTGCAAGTTATATGTACTTACCTTACTGTGTTATAAACAGAGCATTCTCAATTTAACCAGGTAATACAGTAATTTTTTTAGTAACAACAAAAATATTTTATGCCTCTGAAAATCCATAAGGGCTATTGTAACTAAAAATTTAAGTTGTTTAACTTTGAAGTTTCTTAACTGTTACCTGTTAACTATTTGAATATATATTTCGGATGCATATCATTGTATATTTAATGCAGAATGTTTTAATATTATTATGTAACGAATAACTTGATATCTAGGAGTCAAATATATGATTAATTTGTTGAAGGTAGAAATAGTTACATTTACCCCGCATAGGGGATAAAAGCAACTAAATGCCATAAAACGAAATTCTAATAAGTTTTGCGAATAAAAATAAAACAAAGATAAAACTCAAAACAAATTTTACAGGATTTTCAATTCTGTTGCCAGCATATAAGGTTAACTTTCGATTAAATCAAACTTTTATTTCTATTGGGTGTAATTGCGACTATTTGTAGAGGAACTAGTGTTGGGACACCTGGCAATGCACCTACATTTACGAGTAAAAAAAGACACTGCAAATTTTCACCCATGACATTTATTACGTATAAAGGTTGACTTCCGTTAAAAATCACAATGACATATTTATACTGTCATATTTCTTCTGAGTATTTCATTATTTTTTTCTTTTTATAGTTACGAACCATCTAAAACAACAAAAACCAAATTAATGTATGTAGAATTTATACTTACCACTTTCAAATCAAATCAAATCAAATAGTTTATTGCATTCCATAAAGTAAGAAAGATGTTACATACCATATACAGATCTTTATGGGCCCTGTGGGGCATAACAATTTATGGAGAGATAGTGTTTTATTATCATAATTATACATATTTATTACTATTTTACAAATGTTAATTAATACATTAATTATTATTATTGCAAACTATTAAAATCGACATCGAAATTAATTTCTTTAATATATTATTTTTGTATCACAGTAACATTACTTATATATTTGTACCTATCTATTTATTTTATTTACTTATGTACTTACTAACATGTATCTTAATATTTTAAGAGACTATAGAATAAGATTGTCACTCAAATATTCACCCACAGTGTAGTATGCCTTCTTAATTAGAATGTGTTTAAGTTTAGTATTGAAATCTGTGTCTTTATTTATACTTATTAGTTGTTTTGGTAATTTATTATATATTTTAACTGCCATAGCTTGAGTGTTTGTTGAGTGTAGTTTTATTCTGGATGTAGGTATTACTAACTTGTTTTTATTGCGTAAGGTGTAGTCGGGGTTATTATCAATGCGCCTTTTGAATATTTCGGGATGTTTTCTAACAAATTTACATATTTCGAGTATGTAAATACACGGCAGGGTTAGTATTTGGTGTTTTATAAAATATGGTCTGCATGACTGTGTACTTTTTATATTTACTAGTATTCTGATTAACTTTTTCTGCAGTATAAACAGGCTATGGACATCGGTGCTGTTGCCCCACATTATAATGCCGTAGTTAAGCCACGCATAGGCATACGCATAGTATGTAGTGAGGGTGGTTTGTAAATCTGTAGTCTTTTTTATTACAAGAAATGCATATATAAATTTAGAAAGCTTGGATTTTAATTTCTGAATATGTTGCTTCCAATTTATATTAGAATCTATATATACACCCAGCAAAGAAAACACTGTAACATTCTCTAGTTTAGTGCCATTTATATGGAAGTTTACTGCAAGTGGTTCTTTTTGGATAGGTTGAAAGGTCATTATTTTGGTTTTTGTAAGGTTGATTTCAAGATTATACTTTACCGAGATAGTACGAGATTCGACCATAAGATATAACAATGCACATGATATCGATACTTTATCTTCAAATAAGTGTATTAATCGATAATTACTATATCGACACAAGACATCACTAGTGATTTCGGTTTCATACAAAATTTCACGGGGCTATTGCAACTAACCTAAAAGTTGCAATTACCTCATGTATCATTTTTGATGAGGCAAATGTGACTATGCCTTTTACTGACTATAAACAGAACATTGGATCAAGAAAATACAACAAATGTTACTTACGTTTATCGTTTATCACAAACACAATCGATAACAAACGAAAAACTCAATAAAAATATTTTTTTCGTAATAAAATAGTGTGCCACGTATCCGAGTCGAAGAGATTCAAAATGACGGTTTGACATAATGCTTTGCCGTTCGCAAAGTTTTGATCCTACTAGCGACATCTGTGGTTTATAGTGACAATTAATCATTGCAGCTTAAGATCACAGATGTCGTTTTTCACCAAAACTCGTATATAAATAATTATTTAGATTAGTCGCATTCGCCTCCTAGTTACAATAGCCCCGGTGCACCTTATACATTTTTGGAATAATATGGAATAAATGCGCCTTTTCCCAAAATTTTCATTTTTTGTTTTTATCGTATTTGTCGCTGTGTGGTAAATTATTTTGTTTTTTCCTCGCAAATGTGTTCAAAAACGTCGTATGGCTATGAAACTCGTCAGTTCTGCTCATTACACACTCGGCTGAAGTACGCCCTTATTGCGGCTCGGGCTTCAACCCACAGCCTCGTGTGCAATGGGCAACGTAACTCACTTATATCATAATATGCTATTGAGATATGATTTCTTTCAGCCGATTTAAAATGGAAATTCCGTTGAGAATTCTTTTCATTTGTATGGGTTGATTGTCAATAAGTTTCTATATTATTGCGGATGTATGGTTTTACTTAGTACAATATTATAGAATAGACAAATTTTCAAACTTATCTCCTGTTATGGTTATTAAGATTGTACTTAGTCATATATGAGTTCGTCTTATAACTATAAGTGCATATTTTTTCTGACGACTAGTACTCTCTCTAACTAAAACATTTGTTAAACAGATGTTTGACAAAAGTCTAGCCGTTAACCTGAAATTGTAGTGTTTAAAAGAATATTTCTTTTTTTTACTTGCAATTGTCTAAAATTTTTTTATAAAAAAATAACTTCAGTGTATACTTTGCTTACCCATTTCCATTGTTAACCGTAGTGGTGTCTGTGCAGGTGGACATCGAAGGAGAACCTCCTGGCCCATCATGAGGAGGACGATCCCCAGCTGTTCGTCGCTCTCTACGACTTCCAGGCCGGGGGAGAGAACCAGCTCAGCCTCAAGAAAGGTCAGTCGTACACAGACCCTGCCCCCCTAGCATGAACGACGAAACACGATATACTATATCGCGCGCTATAGCGTTTTATCAACACTCAACTGTCAAAATTCATTGTCTTTTGACAGTTAAACGTGATAAATCGCTTTATCATGTCACGTTTCAGCGCTCATGTCAGCACTTTGAATTTACCTTTTAGTTATAATTATTATACTTATGAGATTATTATCGGCTACGGTCGAGATAAGACCCGTCTACTTTAAACTGTAACTTAACTACTAACTAACTAACTTTAACGTAATAAAAATGTGAAATAACGAACTTATATCCTTTATCTTCACTAACTAACTACGGAACTGCCAACTATAACTTTCAACACATTCCTGTACGGAGTCCGTGGTCAACTAAGCGGAACTCGTACAGGGTGCAAGGAAAGATCTGTAGCGCCGAGTGACAGATGCCCATTATAGTAAAATTCTGATCGGTGATGCATGATGCATATTGCTGAGGGTACCGTTAATATGATCAGTTAAGCGTTTTGTCGGTTATGGGTTAGTTATAGGTCCTAGACTAGAGGGAAATCATCGATACCAAGTGTTACCTCCACCGTTCAAGATCCATAAAGAAATTATTGGACATTACATCTTAATCCCGTATGTTATGAAAGATAACAAAAGCACTTGAAAGGACCCCACAAGACTAGTCAGACCCAAAACCAGATTTTAGCTCTGGCCACAAAAAAAGTATGTCACTGTGTTCTAATAGTTCATAAGTATAATACAAGTGTAAGTTTAACACAAGTCACCGATGCTATTACTAGCTGTTATTTAAACTGGGTATAAAAAAAATATGATATTTTTCCTGCAATACGTGGCAATATTGAGCTTTTGTGAGCAGGCGAGCAAGTGCGGATCATGAGCTACAACAAGAGCGGCGAGTGGTGCGAGGCGCACACGCTGGGCGGCGGCGTGGGCTGGGTGCCCAGCAACTACGTGACGCCCGTCAACTCGCTCGAGAAGCACTCCTGGTACCACGGGCCCATCTCGCGCAACGCCGCCGAGTACCTCCTGTCGTCGGGCATCAATGGCAGCTTCCTAGTGAGTACACCGTTCCAGGCTGTAGACATGAGCCACGGTGTATAGTGTCCAACAACTACGTGACGCCACTGAAATCCTTGTCAATTTTAGTTTTTATTCCTTCTTCTTAATAAAATCAACAAAGTACTTTTCAGTACCTTGTAGATCCTGAAGAAGGAAAGGTAGTTTAGAAAAAAAAACGGTCAAGAGCTAGTCGGACTCACGCACCGAGGATTCCGTACCATTATTTTGAAAAGTTTACTATTTAGAGACATCGTTTTATTTTTCCTGTAGTCTTTCTAAAAACGTCTATCACATAAAATAATTTCAGATCATACTCTATGCAAACTTCGGAGTTAAGGTGGGGGGACGGTATTTTTTATTTACATTTTTCATCAGAAGTCGAAAACTGCGGCCTAAAAAATGTTTGAAAATGTGCAAGCAGCGCTCTTTCGTATGATACCCCATACGCCCTAGTAGCCTCACTTAAAATTTTTAAGACACCCTTTCAGTAGAAATAAAACACTTTTTACGGATTACATGGATGCGCGTATATTATTAATTCAGGTGTTGTTTTAGAATTATTCAGTCCTCCCGTGACCACGGCCCCTGGAAAGGTGTCGATACGTCGGGAATTCTAAAAACCAATAAATACAAACTAAATAATTCTAAAACAACACCTGAATTAATAATATACGCGCTGTAATCCGTAAAAAGTGTTTTATTTCTAATGAACTGTACGCGCGAAAGTCTTAGAAACCCTTTCAGTCCCTGTTGCAAAAAAATATATAAATATTTTTATTTCTCTCTTATTTGCAAAATAGTTTGCCCAAACGTCATCTAAAACTATTCCAAATTTCAAGTTGATAGCATTAGTAGTTCTCGAGACATCCAGCTGTGACAGTCAGACAGGAGTCGCACCATAAGGGTTCCTTTTTACCGTTTTGGTACGGAACCCTAAAAAGCATCTTAATCTTTAATGAAAAGATACCTACTAAGGGCAATAATTATTTACATCAATTAACACACCAACATTAAATAAGTCGTTTCGTTTATAGGTCCGCGAATCTGAATCTAGTCCAGGCCAAAGAAGCATCTCCCTGCGGTACGAAGGCAGGGTCTACCACTACCGCATCAACGAAGATTCTGATGGGAAGGTATTTATAACTTTACTTTTTCCTTACATATTGGAGACGTTGCACTTAAATTTATTTTAGTGACGAACATTGCGTATAATTTTCTATACAGACTTCAAACTCTCCAGTCACATTTCTAGAAGATATCATCACTAATGATTAATGTGATTAATTTTCGTGGACATGTCTTTCTAACTAACGGAATAAAATCGTTCGTTGTCAAGGTGTACGTAACATCGGAATCCAAGTTCGGCACCCTAGCAGAGCTGGTACACCACCACTCCGTGCTGGGCGACGGCCTGATCACCCAGCTGCTGTACCCCGCGCCCAAGCGGAACAAGCCCACGGTGTTCCCGCTCGCGCCGCCCGACGAGTGGGAGATCGACCGCACCGACATCGTCATGAAGCACAAGCTGGGCGGCGGCCAGTACGGCGACGTGTACGAGGCCACCTGGAAGCGCTGCAACATCACCGTGAGTACCGACCATCCTGCCAGCCGCGTCCTCCGCACCGACATCGTCAGCTCCACAACCAGAATGGTCTTTGTTTGTGACAGTTCATCCCATTTTTGTGTTTCATTATTTTATTTAAGCAACAATTCATCGAACACCGATTAGAAAGACACAAAAATATCTAAACTTGGTTGCAAGCTCCCCGGAGACATTTCGGGCAAATTGTCACCTTAAATCAATTACCAATTCCATTTACTAGGTGGCGGTAAAAACCCTAAAAGACGACACGATGGCTCTGAAAGACTTCCTGGAAGAAGCGGCCATAATGAAGGAGATGCGTCACCGCAACCTGGTGCAACTGCTGGGCGTGTGCACGCGCGAGCCGCCGTTCTACATAATAACGGAGTTCATGTCGCGCGGCAACCTGCTGGACTACCTGCGGGCCGCCGCCGCCGCCGCGGCCCGGGAGCCCGCGCCCGACGCCGTCGTGCTCATGTACATGGCCACGCAGATCGCGTCCGGCATGAGCTATCTGGAGAGCCGCTCCTTTATACACAGGTAAACTATCGCAACTAGAATACTCACGTCATGGATAAACAAGTTTTTGAAATATTTCTGTCGTTATTTTACTTACACTACTATTACACTTAGGGCCTGTATCACAGTGTAAAAGTAACTTAACAGTAGCTTAATTGACAAGATTTGACAAATTTTTCATATAACAGCTGTCAAATCATCTGTCAAGTGAGCTACTCAGAACTTTTGCATTGTGAAACAGGCCCTTATTAAACTTTAGTTAAAGTAAATAATTCGTAAAGCTCAGTACCCTTAGCACGAACAGTTATAGAAAAAAACATTCGATAGTGTAATTTTGTATGGGAAATTTGTACAGCGCCATCCACCGCCGAAACGCGAAATAAAAATTTCCATAGATAATTACTCTATCAAGTACTTTTATGCACGTTTTGTTCTTGATAGATGTCCGTGCTAGGGGTACGGACGTCACGACTTACTCGATATCCGATCTTAGCACTCCGTTTTACAGTTCACGCTAAATTAAAAGTCCTATTTCATAGTGAACTTCTGCAAAGCAAAGTATTACTTTTGTTAAAGGATTAAACTCAGAATAATGAATGGTTTTGGATTTATTCGAACAGTACGATAATGCCCTATTCCAGAAATGGACAGAGAGTCCTAAAAGGACCCATTTCTGAAATGACTTATTCTCAAAACGACTTGTTCCGAAAATAGGAAATAGGACCTATTTCTATAAAGACTCATTCTTAAATGGACTCATTTCGGACCGTTTCTTATTAAGACAGAATACTGAGAGATAACATTACCGTGGTTGTGCTCCGATTGAGCTCCGGTGCCATCGAAATGAAGCCTCATGTTTATCTCAAAAATCTTTTGTTAACAAAATAAACATTTAGATAAATATTATACTAAAAATCGACTCTCAGACGGGACCCGCACCCTCCGGTCCAAAGCACTGACCAATTATACTACCGAGTAGCCAATGTGAAAATGATCCTTCGGGGAAGTATAAATAAAATAGCGGACTGTAATACATATGAGGCTTATTTAATAGTCATTTACAATAAAATTAAGACTAACGACGTGATGTTGTATAAAAAGAGGTAACGATTCGCGGTTGGAGTCCTTCCGTGTGTGTATGGAGCGCAAGTAAGAAGGTGTTGTTGGTCGTCGCTCGCCGCAGTGACGTAGCCGGCCCTCCGTCCCGCACGCCTCCTCCCGCGCGTGGTAGACCTAGACCGGTCGGCGACACAATGAGATCGGCGAAGTTGTCTAGTACTTTTTACCCCTCATTTCCAACTTTACAGATTTTCAACTCAATAGGTTTGAAACTCGATAGATTGTTAAGTCGTCAGATTTTCAAGCCGTCGTTAAATGTACAGTTGATTACACATTTTCTTATTATTTTTCTCAAACAATATAAAAGATACTACTTACGAGGAAGTTAATATTTTAACAACCATAATATAAACCTCTTAGTTGGAAACCTACCTGAAGAACAGCGAGTACCACAATCTTACGAAAAAACGAAGGAATGCGGAAATTAAAATTAAAATTAATAGATTAATAGACAGAAGAGATTGAAGAGGAACAGCAATGTTCATAAAATATTAGATAAACTATGTAATGCCTTATAAATTACGTGATATTTTTACTACTTATATTATTTTATGACATTTCCTCTCCATTGTACTTTTGTGACAATATCATGACAGTACGTCGAGTTAAAAATCCGTGAAGTTGGAAATGAGCCCTTTTTACGTTTTCGCTGTAAACCAGCGTTATTTCATCAATGTGAGGAAATACCCTCGACGTTCGTCTCTATATCTTTGCAGAATATAATTATTAAATTTCATAAACTCTTTATATTTTTGATTATTTTTTAAGCCTAAACCCTTTAAAACTGTGGCCGTGTCACCCACAGGGACCTGGCTGCTCGCAACTGCCTCGTCGGCGAGAACCACCTAGTGAAAGTGGCTGACTTCGGGCTCGCCCGGCTGATGCGCGACGACACGTACACGGCCCAAGCGGGGGCCAAGTTCCCCATCAAGTGGACCGCGCCCGAGGGGCTCGCCTACAACACCTTCAGCACCAAGTCGGACGTGTGGGCCTTCGGCATCCTGCTGTGGGAGATCGCTACGTATGGCATGTCGCCGTACCCCGGCGTCGACCTGGCCGATGTCTACCACATGCTAGAGAAGGTAAGGTTTAGTGGTTGCAACCTTTTTTGTAAACGAATGAAAACGGCTGCATTATTATTAGGCGGCTAATATTGCGCTTGTTCCCTAAGATGTAGTCCTGTCGCTTAAATTACAATGTAGGGACCTAGTAACTCACTTAACTTCTTCATAATCGCACCAAAAGCAAGTGTGTTGACAGTCTGAAGAAGAAATGTTACAGCTTACCTAACGGTGAGGGTCGATGTAGTGTTTTACTACACGTCTCCAATCACTAGGGATTATCACCCCTTAATTCTTTCGAATACGGTTCCCAAAATGTTGCCTCGTAGACCCCAGCAAACACAATGACTCTACATCTACGACTTTTTATCCCGGAGATTCTTAATATTGTTTATTTTTTTCAATAAAAAGGGTGATTTTGAAATCCTACGACTGAATTTGACAGGTGATCGGAATCCATAGAATATGTTTTCGTATTACATGATCACTGCAGATGTAACGTAACCTCGAGAGCGTTCGTTATTCGCTCGTGCGGCGCGCTCTCAATATGTGCACGCGTGACAACATTCATAGCCGAACGGACTTCGTGAGATAGAACATCTGTAGGTACTTACCGGATTATCTCCGGTTGAACACCCGCCATCACGCCGCCCCGGCTGCTGCAATTCTGCCTACGCTACGTTTGTTCACTAATTATGTGAACTGATAAACAAAGTAACTAACTGGCAGATAAAAAACGATATGACTCTTGTTATTTTTTAAACTTTATTAAACCCTTGCACAATAATGAATATCGCAACAGCAATAAAATCCGTCCATTTTTTAAACTTTCCCAATATTATTAATTTTCTTTTAACATAATACTTTTTGCATTAAAATTATTAATTTAATAATTATTTGTGTTTTTATTTCAAAAATTTCAAAACTCGTTTATTCAGTCTAGGCTGTTACAAGCACTTGTGAAAGTCAAAGAAGCTACGCCATCGGTTCGCAAACCCTAAGCGGGAGACCTTGTAACGAAAAGAACCGGCAAGAAACTCGTCAAGGGCTGCTTTTTTCTCCCTGTATATTTCATACAGAGTCGTCAAAATTTGAAAAATGAGGTCGGCATTTAAAGTGACGTCATTTTCCATTACAATAATTAACAAAGTTAACATTCAATGGGTAGGTAAAATAAATTTCAACTAGTTGAGAAATCGCTGTCTACTACTCGATAACTAAGAAAATCATTGTATGATATGAAGAATTAGCCCAGGTGAATTAAGTCTACGACGGGGCAACAATAACTGGAAGTTACTTGACATACAAGTTAAATTATTAAAAAAATGCATTTATTACAATTTCTTGCACAATTTACATTTACAAAAGAAAATCTACGACCAAGCTGTTTTATCAATTAAATAATCTTTAACGGTATAGTAGCCTTTTTTGAGAAGACAATTTTTTATATGAGTCTTAAAGTTTTCACATGGTAAATCCAAGATATTACTTGGAATTTTATTATAAAACTTTATACCTAGACCTATGAAAGAACCACGGACTTTTTCTAATCTATACCAAGGCATTACAAGTTTGTCTTTATTCCTGGTGTTCCGATTGTGCCAATCACTATGTTTTGTATACAAATTAATATTGCGACGCACATAAAGAATGCAGTTTAATATAAATTGAGATGCTGCTGTCAATATACCGATCTCCTTGAAGCTATCCCTAAGAGATGTTCTAGAACTTAGTTGATAAATAGCTCTTATTGCTCGTTTTTGTAAAACAAAAAATGTATTTATATCGGCTACTTTTCCCCACAAAAGAATACAGTACGACATAATGCTATGAAAATAACTGAAATACACTAATCTGGCAGTATCTATATCTGTTAACTGTCTAACTTTTCTAATGGCATAGGCAGCAGAGCTGCGATATGCATATTCCATTTTAATTTACTGTCAAGAGTTACACCCAAGAAAACTGTTGAATCGACCAAATTTAATTTCTCATTATTAATTAAAATTTCAGTAAGATTCGCCTGTACATTACCTAAAGCGAATTTAACACATTTAGTTTTTTTAGCGTTAAGCTGGAGATTATTTACATTAAACCAAGTAAGAACCTGCGAGAGTGCTTTGTTCACATCGTCATAATCAGTTTTATTCCTGTCAACGTTAATTATTAAAGAAGTATCATCTGCGAACAAAACAATGTCACAGAACTTTTCTGCAAAGAAAGGTAGATCATTTATATATATTAAAAATAAGAAAGGACCCAAAATGGAGCCTTGTGGCACGCCCATTTTGATATGAGAACCGGACGAACTTACTCCACTTATGTTAACTGTTTGAGTCCTGGAACTGAGATACGACATTAATAATTTTTGGGCATTATTTTTTACACCGTAATGATTTAGCTTCAACAGCAGCGTCCGATGGTCCACACAATCAAAAGCCTTGGACAAGTCGCAAAAAATGCCAAGGGCATTCTGAGACCCCTCCCAAGCTTCAAAGACATGCTTCAAAAGCGCAACCCCAGCATCAGTTGTGGAACGACCTTTCGTAAAGCCATATTGTTTGTGGTGCAAAAGTTTATTTACATTAAAATGTCCTAATAATTGTTCCAGTATTATTTTTTCAAATATCTTGCTTAAGGCGGGTAATATCGATATTGGTCTGTAATTGCTAGGGTCTTCTTTATCTCCTGATTTAAACAATGGTATAACCTTACTAAACTTCATGAGATCAGGAAATATTCCTTGATCAATACACTGATTAAAAATGTCAGCAAGATATGGGGCAATAGTATAGACAATACTTTTAATAACCTTTACTGATATGCCCCATAAATCAGTGGAGCTTTTCATTTTGAGAGAATTAAAAGCTTTGATTATGTCTAAAGCATTAACACGCTTAAAATTGAACAGTGAATCACTTTCAGCCACATGTCCCTTTAACATAGATACAGCAGCCGCTGGTGATGAATCCAAATTTGATGTAGTTTCTACTGGTATGTTTACAAAGAACTTATCAAAAATATTAGCAATTTCTTTATCAGATTTTACTAATTCATTATTAACATTAAGCGTTAGGCAATTTTCGCGTACTTTAGTTTTACCAGTTTCACGATTAATGACGTCCTAAGTTGTTTTAGTTTTATTACTCGAGTTTTTAATTTGCTCTTTTATGCAATTAGACTTTGCAACTGCACATATTATTTTGAAAGTCTTTGAGTAATTTTTAACATGTTCTAAGAAACCTGGGCTTTGGTTAGTTTCTCTAAGCTTGTAAAGTTCATAAAGTCTATTTCTACTTTTATAAATACCTGTCGTAGCCCAATCGCAGAACTGTAACTTCTGAGTACATTTAATAGTCTTGGTTTTAAATGATTTGTCAAACTCATTAGTAACTAAATGAAAGAGGTTCCCGTACAAAACATCGGGATTATCCGAAATCCATGGCAATAAAGAAATTTGTTCATCAATGTTGTTTTTAAAATTGTCCAATCCCTTTTTTGTGATAGGCCTGCATTCTACAGTCTTAGGTGTATCAATGACGTTCACAGCGTATGACACTTTCAAGCCATAATGGTCAGATGAAATATTACTAAAAACTAATTTGTTTTCCGGATCACATTCTGAAAATATATTATCTATGCAAGTGGCTGAATGTTCAGTTACACTTGTGGGTTCTAAAAACTGGTTATGTTAATTAAAACATTTAAATAATGCCAGAAAACGAGTGGTCAAAGAATTGTTCTCAAGAATATCAATATTAAAATCGCCACAAATTACTACTGGTTTATTTTTTAACTTTAACTTTTTTAGAACATCTTCTATGACAGATTCGAAGATTTCATAGATACCCTTAGGGGGGCGGTATACAGACACGATTATCAGGCTATCTAATTCTATACAAGATAACTCCACATGGCGCTCTGATGAAAGGTTCACAATATCCTTTCTATCTTTATACTTTATATTATTATTCACTAAAATTACAGAACCGCCACGAGTAGTTGTTTGTATTCTCGTCCCTCATATGACTTATCTGAGTTTTTATCCATTTATTAAATGCAAGAGTAATTCTGATTGTTCTGTCTGTTCTGTGACGCTCCGAAAGGTATACAAAAAGGTCTCACAAGAATACCGTTTGAGCTATATGTCAAACGGGAACCTAGGAATAACGTAGACCACAGAGAGTCCTGCTAAGACGCGACTTAGAAATTGAGTATGTAAAACAGCATCAGCTTAAGTGAGCCAGAATAAAACTTAGCCACAGATTACGAAATAGTTACTACTCAGCGGTCTGATACAGTAGCTCAAAGACAACACAAGGCGATTAGTGTCCTCACAATGGCGCTCTCATTATAGTCAATTTAATGCTCGCTAAATACATAATCTATCGAAAATTCACACGTACAGATTGAAGCTGAGGTTCTATTATTTACAAACAATAAACTCGGTAAAATATAGTTCGTTGTAGTAGTAGAAGGCAAATGTGCCAAAAGTGGCCATCTTTTGCTTATATATCTTTGACTAGTGGACACTGTGAACTTTGTATCACCTACAATTTAATGATTATAAATTTTGCCTTGAGAACCAGCGCTATCTTTTTAATTAACATTGATGACATTGAATTTCGCAAAATCCTGTCTTAGTGAGCACCTACTCTCTAAAAGGAGCCCCCATGCAAAATTTGAGACTTCTAGCACTTGTAGTTTCTGAGATTTCGTGATCAGTGAGTGAGTACTTTTCCCTTTTATATACACTCGGCGTCAAAAAAATCGCACCTTTTCAAAAAAATTCTTTGAAACCATTTTAATCACATCTAATTAACAGTAAATGTTGTCATATACTTCTATCCATTCGTATATAACCAACAGTCTCTCAAACCGTTGGAACACTCGTCATACGGAATTAATGACTGAGATTTAGTTTCCCAGCAACATTGCACTGTCACATTTTTTGCAATATAACAATTTCATTTGACAAGCTTCATGGCCAATAGTATGCATCTTGGGTGTTTCTTTTCTTAATTGAGCAGTTGACGTGCGTTTTCTCTAACGTTTCGATAGTGAATTTACCCGATTTTCCTGGATTGACCCCTATTTATACCCTTATAATGAATGCGCAAGTAATTACATGTGCAGCGTTTAATTGTGGTAACTGTTATGTGTTTTCAACAATAAATGATTGTTTAAAAGACCAATAAATGTACTTTCTATAGATATAAATATTAAATAAATAATACGTGTGCTAGCAGTAGCAGGTAGGCATATCTAAACTAATTTAATAGGAGGTGCGATTTTTTTGACGCCGAGTGTATATCGATTTGCACTTCATTATAAAGTTGATGGAGAAGTTCATCGTGTAAAAGATTCAACGATTGATTGCGTTCGGGGAGCAAGCTAGTTGCTCTCATACATAAATACTCTATGCTTGAAATAACTTCGTTAATCTTACAACATTTAACTTACGTCATATTAATTAGTACAAAACAACAATATCATGTTTACAACTGTTACACAAAAATTAACGTTATAGCGTAAATATATCTATTACAATAGGGTATATTGGTAAATATTATCAGCAAAGTTTCGCTAAATCCGACGTTTATCTTGGGTAGACGGTCAACTGCCGTGTAAATCCAAAACACTGTAACTTGAGTTATAGTGTTTTGGGTTTGTAGCGCTCATTTGATTTCTCTTGATGCGTTACAGTCATATCCATATAAAATATTTTTTTAAATAAGACTGTATTTCAAGAATTTGTATATTTTGTAATGCTATAACACCGTAATTTGAATTACCTACAGTGTTTCGAAAATAGTTACGAACGTCGAGTTTGATAACACTGACAAGTATTTCAAGTATTCCATTTTAATGATTCGTGCAATTTAGGATCTTTAATGTACACTACCTCCTAGAAAACTCACGTAAAGACGCCACAAAAGATTTAAAAACACTGTACAATTTAGACACTGTTTAAATGTGATGCCGTCTCTTTCAAATAATATTGTCAAAAAAGTGACAGCAACACATTTTAACAGTGTCTAAGTTAAACACTTGTTGAACATTGTTTTAAAATCTTTTGTGGTAAGGCCGACAATGTTTTGGTTTATAAATAGCAAAGTTTTTTACGGCTTCGTTACGACAATACACGTTTATGAGTATTATTGCAAGTAACGTGTTTGCAGTATTGGACTAAAACTTACATGGCTAGATCGATCATAAAATATCTTTCGATTGAACTAAACAGCTTTATTTGAAAATTATAACCTAAATCGACAAAAAAAATTAAAAAACTTTTAACGCCGTTTTCTTAAAACGTTTGTTTCAAAGATACACTGTTTTGGATTTATACGGCAGCAAAGTGAAATGATATCCCTGGAGAGGCGGTTCGATGGAACTTGTCAGAACAGGCAATGTCTACTCGTGTATGATCGGCGAGCGCCGGGACTAGCCCAGGACTAGCACGTGTTCTATTCACAGACAGACAGGGACACTTGTAGATAAAATATGTTTTTAAGAGCGTTAACGCAAACGGCATTTCGTGCAAAGCTTCAAGTCCTTATTTTTCAAAATGAAAGAACCTATTTTAATGAAACTTTATACGCACAAGCAGAATACGTTTCTTGGTCTTACGTTGAAAACAATTTGAAATGTCTTATTATAAAAAAGACCATTGGATATTTCTGTTTCTAATTAAAAAAAAATGTCTGTAACACTATTTATCGTATTCTGCTTAGTGTATGAAGTTTCTTTTAAATCGGTTCATTCATTTCGAAAAATAAGGACTTGCAAGTTTGTTTGAAATGCCGTTTGCCGTCAACTCTTAACTTGTTGTTGTTTCCAAGTGCTATTTTCATTTTGTCCACTTTTTATATTTCCGCATAAACAATTAATTGAAATACAACAATAAATAGAATTGATTTTAGTGGTTTAATCAATTTACACAAATTGGGTTTTCATGATTTTTCTGATATCCAGTTTGATTTTTGTCATTGAATTTCAGTCCTTTTCAGGGTTCGTAGTTACGAGATTACTGTGAATACATCCCCTAAAATGGAGGTTTCCATTCCGTCATTGCTTCTCTCTCAAATAACAAACGTGACTCCTAGAATCAGCTCAATAAAATGATTAACGATCTAAAAAGTGCAGGGCATTTCAGAACCACATATAAATAGACATTACTTACAAATGCTTGCACTTAAATGCCTAACTTAAGCAGAAAATCGATGGGTTACACAGCCATCGGAGCTGCAAAGAACTCATGCGGTAATCCGATTACCGCCACTAGCTAACAGATCAAAGGTTTACCTCATAATTTACTTGTGCCCCAATGTATGTGCACGTCTCAAACGTCACAGAATTTCCCTCAAATGCTTCACTTTAAAGTCCAGTATACAAAAGCCAAAAAGGTAGAAACAAATAAAAACCACAAAAATGGTAAAATAACTTTTATTAAAATTATTGAAATATAAAAACAAAGCGGACGTCGACCTAAGCTTACAACTTCTCAACGAGTGTGTTAATTTCAAAACAAGTACTATACGATTTTGCATTTCATGGTCAGTTTAGTAAACAGTGCGAAGTTACATAAAGAGCAACAACAACGGCGGGTCGATAAGGGCGGCCCGACCAAACATAACAATCAGATTAATAGTTTACCATAACTTCCTTACCTCTGGTTATACTATACGCGATTCGAGCCTCACTCGAACACACACACTTGAATTTAGTTACGAGATGAATGATTTTTGTTTAAAAACAACGCCACCAGACGGAATGTGCTGAGTATTAACAAATACCGACAGAGTATTGTGCTACCGAATCAAAGTCCACCGTCTGTTTGTTATCTGTACCGACGCCGCGCCGGGCCGCACCGCACCGCGCCGCGCCGGCGGCACCACATGGCGGCGCTCGTCGATTCTATCTCAACTCTATTTCCCTTCACATAGGGAATACGAAATACGGCATTTCATACAAACTTTCAAGTCCTTCTAGTTCCTTCCTTATATTTCGAAATGAATGAACCGATTTTAATGAAACTTCATAAACATTGGCCTAAAAACATTTTCGATAAATGGTGTTAAAGCTAAATTAGACCCATTTTCAATTTTCCATAGAAATAGAAATTATCCAATATTTCCAACTATCTTTTTAAAAGAAGACATTTCAAAAATGTTCTTTACTAACTTTTTATTAGACCTATGTATCCTGCTTATGCGTATGAAGTGTCATTCTTTTCGAAAAATAAGGACTTGAAAGTTTTCGTCAACGCCCTTAAGGGGCTGACATGAGCCAACTAGCGCCGCCAGTCGATTTTATTTTATTTATTCTAAATAAGCCCCATTTCTTAAAAACGACTAATATTTATTGAATAACTTTACACAGTTTGAAAAGGCATTCAAACAGTTTAAAACGCGATTTTGTTAAAGGTGACCACTGTTTGTTCAAACCCGTTTTCAAACTATTGCACGCATTTTCTAATGGTGTAACGTTATTAACATTAAACGTCATTCAAAAGACCTTGACTCTTTCCTTTTTTAAGAAATTAGGCTTATTTAGAATAAATTTAATAAAATCGACTGGCGGCGCTAGTTGGTTCATGTCAGCCCCTTAAACCGAAACGCGCAGATCGGAGCCCAGGGCCACTTCAAGTAACATGTCCTAAGAGAGAAAGCTCACATAGATTTTTCTCATTTTAGACTAATTACAAGAAGCGAGTCGAAGTGACTCTGGCCCGACGCCGCGCATGCATCGCCCATGCTACGGAATTCCAAACACAACATTAAACATCTCAGACGTGACAGTGTCATGTTTATAAATTAAACAAATTCAACAACAATAAACACCGGTTGTGAATCGACTGTCGAGCAATTTACCGAAAACAATATTAATTCAATTTTGTATAAGGAAATAAAAACCAGCCATCGCGTGTCGTAACGAAAGTATGGTATAACTAATCTTAAAACGTGGTTTTTGCTTAGCACAGAGTTCTAAGGTCACTCTCACCACAGTTCCGCATGATAACTCAAGATTTGACTATTACCGACACAAGTAATGTCCGTGGATGCGTGGGAGGGAGCGCCTAGCAGTGCGAGGCGTCTGTGCACAAGTGCTTCTTGCAGAGCGTGCACTGCGGCCGGATGACCGCGATGCGGGAGAAGATCTCCGAGGCGGACAGCTCCTTGCTGAGCTTGCTGCACATCGAGTAGGAGACGGTCTTCTTGGAAAAGTCCTTGGCAGGCACGCACGTGCGCGCGCGCACGGGCCCGATGTCTTGCCCGGTTTCAACTAGACATAGTAAACACGATAGATATGTTATTTGATATTTCGCAGCGATTAACAATAATTTTTGATATTATCCTAACTAAAAATATCTTTATTCTTATTCAAATAAATAAATAAAACAAGAAGAACGGGCTAAAGAAACTTATCAACAAAAAACAATAGAAACATTAAATCGTCTACGTACATCCATGTCATAACGCTAAACAATAGTGTTTGGGTTTTACTGTACACTTATTTATTATCTGGAAAAGTATATCAGTTTCACATCGCTGCTCACATCAATAATAACAACTGCCATTATGAATCTGCGATTGCTTTGTATGGCAATATCTGTTTACTTATTCACTGGCGGCCCAGTGCAACTTTGTATCGTGGCAAGTTGGCCGGACGCGTCCTCTGGGTGCTGCCTGTCGAGTAACAGTGTTTGGCGCGCGGTTCCCGCAATAACTCCAAACAAAACTATTTTTATCTCGCAGTTGTTGCAGAAACTGCAACCGTTCAGAAGTCGATTTTTTTATGTTTTCTTTTTCACCGATATCCCACAATTGAATTCTATCCGATGTGAGATTCGCACGGAAACCGTTTGGGGGCGTTCATTAATAATGTTGGGAATTTTGTCTAAACACGCGGTGAGACGGCGTGGAGTGCTCACCCAATTTAGCCGACTCTGATGTGATTACGATGCACAGGAACGCCATGCCAGGGATGTAGCAGTCGATGTTGGGCACCTAGAAATCGCAATACATAATGTTTTACATGCAGCTCTGGTTTCCGTGAGCTCACTATTTCATTCGTACATAGAGTCAGCCTAGCTAGCACTGCTGCGCTGTTCGACATTGACAAATGTGGAAATTCGTCAATTAATAACGACACTGGCAGTAAAAGGAAACAGCTTTGAAATCCGTTCCTGTTAGAGATGGGCAAAGGACCCGATTTTTACCCGACTACTGGGTTTAAACTCGATAAAAACCCACATTGTATGTTAAAGAAACTTTTTATAGTATTTTTATTTCTATTGATATGTCAAATGTGACGTTGCTATAGAAACAATTTCTTGTTCAAACAATACAGAAAAATATTCAAAGGATAAACATCTCTTATTTCTGAAGATTTTATTTATTTCAAGAAAATGGTATATGGGCGTTAACTGGGTTTACACCCAGCAGTCGGGTAAAAATCCGGTCCTTTGCCCATCTCTAGTTCCTGTTCGCTCAATTTGTCTGTTATTATGGAAGTTGTTGGTTTCTTTAGAGGTAGAGGCATGGGGCATGATATGTAAAGTTCCAGAAAATTATTTAAAATGAGTTGTTTCAGTTTTTTTTTAAAGTAAGATGTAATTCAATAAAAAATACCAAATATGGTATATAGGGACCATCAAACTGAACAACTTTTACTATGGCACCAACTCTGGAATAGCGAAAAAAAACAACTGTTTCATACATTTTGATATTTTCGATTTTAATTTTTGTATGAAACAGCTGACTTTTTTTTCGCGATTTCAGAGTTGGTCCCATAGTAATAGTTGTTCAGTTTGATGGTCCCTATCTACCATATTCGGTATTAGGGGTATTTTTGTAACACGTTATATTATTGTGCCATGGTCTGCGAAAAACATTTTGAAATATGGTCACCCCAAGTAACTTGTACGTCCGCCGACATAAGAAACCGTTCCGCAAAAAAACAATGTAGGTAGATGCACCATTAAATGTTGTTATGGGGAAGTTTGTTGTTTTCTGGATTTCATACAAAATAATTATATGCGATCAGATTATACAGTGCTGAACGGATAATTAATAACACCAGTCGATTTCCACAGCTCGATCAATCCCTGACGGAAAACCAAGGCTTCAAAGTTACCTCGTTTGTATTAAAATGCTTGGAGAATTTCACACAGCGCTATCTAGCCCCAAAGTAAGCAAAGATTGTAATATGGGTGCTAGACAACTGATATACTACTTATATACTTTTTAAATATATACTTATTATACATAGTAACACCCAGACCCGTCACAGAAATTTAAATTCATCGTTTCAATTTCTGCCCCGCCGGGAATCGAACCCGGGACCTGAAATCGACTGGTGTTTCTAATTATCCGTCCACCACTGTATGTATGAGGATGCACGAGCTATATATGATGACTTTGTTTATGGAGTCACAATAGTAACAGTAGTGACACACTGACCGTGACGTTGGCGTAGTCGGGGTGGTCGGGGTCCCAGCAGCCAGGGTGGTCGAACGACAGGCAGTTGTAGCACTGGATGCCCTTGGTCGTGGGCGACACGAACTTCTTCGGCTTAGCTTTTTTGTGCTTCCCTGCTTAACAGCAAACTTTGAGTTACGAAAATACACGGACACAACTATTTTCGCGTTCCAGATATTTTTGGATATGGGTTCACCATGTTTCATCGATTTCTATTCGGAAATGAAAGCTGGCACAATTTTTGTTTGCGGTTCTAATAGACGGTCTATTGCGCTTTGCGCGGTCTTCTGACTTCGTGCATGAGCATAGCTACAAATAGAGCGGCTCGTGTGGCGGTGTGTTTCGGTAATTTTAGTGGTCATGTTTACTATTTACCATCGGAACGTGCCCGCCCGCCCGACAATGGCTGGCTATTTCACAAAAGCTTCCTTATTTACAATTCTCACTGCTTATATTAACTTTACAAATCCAACGGAGGTTATTTACTGTTTCTAAAAAGCTCTTTTAATAATTTATGTATCAGAATCATATCGAATTGGTTTCGAAAAAAATGTGGCTTATTCTATTCAAACTGTTATTCAGCTGAAAAGATCAGTCGAACAATAATTGAAATAAATTTCGGGAAAAATTATCATGTTATATTTTATTGTTACGATAGAATGATTACTGATGCGAATTAATTTGGGGTTGGGATTCTTATTGTCCAGTTCTGTCTGCTCATTTTTTTATGTATCCGTAGATATACCTATAGCATATTAAACCAATTGAATGATTTTAAAACAATTGAAACATGTTTTTAAACCTTTGATGCAATTTTTGACCTAAATCATAAAAGCTGGAATCCTTCTTTTAAACTCACCGAGGACTGTAACGGAGAGGAGAAGGGAGTAGATGACTAAGCTCTTAAGTCCGACCATGGTGGCTCCCGGTGCGACAGGTGCGTGCTGTGCTAGAATGGCGCTCGGGCGCTCGACTAACCATGCACCGCGCGCGCGCGCCGTTTATAACCGCCCGCCGCAACCGTGACGCAAGCGCAACACAGGGTGTGTATGCACCAAAATGCATTACATTTTAACATTATTTCTTATGAATTGTTTTAAAAAACCTCTAAAGAAAATATAATTTTAAAGAAATAGAAGCCATCACTTTACGACTTTACGTGGTACGTGTTCGCCATAGATCACCATCATCTACCTACTATCTTTAGGGGTGCCCCAGTTAGATAGGACAGATACAGATACAAATATATAAGGAGAATGGGCTATACGCGGGCCCAATGCGGAATGGTGGGCGCCTCTGATCATTCACCCTTAAGGTCTTCTCTCCCAGGTCCAGTTAGACGCAGCAACTTGCCTGCACAGATAACTTGTGGGCCTTACATGTGCTTATACCTTTACTTTTAGATAACTAACTTCCGCCTGCGACTTCGTCCGCGTGGATATTCGGAAAATCCCTAAAGAACCTTTGACCGGATAAAAAGGATCCTATAATATAGGCTTTAAACTATCTGTATGCCTATCTAAATCCGTTCAGCCGCTTTTGGTGATTCAGCAACAAACATTTAAACATCCAACCTTTCACATTTATAATATTAGTAAGATTGTAGGCAAATGAAATAACCATCCCCAAAAAAAAAATAGCATTTAGTTTCTCAGATATTCTGATAAAGGCCTGGAAAAGTAGCCCACTAAAGGCCAAAAGTTATTTTACCTGATGATCTGATAACTCTGACTGTTTGAGTTATTTTTTTCTCAAGGCTGCTCGTTTCCTTTCGGCCACTGTTATTATGTTAATGTCCATAAAATGTGTCATCCCTCAATTATGCGAACTTTCTTGTAAAACAATGATTCAGTTGTAATGTAATAATCTTGCATCTATAAAAGTGCATTTCTATGTTACATAATTATAATTTGCAAAGTGTTAACAATCCTCATTGAATGTGGCCGCCATTGGGTAATCCTCTATTGTGTTACACTTAGCGATTGAAATTCGATAGTTCTATTCACCATAATGTATTGCTAGTTATTCGCTAGTTGAACTAACTAGGCGGTAAAATATCGTTTATTCAGTCTAGGCTGTTACAAGCACTTGTGAATGTCAAAGAAGCTAGGCATTGGTTCGCGCGCCCTAAGCGTTAGACCTGTAACGAGAAGAACCGGCAAAAAACTCGTCAAGGGCTGTATACTTCATACAGAGTCGTCAAAAATTGAAAAATGAGGTCAGCATTAAAGTGACTTCATTTTCACGGCAAGATGAGGTAGTGCAAAAATAAGCAGTAAACATTATTTGATTTTCTCTGAATTTATTATTTTCAACTGGCTTACTTATTAAAATATTGTTTGTTTAAGGTCATATTAATACACGTTTTGTCAACAGAATAATGTTTTGACATTATTGATTTCATTTATATATTTGTTAGTAGAGTCTACGTCCATTTAAGAACTCTTTAGTTTGATTCTTAAACGAATCGGTGGAAAGAAACCAGTTCCCTGCATTGTCACTGGCAAGGGTGGGAAACTGAACTCCGTGCGGTAAGCATTGTATTCCCTATCGTTATGAAATCACAAAATATCCAACAAATATTTACGTTAATATTCTCAAAATATCCCGCGTGGCCTTATGGACAATCAGTCGTATGCTCCGATTCTTTCGTGAATCGATTATTAGTTTCCTGCGATTATCGATTGAAGATTGTGAGGCTGCTCCTTTGCTTTATCATTATAATTATTTTATAATGTCTGATTTTTCATAAAATCTTTTGCACTCAATATTGGCTTTTATATGTTTTTCTTCAAAATATTTACTGCATTTATTTCCTCGTTCGCTGTTTTCCTAGTATAGTGTTGGTCTCTCGCTTTGAATTTAATTATTTGAAGTGCTTAAGCCAATTATTTTTCCAATAGTAATTCATTTTCCCCGCCAGGACGACAACCAAGCGAAGCGCAATGGCACTACCTACCTTTTCCCGAAGCGCTTCGCTGTTTTATTAACCCTCATAACTTGGGTTTGGGTTATACCAGATAAACAAAATTGTCGGAATATAATCTCAATAGTGGATTTACTAAACATATAACATTTCCATTGCATAGCCCATATTCTTTACATTTTATTGATGTCTAAAAAATCCCGATTACGTCACTGACTCGCTGATGATCATCAAAATTACTACCTGAAGCCCTAAAAAACTGAAATTTGGTTTGTAAGCTAGTATTAGTACACAACCAACAAAAAAAATCTAAAACTTTACCCTCCAACCCCTTAAACTAGGGGATGGAAAATTGTATGAGACTTCCGCAAATTTCGATGCTAGAGGTCTAAAAATTGATATAGGGACTCCGTGTGGAAATAGAAAGTGGTCTATGAAAAAAGGCACAAAAGAAGTGAAATACCATCAAAAACATTTTAATGTTAAATGTTGCCAAGATGGTCTCGCCATATGGCTGGTACTGTCGAAAAGTTATCAGACCTCATGTAGAGCCAAGCTTCTAACTCTAGAAGCCCTAACTTCACAAACTCTACACCTTAGTCAAAATATATGGCTTGACCGTTTCGTTACTACAAGAACTACCTATTGTATAACAGAAAAGTAATGAACAGCGAATAAATTTTTCCCCTTACGCCCATGTGAATGTAGCGACAAGGCCAAGCCACATATTTTGACTAAGTTGTAGAGTTTGTGGAGTTAGGGCTTGTAGTGAGAAGCTTGGCTCTACATGAGGTCTGACAACTTTTTGACAGTGCAAGCCATATGGTCTAATCTTGGCAACATGTCACGTGAAAATATTTTTAGTGAGATTACATTTTCTGAATTAATACAATATTTTAAGGGAACCCTATTTACAGATCGTTAAATATTAATGCACTCTGATGGATTTAAATTACTTTCTCATCGGCAAGTTTATTTCCATGATGGAAACTGAGTAATTTTCAGCTCGTCGATGGTATCTGATTTTAATTAAACTCTGATGAGTATAAAATTGAAATGAGTTTAGGATGGAGGCTTTTAAAATATGGCCATATTTTAGTATTTCGTCTTTTTGTGTGTCTATACGTGACGAGCTGAACTCAATTTGGCTACTTTTTCCAGCCGGTACCTGCTAGTTCCAATTAGTGCCAAAGTATTTACTTAAAAAATGTTGCTACTCATAAGCGGCATTCGAAGCCCTCCATCAAATGTTTTAACATTTAAACAGATTCTGGTGCGCCGTAAGTAAAAGATCATCATGTATATAAACACTGAGATACAACTAAGTAGCGACTTGTGTATATTTGCATATTTTTGTGGACAACGCGACGCCATGCGTTTACAAATATAAACGATTGTTGTTGTTTGTTTTCATAACTACATTACTATACTGCCGCGTTAGAAGACGACTAATGGTTAAAATGTACCACTTACGGCCGATTTCATTAATTTATTCCTCAGTAAGAGGAAGGCCTACCATGGATCTGTTACTAGGCAACTGTTGTTATTTCCCGTCATTTAACAGAAATATCTAGGCAACAAATCTTTAGTAAGCCATCTCTTACTGAGGACAGGTTATTGAAATCGGCCATTATAGTACCATGGTATCAGTATATATTATTTACTCTCTTAGTATAAGGGTGCCCTCTAACTTGCAACCAGCGAACTAAAATCTATGGAAGTGTAATTGCAAACAAATATTGTTTAAAAAAATGCATCACGGGGCCAATAAATGACAACCAGCACAGCATTTAGTTGAGCCAGCCACGCGCCCAGTGACAGACTTTAGCGTTCTTTACAATATTTATTGCAATAATACTAAATAATATACTAGAAAATATACGACTCGCACCAGATCATGTTCTCGGCCAGGAATCGAACCCGCGACCTTTGGATATCCGCTCCAATGCTCTGACCGCTGAGCTACCGAGTCCCTAGTGAGAACGTCGAATTTCTTTTAGTAAATCAACTCCTACGATGCAAGCCAGCGCCATCTCACCAATGCGGTCGCGGGTTCGATTCCCGTCCGAGAACCTATTTTTTATACCGTGTCATTCAACTGTTTATCACGAGTGCTTAGTCACTTACTTCCCTTCTTATAGAAAGCTATTTCATATCTTTTTGCCATATGAACATTAAATCCGTCCCATAAATTATTATTAATACATAAACCATCCATTATTGTTAATTATCCGCGGAACATGTTCACTCGCTGTGTTTACATGAGGTACCTGTAAGACTTCTAGATCCGGAGTAATTAATATTTTTGGCAGGGCCATCAAAATTTAAAATGGCGGTCATTCCAAAAGGAGAGGGGATGGACTACAACATGTGGGTGTTTTTGTCGGTAAAATTATCGCTAGTACTAGACCAAAGACATTGTGTATAGCTTTTGTTTAAAGCGAAGAATACGGCTATTGCTGAACCAAATATTTAGGATTGATCTTTGTGTTCCTAAGATGGGTTTACGAAGTGGAGCTACCTGGATTTTCATGCAGCTGGAGGGAGGGGGGATTCAGGCTTAACGAAGTCTGAGGGTAATAACTGCGTAAGCTTAGGTACGATGCCAAGTTTGGTATCATTTTCAGATAAATCAACAACGTAGAATTCATTTTAGGTATTAAAAATGCAATTTATTATTATGTATAAATTTTACGGATTACAGCGCGTATATATCATTAAATATACATTATAATACCTCTATGTGTTACTATTTTGAAAGAAACTTAAAAAAGTAAAACTCAGAAGTATGAAATGTTATTAAATTATTAGAAAAACAAAAAATGCCAGTCAATATACAAAAAGGCAAACGTCGCAAACGCGCATGTAACTAAGATTTTTTTATACCTACGTTGTTATGTCCCTTGAAAGTAGTTTATTGCAACCCTGAAACCCTGAACCTGGAAACCAAAAGTACCTATCTAATATTACCCAAACCCAAGATAAAGTTAGGGTTTTTTTGGGTTTCGTGCCTCAAATTTGAAATTGAACGAAACTCACCCCACAAACTCATGTTTACCTTGTGAAGGAAAGTTCATATTTCTTATTTTATTGTACGGTATATTTTGATAGGAATTATGATGTTAATGTTAGGTATGCAATATTTGTAACAGTTATGAATCCGTTTCCGATACTAATCAATAAATATTCCGTGACCCGGTGCAGCGCAGGCGCTAGCGATCAAGTATTTAAGCCGAGCGAGCCCGGAGCGCAGCCCTCAATCACTTACCTTTAAATTATTTAATAAAACAGGACAAGAAAAGAAAACAGTTATGCACTGGTAATGCACTGAAGCAACGAGTTGCCTTTCAATAGTCAATAGTCAAAATTTCTTTATTCATATAAGCTTAATAATTAAGCACTTTTGAATTGTCTATATTTCGTGATATCCCTGATATCCACATCTTACTACGACATGTATGTACGCACGACGGCACCTCAGACTATACATGTTGACCTTGAGAACGTCTTTATGCCCTACGTAATAAAAGCTGTTTTCGCAGTTTAACTGTATAACTTGACGTGCTGTCGTGCGTACATCAATAATGTACTCTGCGGCTCCGATACCGAAGAGCGCGTATGCGATATCGATAGCGATATTGGTATTTGATGAAGTCCACCAACATCAAATCTTACAAAGTGCTTCAATGTCATATCAATTAAAAGTTTTGCAACTCATAAGCTGTTTAAGGGAAGAATGGAAATGGTTTTGATTAACAGAAACGTTGTGATGTATCCTTTCATGGAGGCAAGTTTTGAAATAAGCTGCGTCGAATCATTTGAGTAATGAGCGCGGCGGCGGCGGCGAGTGTCGCCCTGTCTGTACAGAATTACGGTTCTTAAGAGGAAACACCACGGTCGAGACAATTGAAAAATTCCTATAGAAAGTTGACAAAATTAACGTTTGGTAGTCCCCTGTCTGTTTCCTACAAAACTAGACCGATTTAAATATTTTTTTCGTTATAATTTAAAGGAATGATTAGGCTGTGTGTTGCTTTCGTTTTTTTCCTTAAATAATTATTAAATAAAAGAGATAATAACCTCCAAAAAACTAAAAAAAATTGCCATTGTTTAGACATTCAGCAATCTTTGATGAGATTATATAAAAAAGCAAAACATAGGAACACAGCCAAATCCTTTCTTTATTTTTTTATGTAAAAAGTATTTAAATTAGCCTAGTTTTGGAGGAGGAATTAGAGGATTACGAAACGTTGATTTTGTCAACTTTCTATAGGATTTTTTCAATTGTTTTGACCGTGGTGTTTCCTCTTAATCAGCTCCGCGCACCGGGGCGGTCGGGACCACCGTAAAACCGCGCACTCAGGAATACAGACATGATCACTCTTTGATATCATCCATGCTACAAGAAAGTACAAATAGAAAAGCTTATTTAGTTAAATTATTGACTAACTAATTATAAAAATATTCAATTGAAGTTCCTAAATTTAATATTTTAAATTATTTAAAAATTAATAAAATAAAACTTTAATAATAAGTTAAATTTTTTATAATTTTGTAAGGTCTCTTTACTCCAAGAACGGTTTTCCTGACAAACATTCGAAATACGTGACATTGTATTTCGAATGTTTGTCAGGAAAGCTTTCCTCCTTTCGTTCTTACCATTTTTCTGTATCTGAGGTTTATATATACAGCTTAAATAATAGCTTATCTATATATATAAAAGAGAAAATCACTCACTCACTCATCACGAAATCTCAGAAACTACTAGTGCTAGGAGTCTCAAATTTTGCATTGGGGCTCTTTTTAGGGCTTAAGTGCTCACTAAGACGGGATTTTGCGAAATTCAACCCTAAAGGGGTGAAACAAGGTGGCAAAGGTAGCTTCTTAGTCCATTTGATCGATTAATTAAGAAAAATAAATATCATTTGTAATCTCAACGTGGTATTATATTCTCTTTGGTCATTTCCCCTGAGAGTAGGTAGAAAACGTTTCATTGAATAGCGAATATTCAATGAAACGTACTATGAACATTGGCTATTTTGTATGGGAATTGCCATTTCGGGTTACTTTTGACACCTTACTTTTGATGAAGAGGTTTTAGTCTGAATAATGATCTCAGTAATGATAAAAGGACCGTAGTGTTGCTTTCGTTTTAGTATTCAGCTGCTTTGTTATTAACTTATTAAATACAAAGATAGCGCTGGTTCTCGAGGTAAAATTGATAATAAAATCATACGAAGTTCACAGGGTCCACTAGTTTACTTTATAAAGGTACCATACGCCGTACTGTGGTTCGCTCACCCCGTGTAAAACGCAGGGGTCCCGGGTTCGATTTGCAGGAGCGAACATTTTGTACTCGGTTTGATTGGTCTTGTTTCAAGTCGGGTGAAACTTAACATCAGTCGAGATGAATGCCAACCACTAGCCCATGTGAATAAAAAAACCTGAAGATACAAGAATCCAGAAGGAGGCACTGGGGTTCGACCGGAGTTCAACAGAAACTCGACCGGAGCAACACTACACTACAGACACTTTGCTAATACAGATGGCTTCGTTGCAATAGTTCCAAGACGTGACACCGTTCGCACAAACGCAAGTAAAAAAAAGGTGAGATGTGGTCGAGCTTCGGCCCAGCTCCGATCTGGCTCCCGTCGTGTTTCGGTAGATCTTCGGTCGAACTCCGATATCATGTACTCCGCTCGCTCACTTTTCGCTAAATAATTGTTTTGTGTGGTTGGTGCAGGGGTACCGCATGGAGTGCCCGCCCGGATGCCCGGCGGCGGTGTACGAGCTGATGCGCGGCTGCTGGCAGTGGGCGCCCGCCGACCGCCCCACCTTCCGCGAGATACACCACGCGCTTGAGCACATGTTCCAGGACAACTCCATCAACGACGGTACACCTCTTACTTACCTCTGTCCATTATTATGACTCCTTCCACGATCAATCAGCATAAGGAACACAGTTTGCGGGATCCTCCACTCGCACTAGCACTCTGCCCGATATTTGTTGTGAATTCTTCCTAGTGATCAACTAGAAACTAGGATAGCTCGATCAACGACGGTTAGATTTCGCTCTCTTTCTTCCACTTTCATCATCAATTAATGTGAAACTATTTCAATTATTATACTGTGAAAGTTTCGATCACATTAATTGAAGATGAAAAAAATTTTCATTGATGACTTTTGTTCCCCATAGCAAAACCACCGAAACGCGATATGATATAGCGATTTATCACGTTGAACTGTCAAAAGATAATGGATTATGACAGTTGTCGATAAAATGCTATATCACGCGATATACATCGTGTTTCGAATGGTCATGCAGTTTCAGAAGTTCCGATCGATTTTGGCAGATTATTTCACAGAAAGTCTCTTCCATTTAACCAATAGTTGCTTAATAAAACGCTCGCGCACCACCTGTTAAGAGGGCGTACACCGCTGGAAGAAATTTTCATTGTCAAAATTATCGAAAACATTCTCGTTTTAAGTTGATTACTAATAAACTATTTCTTATTTTGGAAAACTGTCAATGACAAAACTAGAAAGGTAGCTAAGGTTTTTTTTTTGTAGTTTCAAGATTATAGGTTTATTGATGGTTGGCACAGTATTGAAAAATTACAAAATTGGAGGTCACTTTGTGGTTTTATTTCTATAGAGAAAAATAGCTATCATGTTCAATCACATAATTGAGTAGTATAGTGTACTATCGTCATATTTTTTTTGGACCGATAAATCAAGTAATACTGTGTGAAATCGTTGGTCAATTATGTGTATTTGACGGCCCCTCAACTAACCAATGAGTTTGGGAACGGTAATTTTTTTAATATATACATTTCAACTTAAAATAATTATGTATATTTTTTTGTGTAGACCTTTTACATAGTTCACAATATTATTTTAAAGATTCGTGCTATTGTTCGTGACATGCACTGAGCAAGTTAACACTACCGTGATGACAGGCACGTCCAGGTCCGATGACGTCATTGGACTCCATTCTCTCGCTAGTCTCGTTCGAAAAGGATGCATGGCGCCGACTCGCGAATGTTACCGTAATAGTGTTTTTAGCAGATTAATTATTTACAATAAATAGTTGGTTTTGGAATTACGGCTTCTATAATGGTGTAGGGTAAAAATTAACTTTTTTTTCCTTTTTCCCATGTTCATTGCATCGACAGAGGTGGAGAAGCAGCTGCAGGAGGGCTCATCGACGCCGCAGATGTCGCTGAAGAAATCCGGAAGCGAGCGCGCCGTGCAGATGCGCCGGCCCACCAACCGGCGCGGCAAGCAGGCGCCCACGCCGCCCAAGCGCACTAGGTACAGCTCGTGCTAAATAACTTTACCCACATATTAGTACCACGTAACTTGCGCAGTAGCAATTATCTGGATGTTAATGTCACAAAGTTCCTGCGCATTAGGGAATTTGCGGGGATAGTACTTTCGTATTCATCCTTATCAACTTTTGATAAAACAGTTGAAAATCTTACAGGAGTTAACATACATTTGACTGCTGCGGTCTGAACCAATGGGTAGAAAACAAGAAACGGTGTCTGACGTCCGCTTTATCACACATACTAAGTAAATTATAATACTTAAGTAACTTATTTATGATTGCTCCGTAACGGTTCCGTTAGACTAAATCCGTTATCGGCCGAAGTATGCAGAGAGTGCGTACGTTTGTTTTGATCGGCCGACGACGTCCGATTAATGACGTAGTATATTCGTGTGTGTTTGCCTCTAGCTTGCTGTCGTCGTGCAGCTCATTCCGCGAGTCGCAGTACGCGGCGGAGGAGCACTCGACGCAGGACGAGCCTATCGTTTCGCTCAACGGTCAGTACCACACCACACGTACACAACACACCACTACGCACACATACACATAAACTCGACTACGCGACAAGCGACTGCGAGTGCTACTATCTAATATAAAAAACAAAACAACAGAATGTCAAGAAAATCTGATATCAATAAATATTGACCTGTCATTATGATCTTACTTGATAATCATAGTTAGGATAGATTCAGTTTTGCAACGACAGGTTTTTTAACACACAATTATAGTATTTTACAGCATTCATAGTCGCTAAAAGAATCCTAGTCTATCTAAGTCTACTGCAATAATATTTTATTAAGATCAAATTAACATTTATATTTTAAATAAAAAAGGGGTGTAGGTTAAATGGTTAGCAATATATTCGTATTTTGATGAGCTGAAAAATATATTCGGTCAGCCTAAATTGTTAGTCGGTCAGCAACTTTTGGCTAGCAAATATTTCAAAATCAATCGACAGTGTCATACTAGATTGCTCTAAAATATTTTTTCCTGCATTTAGTGACCCACGTTTAATAACATTTTAGTGCGCCATATTAAACTGAATAAAAAACGTCGTTTTATGGCGCTTCGCCATAAACGACATTTCGCAAATATTTGTGTGCTCACCAAATAATTAAACTGCTGATTTGTTTTGCTGACCATTTAGATTAATGGTTGATCAAAAAATAATTCCCACTCAAATAAATCGAATAAATAGGTAAATATCAAATTCAAAAGCTTCATCTGGGGGTTTACTATACATTAGTCAAAAACATTCGCCAAAATATCACATCGCAAACTATTTTACGCAAATTTTCATTTGGCAAAAAAACATTTGTCAAAACAGCATTTTTCAGATAGCAAAACTCTTTTTTGGAATTTTGATTTTTAACAAATAATTGCTTGGTCATGTTTCATAACATACTCCGGCAATGTGTGTACTCGTAATAGACGAGAGACAAAACGTCGTTTCTGGCGCTTCGCCGGCCGCGGCCGTGGCACGCTCGTTGTTGGTCACAGTTCTAACCAAACCTAACCTAGTGAACTCCTTAAGACTTTTTTCATTAATAAACATTTGACTTAATAAAACTTGACAAAGTGAAAGATGCCAAATGATAATTTGACCAAGTGAATAAAATGCGAAGTGTTAATTTGCTAAAGATTCATTTGGGTAATAAAACTGGTGCGATAAGTATTTTGGATAGTGAAGTTTGACGAAAAATAATTTGGCCTAACGGTAAAACCCCCTTCATCTGGGTTATCTTATTCAGATTTACAATGACATGATTCTAAATCACAATTAGGCCTTGCTTAGAAGCAAAGCAGCAAGGCCTAATTGTGAGCACATCTCAGATCTCAAATTGTGCTTTGTATGCTTATTCATATGTTTGTAACTTTATCAAAACTTTTTTCATATTGTTTACCAAAAATCTAGCTTTCGCATTGGCTTTTACATTATTTATTTTCACTTTAGTTAATTTATTTTAATAGCAATAATGTGACAATATAATTCGAGTTAATTATTATTAATTATGGTCATTGTTTAGGTATCTACGTTATTTACAGTCGGCGCCAAAGTAATCTAAGCATTTTAATGCTAATTATTTAACAAAAATCAACCTTATCGTAAGGCATTAATGTGCACTTTCATTTGTTTTCAGATGAAAGTGCACCTTAATGTCTTGATATAAAGTTGATTTTAGTCAAATGATTTGCTATTTTGGTAGGTGTGAATGCTCAGATCATTTTGGCGCTGACTGTACGCCTTTTTATTTAACTTGCATATTAAAATGATCAAACCGATTTGATGCAAATGTGTGTGCTGCTACGGTTTCAACGTGGTATTCTGTTTCCAATGTCAAGCAACGCATTAGTCTTGCGCTGAAACACTTTGTAATTATGTCAAATCTGGTTATTGAACGCTGCGATCGTATGGATTATAATGTTAATAATTGCGAGTTCCTGCGTGTACAAAACATGATTTGATTTTGTAAGTGTGACAGCACCAAAAGAAGGCCGCACATGACATAAGCAAACACATCACGGCTCTATCAATATAATTTTGGTATATACTATGCGATAAAAATAAAATTAATAAAGGGTAATAATGTTGTCAAACCCAGCTTAACGTCAGCACAATATACGTATAAAGCTGACTGCAATTAAGTTGTGTGTCAGGATTACCTGTTTAATTTCCACGTTCTTATTTAAATGGGATAATAGTGGCTGAACTATTTTACTTTAGCAAATATTTTACAAAGTGTCACAGCACTATATTTCATAATTATACCTATTCATGTATGTAAACTATGTATAATTACTAATTTTATCATTCCACCAACCACATATATAATATAATACATGTATGACTGTATGTTTAGTAAAAACACAACGTGGCAGAAAGTGAGGTGAGTTCCGTACATTAGATAGAAAATTTTTATGATATATTTATTATAATAAACAAAGATAACATAAACATAGATAATAATATCATAGCTAAAACGACGTATGTGTATGTTAATATATTTTCTATAATCTGGGTATACACATTATTACTTTGAGTAAACTGATTTTGTTTTCATTTCTGAACACTTGTTTTCCCTCTCTGTCCCGTTGTGCGCTGACATGTTTGCTTGAACTTCTGTTATCGCCGCTTTCAGTACTTTTGTTTTGTATTTTTACTTGAAAGATCGACTTTAAATTGTGCCAGTATCACATATAGTGGTGGCCACATAATTAAGGACACCCGTCGATTTTCATACAAACGCGGTTACTTGGAAGCTTTGGTTCTCCGCCAGGGATTGATCGAGCTGTGATCTGATGGTGGCTACCCAGGGAGTGAATGGAGGAGATCCAGATCGCTTCACACACCCAACTGATCTGATCAGCATTCTAAGAGTTATAAGGATCAGAGTTTTCAGTTTCAGGATTTCCATACATTTTTATGCTATTTTCGCGGTTTCTCTAACATATTCTTAAATCAGATCAGTTGGGTTCGTACAGGGATCTGAATCTCCTCCATTCACGCTATGGACAGCCATTATCAGATCACAAATCGATCAATCCCTGGCGGAGAACCAAGGCTTCAAAATATTTCACAGACTTCTTTTTTATGTAGATTTATTTTTTTATTTTTTCATATCATAAGCATGACTGATTATAATTATTTGGTCTATTTATCTAATATTTTTTAATAATGCTTTTTTTAAACAATGGGAAATGTGTGAAAAAATTCAAATTGGTTGATTTTTTTTTGGGTTGGATAAAAAAACCATCCATTTAGAAAAAATATCAGATGATAAAAAAAATATGAGTTATAATTTTTTTTAATTTATTATCATACATATTATCACGCAGCCAAAATTCTACTTGTTTTTCTATTACTAAGGGAGGTTATTCCTACCAATAAAAAATATTAAGCCCATTTGTTTTTTTTTTCCGACATTCCCCATCACCATACTAAGATATTACTAAAACATAATTATTTCTTTTAGTGACTTGATTTTATACATCAATAATATAAAATAAAATTTAATATTATTAACTCTAGTTTATGTTAGCCAAATAAGCTATCAACTTATTTTAAGGCGTTACTGCAGCTGATAATTTTTGAAACTACAATTTTATGTATATTTGCAAAATATGAAATCGTAGTTAGTTTGGTAATTCGAGTATACTTTCAAACCTTATCATATGTAAGGTAGTAAACATGTGACATAGACAAGACATCACAGAAGTTTGTAATTTTTTATAAAACATTTATATTAATATTATTTTCAACTACGATGCTAGGAAGTAACACTAAACCGTGTGTGCCAGGGGTCGGTCGGGGGGCGGGGGTGGGGGCGCGCGAGGCGTCGTCGGAGGGCTCGCTGGCGGAGGCGACGCCCGACACGGACGAGTCGGGGCCCGGCGGCTCGGGGCCCGGGGGCGCAGGGCCCGCGCAGGAGCACCGCCACCGCGCCAAGAGGCGCCACCACCCGCCGCAACACCACCATGAGCTGCAGCCCAAGGTATGAAGTATAAGGGGCTTACGAGTCTCGATCTCGATAAGGCAATAGGTAAAAAGTCATTACGTGTAACTTTTTTATTTAAGTATCAAGACAAAATTAGAATTTGCTCGCATATTAGCGGAAATTAAATACTGGAGCTAAGTTTTCAATTATTATTTAACTCTTAGTTGTCGTTTTGAATAGAAATCTGAGTTTTGGGGCTATAAAAACATGCTGTATAATACTTATTTTATGTTACTGTTTTTTTCATATCATTCGTGTTCCAACTCTCAGCAAGGTGTCCAAGTGGCAGCCCTCGAGGTGCAGAACGTAAAGCGCGCCATCAACCGCTACGGCACCCTGCCGAAGGGGGCTCGCATCGGGGCCTACCTCGAGTCCCTGCGCCAGACCGGGGCCCCCGCCCCCGCCGCGCCGCCTCTCGATGAGGCCCGCTCCCTGTCCCCCCGCACCGCCCGCGCCCAAACGCACATGATCCGCTCCAACTCGTCGGGGGGTGTCACCGCCCCCGCGCCCGCCTCCCCGCGCACTGCCCGCGCCGCCCCACCCCTCCGCTCCTTCACCAACAGTCCCGCCAAACCCCGCCCTCGCCTCGCAGAACTAGAGTTTCCACCTCCTCCCCCCGACCTGCCTCCGCCCCCCGAAGAGATGCAGCCACCCCCGCCCCCGCCCCCCGAATGCTGCCGTGACGCCGGCACCGACACCGGCGAGCACGATGAGAAGCCTGTCAAACAAACTATGAAAGAAATGCTCGAACTGAAACTAGTCGCAGAAATAAAAGAACGCGCAGATAAAAAGAAACAGAGGCAGAAAGATTCGCCCCCCCACGACATAATCGAGGTACACCCCTCGTTCGGGGACCCTGCCACCAGGCTCGTGTCCGAGCTCTCCGAGAGCCTCAACATCGAGTCGCGCAAGGACAAGAAGGCGGAGACGCCAGCCCGCCCCGTCGACAACGGCAAGGAAACCGTCTCCCCCATACACTTGAAGGCGAGCTTGCGGAAAACCGCCTACAACAACAACCTCGACCAAAAGAAGGACGACAAACCGACCGACTTCAAGTCGCAGTTGAAAAAAGTCGACACGAATAAGAAGGCGAACAGCTCCGCTAAAGAAATGGAAGATTCCGGACGATCGATAATCGACTTCAAATCGCGGTTGCGGAAAGTGGACAGTGGGACGGCCGCCACCGCAACCAACGGAACGGTCAAGAAGGAGCAGAGTTCGCCGGAAGATTGCAAGGAGTCGGAGAGGAAGAGGTCGGAGAGCGGTTCTCTGGACACGAGCGGCGGAGACGAGGAGGACAAGCGCCGGAGCACGGGGAGCATCAGCAGCTTGAAGAAGTTGTGGGAGAACAAGGAGTCGGAGGAGCGGCTGAGTCCGAAGCTGCGGGGCAAGGAGGAGGAGGAGACGTCGCCGGAGGAACGCGGGCGGCGGCCGACGGTACCGCACAAGCCGGCGGGGGCGTCGGCGGCGGCGGGGGCGGGGGCGGGGGCGGCGCGCAAGAACAAGGGCGGCATCTACGCCACGCCGCTGCCGCCGCCCGACGACGAGGACGACGTGCTCGCCTCGCTGCGCGCCTCGCTCGACTGGTGCACCAACGAGGTCAGTTACACGTGCACACTTCTTGTAAATAATAGAATGTCATATTATTTTCTAAAATCTATCATATACTTTGGTTATAAATGAAAAAAATGTTGTTCAATTACTGGATTTCAATACTCTAGCTATTGATGTTTCAAGATCTATCATTGTCACCTACGTAGGTACTTGATTGGTTGAAGTCACCGTTTCGTAATCCAAGTAGTGGTCGGTGTACTGTATTAATATATACTTATTTTATAATACATAGTAACACCCAGACACGTGATAGAAATTAAAATTCATTATTTCATGGTTGACCGGCATGTTGACTGCACCACTCAGATCGTCAAATATGGACACTTATTATAAATCGTACAATACTAAATAATATACTTACTAGACAAAATCGACTCGCATCAGACTTTCAGGTCATTCCTGTAATCTCAGACGGGAATTGAACCCGCGACCTTTAGAAGTCCGGTCCAATGCTCTTCCAACTGAGCTACCGAGTTTCTATTGGAGTGGTTGAAGTTTTCTAGTACGTGGGACACACTGAAAGTTCTTAGAAAATAAAAAAATAAACGAAACGTGAAGTTGCTTATACCTTTATTGTTTTTCGAAGTATTCTCCATTCCTTTCTAAGCAACGTCGCATTCGATGGAACCACTGAGAAAAGCAGTGGGCCCACTCTTCTTTAGGGATCTCTTGTACGGCCATTTCGTACGCAGTCACCGCAGCTTTAGGGTTCGTAAAGCGAATACCTCGAAGCAGCGTTGCCAGAATGTTACAAAAGTAACATTTTACGTTACTTTTGACCCTCTCATGTTACCTCTATGTTACACGACTCAATATGTTACTTTATGTTACTTTTTAGATTTTCCAGCAAACAAAAAAATATCCCAAAGAGGGATGCATTCTAGATTTTTTTTTGTTCGTCATCTTGGCGCACTTGATTTTGTGGACTGACTGAATGCGACATATTCACTCACTCGCCTGTATTTCTCAATTTTCCATCCCGCTTACTTAAGCATGCGCAAGTGAGGCGAGTGGTGACTAGCAGCGAATGATTACAATAGATTTTAAAATTTTAAATGCATTTACAAAATCATTAGGTACAGGTTGATTGTAATGATTTTTTGACCAAACCGTCATCACCGCAGGGCCCGGAGCGCGTGGCGCGCTACGCACGCCGCGACTAGACTTTTACACGAATGGATACAAACAAAGATATAGCCATCTTTCAAACACAACCCACCTATGTAGAATTTTAATATAAAAAAACTAACTAAAATGTTTTTTTTAAGACGGTTACTAATTAGTTTACTAGTGGATAGGGTGGACCCCTCAGGCATTTTTCAGCATCGCCAGTCGATTATTCGATCAACAATTATTACGATTTTTTCGATGTTTAAGACATGTGACCGGAAACTTATTTTAGTTTTTGTGTAATAAAATGCCATATTTAGTATTGTGTCGTTTTCCACAATAAGTAGGTAATGTTACTTTTCTCGCGAAAATGTTACTTTTTGAGCTGTCTCATGTTATATTTTACTATCTGCCACTGGCAACACTGCCTCGAAGTTTATTTTTGATTTTTGGGAATAAATAAAAGTCGCAAGGTGCTAGGTCAGGACTGTAAGGCGGATGACTCATTATCTCAACACCCGCCATAGTCAAATATTCGACTGTCTGTCGTGCGGAATGTGCTGAAGCGTTATCGTGGTGAAGTACGATCCTGCTTCGTGGGCGCTGCTGTCGAACTTTTTCTAAGACAACTGGCAAACGATTGTTACTATACCAGTCTGCAGTAACTGTCCTTTTGTCTTCCAGTACAACTGTCGCGAAATGACCCGTCCGTCCGAAGAATGAGGCAATCATCTTTTTTCCTTCACTTCGTCCTTTCTTTACTTTTGTTGGCAAATTCTCATAAGGAAACACCCTCTGAGCAGATTGTCTTTTGGTTTCGGGTTCGTAACAATAAATCCAGCTTTCATCACCTGTGATGATGTCAAATACAGCATTCGAGTTACCTCCGTCTTACTTTTCTATCATTTCGTGGCACCAATCTACGCGACGTCGTTTTTGATCTTCGGTCAAATTGTGGGGTATCCATCTAATGCATAGCATCCTGGCGCCTAAATGCTCATGTAAGATTTTTCGTACCTGACTCATACCAATGCCTAAGCTTGCTCGAATTTGTTGGTAGGTCACTCTCTTATCAGCCTCTATCATGCACCGCACAGCAATGACGTTATCTACAGTTGTCGCCGTTGAAGGTCGTCCCTCACGCAGATCATCAGTGAGATCCCTACGACCACGCTTGAACTCATTGGACCACTTGTAAACAGTGGCACGAGATGGGGCTTCATCATGAAAGGCTAGTCGAAGTCTTTCATAACTTTGTTGTTGACTAAGACTACAGCGAAAGTCGTAATAAATCATAGAGCGAAAATTTTCTCTTGTTAAATTCATCTTGACGTGCTACTCGTACTTTTCAAATTGCCGCCAATTTATAAAAACAAATGACGGGAGTTTTGGCGCCATTTTGTCGAGTTCGGTTCGGTGTCTATTTTAATTATTTTCAAATTGATTCATAGTGGATATTGTGTCTTAAAATTGGTGCAGTTATATGGTACAAGTGTCTACGCAACTGAACAATATGTGGGATAATTGAAATAGGCGCGATCTTGGTTGTGTGAAGCTGAGACTTTTATTGAAGTGGTGGCTTCCTCGGCAGAACTAACCGAGTAAACTGTCTTGATATACTTGGTGCCAAATGCTCCAAGCAGCATTGGAATGCGATGCACCCGCATTCTAATGAAAAATTAAACAATATCTACCACTGAACTATTTAACACTTGACACTGGCAAAAATTACTTCCAAGAGGAAAGTAGATTGCCATAACAAAAAAGAAGAAGAAGAAAAACAAATGACAGCTAAATTTAATTTATATCATTAGGTTACCAAAGAGTTCTAAATTTGAAATTTAAATAAATTTTTCGTTTGATATGGTACTAACTAGCCAGTTCTAAAAACTTTCAGTGTTACCCTTGTATATTCTAGTCTTATGCTGCAAGCCTGCGATATTTCGATTCCGAGAATATGATCCGGTGAGAGTCGAATGTTTTCTAGTATATTATTTAGTATTGTATAAGTGCTTGTTAAAATCTCATATTTAAATAATATAAAAAAGAGAGACTCCGTGGTCGAGTGGTTTGTACGCCGGTTTTCAAGGTGTCGCCATCTCTGAGGTCCCGGGTTCGATCCTCGGCTAGGTCAATTTAGAAAAACGAACTTTTCTGTATTGGGGTCTAGGTGTGTGTGTTTACCGCTGTTGTCTCTGATTTCCATAACACAAGTGCTTTAGCTACTTACTTTGGAATCAGAGCAATGTTTGTGATGTTGTCTAATATTTATTTATTTATAAATGGTATCGGAAGATGTGAGTGTGTCAGCGTTGCCAGAATGTTACAAAAGTAACATTTTACGTTACTTTTGACCCTCTCATGTTACCTCCATGTTACACGACTCAATATGTTACTTTGTGTTACTTTTTAGATTTTCCAGCAAACAAAAAAATATCGTGAAGCGGAATGCATCCAAGAATTTTTTTGTTCGTCTGAATGCGACATATTTACTCACTCGCCTGTATTTCTCAATTTTCCGCTTACTTATAAGTACGTGAGTCGAGTGGTGACTAGCAGCGAATGATTAGAATTGATTTTGAAATTTTAAATGCATAAACAAAATCATTAGGTACAGGTTTATTGTAATGATTTTTTGACCAAACCGTCATCAGCGCAAGGCCCGGAGCGCGCGGCGCGCTATGCACGCCGCGACTAGGCTTTTACACGATTGGGTACAAAAATATAGCCATTTTTCAAACACAACCCACCTATGTCTATAAATCTAACTAAAAGATTTTTAAAACTGATATTAATTTAGTTTACTAGTGGATAGGGGCCCACATCAGGCATTTTTTAGCATCGCCAGTCGATTATTCGATCAACATTTATTAAGATTTTTTTCGATGGGACAGGAAACTTATTTTAGTTTTTGTGTAATAAAATGCCGTATTGAGTCGTTTTCCACAAAAAAGGTAGATGTTACTTTTCTCGTGAAAATGTTAGTTTTTGAGCTATCTCATGTTATATTTGACTATCTGCCACTGGCAACCCTGGAGTGTGTATGATGTGTAGGTGCGCCGCGGGTGCGGCGGCACCGGCGGGCGCGGGTCGCTGTGGCGGCTGCAGACGTCGGAGCGGCTGGCGCGGCTGGGCGCGCTGTGCGCGGCGGCGGCGGGCGGGGCGTGCGCGCCGCAACTGCGCGTGCAGCTGCGCGCCGCCGCCGCCCGCCTCGAGCACGAGGCGCGCGCGCTCGCCTCGCCCGCGCCGCCCACGCACCACCTCGCCGACGCCGTCGAGCAGGCGCTGCGAGAACTGCACACCATCGTGCACAGGTAGTGCATAGTGGTGCTATCTCACCAAGACCGTTTTGCTATGAATATTGTTAGGCGTGCACATGCACATTATTTTAGTGTGCGTAATACAAGAGCGTGCAGTTGCACACTAATACAATGTGCATGTGCACGCCTAATACATTCATAGCAAAACGGTCTTCGTGAGATAGAACTATAAGTATAGCTTCCTTCGATGCCTTTTATTGTGTACAACTCGACTACGTGTGATAAGCTACACGCACCAACTCGCGGACGCCTTCGAGCAGACAATCCGACAACTCCACACACTCCACACATATCGTTCGACTCTCATGGCTAAACCAAAGTTCATGATAATTGATTCTGCACCTTACACGTGAAAACGACACAAACAAAAATATTGGGTCTCCTTCCGCATTTATAATATTAGTATGAAAGTGTTTTAAGTGCGGACGCGGAATAGTGATTTATTAACGAGCATTACTTATCTTGTTTATGATTATGTATAACCTTGATGTCAACATAATTCCCTTTATTTGGCGATCACATTAATGAAGATCCACACGCAACCTAATCGTAGATGGCATTAGCGGCGACCCGACCGCTATCACCGAATGTCATCACCCGTAGCACCTCATCAGACAGGACTTGAGCCCGCAGCCTTGGGATTGTCCTTGCACGATGTTATGTTCCGCACGATGTTTCTTTCGAATGTCGAGGGTATTTTCTTACATTGATGTCATAACACCGCCTTTGCAGCGAAAATGTAAAAAGTTCTAGGAAATTTCGCTACTCCCACTAGCGTCTCTGTAGCATAATTGTTTGGTGCATTGGGCCGTAATCCCAAGGGTGCTGGTTCGAGGCCTCTGAGGTGCTAAGGGTGAGTCGATTTTTTCTAGTATTTATCATAATATAAAAATAGCATTGTGAAATGCAAAAAATCTAAAATGTATTCATTCATCCACATTACTTGTGACAGGTGAACTTTGAGACCCATCTTTTAAAACTATTATTATTGAACTAGAATAATAATTAACTATATTTGTCAGGTAAAGCCTTGCATCGCCGTCGGAGGCGCACCCGCGAATGCACACGCGTCGGCTGGCGCTCGCGCCGCGCGCCCCCGACACGTACTGAACGCGCCACTCGCGGCCGCCGCGCGCCACTCGTACGCGCCCGCGCCACTCGTACGCGCCCGCGCCCACGGGCCCGCCACCACCCGCATTTATTACGCCATTCCGAACGATCAGGACCTCTAGTGTTGCTGTTTAGGTATTATGATGTTGCTATTACCGAAATTATTGTGAGAAAATTAGGGAAAAGTGATTGGATAACGGTATAAAACGCATGTTTTATCTGCCGACAGAGCTACGATAAATACGATCATGTATGGCTTTAAAAAGTATTTAAGTATGAGATTGAGATTGAGATTTAATGTAAAATATAGTATTAATACTACTCGAGAGTTCTGTTTGTAGCGGACTGCATGGGGATGCGGATTTGTATTATTGGTCTGCTGGCCTGTGACGGGCGATCGACTGCTGCAAATTGGTTTATATAAAATTGTAAACCTAATGCTATAAGGTTTATGGTTCCTTTTGGAGCGTCTGTGTATGATACATACAGTAAGCGCCCATTTGAGGAGTGATTAATTTGAATTAAATTATTTAAAACTACTCCGTATCCTATATAGATACTGAACTAGTATTGCCTTATTTTAAACTATTTAAAAGTGTTCATTTAGCATTTAAAACGAATACTAACAGTATGGAAATTTCAGTATGCCTAGTTTTATACATATTTCTTTTATCGTTGCCACATCAATACTATTGTCAATTTAACATATAGATAAACTTTAAGGCAATGCTTGCCTTGCTTTATTGACAATAAATATTGATGATTGCATATTTATTTAACTATATTTGAAACTATGGATTTGATATCGTATGAAGTAAGAATGGAAAAATCAGACGCTGCAGCAAACTGTATTTTATGATGTATTTGTAATAGAGAGCACTTTTAAGTAAAGGTTACAATTTTGCGCAAATTCTGCATTGCAATGTATGACTAATTTATCTATGTGCATTGCAGATTGCGAATACAAGATTGCTCTTAACAGTAGTAACTTATTTGTCTGTAAGAAGTATTTCGTAATTGATGTTTAGTTCGTGACTTGTACGATTCAGATGGAGATGTAACTTCGCTTGCATATTTACCTGCTACCGTCAGGGGCCAAACGGCTCAAGACGGTTTCTCAATACCGAACTTTTTGGTATTTCTTGTACAGAATGTATATTTAACATGGTGTCTATATGGAAATCAATATACTTAATCTATATTATATCTTCTAAACGAAATAGTAATATTTTAGTAGTATAAATGTATGAAATACAATGTATCTTTTGCCTGATATGTAAATTAGAACGCATTTAAAGTTCCGGTGTTACATATATTTAATATTGTTCCGCGGAACATGTGACATTGAGTAAGTGCGGCTATACGAAGTGTGTTTATTGGACACATTTTACTGAAACAGCTTGTTACCGTGTCCCATCACGTTGCTCACCAAAGAACGATTATTCTTTCGTCATTCACACCACACCAACAGCCTGTCAACTTACTATTATGTATTAGATTCTTTCCAACGTTAGAGATAGAAAAATTCCATTGCGCAAATAGGTACCTAGTTCTTTTTATAATTTAGGAAGATTAAGATGTTTAGGGTATTGAAATGAAATACGACGAGATCCACAACTCCACGTTTTATTACTGTGAAGCGCTCGCGAATTTAGTACAAAATTCATTTAATTAATTCAAGCGCCATCCTCAGTGTAGCGACGCCGGTGCATCAGACCGACGCGACGTACATATACCACTACAGGAGGTTTTGTATTACAAATAAAATATTTATTTTGTACAAAAATGGCGGATATGTAAAACTTCGCGTGAAACTACGGGTCAGTTCAGACAGAACGGAAAAATGCCCGAGCAATTTTCTGGCTTCATTGAAAAGAGCACCGTATTACAATAACCTGCCAATGCGCGTGTATTCATACAGTTTTATGGTTTAGATTATTGTAATACGATCCTATTTTCAATGAAGCCAGAAAATTGCTCGGGCATTTTCCGTTCTGTCTGAACTGACCCATACTCGTCGATCAGTGGCTCTACCATGAGTTGATGCAAACTGTTTTCGCTACCGTAAACTATCGTTTTCTCTTTCACTCGCATTGACTGTGAGCAGTATATCCGATAGTTTACGGTAGCGGAAACAGTTTGCATCAACTCATGGTAGACTATGGTGATAAATTCTTGTATAGGTACAAGTATTATGTATAGGTATTACGTAGATAAATCGCGTATATTCCTCGATGGAGGGGAAGACTAACGTTCGGAGCTGTCGAGGTCGCGCCCCGCGCCCGGAGCAGTGCGACAATCGGAGATCAAGGAAGACGAGTCTTAAGTAGTTAGCTGAACCCTCGGAGTATGATTAATTTTCAGTGCCAAATAATATTAGTAAGGAGTTTTTTCAGTTCCAACTGTCCTTAAGAGTTGCTCATGTAAGTTAATAGACTCGTTTAATACGAGTCCTGATCGTGGTTCGATTAGTAACGCCTGTAACACACCGCCGCGAAATAATAACAGCGAGACCGCAATAGGTTCCGCCATGAGTTGTCGTTAGTTGTCCTAACGCATGGATTTAACTATGATACTGTTTCTTTCACTCGCGATTCCGCTCGATCGTCTCGGACCGTTGGCACACCTCCGCCGCGAAAATAATGACGCCAAACCGCATGTAGATGTGATCGTCATAATATATCGTCGTCGATAGAACACAAGTCAAGCTGAAGTTCTGCGGTTTCGCTGGTATTGTATCGCGACGGAGGTGTGTTACATGCGTAAAGTATAACGCGCTCGTGGCCGGCGAGTTCATTCAGTAACCGCTGCCTGTAAACAGGATAATTATTGAGCGTGCACGCTACTGAATGTGCTGCCGTACTCGACTCGTCGAGTAGCTGTAATGTAGGAGCAGTAGCGACATTGGGCCCGGCCTTCCGTAACCTTCCTGCCCCGCACACATAAACATTCCCATTACCTGCAACCGTTTAGGTCTCTTGAGTTGATAGTAAGTACCGCAGAAGCTGGTGGCTCTTCGTCTCGGACCAATATGCTTGTTGTGACGTGACGCCTTGCATTAAGACTGTCGTTAACGAATCGTTTATTTTGGGCCTATTTCTATGATTACGATGGATTTAATTACTTAATAATTTAGTGATGCGTCACAATCGATTATTGACATTCTGTTTGAACGATTCTTATTTATAATGACGCAAGAGGCGTCTATCGTCTCGTATTCTTGGAACAAACGATGTTCTTGACATTATTACTTACTTTAAGTTAGAGTACTGTGATACGGCTTTTAAAATTAATATAATTATTATGCTCAAGTTTTTTCTTTTTTATGATTTGTAGGTAAAACTTAGGGTATTTAAAATGAAATGCTATGTAACTACGGCGCTCACCGGAGCACCGTTAAGGTAAACCATTTATATATTAAAGTTATTTAAGAGTAACTCTGCATTATGCTAGTCTTTATTATTATGATGAATGTATTTCGTTGTAAGATTAAATAAAAAATATATACGTAAGTTCTTCTAAAAATATTTTAGTAATCATTGTATCGTTAAGGGTTAAGAATGTTGTATTAGAAGAGGCGCGGCCGCCGCGGGCGCACTCCGGCGCAGCGGGCTGCTCGCCGCCGGCCGAATGTGTGTTGGGACGCTCAAGACGCTCTATTTAGCTCCTTACATTGCCTTTCTAACATAAATTACCTTTTTATAAAATGATCGAAAATACACTAAATGCAAATGATGATCGAAAATACAAAAAATTCTGATGCCTTTTTAAATTAATAATCATTATTTTTGGAGCTACAGTAAAGTCGACTCGAGCTGTCGGAATGGGAAATAGTAGTTAGGATTTGAAATTAACTGCGTTCAGAGTGTAAACAATCATTATAATAATATTTGTATGTCTATATAGCCTTTATAGCAATGTATTCTGAATATAGTAGAGCCGCTTTCTCTGAAAGCGTTCGATTACACTCCACTGCGTATGATCGTACAGTCGGCGTCGAATAGATACAATGAAAATGTCGTTAAATTTAGAAACATCCAGTTGTCAATCATATCGCTATAACCAAAGCGTTCCAATTTTGAAAACGTTCTATGAAACTGTCATCTAATTTAACACTTTGTATGTTCAGCATCCTCCAGGTAGCATGGCGGACCCGACAAACATTTTGTCTACCCCTAAATTTCATATTTGACAGTTAAAGGGTTTATCTACGTTGGGATGTCTTTTTTGACATTTCAAAGTAGACAAATAGGCTCTCGAGGTCGTCATGCTACTAGGGCTGATATTATTGTGTATTTAAAATGTTTCTAATTTTATAGGCGCATTGGTTGTGTATTTGACGCTGCTGTACTGTCTTATTCATTAATTAAGTATTTCAACACACTTGCTCGTAAAGTGAGCCTTATTACACACGTGCGTAATATATTACACACTAGTGCGTAAAAGAATTATCCCTACAAAGTTAAATAAGCACTTCCTGCAAGTTATACGCGAGTAAACAGAGCATTCTCAATTTAACCGGGTAATACATTTTTTTTAGGAACAACAAAGAGGTTTTAGCCCCCTGAAAATCCATATACATTTTTATAATAAACAAATGTGTTAAGTCAAACAAACATTTATTATTATCAAATTATCCATAATTCACAATAATTTGTTATAAAATGCCACTTAAAATTTTATAATGTTGAAGTAGGCCTTTGTTCGAAAAATAATCTTTTATTTGGCGCGTGAAAAAAAACTTGCCTTCCTTTTCTCATAATTATCATATTTTGTTTTTAACGTATTTGTCGCTTTTTTTGAAAAAATTTTTTCTCTCGCAAATGTGTTGAAAAACGTATGAAACTTGATCTCTGTTCACGTATCAATTATTACTATTATTTAACATTATTATTCATCTCCCGCGCGGGGGGTATGGCCCATACACCGATTAGGAAGGCCTGTGCCCCAGCAGTGGGGACATTAAAAATGACTGATGGTCATTAATCTAGCAATTACTATCAATCAATTTATTGACTGAATTGTGGAAACAGTATAATAATTATGACACAATTTACTAATTTATACATCATTTGTTTTAAACGTCTATACAAAGTCAATTTATTTATTCAAATAAACTTAATAATTAAGCACTTTTGACTTATGTATCTCTCATTTTCACTTCATGCTCAATTTGTGGTTTTCATGTTTGTAAGTTATAGTCGCAAGGTAAAGAAAGTAGTGCTATAGTCATTGACAGCAGAGTGCGAGTTTATATGATTTCGCAAAGAATTTCTATACTTTAGAATTTAGATAAACAGGAACTAATCCCAGACTTTTTATGTGTTAGATGAGAGGTAGGTATAATCAAGTTTATAATATAATAGATATTATGTAGAGCGTGTTGAATGTAGTGTGTTAAATACGCAGTGCAGTGTCGTCGCCCCAGCCCCCGCCCCCGCCCCCGCCCTACCGACCCCGGCCGCTTGGGCCGGGACCTCCTTTTCTTCTGTATAGTAATACTAGAATCCAAAGATACACTCAATGTTCAATTGTAATGGAAATAAAATGTTTCTTTATGTATTCGTATTTTACTTCAATATTCATTGGGTCACACTACACTAGGCGGGCGGACCACGACCACGGGCAACAGAGGACCATTAGCTCGCGACACATCGCGTCACGTTCGCGAAATGATTTCATAATTGTCAATCGCCTAGATTTAATTGAAGTAGCGTTTACATTACAAAGTGTAACAGTCTCAACCATCCGGACCCAAGACAAATATTTTGACCAGGAATCGAAACGGGGGATAAAGACACCAGCGCCAGCATCGCCTCGATGATCGATACATTATAAAACCATAACCGACCCGTAGTCACACCAATTTACCACACCGGTGTGACTAACGGTCAGTAATCACACCGGTGTGTCAAAGGATAATTTATCCCGATCATTAATTGTTGGAATACGCGTAGAGCCCTAACGGCTAAAGGTAGAGACACTACTTTCAAAATAAATGCACAACTATCCTAATCACGCGAACGAAGTCGCGTGCTTTAGCTAGTAGATTACAAAATTTCAATTACACAAGTCTTGCCATAATTAAAGACTTCGCTTACTTTATACTAAACTTTTAACTACTATCGCTGGGCAACATCATAAACTTATGGAATAATATAAAAATCGCTTTAGCAAGTACGCAGTAATTAGGATAAGTGCGAGGTACGTACTAGTAATTTATATGGAGCATAACAGTAGACAATTCTCACACACAGACAAAAGGCACAAGAAAAAACGCTTAGCACTAAAATTAAAAGATCAGGTTGAGAAATAAAACCACAACTCAATTACATAGCGATTTATTCGTAAACCAATCAACAAATCAATCAAAACGCAAATAAAACACGAACATCCCAACCGAAAGCAACCTGCTTAACAAGCGGACCTGCGCACGCGACGCCACTCCTGGATCCCCATCATCGTTTAAAGTTACAAACACGTTATCTTAGCTAGTATTCGTCAAGGTTCAGTAAGACGCTATGCAACACTTCTCGAGAGTTTACTCCAATGTAACAGCATCGGATGTTTTTACATCTTCCATAACGAATACATAACTTTAACTACAATAGGGTATTTGACTACATTTGTTTATTAATACTAGCTGCCCGACCCGGCTTCGCACTGGTGGTGTAATCTATCAATACTGACATTTATTTTGTTAATCATAGTAATGGCGCCATCTATTAGTTATATTGCGATTTAAAATGACGGAAAAGAGAAAAATAATTATCTAATTTGGCGCAGTCGTTCTGATGTTTATTTATTTATTTATGATGTTATGCGCGTACATACATTTCGGCTATTCATTTTTATTTTATTTATAAGATATAATGAGTATCAGAACAATATCGTAGAGTAGTACTCGTATATCTGCGATTATTACTTTCGAAGATTGCGCGGCATGTTTGCGGCGTCGCTGCGGAGCGCTCAAACACGCGACATACCAAATACTGCGGGATGTCGACACGAATTTAGATTGAATGTATGTTAGACAAAATCATGTGTTTTAATCAAATTAGATAATAAAAATATTGCTCGTTTCCGAAATTTTAGAAAGCCAATAGTTTATTTCAAATACATACCGATACTATTTTATACACCACAATATCATATAATAAAAACCTGTATTTACAGATGTATCCAAATGTTATTATTGGGAGTAGTTACAGCACTAAGATACACCTAGTATTTGATTTCCGCCGCTATCTATTTCCAAGTCGGCGCACTCTACCTATTAGAAAACTAATTTGTTTGGTAAATGCATCAAATGTCTTATAAGCGGTAAGTTCATTAAGACAGTTCTAGTACATGTCAATACGATATAGAACCACACAATAGAGAGGACAGAAGTTAAGCTTAGTGCCAACTACGCGAGCAACGCGCACACACAGACAGCTCTCACCGGCGAACTAAAATCTATGGAACAAGCACTCCGCTCAAAAATGACAACTAAGTGGGCAGGGTTAAAAATGCTGTCATTTAGTTATGCAGCACAAAACGACTGAACACTGGTTGCATAATAGCTAGCATAATCTGTATACTCATAGATACGTTAACAGTGCATCTTTTTATCGTCTTCTTTGCGTCTTTTACACCATTTGACTACACAGGACGTCATTTCTAATAAACTATCTTAAACTGCAAAAAAATACTGTAAAGAACGCTAACGACTGCGCGTGGCTGGCCCGACTAAATGCTGTGTGGGTTGTCATTTTTTAGTCCCGTGGTTTTAAAATAAATTGTTTTCAATTACACTGCTATAGATTTTAGTTCACACGCCACTGCGTCACGCATTCGAACTCGTTTTGGAATCTCTCTGAGATTCCGGTTATTCCGTGTCGGTGAGAGGGTGTCTGTGTGCGTTGCTCGAGCGCGCGTAGTACTAAGCTTGACTTCTGTCCTATCTCTATTTTGTGAGATACAACTATCGTGACTTTTTCATCACGAAAAAGTTAACCATTTCATGAAATAGTCACATTTTTTGAGATATTAGACTAAGTATTTTTGCCACATCATGATATGGTTTGGCCAGATGAATGAATAGCCTTGGTTTTAGGATATGATCGACTAATCATTTGACCAAACGCTGTCGACAAACAGTAATTAAGGCCAGCTTAAGTAGATCATTTTATGAAATGGTCAAGCACTTCGTAATGTGGTCAAGGCCACGACAAAGCTACCGTGGTACAAACAAACAGACGCTGCCTAAGACTACAAATAATATTATTATAATTAATCAACATAATAAAATATCATTAGCAAGTTCATAATATTTGGTTTGTGATTACCGAGCGACAACATAAACCGGCTACAGTGTAAAAATAATCTCATTCCAAACAAAATATTCTATTGTAACATACATATTATGTAACTCGTAAACACCAAAATAATTTTAACATTAGTAGAGATTACAATGATTGGATCAAGTATTAAATTTTTAGAAATATATCAAAATTAACAAAACAAAAAATATTAAATTAGTAATCTTTTTCTTTTCGTTTAACAAATTTCTACGAAGCAGTATCCATTCACATCTTCATTTTTACATTCACTTAAGGCGACTTTATACGCAACACTAGCGCCACTCCCGCAAATAATAACTACAATTTATTAAAAATCCAAGCTTATGGTCCCCTTGCACAATATAAATTGTTATATAAAAACACACAAACACAGTAACAAATAAATGTTTCCAGTTTTGATGGTGAAAAAAGCGAAAAACGTTAGTTTCGTTTTTCGTCGAGAAATACCACAATAAATCATTAAGTTTGTGTTTAAAATAACGATTGATATTTTTTTTGAGATTTTAGCATTCACAATGCTATTTTTATACAATAGTAAATAATATACTATAAAAAATACGACTCGCACCAGATCATATTCTCGGACAAGAATCGAACCCCCGACCTTTGGATGTCCGATCCAATGCTCTGACCGCTGAGCTACCGAGTCACTAGTGGCATCGTCGAATTTCTTCTAGTATATCCCTCTCACGCTGCAAGCCAGCCATTGATATTTTGCGAGGGAACCATCAGCTTGGATTTTTAATAAATTGTGTATTCACACGATAGTTTTTTTGCGGAATTGGCGCTATTGTTGCATATTTTTATATCGCCTGGACAATTATTTTACAAAATGACGACACAAAATGTTCTTTAAGATAATGGAAGTAAGTAATGACCAACAGCTTCGTTACTTATTCAGCTACGGGCATTTTGTTTGAGCTTATATAAAAGTGTTACCTAATCCATCATGGACCACTAAACGTCATCAGCGAGACCAATCAAAATCGAACACGCAAAGGGAATGTTTAAAGTCTATCCAAACTGTATTCCGATTAACCGCATCATCGGGAATTACAAGCATGAAATATCTAAAAGCTTAAGTCCATGACGCGAGCTTTACGCTTTGCAATAATACCTACAGTGGTTTGTGCACGCTTAGGCGGTATTTACACGGGTCCACTTGGCAGGCGATTTTAGTTAATTAACGCTTTTTATCGACAATCGCTTGTAAAATCGAATCACCATCTCATTGAAATTAGGTTTGCGATTAGATTTTACAAGCGATTGTCAATAAAAAGCGTTGATTTATAAAAATCGCCTGCCAAGTTGCCTCAGTCAAGTCGACTCGTGTAAATACCACAATAAGCTCGAGGGTGGTCGGTTGTTCGAGATCGGAGGTGGTAAGACAAGGTGATTACAAGTAGATTACGTGCGACGTGGCATCCCGCGGGCCCTGCGCCCCCCCCCCCCCCCCCCCCAGTGGTCACGACCACGGAACAGTTGTGACCTTTTCCCCGGCTCATCGAATACAGACTTTAATTAATCAATTAGAAACCATCGAAAGAAGCTTATACGCTAGCTAGAGGGACCGTGGGTTGCCAGGTGGAAACTACGAAAGTGATTTTAATATTTAGTCAATAATATTTTTTATAAACTATCGTTATTTAAATATTTCGATTTCCAGCTTCGTTAGCGACTACAAAATACATAAAAACTTTCCATTTACCATGGGCACATTAAACATTGCTTTATGCTGTTGTAATTTTAAGTTTGATCACAAATGAAGCAGCCTCATATATCGTATTTAAGTAAAATGGCAACTCGGTCGTGCGTCTACCAGAGCTTGTTGTGATAAAACTTGACATCGAAAAAGCCGCGCTCGGTGAGCTGCGAGTCGCGGCGCGAGATGGCGGAGCCGGCGGGCGAGGGCGCGCTGCGGGCGGGGGCGGGGGCGGGGGCGGGGCCGGGGGGCGCGCCCACCGGCAGGCTCGACGGCCTCTGCACCTCCACCACCAACTTCTCCATTTTCTCTTCCATCTCCGGAATAATCACTTCGAGCTTATCTTCCGGGGTGGGGTGCTTATCAACCTGCTTCTCCGGCATCCACTTCTCAGGAAATTTCTCCCCCAGCGTGAAGTCGGCGTCCGGGGTCGCCCTGCCCGAAACCCTTCTGCACACCACATTCAATGATATCTTTTTTGATATGCATAAATTCTAATGAGAGTCAATATTGAATATGTTTAAAATGTAAACTATGCTATACTCTAGCATTCGCTACGAACGACTTTCGAAATCTTTCGTATCACTGACACAAAATAAAGTGAAAGTTTGAGCTCTGCATACAATTATTTTAAGTTCGTGAAGGTTATATGGTAATCCAAATTATTTCTAATCTGCGCTGCATAAAAGGAAATACTTAATAGTTTGAAAATCTATCATTTTAGAAAGATTTACTAATAAATCTTTCTAAAATGTAGTAGTAGTTTCGTATACTTTACTCAGTTAAAATGTACGAAACTGCTACTAGAGCAGAGATCAACAAACAAATTCAACATTATAATGATGCACTTACAGACATTATTATAAAATTATGAGTATAAATAAATTTCTAAAGCGTGCACAAACTTAATTTAAGCTTAACTATGTGTGAGACTAAATTAAAGAAAAATGTAAACAATATTATAAATTAAAAATAAATGCTAAATCAAAAAATATATTATCACAGTGCATTATTAATTTAAACAACATTCGTGTCCACTCTTATCAATAATAAAAAATATATATTTTTTTTAAAACATGCCCCGTTCGAGCACTAGTTGGTGTAACCATAACACGACGGACAGGTAATTGTAGTTTCCAATGACTAATATTTTGTGTTAGCCTTATTATGTTATTTTGAAAAAAAAAACAATTGTCATAAAAAATCTTCTAGTCAAGTTTGTTGTAAGTATTAATTTAAGATTTTATCAAGAGCTACAATACGAATTTCGCTACGTCAATTCTCGGCAGTAACCACAACGCGTCGTGAGCGGTTTTTCGCTTAATGTGCGATTTCGGTCTTTGAGCCTAACATATACAATAGTGAGTTAATACTTTACTTATTTACTACGCGTATATATTTTTTCGAAGTTAAGCGAATTTGATTGACGGAGGCATCTCATACTAATATGCGTTGTAAATCACCAAACATAATTCTAGGTGGTTAAACAAAACATTTTTCGATCTAATTCTCTAAGTCATTCGTTAAATAGAAAGAAAAATTAAGTAACCTTACTAACAACCCGAGAATTCAAAATACTTATCTACATTTTAACGTGTCAAAGAAGATAAAATGATTAGATTAAATTTAATTTCAGAATCTAATATTTGATCGTGTTGATTTACTTAACTAAATCTTTATTTCACTGGCGGCTGTTAACTTGGATCTTTTAAACAGCACCTTAATTTTCACTTGGGTGACAAACACTTAATCGTAAAAAATATGGTGAAAACTCACATACAAATCTAATCGAATTAATATAAATATTATAAAAAGCTGCGTTGATGCGATTACCGGCTTATACATTGTAAAGTCTTCATTTATATTAATATTAAGTGTGCGTTACCCCAGCCAGATTTTGTCGAAAATCACATTTTTTTTTAAGTAGATAATTAGAAGTCCAACTTCTTCAATTGTTGTGCTGATTTTTAAATTTGTTTTGCTTATGGTTTTTTAGTTATTTGACAAAAACAGATCTGGCTGGCGTAACGTTACCCCAGCCAGATGTTTTGTTAATTAAAGGGTTTATTGAAATAAACTTTAGGTACATAATTAGTATTCTGAACGAGGTAAATGTTGCCACAAAATTTGAATTTGTATCGTTTATGGTTTCGGAGATATTCAAAATCCTGCTGGGGTAACGTTTACGTGTTCGCTGTATCTCCGAAACGGCTAAGCGAATATGTATAATTTTATGTACACAGCTTCTATGAATTTGTTATAATTTGTTTGCCAATAAAGAAAAACAAAATAATGCACCGTTTAGAAGTATTTTAATTTAAAAAAAAACTCAAAAATAGCTCCTAGCTCTTCAAAAAAGAGCTCTAAAGCCTTATTTGAAACGTCATTTTGTAGCTTACAACTGCCTTCAAATGTTTGTAAATTTTCATTAGAATCCTGTAGGTATTTATTAAGTTACAACGATATTTAATTCAGTTCTCGTAACGATGCGCTCCGGAGATTTTAAGCCTCCGATTTACTGAGTTCCTTGTGGATTTAAAAGTTGAATAAGATATCATTAATTAGTATTTTAGTTCAATTTTCTACCTGTAAAATTTCAGCGTAATACGATTTGTAATTACTGAGATAATTAAAAGAAAGACATTAGGTAGTGCATGATCATGGCAACCCGACCAAGTATAGATGGTTACGAAAAAGCGGCCGCGTAGTACTTTATGCCTACCTTTTAAAACGTATAGTATAATAACGCTACATGCTCAATACAGTCGCGTACAGAATTAAACTATTCAGCCTATAGCATAGTATATATCTTGAAATGAATTAAATTATATATTTTTAATTTGTGTCTACTTATTTATGTTACCTACTTAAAATACTGTACCATTCATTACCTATCTTATTTAACCTGTTGTGACGTAAGCGCTAAACTTATATATTTATTAACAAAATAGTGAAATATTTAATTGGCACAAACACGGTCCCGTTGCAGTTTTAAAATAATATAGATAGAGATAGAAGACTTTGTACTTAGCGCGCTGCATTCGCGCGTGTTCTATGTTCTTCACAGTTATGCACATGAGACGACATCATTGCAACTTACTGAAGAAAGAAAGAGAGCGTCGATAACGCGTCCTTGGGACGAGGGACGGAGGGCGGATGATTGTTTGTCGCTCGATAGAGTTAGTCAAAGATTTGGTTTCGTTGAATGAGTGCGCATACGCTTCCGTAAAATATTTTCGCAATTTCGTTTAATTTAAAGTGAACTACTATGAAGTACTTCTATTGCGGACCATAATACCTGAGTTCGTGAGTTACTGATGAAAAAGGTAAGCTACTTAATGTATAAAAATAATTTTCCTTTTTAATCATTACATAGTAAAAATAAAGTCGCTTTATCTGTCCCTATTTCCCCTTGAACGCTTAAATCTTTAAAACTACGCAACGGATTTTGATGCGGTTTTTTTGATGATGATGATTGATGATTAAAGAGGAAGGTTTTTATGTATAATTCACATTGGGAAAACTCATTGAACGCGGGTGAAACCGTGGGGCGGAAGTCTAGTCACTGATAAATTACACGAATTATGTGAAATGATTCGCCATGAACCAACCGTGAATAATACACTTTTAATTAAAATTATTAACTAATGATGTTGATGACTTTAATATAAAAAAATAAGACTCAAATTAACTTAGTGTTTCTCTTTAATGTAGGCATAACAATGTAACCACAGCAATTTGGTGGTGACTGTGGCGAGATGAGTAGGTAATAGCGGTGCGGACGGCGCGGCGCCGGCTGCCTATGGAAGATATAAGCAAATCACAGTTGGATGCATGTTGACTTGACACACATCACACTCATAAATCTGGCGACTATCTACCTGTGGTGAGTAGTTATTGTTTTTTTAATTTTCCCCCAATACTCAGAATGGGTCTAGTCCAGCTCTGGCTGGCACGACTGATTGTTGCAATCAAGCTACGTATAATTTGCTTCGTGGTCGCAAACTTGGCCGCTGGCTTGTAGTGTAGGAAAAATACAAGTTAAAAAAAAATAATTCGCTATCAGCGTAATATTTTAAATTTCGTTAAATAGGACAATTTTAAGATACTATATTTAATAATCCACCTAAATTTAAGTCCGGAACATAGAAAAAAAAATACATTGCCGAAAAACACGTTATTTAACAAAGCATAAACACTATCACTATTTTAACTGATATAGTATGCATAAAATCTTGTAAAAACCACTCGAGAATAAAAATCCACCTAAATTTAAGTCCGGAACATAGAAAAAAACACATTGCCGAAAAACACGTTATTTAACAAAGCATAAATACTATCACTATTTTAACTGATATAGTATGCATAAAATCTTGTAAAAACCACTCGAGAATAAAAATCCACCTAAATTTAAGTCCGGAACATAGAAAAAAACACATTGGCGAAAAACACTTTATTTAATAAAGCATAAATACTATCACTATTTTATTGATATAGATATGCATAAAATCAAAAACCACAAGGGAAAAAAAATCCACCTAAATTTAAGACCGGAACATAGAAAAAATAATACATTGGCGAAAAACACGTTATTTAATCAATATAATATTTCCGTAAATAAAAACAGTTGGATTATAGCATGTTTGTTAAGCTTAAAATAAAACAATGCGTTTGGATAAAAAAATAATCTTATAGTATTTTTACTTTTTTTGTTACGAGGTGAAATAAGAAAAAAAATTTTTTTTTATTATTTTCCGGTCATAAAATCAGTTGGATTCCTTTATTATTCGATTAGCAATACGATCAACTATACAAGGAGAAAAAAAATCGAAGTTATGAATTAATGCGAATTCGCCATACAAAGATATGCTAAAGTTCCTGCACTATTGTGCCGTGTGCGACAAAAGATGCAGCCACGAATTATCGTATCGTAGTATTGGTCGTCTAGTACCTGAGTTTACTAGATGTGCTTTAATAATTATATTTTTTTTTGTTGTAGACAATTTGATGGCTCCGACAATCTCCTAAGCGAAGACATGTGCAAGCACCAAGTATCTTCGTTGCCTGCTGTATATTTATTTATTTATCTGGCCACGTATTTTTGTGCTGGAGCAACGCACACCAGTGAATCGATTCCTGCATCCGACAAGAAATTTATAAACATAATGGCCGGTAGAAAAAGCGTTATACCGTTGCATGATCAAAAACGCGTTATTTCGAAATATGGTTATGTATTTGATAATTTTAAGACTTGTCCTCCAATTAATCATGATGTATATGAAAGCATACAGAATGAATTAAACGAAATGTTTCAACACAAAATGTCTAAAATGGCCATACAAGCTTCAGTAAGACGTAATAAGAAATACTTTTTTCACGATAATAATAACTCAGATGGACTAACGAATAACACAACGGACGTGACGAACAACATAACCGACCTCGATAATAACATCAACTTTGAAAAAACTGATAATTGCGACAACTATTCTGATTTGGAAATAGAGTTTCAAATGGACATTTATGAATTCAAACGTATCGCACCTAAAAACCACACATTGTTACAGAATAGTTGGACTAATGAGCTTCAAGACCAAATATGGAAAAAAACGGAACTTGATTGTACTTTCGCTTTTAAAAATTGTTATGTACCTACGAACTTTCAATTAAACGACATTGTATGCAAGGGAAAATGTACTCAGTGTGGCGCGAATATTGTTATGTACTTAAATCCGTTGACTGAAAATTTTGTAAATGTGGTTTGTCAAGTAAATCATTTCGAGAAAAACTTTGTCCACGATAAAAACGTTAAAAATAGACTGACATCAAACCGAAAACGAAAAATTGCTGAGAGGTTAATGAATTACAAGGCGTTGAAAGTCAGAACTTTAATGGCAGACGAACTCATGGATAAAGACAATCCAAAAGAACCTCCAACTATGCCAAAATTGAATAATTTGAGGAAAATACGTCATGAGGCTAAAAGGGCACTACAATTTGATAAAAACACAATTATATCTATTTATGCAATGTCTCAGAGTTCCCCATTTAATACATACATACACAATTTTTCACTTGTACCGTTTTTTGTTTACTTCTGGACAAACGAACAAAGTAAATATTACGATGAGATTTTAAAAAATACACATACTGTTTTATCCTTAGACGCAACAGGTTCGATCTTTCAAACGATAGCGCCCCCAGGAGTAAGCGCTAAAGACGCTAAACATACTTTTTTATATGTTGTTATGGCATACACTACCAGTACTAGCATTCCCTTATGTTATATGGCATCACAGTCACACACAACTGAATGTATAGCCACTTGGTTAAGTACATGGGCAGTAAATCGACATTTACCCAAAGAAATAATCTGTGACGATTCAGCTGCTTTATTAAAAGCAATATGTCGTACTTTCCTTAAAACAGATACCAATGTATACTTAGCACAGTGTTTTTCACTTTTGGAAGGGCAGGTTGAGCATGTGCCAGTTTGCTACGTCAGACTAGACAAATCCCATTTTTTCAAAAAACTGCCTAAACAAAGTTGTTTTGACAAATGCTCAGAAAAATGTAAATATTTTTATATTAATTGTATAAAAGTAATTTACGGACAACATTGTTACAAAGAAATTAAAAAGATTATTGATGATATTGTTACGGTGTCACTACCCGAATATATTAGCCCTGGTAAATACGAAGAAGCTTTACAGCGTTTGTCAACAAAAATTTCTAAAATTTCTAAAAACGACCATATCAAAATTGATGATGACATAGATAATCATTTTCAGGAAGAAAATATTCTTCCTGAAAATGATACACTTCCTGAAAATTATGAGGCTGACAGTACTATTTGTCCTCTTATCAAATATTACAACGACGTTATTGAGACTGAAAAGTTATATTTATTATTATTTGACGTAAAATATCAACAACAAAATGAGTATTATTTGCCGGCTGTTAATGAGACATTGAAAAGATTGTTGCGAAAATTGCCTATGTGGGGTAACGTCATGACCAACTATTTTGTCGATGCCAAAGATGTTCCTAGTAGTTCAAATGTTGAAAGCCATTTTAAGGACTTAAAAACAATTTATTTTAACACCAAAGACGAGAGAATACGACTAGATGAATTTTTGATTCAACACTACACTTTTATAAATGGGACTGTGAAATTAAGTATCTCGCAAACAACTGAATCTCAAACTACTGAGGAAAAGATAAATAAAGTTCAAATCAAAAAGAGCAATAAGGATTTGATTAATAGGAAGGAGTCGCAAAAACAGATAGATAAAATAGAAAACGTAACGAGCAATATAGATTTCGGATTAGAATCCATATTTCAGGATAAACCTGTAGAAGTTGAAAACTGGAGAGGTCTTGCTGTTCCTCATAACAAAGCAAATTATAACTTGAGACCCATATATATACTACAAAATGGAAACATTGCCATATCTAAAAATAAAAAACTAATTCTTACTAATACTTGTGCATTTGACGCCATCTCGCAAACATTTGCCATAGCTTACAAAGACAGACTTGTGTTCAGGCAAGAAATTAATAATTGTGTTGATGCTTTTACGAAGTTCATCGCAGACCTTGCTACTGCAAAGAGATTTAATCAAAAACTTTATGACACGCGAGATATACTTTTATCAAGTATTTTTTGCCCTGGAATTGAAATCAATGATGAAACTAGGTGCAATGTAATAAACTGTGCATGTAACGTCACAAAAATACTCGAAGAAATCTGCACATCATACTTTTCCGCTACTAGAAAAAGAACTTGTTCAAACGAAAATTGCACTAATCACGAAAACAAAACACATTTTGAATGTAAATACTTGCCACTAAATATAAATATAATAAATCAGAAAGGTATTACAAAATTACAAGAGGCTGTAAAATCGGGAATGAAGGACGATTTACCACCCCTCTGTTATTGTTGTAAAAAAGGAACAGTAAGCTTCAACTATAATTTGAACAGTTTGATAATGTTTGAGATTCATGATATCCGTATTCTATTCAATGATGTTCCTGTCAATATTGAGATCAACGAAAGATTCTATGAGATTTTGTCTATCATTGAATTTGATCCACCTCTAAGCTCAGAAGGGATTGGTCACTATAAAGCTCATTGCTTTCGGAAACATAATCGGACATTTCAATGTTATGACGATATGTACACCAAAATTCAAAAAAATAAAACAGAAATAATGCCTCATGCGATTATTTATACGTTGCAATCTGATGACATATGATTATATTTGTATCTAATTTTTTAAATGTTGATGTGATTTAAATGCTTATTCTGACAATTCCTCCTGAGCTTAGAGGAACAAAACATCCTTGGAGGTCTAGCTGTAACGTGAAAATAAAAGCACTATGACTGTAAAAAGTTCACTGTCGTTCAACTGTCACTAGAGCTATTAACTAGTGTTAAAAAGTAGATATCTATTTTAAGAATTTTATTTGATTTGAAAATTATTGATCTGTGATTTTAAAACAATATAACTATATTTAGTTTTTACGTTAGAACTATAGAGGTATATATGTACGAAAGATTATTGTAGTACATATTTGAAATCAAACCATTTCCTACTGTAAATATTTTATGAAACGCACTGTGATTTTGTATAGTTTTATATGATCTGTGATTTTTAGGGTGTTAAAAAGTTGGTACATATTGTAAATATTTTCTTTGTTTTTAAAATTATCGATCTGTGATTTTAAAACAATATAACTATATTAGAGCTGTATCTATGTCCGAAAGTTTATTTTGATATTTAAAATCGAACATTTTACTAAGTACAATGTGATTTAATTTAGTTTTAATAATGATCTGTGATTTTAATAATAAAACTATTTTTATAAGAATACTAGCCAGCCAGTCATCGTAATGTGCTCTTAAAATAATAATGTCAGTCAATAATTTATTATGTGATTGTTAGTTCATGATTTGAAAATCAATGTTAATCTTTTTGAAGTTAATTTATAATTATGTTGAGCCAATGAACATTTATTATGCTGCTATAAGAAAATATATAACTAAATTAAAGTGTTTAGGTACTTCGCATTTTTCTTTGTAAGTTTATAAGACATGATTTGTAAATAAAAATACTCAAATTAAGATGATATTGTTTTCGTTTTACACTTCTGTACGTAACTGTACTTTACGTTTAAAACTATCCTATTAATTTCAAAAGTTAGTATAAAGTACTACGCGGCCGCTTTTTCGTAACCATCTATACTTGGTCGGGTAGCCATGATCATGCACTACCTAATGTCTTTCTTTTAATTATCTCGGTAATTACAAATCGTATTACGCTGAAATTTTACAGGTAGAAAATTGAACTAAAATACTAATTAATGATATCTTATTCAACTTTTAAATCCACAAGGAACTCAGTAAATCGGAGGCTTAAAACCTCCGGAGCGCATCGTTACGAGAACTGAATTAAATATCGTTGTAACTTAATAAATACCTACAGGATTCTAATGAAAATTTACAAACATTTGAAGGCAGTTGTAAGCTACAAAATGACGTTTCAAATAAGGCTTTAGAGCTCTTTTTTGAAGAGCTAGGAGCTATTTTTGAGTTTTTTTATTAATTAAAATACTTCTAAACGGTGCATTATTTTGTTTTTCTTTATTGGCAAACAAATTATAACAAATTCATAGAAGCTGTGTACAAAAAATTATACATATTCGCTTAGCCGTTTCGGAGATACAGCGAACACGTAAACGTTACCCCAGCAGGATTTTGAATATCTCCGAAACCATAAACGATACAAATTCAAATTTTGTGGCCACATTTACCTCGTTCAGAATACTAATTATGTACCTAAAGTTTATTTCAATAAACCCTTTAATTAACAAAACATCTGGCTGGGGTAACGTTACGCCAGCTAGATCTGTTTTTGTCAAATAACTAAAAAACCATAAGCAAAACAAATTTAAAAATCAGCACAACAATTGAAGAAGTTGGACTTCTAATTATCTACTTAAAAAAAAATGTGATTTTCGACAAAATCTGGCTGGGGTAACGCACACTAATATTAAAGTTAATGAATGTCGTTAGGCCTATCATTATAAATAAATCTCAAAGTCAATGTGAAATATATATCTTAATGATTGATGTTCCATTCAATGCAAGCAATAATTTAAAGGACGGAATAGCTGTTTTATATTTTTCAAAAGATCTCAGATTTCTCTACTGCGGACCGTCTGCCATCCCATAACATAATCAAATTACATAATAATTTTACCACATTAACGTAAATAGCAAATTCAGTAGTTATTTATGACCAATAATTTACTTTCTTTTTCTCGGACAGAAAAAAATATTTGATCGAGATTTAGAATATAATTTAGAATAAAGAATTGTGTACTTTCTCTACATAGAATGAACCATCTATATTTATTCAACGCAATAATCTTTCTTTTTATTAAGTTTTCTATAACACTGATTCAGTATTTCCAAATATGATTGTTTTATGCCTGTATGAATAAATATGTTAGGATCGAAGATCGAAATCGCTCATTCAGTGAAAAAATGCACACAAACGTTGTGGTGCACACTTCTAAAAATCCACAATGCGATATTCATGTTATGGCTCTTATAAAAATACCCATGGCGCGTTGTGGTCATCACAGAAATACCACAAAGCGAAATTCGCATCGTGGTCATCATACCAAGCGACCACAATAAAGAAAAGCCATGACGCAATCTGAGCACTAGTTGGTGCAACCATAAAACCACGGACAGGTTATTGTAGTTTCCGATTACCAATAATTTGTTTTTTAACAATTTGTTATTTATTATAAATAAAACACTTTTTTTGTTAATAATAATAAAAAAAATCATAATATTACGGATTACAGAGCATTTCCGTATTATTATTAATTCTAAAGAATTATTTAGTTTTAGAATTTATAATATACGTGCTTTAATCCGTAAAAAGTGTTTTATTTCTAATGAACTGTACGCGCGGAAGTCCTAGAAGTGTATATAATTTGTTAATTAGTATAAGCCTATGTTTTTTAATATTTAATAAAAAATATTTTTAATTTAAAGTTTAAAGTAATATTTTTAATTTACATTTAAAAAATCAAATTACTTTAAGTAAATTGCAAAATTTAAGTTTTTAAAGTCAATTAAAGGAATTGTTGAACACAAAAGATAAGTAATAGGAAATCACAATTACCTGTCCGTCGTATTACGGTTGCACCAACTAGTACTCAGAAGCGTCATGGCTTTTCTTCATTGCCACAACGCGTGGTGGTTGTTTGGTAAGATGACTACGACGCGAATTCTGCTTTGTGGTCTTTTTGTAATTACCACAACGCGTTTTTGGTAGTGACCACAACGCATTGTTAGCGGTTTTATTCGCTCAACCAGCGGTTTCGATCTTTGAGCCTAATAAATATAATTATTGTAAAAAGAACGAGTAATAGCAATATTACTGAAAACAAAAAAGAGAAAAATGTACTACGTACTAATGTACTGTATCATTGGCTGCTTTTTAGTGGGCAGCGAAGCGACAGCGGAAAAGATACGCTTGATAAAATCTAATATCAAGTATATGAGTAGGGAGGTGAGAACTGTTGTAAAAATGCAGCTTGTTTAATACCGTTCCCGCGCACCGCTGACACCGAAAATGCAGCCTGAGTTCACAATTAAAATAAAGACTATTATAAATAAAAATACGCAGGGCTCTAGTGCGGGATCAGTACCAGTTCGAGGCGCGAACTTCATGCGATACACTGAAACGAAAGCAACCAAATATAAAGTAAATCAAATTCAACTTAAATAAACATGGAAGGCACAGATGCGAAAATAAAAAATAAGCTGATTTACAATGTGGCTTATATAAAAAAAATCGATTGCAAAAGGAGAACCGGCACATTCCATAGAAAAAATTCTTAATTTAACTTGGATACGACTGAAAATGGTCGTAAAATATAGCCAATCATATTTGCTACATGAATCAAGTTCTGCCTTATTTTTGGCGTATGTAGAAATGGAGTTATTTAATGATTAATATTTTTTGATATGGAAACACTACGGAACCAGCGACTCATCTTAAACGTTCCGTTAGTTATCCACGTTAAAACTTCAAAGGGCAGAAATGTCACTTTGAAATGAGAAAACATGGCTGAATAAACCACAATTCCTTTGTTTTTTTTCGAAATTAAGAAAACGAAATGTCAAATTTGACTTCGATTTGGTATTGATAGCTGTCATTTGATTGACAGATACATAGAAACACAGATAAAAAAAAACTAATACAAATCAAGCATAAAATGAAGGGGCTTCTTTGAGAACAAATAATAAACAAGAAAGCGACCTACCCGTGCGTTTCCACTAGTCAATTAACAATGTTTTAAACTAAATTGTATCGAAACAAGAGTCTGACAGAAAGTGAGAACACAACTCTGTCAAAATGAGTTTATACTTAATTGACAAGTTGGCTTAACAAGTCGGTTAACATTTCAAAAACGTGTTAAAAAAGGAGGATTTTGATCGGGCGGTAGAAGGATTGAGCTTCGAAATAACCCTCATTTTAACTATGTCAAACTAACAGGAATAAGCAATACTCAATACTTTATATTATATAATTATACTAGGTGTTACAAAAATACCCGTAATGCCAAATATGGCATATAGGGACCATCAAACTGAACAACTTTAACTACGGGGCCAACTCTGAAATCGCGAAAAAAAAAATCAGCTGTTCCATACAGAAATTAAAATCGAAAATATCAAAATGTATGAAACAGCTGATTTTTTTTTTGTAAAAGTTGATCAGTTTGATGGTCCCTATATACCATATTCGGCATTAGGGGTATTTTTGTAACACCTTGTATAGAAAGAGTTTTATATTATAGAAAGAGTTATAAAAATATTTAGTAGATGTAGCACGTGGAATTATGCAATACATACCCATTGTTAACGTCATGGTTGCTACCACCCCCGTGAATTACCTGAGAATGTTATACAAAATCACATGAAGTAATGCACGACAACACGAGCGCATGAGCATCAATGTCCATCGACGATTGTGTGTGGAGGAATGTGGTCCAATTCTTATCATAAAAAAATACTCTTTTCAGCTATTATGAACACTTTAGAATCATAAAAAGAAAAATACATATAAAAAAACTAAATAATTCTAAAAGCAGTAAAACTGCTAGCACGTTCTTACGGTTCATTAAAAGTTATTTTTTGCAATTGAGACTTATTTTTTATGACCACCACTCTGAATACATTAACTCGTACAACATACTAACAACTAAGCAGTCTGACTCCAGTTGTAGTGTCATAGCTAGCCCTTTAATGTTCAAAACTTCATCAAAGCCATTGTAAAACCTGAGAACGCATACAAACATTTAACAAAAACTTTAAATAAACAATCTAGACCGCTGGTAGGTAGTCGCTTGCGCGAACATGTGGGCCGTCATTTGGCTTGGCACGTTGGTTGCGCGCGACACCATTAGTGACTTAGCGAGTGTGAAGCGTTTTTGTTTGGGCAAAAATTCTTTCGTCCTTCCGGCTGTCCGCATTTACCAACCGATTCTCGTGAAATTTTGTGAGCAGGTTAGATAAAATTATATTGAATTTTTTTTTTAGCTTTGAAAACCTCGTGCTGACATCTATTAAATAAATTTTTGAACAACATACACTTTGAGCTACGTCAAACTATTTATGCTTTGCCGCACAAACGCAAGGTTTACAGTTCACGGAGTCACTAGTACTGTATGAATATAAAAAAATAACATAGGCTTAATAATAACATCAAGTACATTTTCAAAATTGCTTTCAAAATCAAAGTTGGATACCAAATGCACGCTAAAATATTATAAACGTTAGATACCTACAAACTGATTTAGTTTCATTATTTTAAATTAATCATAATCTGAAACATTTCAATTCAGAAGCCGTTGCCTGTTTTTACGATAAGACCATGACAGTCTCCTACTTGCCTATGACTTTGTTTATTAGAAGCGTACGATGCGGGTATCTGATTGTTAGGTCGAATGTCGTCTGATATGTAACGATGTAAAATGTTGGTGGTAAGTGTGTTGTGTTGTGTTGAGACTCACGTTGGCGATGGCGGAGGGCGGCTTGGGCGCCGCGAACCGGCCCACTGCCGGCGACTGCATCGGCGTCGCGCGCCCACACTTGCTGCGGAACGGTTAGATGTTACGTGGAACATGATCTATGTATTATACCAATCGATCTACTCTTACGCAGAGATTACCCCCCTTAATAATAAAGACTGCCCTCCGTATCAGAAGTACAATTTAGTAAAATGTCTTTCTGGGACGAACGACACAAGAGCAAAACGACCTACTAGTAAAACGTCTGAAATTTAAAATCGTCATATTAGTAGAACGACCAAAATGACAAAACGGCATGTTGGGCAAAAGGACTGGTACACTGACGCAAAAAATAAAAAAATCAAAGATAATTAGTAAATTATTTTATTTTAAAGTTTTTTTATCAATGTAACAAATAAAAACCTTTTTTCATCGGTATTAAACGAAACTGCGTTATTTTGTGGTAAGTAGTATTTTTTTCAGTGGGTTTAGCAATCGTCTCCGAAAATAATAAGTTTTAAATGCGAAACACGTTTTAAAAAAATTAAAGGCAGTTATTTCATTTTCTTCTAATTTTTTTACTTCCCTTTTGTATTTCATATCAAAGACAGTCGTTCTTACGTTTTCGCCCCTCAAATAATGTGAGTTTATATTTTAATCCTTGCCATCTGGCTTCAAGGCAAACCGTTTTTTCGTCCAACTCTAGTATTAGAACGCCTGTTCCAGCCCTCTAATGCATTATTAGTCCTGTGCCTTTGTTTGTAACAGCTGATTTTTTCCAGTTTCATTTTAACAATCCACTGTTTGTAAAAATAATTAATGAATTAAGAAATGCAATCTGATCCTTTTTGTTGTGCTTCCTCAGCAATTTTAGCCCACACTTCATGAATGTATGTTGAAGGAAGCAGTGGAAGGTTTGCAGATAATCTTGTTATCTCTCTTCCCTCTTTGGTATTAGTCACATTCAATTTGACCGACTTTCGCCTTATTAAAAAGATATTTGAGAATTTGATAGACATGAATTGATTGACATTTCACTTAATACCTATATGAATTTTACTTTTCTATAAGTGGCCAGTACTAACGAAGCGAGTAACTTTTATAATAAGGAAAACAAAGGAGTATTTATCTGAAGTACTGTTAGTGGAGTACTTGAACAATACACCATACAATATAAGGAATTTTTATTTTGTGCGCTAGAATGTACATTATAGCATAGGCAAGCCCTTTTGCCCAACATGCCGTTTTGTCATTACGGTCGTTCTACTAATATGACGATTTTCAATTTAAGACGTTTCACTAGTAGGTCGTTTTGCTTTTGTGTCGTTCGTCCCAGAAAGACATTTTACTAAATTGTCCTTGTGATACGAAGGGAAATATTGTATAGCAGATGTATAGTTACACAATGGGTATTCTCTGTCAAACTATTTAAGTTTGACATTAAAAAGAAAGGGACAAGACACTGTCGGCCTTACCACAAACGATTTTAAAACACTGTTCAACAAGTGTTTAACTTACAACTCTGTTGAAATGTGATGCTGTCACTTTTATAACAATATTGTTTGAAAGAGACTTAAACAGTGTCTTAATTAGTATTAAGACACTGTTAAAGTCCCCACACACACACACAGTTATAGTATCGACCTTACCACAAAAGACTTTAAGTGATTTAAAATGTTTTTAAGTGTTTTAAAATGTTTTGTGGTAAGGTCGTGTATAACATACATCTGCTATACAGTCTTTATTAGTAAGGGCGTACATGTTTAATCACTGTGGCACATTACGAGTCTCAAAGTTACTCTACGTTTAAACGAGCGAGTTCAAAAGTGTGGACCAAACTTTTATTGCTAATTTAATGAAATACAGAAAAGTCTTGAATGTTACTGAATTCTCGTACGACTAATCATCAAAGTTAAACATCGTTTATTTATTTTGTTATTTGGCCGATTGCGTAACCGCATTCCAATATTACAACGCAACTATCCATTGTGACTACGCGACTTAAAAAAATAACAAAGCATTCGCAGCTGCCACAGAGATATATTAGCGATTTAATAGACTGCGTACAAGTAAATAATAAATTACACGAAATGAAACGCATTCATTAGAAATGCCTGAAATATATGTAAGGTTAGATATATCCAGAAAAGACATGGGATTAACTACGTGATATTATACTTTTTTACAACGAGTCCCTCGACTGCTCGCTGGTACTAAGTTATATGACATCAGCTTTGATGATTTGAGGATTAATATGTTATGCCCTCCTAGCATGACCAACGAAATGCGATATGATATAGCGATTTATCATATTTAACTGTCAAAAGACAAAAGAATTTTGACAGTTGTGTCGATAAAACGCTGTCTCATTTAGATATCGTGTTTCGTCGGACAGGCAGGCAGACATGGTATTTGAGATATTTGTACTTTTTACTATTGCTATAAAATCGTATAGCAGTTTAGAGGTGACGGACGATTTCCTCATTATAAAATGCTATTCAATTATGGGTTTTATTAGAAATGAAAATGTTTTGCTCAAACGATTCTAGTGATAAATTGTTGTGTTAGTTAACCCTCAATTCATCTAAATATAAAATTTCGTAATGTTATAAACACCCGATTACCTATTATTCTTTTCTAAACATATTTAAGAATTAACAAGAAAACTAAGATTCTAAAAATCACAAATATTCAAACAAATTATCTACTTTCAATGAATAAACGGGTTATTCTTAGTAAAAAGAATTGTTTTAAATTAAATCTGACAAATATTGTTTAAAGCAAGGATTTTAATTAGCTTGCTGCAAGCAATATTTAAACTTAACTTTGGATCTAACGCGTCTAAAAATGTCTCAAGTAATGGATTTATCTACAAATTAAATATTTTCTTTATGTAACATACACTGGATGATTTTTATGTGTTTAGTTCAAAACTACATAATGTGCACATTCGATACCTTACGTCTGCGATTGGGTTCAACTCAACACGCTTCTTGTCTTTACCCAGGATCTGTCGTGGATATTTACTGGTTGAGTAAACAACACACTGGTCAACACACTGGTCAACACACTACGCTACCATCACTATACCACTGAGATTCGTCCATAGATTATTTTTTGATAATTTCATTTATCGACTAGTTAGCATAACGGAAAACAATACTTAGGTACATATATTATATATAAATAAAACTAAGTTGGGTTATTTACACCATTTATAATGGTTGGACTGATTTGGTTTAAAGAAGAATGGCAAGGGTCCATGTATTTTCAGAACCACATAAAGGCTTAGCGTGCCAAGAAGTAAATAGCATGATTTTAATCCTCTATTAAAGCCTAATAAATTATGTAATCGTAAGATACACTTTAAAGCTGGGGATAAAAAGTTGATTTTAAAACCTAACCTCAAAACAGCACCTAGTGGTAGGCAATCATTTCTTTGGTTTGGTAATACCTAACCTACACAGAATGATTTTTATTTATAAGCTTTAGGTGAGGCTGGTTATGAAATCTATAATTATTTAGTCATTAGACCGTAATAGACAATAGCATATACCTACAACCCATCTATCACTATTGACCTGAAACATAGTATAATAACGATAGGTAAGTAAATCGACATTCAACTGCCAAAGTACAATAGTTTATTGCAATAACAGATATCATATCGTGCTTTAGTACTATGGACATCCTAGGGGGGGACTGACATACCTACCATCAGGGGCTCTATCCACCGCAGCGGCGGTATCGGCTAAAAACATTAAAGTTCATGCTAACTGTGTTTTGACAGATGTATGTGACACATTGCTACTTCATTTTGGCACAAACAAAAACTTACCAAAGAAAAGTAGCAATGTATCACATACATCTGTCAAAACACAGTTAACATGAACTAACATGAACATGTTTTTTGGCGATACCGCCGCTGCGGCGGATAGAGCCCCTGATGGTAGGTATGTCAGTCCCCCCTAGGATGTCCACAGTACTAAAGCACGATATGATATCTGCGGCGGTATCGGCTAAATACATTGAAGTTCATGTTAACTGTGATGTGACAGATATAAGTTTGCTACTTTTCTTTGGTAAGTTTTTATTTGTGCCAAAACAAAGTAGCAATGTATCACATACATCTGTCAAAACACAGTTAACATTAACTTCAATGTTTTTAGCCGATACCGCCGCAGGTATAGATGATCGAAGCCTACCTTTTTATACTGTTGACAGTAATGAATAGGTACACTTACACCTATTAAAAAGTAGATTTTCTTTTAGTCGAAATAATCGATTTGTAATGAATCGGTTATTCTACTTGGGCAACACAGACTTAATAACATTGCCGTTCCTATACTGCTGTCATGTTGGCTTTACTGGAATATATTTACCTGATTGGTCCGCTGTCTTTTTTTTCTAGAGGGGCCAATATAACAGTAATAAACTAAACCTCACAAAAGCGTTTTGTTTCAGAACAATTGCGTTTTGTTTCTAGCTAAGAAGAATATTCCAATCATCTTTTTCTAAATGTTGCCTTCTTCTTTACGAACACTTTAAATTGAAAAATAACCACCAAATTATGACCTTTAAATCTCATAAGGTTTGAATTGGGCACGCTCAGTATTTATGAATTTGAAAAATGGTTCCCAGTTTGCCATTCTCCTTTGGCTGTCCCCTTAGTATGACCACAGAAACATGATGTGTATGATATGTACGATATGATATGTTTTTTAGCATCATGTAGGGCTTCAGAATGCAAAGAATGCTGAATAAGAAAGCAATTATTTACAGTTTATTACAAATTACGCAATTACATTAAAATATCAATGTTTTACATTCCAGTACAACAAGGTTATGTCAATTTAATGCTCTGAATATCGTTCTTTTTTTGTTTAAGAAAAATAAAACTATTCGTATGAATGCAAAGAGGTTTTATATCTCTTTGCAATGAGGTTTGTACATTTTATAAAAGAGACTCAATATAAAACGTATACAATCATACCAAAGCTATGAAATATTATTTATTAATATACACGTAAATTATAATTAATACTAAATAGGCTTACTTAATATAATATAGGCTAAAAATCATTTTACTTAAGATTTTTTTGTTTTAAAAGTTATTAATGTTGCGGTTAGATTCTTTAGTTTAAAAGATTGCTAATGATTTCGATTTTACCTTGTATATATAATTAATGTATTATTAAAGAATATTTTTTGATTTCAATAGTCTCGCGTAGGATTCTGGTTATGAATCTTTGTTTTTTGGCAAGGATTTGTGGTTTATCAAATCTAATGTAATGGTTGGGTCCCTTTGATGCATGTTCACACACTGCAGACTTGTTATCGCGCCTATGCTTCATGTCAGCTACATGTTCTTTAATATGCGTCACTATACTTCTCTTTGTTTGTCCGATGTAAGAGAGCCCACAGTCACAATCTAGTTTGTAGATGTCTGCATCTTGAAAGGGGATGTTGCACTTGACAGGTTGTGAGATTTGGTTTATCTTCTTCGGCGGCTGGAAGGAGGTCTTGATGGACGCACGCTTCAGAATACCACCAATCTTGTCAGTGACACCTTTCATGTACGGTAGGATGGCAGGACGTCGTTCTACTGTGGCTGGTTTGACACGGGTTCTGTGATGAAGGCGTGGTACTGGCAGTTTGTTGCTACGCAGTACGTGCTTGACATGCTGAAGCTCAGCTGTCAGATGTTGTCGGTTATAGATTCCGCGTGCTCTCTGAGACAATGATTTTCCTACGGTAGTTAACTGTAAAGGATGGTGATGGGATTCACCACTGAGGTACTTATCTGTATGTGTTGCTTTTCGATACACAGTGTGGCTCGAGGTTCGATCAGAATTCCTGATGATAAGAATGTCTAGGAAGGCTAGTTTATTATGTGCCTCTAACTCCATAGTGAATTGAATGTTATGATCGATGGAGTTAAGGTGGTTCAAGAGAGCAGGAACACTATCTCTGGGTAGTATTGTGAAAGTGTCATCTACGTACCGTTTGTAGAACCGGGGAGACACGGGTGCTGTGTTTAGTGCTTTCTCCTCAAAATCCTCCATGAAGATGTCAGCGACAACGGGGGATACAGGAGAGCCCATAGCTACCCCGTCTACTTGTAGATAGAATTCTTCATTCCACAAGAGATAGCCGGATGTTAGGCAGTGTTCTAGAAGTTCTGCGTACTCAATTGGTGTTAACGCATCACGGCCGCCGGGGGGGCGGGGGCGGGGGCGGGGGCGGGGGCGGGGGGCGCGGCGAGCACCGGTCGCCATTCGTTCATCGCTGCGTCGGTCGCCGCTCACACCTTCACTCCTTTCGCTCGGCCATTTTACCGGCGACACCGTAGCATACAAACTAATCTCACATTTTCATTTGCATTATACCTACCACCATCTTAGATTACTGGTAGGCATGTGAATAAGGACTAAACATCAAAACTGACCATAATTTCATCATCAGTAAGATTTAGATGTTGTATCTCACTAACGAATCGGTAGGAATCCTTCACATAAGCTGTTGTGTAACATGTCGAGCCAATTTGTAAGTTGGTGAGTCAATTTGGCTGACAATGGGACGTAGCGGAGCGTTGTCTTTGTGTATCTTGGGCAACCCATACAGTTTTGGTGGTTTGGGGCAGGATGGAACAAGGTAATTGACGTCTAGATTCAACGTTTCAGAATGTTTTTTGATGAGCTCACTAGTTTTCTTAAGAATCTTGGTGGTTTGATCATTTTTGACGTGTTTGTAGGTTTTCTCATCATCTAAAAGTTGTTGTATTTTATCATTGTAATCTGACGTGTCCATCACAACCGTTGCGTTACCCTTATCTGCATGGAAAATAGTAAGTTCTGACTGGCTGCGCAGGTTCTTCAGCGCTGTATATTCATCATGAGGGAGGTTGAGTTTGAGCAACTTGCTACGCCGTAAGACGGATAAAATATGTTCACGTATAAAATTATAAAAATGGATTTTTTTTGACATATACCCTATTTTATCAAAAATAATATTCCAATAATTAATATATTAAATTACCTATTAAAATTTTTCTTACCACATGTCATTTTTAGTTGCAAATGATATTAACGTGGATATAAATGTGACAAAACTTTTATGCATAAGCAATTTGCAAAATAATACTAAAAAACTGACTATCTTACCTCTAACTGTTAGTTGAAACACAACAATGGCTACATTTCAATACACTAATCACTAATTTATCAATCACCACAGACTACTTTATCTTTAAATACAGTGGCATTTCATAATAGCCAACAGTTGCACCTAATTGACATTAATAAATTATTGAATAATTTTTATTTGACAAAAGATAAATATTATCTGCCTTCTTCTTTTAGAAGACAAATAGCAGTATCGCTATCTTTTTATTTAAAACAACTAGCCAATAATCTGGCTAGAAAAACATCTGCTTCTATTGAGCAGTTAAGTTTTGACATGTGTAATTCTACTTTGGAATCTGTTCCAAATAATATTATATTACATGATGCTAGTAATAATTTACTACATTTAAATTACCACTTGAGACAATAGAGGCGTCCTCTAGCGTTGAGCCGAGAACAGAAAAGCCAAACTGTCTGAGAACTGTACACCAAAATATGCAAGGCTTTTCTGGCAAAGATTTAGAAATAAGCTTATTTTTAAATTCTGAAGATATTGATGTGTTATGTGTTACTGAGCATTGGTTGAAAGAGCACGAACTAATTTTAAGTTTGGATAATTATAGAATTGTTAGCTCACTTAGTAGAAAATTTGCTATAAGAGGGGGTTCACTTATTATTCTACACAATAGCTTACAATATAAAGAGCGCAAAGATGTAGTTTCCCTCTCAATTGAACGAACCATCGAGTTGTCTTGTGTGGAACTTGATCAAATAATTATAGTATGTGCTTATAGACCCCCCAATTCGAATTACTCTGAGTTTGAGTCCACTATGGAGGAAGTCCTAAAAGTAACATGCAGGAAGAATAAAAGAGTCGCGATTTGTGGGGATTTTAACGTCGACATTTTAGATCCTAAATTGTCACAGCTCTCGAGTAGGTTCATAAACCTATTTAAATCTTTTAATTTGCTACATACTTTTAATGAACCAACACGAATCACACCCACTTCGGCAACCTGCTTAGATAATATTTTCTCCAACTGTAATGTACGCACAGCAGCACGTCAGGTTATACAGTTAAACTGCGAAAACAGCTTTTATTACGTAGGGCATAAAGGCGGTCTCAAGGTCAACATGTATAGTCTGAGGTGCCGTCGTGTGTACTTGAAAAATCGATTTTAAATTGTATTAAATCCGACCACAGTGGACAGTTAGCATCTATTGAGCACCATCATGTTCTGCCTAAACGGGAAATAATGTGTAGGCCAATAAGGAAACACTGTATTAAAAAATTCAGAACTAATGTCACAAGTAAAATTGAAACTTTACCAGAGCCAAATTTTGAGGCTAATAACTTATATAATCACTTATTTAGTATAGTCCAAGATGAATTTAGTCAAACTTTTAAACAAAAAGTGATCAAATGTAACGATAATAGAAAATTTAGTGACTGGGCCACACCCGGTATATATATAAGCAGAAGGAGGCTATACGATCTTTATGCAGAAAAAGCCACTTCCTGTGATTCAAACTTCATTGAATTTGTCAAGAAGTATTCACAAACATTCAAGGAAGTTTGTATCCTAGCAAAGTCCAAGTATTTCTCGAATCAGATTAAATCAGCTGACAATAAAATTAAGGCTACTTGGAATATTATTAACAAAGAAACAGGCAAAACAAAATCCAGTGTAAATTCCTTCTGTTTAAAAATTGGTGATCAAACATTTAAATCTGACGATGAGGTCGCTGGAGTCTTTGAAAAATTTTTTGCTCGAATACCAATAGAAACTACCCGTACTTTTAGTGCTTGTTCCAACATCGCTATCTCCCTTTTAGAGTCAAGTGTTGATAAATGCAAGGAAACCTTCTCTTTTAAATATATAAGTAGTGAAGATATAATTAAAGCATTTAAATCAATTAACGTCAAAAAAACAGAAGATCTCTGGGGCATGTCAACAAGCATCATTAAATCAATAATTGATATACTAGCCCCTTACTTGGCTTTCATTTTTAACAAATGTATTGATGAAGGGATATTCCCTGACTTAATGAAAAATAGTAAATTGATTCCTCTTTTTAAGTCTGGTAATAAAACTGACCCAGCTAACTTTAGACCAATATCTATACTGCCAGCACTTAGTAAAATATTTGAAAAAATTATATATTTTCAATTATTAGATTACTTTACATCAAATAATATACTTCATAAAAATCAGTTTGGATTTTCCAAAGGTAAAAGTACTACTGATGCTGGAATTGCTCTTCTCAAACATATCCTTGATGCTTGGGAGGGAAAGCAAGATGTGATTGGTATTTTTTGTGACCTTTCTAAGGCATTCGATTGCGTTGATCACCAAACACTATTAAAGAAGCTAGAACATTATGGTGTCTCTGTTAAATCAGTTAGTCTTATGAAATCTTATTTGTACAATAGAACCCAGAAAGTAGTGATTAATAGAACTGAATCTACTGGAGCCCCCATCAATATGGGCGTGCCACAGGGATCAATATTGGGCCCTTTGCTGTTTTTAATTTATATAAATGACCTTCCTAACTACGCGAATAATTTATGTGAGACAGTGCTATTTGCGGATGATACTTCTTTAGTTTTCAAAGTCAACAGAGGTAATAACTGTTCTGACGAAGTAAATAGCGCTCTCTCTAAAGTTTCATACTGGTTTAATAGTAATAATTTAGCACTCAACCCCAAAAAAACTAAATGTGTTAAATTTTCATTACCGAATGTTGAGCACGTCGAATTGAATATTAATCTGAATGACGTTGAAGTTGAGTTTACGGAGAGTACAAAATTTCTAGGTATTACACTAGATTCACGACTGCAATGGGATCCTCATATTGAAGCTTTGTCAAGTAGACTTAGTTCTGCGGCCTTCGCCGTTAAGAAAATAAGACTTTTAACTGATATTGAAACAACAAGGTTGGTATATTTTAGTTATTTTCACAGTGTAATGTCTTATGGGCTACTATTGTGGGGCTCGGCTGCCAACATTCAAAATATTTTTATACTTCAAAAAAGAGCTGTTCGTGCCATATATAATCTTCGTCGAAGAGATTCCCTGAGAGAATTGTTTAAAGAAATAAATATACTAACTTTGGCTGGCCAATACATATATGAAAATTTACTATGTGTAAGGAAACACTATGATTCATTTGCTAAGAACAGCGATAATCACCATATTAATACAAGGAATAAAGATAAACTTGCCGTTCCAAGATTTAGGCTTGCAAAAACTAGAGGTTCATTTATGGGGAAACGCATAACCTTGTTTAATAAAGTTCCACAACAAGTGATTGATCTACCTTTGCATGAATTTAAAAATCATGTCAAAAAGACGCTCATGGGTAAAGGTTATTATAAAGTAGACGATTATTTGAAAGACCGGAATGCGTGGAAATGATGTAACACAATAACTCGCTAGTAAGTACTTTATTGTTAATAACCTGTTGTATTTTTTTGTATTTGGTAACGATATATTTAAGTTTGTAAATATCGTTACTTATTTCTGTTAAAGCTGATAAGTTTCTTGCGCCTGTTCTTCTTGTCAGTTAAAAAAGTCTGGAACAGGTGGTAGAAAAATATAGACGATTCAAAAGCGCTTAATTACTAAGTTTATTTGAATAAAGCAATTTTTTACTTTACTTTTAGTTTACTAAATTTACCCATAAATTGTAATTCAATTTAACATTTTATTCTTATCATAGTTAAATTCTACTCTATGTTGGAATGCACCCATTGTTAAATTATTGTTATAGCAACAAACTTACAACCATTTTCAACATTACTATGAAGTCTCACAACGTCCCAACTGCCAATCACACGTAATATGTAAAACAAACAAACCAATAACAAAGCTCTATTTCAACACAGTGCGTTCGCATAGGCAAGAGTCGTCTAAGTATTGTTCTTAAATACAGGTATTAGGTTAGATGGAAATGTAGAAGCGAAGACTTCTAGCTCTTATAAATAAAAGATTAAAATAACTTTTCTTATTTATTTCGAATATAGGTATTAATATAACTTGTAGCCAAAAGGGCACAGCCTAGCTTCTCGACTCCTAAACAAAAGCTAGAGAACTATCGTTCGCATTTGAAAATATAATAAAAATATTTTTTATCTTTAGTCTGTAACCAAAAAGTTACAGAACCCAAATAGTTTACATACGATGCCAAATCATTACAGTAGCTAACCGGGCAAATTTGAAACAAGCCCTGATACCAACCAAACCGAGTAGAAATGTCCCCTTCGGAATCGAACCCAAGACACCTGCGTCTCACACGGGTGGGCGAACCACTACACCAGAGAGACGGTAAGGTAATTTAATATCAAACTGGGTAATGGTGAAAAAAAACCAAATCATTCTAAAATTACGCCTGAATTCCTAATAACCCAAGCGCTATTTATATCGGTGCAGTTACCTGATCTCGCTCGCGTTTTTGAAGAAGCCGGGCGAGACGGCGAAGTTGTTGTTCTGGCGCACCAGCTGCTCCACGCCGTAGCTCTTGGCCAAGAACTGCTCCATCTTTACGGAGGGGCCGTCGATCGCCAGCTCCTGCACATTCGCCCCCATATCCTGGAATCGCAGGTAAATAAAAGTATAGTGTGAACTGTGCGAATTCGTGACTCATTAACATAACACCATACTAAAATATAACATAAAAGCAAAAGGCAACACAAAAGGTACACACAACGCCACCTCAGACTACACATGTTGACCGCAGTTATGCCCTACGTAATAAAAACTGTTTTCGCAGTTTAACTGTATAACCTGACGTGCTGTCGTGTGTACAAGAGACCAAAATCAATTTGGGCTGAGAGTGCCGACTTTGAATCACAAACATAGGCCCGTATTTATAAACCGCTCTCAACGTTGAGAGCTATCTTGAGATCATATCTGAAGTACTGTTTCTATAAGGCGCCATCTCCACGAGCGAGAGAATCGCGGCGATATTATCATCGTGCCACGTATTTCTATATACTCTCTATGAATGCGGCTCCACACGGCGATGTTATCGAGGCGATGCGACGATAGAAGAAGCGCTTACTCGTCGCGATTCTCTCGCCGGTGGAGACAGCGCCTAAGAAGTGCATCTCAAGTCTTATCTTAAGATAGCTCTCAACGTTGAGAGCTGTTTATAAATACGAGCCATAGACTACTGAGCGCAGTGAGTGATTTAAAGGCACGAGGCAGAACAAAAATTTGGTCTTGTGTTAAACATACAACTTTTCACCTCTACCAGCGAGAAAAGTGTTATAGGTATTTTCGTCATCATTTTCAACATTAGAAACAAATTCTCTAGACTCTTTTAGAGTTAGACAACTATCTTCATCGCTGGACGCACACATTTTTTGTAATATATCGCAAAAATAGTTCGATCAAACCTATGCTGAAAAAAAATATTCATAGAGTAAAGTAGATTCCCGTCGTTTTGTTTTACATTACGTTGTGGTTTTTATCTTATATATTAATTTCCCATCTTATTCATTTATTTACAATCATAAAACACTAATTTGTTATATATTTTCATGAATTTTTCTTATTTTATATTTATTTCATACATGCGACCTCATTTATATTTAACCTCATTAATAATCAACCTTTTTTTGACAATCCTTGTTTAAAACTCCTTGGTATATCCATGCTTTTTTAACCGACTTCAAAAAAGGAGGAGGTTCTATGTTCGTCTGTTTATTTGTTTTATTTTAAGTATGTCCACAGATTACTCAAAAACGGCAGAACCGATTGACATGATTCAAACGTTACTTTATCAGGCTTGTTTCCAAATTGGTCCCATTTTTTGAAAATTTGGAATTAGTCCTGTAGTTTTTGTGTAATCCTGAAAATACTGTAATTTTTAAGGTAATCTTTGCACGAGTTCTTACGGATCTTCAGACACAACTTCTTTGTTTATGAACCGATTTAGATGATTCTTGTTTTGTTAGAAAGGGGATAGTTTAAGGGTGTTCTAATTTTAATTTCATTGACATTGTACCTTGGACTTCGAAGATACACAAGAGAACCCTTCAAAATCAAATAGGATAGTGTATTAGTGATTACACTACGGTATTGAAAGGTTTCGCATCAAGCATTTTTATTGTCACTGTTAGGGCTGGATACAAGCCTTACTTATGGGCTAATGAATAGGATGGACCATAATCCACCGCGCGGGCCCAATTTTAATTTATATAAACTTTTATCGTGGTTTCTCTTTCTCAATTTTATTTGTTAATTCTTAAAGCCCCACCCGACTTTATAGGACGTTTTTAATATTAGATATGCGTACCTACTTGAATAGTAATTATGCAAATTTGAATATTATTTCTTGATTTTTAGAGCTGTCGCTTTTTAAGCTGTTTTTATAGCAATTTTTTTAAGGTTTTTTGAAGGAGGTTTTTCTTTTTAATTTTTAATATTTTTTATACTTTTTAATCCATGTCCGGCAACATAAAGCAATTCTATCTATCCTTTTCTCACATATAAATTTTACAAGTCTCATTCTTTTCACTCTATTTCTATTTTCTTTCAAAAGGAGGTATCTATTAGAAATTTAAAAAATAACTTTGCTTCTCGCGCAGTTTTTTACGCTCCAAAAGTACCTTTTTCGTGCTAGAGAGGCGAAAAAGTTTTTATTAAGTCGTATTTAAAAATATAGCTAATTTAAGAAATATTAGGTTGATATTCGCTAGCATCACAAATGCCGTCGCGTTAGCTAATTGGCCGTTAGGAGGCTGTATATGTCTTGCCGCTCTGTCGCTCGCACATTTCATGTTTTCTAAAAACATCTTAAATCTGAGTGTGTCATAAAAAAAATATCCTCTTATTCAAAGGAAAATAAGATTACGGACATTTCAAACTACGGATATTAAACTTAAAATATCTTTTTGTACTTCTACAACAGAAAACTGAAGCTTGTTGAAGTACAAAAAAATATGTTGAAATGTCCGTATTTTTATTCTGTATCGAATAAATAGATCTCATTTTGTAATTATGCACTCAGACTTGAGAAAGCTTGAAATGTGCGAGCGAAAGAGCGGCAGAACGTATACGGCCTCGCTAGGAGTGTTGACGAAATACCGAATTTCGTACAAACTTTCAAGTTATTATTTTTCAAAACGAATGAACCGATTTTAATGAAACTTCATACACATACGCAGAATACAATAGTATATTATTTAGTATAACAGTGTTACAGCTAAATTAGACCGATTTTAAATTTTCCATAGAAAAATAAATTTTCAACTATCTTTTTTAAAATACATCATTTGAAAAATTTTCTTGACAACTTTTAAGACCCATGTATTCTGCTTATGCGTATGAAGTTTCATTAAAAATCGGTTCTTTAGTTTCGAAAAATAAGTACTTGGAATTTTGTATGTAATACCGTTTTTCAAGTCGGATGTATATAATACCTGCAGCATATAGTCGAACAGGTGTCGGCCGTGTCCGTGCCGCTGCCGGTCGCGCGTCACGTAGAAGTCGAGCACGCACAGCGGCTCCACCTCGCACACCTTGTCGCGCGAGTCGAACAGGAACAGGTGCTTGCGCCCAACCTTCAGCAGCCCTATCACCTCGCCCTTGCCCCTGGAAAGTGCCAGAAATATACCATGTAAAGCGGTTGCCACGATATCCGAGGCACGGCAATAATATCTATACAGTATTGTGACTCGGCCCTGTCCTCGAAATAATCACCTACAGCCGCGCGGTACGCCAGCACGCGATAGGGCCGTCCGCCTACAGTATTTTAATTTCATCCAGTTACCTACTTGAGTTTCATTTTGTGGTTGAACGTTAAACATATAATTTAAGAATCCATATAGGGTCTTCTCTTCGTCGTCTTATCTTGAAATTTATTTTTATGCAATAAAATATTTTATTATAAACAGCACAATATAGTTTATAATTGCAATTTGCCATAGTAAGTATTTGTATTTCAACTTAATATTCACAAATCACTTACAAAACTATCACACCGTTCATTCCGTCACTGCGGCGCCCGCCGGCGCATTCGCGACTGTAGTGTCGGGAGTATACCGAGATCAGAGGCGCGTAGGTATGGTTCCGACCATTTGGATAAAGACAGAATACTGATAGATATTATTACCTTGATCCAAGGTAAGAGATCGCTTCGCAGTTCGCGGTTTTTATCAAAAATTACATGAACAAAATTCGTGAAGGGTAGTGGACTGGGTACCGAAAACAGTGTACGTAACTGACGGCAAATGCGGGAGGCACACAATGCTGTGGCTACACTGTTTATACCCCACACTACACACAAAAGACAGAGCTAACAATTTCTTTCATGTTTTAGTTTTTGTCTCATCTACAAGTTTCAAACGGAATCGTAGGTAACCAACCATTCTTTTTTATCTAACAAGAAAGACGGAGCTTACACCGAACCAACACCGAGCACGACCAAGAGCAAATAATTATAGGTATTGTTTGAGATACGTGCAATCGAATACATGTACTCACAAATTAGTCTTAGAACCTAGGCTTAAACAAAGTACTAATAACATACAAACGCAAGGACCACTTAGGCATAACCTACAACACTAGCCGAGGTCACAAGCACTTCGAACGAACAAAACAATGAGCGGAAAAACGAATCATCCGAACAATAAGAATGAGAGCGAGGACACGACATGTCACTTGTATTTATATCAAAAATACTTTATATGCTTAACTAACAACAAAGAGGAATAAATATAGGTTTTTATTAAATGCCAATAATACCAAGGCCACTGCTGCTGTCGTTTTTATTAAATGCCAATAATACCAAGGCCACTGCTGCTGTCGTTTTTATTAAATGCCAATAATACCAAGGCCACTGCTGCTGTCGTTTTTATTAAATGCCAATAATACCAAGGCCACTGCTGCTGTCGTTTTTATTAAATGCCAATAATACCAAGGCCACTGCTGCTGTCGTTTTTATTAAATGCCAATAATACCAAGGCCACTGCTGCTGTCGTTTTTATTAAATGCCAATAATACCAAGGCCACTGCTGCTGTCGTTTTCATATCGAACTGCATTTTCTTGTCGAGGTTAAAAATGCGGCTATTCAATACTCTATGTGTTTAACATTTAACTGACACGGGAATCGAACCCACAAAAACAGGGGCAGGACTCCCGCAGTCTTTGATAGTAATTATCCAAAGAAAATTTAGCAAAAATAAAATAGCATAAAAGTACATAAACTAGTATTCAGTTGTTTGCATAGTATAATAACAATACTAAATTTTTTAATAAATCAGTAAATAGCATTCGTCCTAATTCTTAACTAAAACACCTGAATCAAGTAAGTATTATAATTTATACAGCAGTATAAGTAGGCAATCATGAAGTCGCAGTGCATATCTAAAGACGGAATAACGGATATATAAATAAATCAATTTCGCCAAGCATCATTATTATGAATGCAAAGTGTGAATGATGAATAATGGAATATTTCGCTTAGCAGCTGTGTTGTGTAAAAAAAATACGATTCAAAAGCCCCTATTTACGAATTTATTAGATTTTATTTTTGAGTGGAACCTGTGTTCGTTTTTATTTGCGTTTATATTGTTAAAAAGTTGGTGAACTAAGCGACCTCGACATCGTCGAACCGCAGCTCAATCAAATAAATGTTTTTAGAAAGCCTCTTCAAAAACATTAGCCCCATTCTTGGTGTAAAGATGTGATTTGCAATTTTTACTAAATTTTTAGGGTAAATAGTCTTTTTCATAATCTAAGATCTCTGTCAATCAATCAATTTAATCTAATTGGATATTCATAGTTCCTTGTTATTTAAGATCCTTTAATCTGAAGTATTTTTTACTGAGCGTTTACCTTTGAACCGTTTTAAGGCAAAGGCATACAGAAAGAAAAGGGTCACAGTATAAGTACCAAAGTCTAGGGGTCGTAATTTGGGAATCTACGCAACATCTGCCAGTCATGGGGTCATTCATCACTTTTGTTCAATATTATTAAAAGCCGTAGGAGAATACGCCGGAATGAACCGACCGCGGCAAGTGGGTGTGATTATATATAATTATGCCAACCCAGAGCGATACCGCTCGTGGGTCATGGCAATCCACCTTGTTTCAATTATGTGAACTCGGACAGATCAGCAACTCTATACGAACACCCTCGATAGAATTACAAACAATACAAAACATCGAACAGGTCTGATAAATCGAGCATTTGTGCAGCCAGCAACCCATCAAATGTAATATAGGTAAATATACTATAGATGCATGATCAAAAAAAAGTCAAATCATCTAATGTGCCAATATAAATAATATACTGAGACAGATTTAATAGAGAAATACATATAAATTAAGTTATCTGTGCACAGAGAATTTAGGCTGGCCCAAGACCTACCGGTTTCAATTCTTTGCTTTGCTGTTCTAGTAGAACAGGGGGCCGTAACGCATCGAACTTCGGAAAGTCTGCCGGGCTTCAAAATCAAACAGATAAATCGAAGTAAGAAGTTTCGTATTGTAGTTATTTAGAAGATATCGATGTTCGTGTGACATCATACCCTGTTCAACTAAAACAGCAAAGCAAAGAAATGAAACCGGTAGGTCTGGGGCCAGCCTTAACATGGTGGTCCGAATAAACTATGAATTCATTTTCTTGTCAAGGGAATGGCCAAGCGAAGAATTGTTATTTTTGCGTCGAGGCCCGAGGGTGCGGTTCCCGCGAGTAGGTGTGGAAACACACGGTTCATTTGTTTGTTGAACTTGGTATGCGATATGGCGTGACGAGAACTTGGTAGTTATTTAGACATTAGAGCTCGATCGATGCAAGCAAAAGGTATAAGGCGACGCTTGGACCGTGTCGACTGTCTCGTTCAAACTCTCGTAAATTATAGGCATATTGAAATGTGTGTTTAGACTAATCTACTAAGATAATTTAGAGACTTAAATCGGTCAGGTTTGCCGGTAAAATTCAAATCTCTGTTTTAAAAGATGTTTCTTCGATATTTTTTTCTTTATTAAAAAAGTTAACGAATCGTGTTTCCGCAACTGACAAAATGAAGTCAATTAAATAAATAATCAGGCTATCAAATATCACTTTCAATGTTTTATAATTGATGAGAAAAATTAGAGAACTCTGCCACCAAAATGTTCAGTGCATCGCCTTAATATGGTGTTTAATTTCTTTTACATCGTTTTAATAAATATTTCAATTTTCATTAATACATTTCAGTAATGTCAGAAAAGAGTTACTGTTTATTTTTAATACCTAGAATCTAAGTCCTGTATACATAGTAGCAGCTGCCAATGATCATAATAACAATAATAATAAATTATTTATCAGGCAGGGCCATTATAAAAAAAACATATACGTAGAAGCAGCTATACAATTTTTATTGAACAAAATTGATATTTAGGCAAAGAAATATTTGTATGCGTCGATATAAACCAAAATAGTATAATAGTAGTACTGCCTACACAAAAGTTCAATACGGAACATACGAAAGTGAAATATTATAATAAGTAATAAAATATTTTGTTAATACAATCAAAACAGTCGAGCTGTCTATCATAAGTAGTCATAATAACGAGTTATATCAGAAATAGACATATATATCATATATCTGTTGTAAACGAGTACGCTTCATCGACCTTTTCGTAGTACCAGCGCGACACAGCTGGTCGCCCCGTGGATGGTTATCAAAAATTGTAATGTTCCGGCAATTTATTAGAGGTAAGATAGCCATAGTTCCACAGTGGTGAGGATTTCGAGTGTAGTGCGCTTACACTTTCAGCCTTATTGTCACCTAACATCAGGTGAGGTGCAGTCCAAGCACTATCCCGTTGTAAATAAAGAAATATCAGAAAAAGGTATCGTAATACCAGTTCTTTGATATCGGAAGTAACTAATTTATTCACTTCTACTTCGCATAGATGGCTCCGGAGCCAACCGGAACCAGTAGTCAATTGATCTAATGGAATCTCCACGTGGACAGGCCCGGCCTGCAGGATCGAGCGTGGGCCGAGGCCTTCAGGCCAAATTTATAAGGTTGTAGGGAGAGTCGCGGCCTCCGGAGGCCCAGCCTTTCGTTCGGCTTCGTTCGATCCGGGCCGGGCCTGTGCATGTGGAGGGCCTATAAGAATGTATGCTCCGGCGGCGGTGCCATCTACACGAAGCCAATTTCCGAAAGTAAAAATGGCTAATTTGGAAATAATCAATTGATTTCATTGTTTCTTTGATCACCATCAACACGAGGATAAAAACTACTTAGTAGAAATATTTTATTCAAAATACCTCCCGAAATACGGCATCTTACGGCATCGCTTGTTTTACAAAAGGTAAAAAATAAGAAGAGATTAAAACCAGAACGAACAAACTATCAAGTCTCTAAAATACAAAAAAAAACAGCCCAATTTTGAATGAAAGCTTGAAACATAATACTAAAATTAGATGGTCGCATGTAGGGTGACCATGTCACATGGCGAATGAATTGATTAGTATTCAAATAAATTGTTGAATATGTCATAGCAAACATTTTTTATCGGCATGTTAAGAGCTTTATCGCATTTTGTAACTCAGATAGGCTGTCTCACTCACACTTTTGAACTTGAAACATGATAAATGACCTGACTTATTTTTGCTGAATGTTTTCTATATATTGTCAATAGTATTACGCATATTATACATACATTGTATTTGTTGAAAACTAATATTTAAAATGTAGAAAAACAATTTTTTTATTTTATTTTTTGAGGTTATTTTAACAAGAAAATAAAAAATATATCTTTGAATAAAATATACGTGAAATATTCGTGATAGTATTCTATTGACTATGTATTGAAAACATTCACCTAAAATAAATCAAGTAAAATAAATAAATCAAGACAGCTTATCTGAGCTTGAAAATGCGAACACTCTTAAGTCAATTTTGAGTTTGAGTTGAGTTCGAGTCGTGTGTTATCTTCTGAACGCACCCTGAGCGAGACGAGTGTATGAGAAAATCTATTCGTAATGGAGGTCTGTGCTCCAGCACAGCACAGCAGATAGGAAAGACATCATTAAATAAAAAACTCATGATAATACAAAATGAAAACAAAATATTGAAAATCCTGTTGTGGCAGAGGGACGTAAGTGGTGATATACTACTTGTCTACTTTACTGGTCAACTTTACAAACTTTTCTGTTTTTGGGGAGGTTCAAAAGTTCCCAGAATATCCAACAAGCTAACAATACATGGTGGCCGTGGTCGCGTTGGATTTCCACAAAAAGTGTGTGGTTCCGCTCGGCGGACGACGACGTGAGCGCACAGAACAGCGCGCCACTGACGCTTTCTGCCTCGGTTGATAGATCTCTCTGTATTTACGCTAGAAACTTTACGTAGATTTAGGCAACGTGGCAGTGCAGAACAAAAGCGTTCGGTCAACCCTACTACCTACTAAAAAAAATAAGAAAGTTTGGATGTTTGTTACTGAATTACGCAAAAATGTCTGAACGAATTTTGATATGGCACACAGCACACAGAGTGTATATAACCTGCATTAAAACAGGATACTTTCTATCCTGGTTAAAAGTTTCCTATGGATATGCCAGTGGGAATGGGTCTGCTTCTGCCTACTTGTCTTAACGTTTATTGAATTGTATGAATAGATATATATATAATTTTTTTGTAATAGCCTAGGCTGAGCCTTAAATTTTGAATTAAGCTTGACACCTGTAATTTGATTCAGTAGAAATGAGCTAATTAAATAATGTTATTTATTTATGAATCTATGTTAATGGTAACATGTATGAATACTTTGAATGTAATGTCTGGAAACGATATACATATTTGTAAATATCGTTCCTTCTAATAAAGCTGATAAGTTTTTTGCGCCCATTTTTCTTGTCAGCTAAAAGACGTCATAATGGGTGGTAGGATAAAAGAATTGACGATTTAAAAATGCTTGTTATGTGAGCTTATTTGAATAAAGAATTTTTCAATTTCAATTTCAATTTCGATATTCCGAATGTCCACGCGGACAAGGTCATGGGGGAAAGCTAGTCATATAATCTTACGAATCGAATTTATTCATACTCTATTTTTTTCTGTAACTCATAAACTTCAATTGAAAGAGCGAGAATGACAGCGTGTCATCCTCAGACGTGTCATCGCGGATGTTGCCGCGTGCTTTTGCAATCACGCTATCTTTTTCGCTCTAGCAAATAACGGTCCTGAATCCTGAAAAGGATAAAATCATGAAAAATGCAATTCAGATGTGGGTCAACCTCAGAGGGTAATTCAGTTGCCGGCAGCCCTGATGAGTGCCAGGCAAAGTTAACGAGGATGACAATAATTATCAGCGGCGACGCTTTGCCGTGCCAGGCACGCGCCCGCCGCCGCCGCCGCTATGACGGCCCCTATGACGCCGCAACCCTCGGTTTTTAACGTGATCTTTTAATCGCTCTTTTTCTTACGATTATTATACTACGCAACTGCGTGACATATGGCAATACAACTAATCAGATTTTTTAGGGATCGTGAGATGGTCGTGTATGGAAACGATTTTTTAATATTGGCTGATCTTAACATACACATTCACTACGGAAATACATATAAATCTACGTGAGAGATCTGGCTTAAGTCTCAAATCTTAGTTTACAACACATACCCCTTAGCAGCCGCATCTTTGAGCAGGTAGAGCGTGTGGCTGGGCGAGTTGCGCAGTTTCTCCCCTGTGGTGATGACCTTGTTGAGGCCCTGCGCCACCGCCGACTGCTCGCCCAGCAAATCGATGAGCTTGGACAAGCTCTCCTGCATCAACCTGCGTCAACCACATAATTTATTTGGTAGGCCTCACAACCAGCGTTATGAGGGCGGCGATAATACCAAAATTGAGCATAATTTACTCTTCTTGTTGTGTTATTCGCATTAAGACAGTATTTGTCTAGGGTTCTATTAAATAAAAAAAACAAAACTAATAATAATAATAATAAATAAATGCCTCCATATTTTTTCATACAAAACTGTAAATAGCGTTATTTTTCTTTTTTTTTATTAATACGAGTTTATTTACTGGTTTAAACCAGTGGTTCCCAATTTTTTTACATTGGTACTCCACCACAACAAAGACCTCAAACTCACGTACCTACCCCCTTTGCAGAAATGATAAATAAAAAATTAAACCAGATGTATGATTATTAAATTTTGATTTTTTGTATTGATAATTTTATTTTCATATTAAGATAAATAATATTAGAAAAAATACAAGAAGAAAACGACTCACACGTAGCACTTCAGACGTGTGTGTTGGACTTGACAAAATAATACAAAACTGTATCATCACTCTCTTTTCGCTTACAATTTTGTATTATTTCGTCAAGTACCAAAAACTAGTTGTTGCAAGAATGCTTACAATTATTCACAATAAATCTATTCATTTTTTTTTATTGTTAAAATTTACAGGACTATTTTTGTTTTAAAGTAGCTATGCAATAATATGTGTGTCAATAACTTCCATAAAATTAAATATTCATATTAAAAATAATATTTTAATTGCAAATATTATTCGTAGTTACGGGACTTCCATTAAGGATCCTACTACATTAATTTCAATAGCAAACAAGAAGGTATTTTCCAAATAAAGTAAAGAATGTTGCTGTTAATTTAAATGAGAAGAAATTTCATTGCCATTCAGTGTGCGCTGCCGTGAATGGAATTAGAACCTTGAATAGGTGTGTCGCTGACGCCATGGGCCTTGCTAAAAAACTAAGTAGATATTGGACAAATAAACTGTATTGATGCATTGTAACAGGATACTTTAGGAGAAATAGGTAACTAAAAGTGTGTAACGAACCTCACTCTCCGAACATCACCTTGAAACCCTGGGGGTATCAGGGTGTAGTTCAGTTTTGTGATGTCTTCTTTGAACATTTCGTTGACAGGCATCATCCATTCCATATTTGTACCGGTCAATATTTCTGTCAATAATGTAGAATAAAATCACAAATTATGTACCTAGTTATTGTACTAAAGTAAATAAAATGCCAGAAATCAATGAATAAAATAACCGAATCTTTTTTTTTTGTGGCAAGAGGCAATAGAGTTTGACTATTTTGCTATGTCAAGTAATGGTGGAAATAACGGCTGTTGTGCAATAACGAGTAACAATGTTGTGTTATTCTAATAACTGTTATTATAAACTGTTGTCTGTTATCCTGTTATATTGCTGTTTTGCAACACGATAATGAACGAACTAGCTAGCTACAGACAACAGCAACAGCAGGACAAACTAAACTACCCAAAATTAAGTTATTGTGCTATCGACTGTACTGTACATTTATATTGTAGTTCTTATTATAGACATTTTAAATGTTTACATTTACAGTTTATTTATAAGTTCACAATTTTTTTTTTGTAAGTACTCCACATAGCAATCAACTAACTACCTACTTAAGTTATGAAAAGAAGAAATCAATAATTGTTAATGAACTGTTTTTAATTTATGTAAGCACACTCAGCACAATTAATTACTAACCCGGTATTTTAGTTTAACTAAATAAAAGATAAGCAATTTCACGTCATGCGAATGCAACCGTAATGAATCTATCACTAATAACTATCCCTATGTATTATTTTTCTCTTTGCTAATAACTAATAACTGACAAAAACAACAGGTTGGCAACAGACAACAGGTAATTAGAATAAAAATAGGAAAATAGTGTATGCAAAATAATGCTTTAATTCGTTCTAATATAGATTAAAATCGTAAAAAGCATTGAAGTTCATGTTAACTGTGTTTCGACAGATGTATTTGATACATTGCTACTTTTCTTCGGTAAGTTTTTATTTGTGCCAAAACGAAGTAGCAATGTAAAACATATACAAGGTGTTACAAAAATACCCCTAATGCCGAATATGGTATATAGGGACCATCAAACTGAACAACTTTTACTATGGGGCCAACTCTGAAAACGTGAAAAAAAAATCAGCTGTTTCATACATTTTGATATTTTCGATTTTAATTTTTGTATGAAACAGCTGAATTTTTTTTCGCGATTTCAGAGTTGGTCCCATAGTAAAAGTTGTTCAGTTTGATGGTCCCTATATACCATATCCGGCATTAGGGGTATTTTTGTAACACCTTGTATATGTTTCAAAACACAGCTTACATGAACTTCAATGTTTTTTTTTAGCCGATACCGCTGCAGGACTGCTAATCGGTACTATGATCGTCTTAACTCAAGGCGAACGGTTAGTTTGTCTCTGGTATGCTGTCTCTAGCTGTAGACTAGTGTAGACGTAATGCGAAAACGAGTTAGCGCTATATAATTATCGCTTTTTAACTCTGTCTCAAAGAGAATATAACCACTCCGTTTCTCTGTCTGTGCCAATGAAAAATTGCAAATAAACTATTAAGCTACTGTTACACATGCTCTAAAATAGCATGCTTAAAGCCGTGCTATTGAGTATGCTCAATACGAGCATGCTTATGAACAGTTTACATTTGCTAGCAATAGGCATGCTAGTATTAAGTATGCTCCTGAATAAGGATGCTCAAAGCAAACATTCAAATACACATGCCATTTTATAGCGTGCTTGCAAACAGCTATCCGTATGGAGCTGAATAAGATCATCCTTTTGCTGGCGATGAAGCTTATATCAGCTCGTCAAAAAAAAGAAAGAGAAAGCTTTGGGTCACGGTCAATCACGGATTGGATATCTAGAAGTGTATAAGTAATCGATACTAGCATGCTCAATAAGCAAACCTGTTTAGACGTGCTTAAAGCACGCCCCCTTCCACCCACGCTGCAGGTAGCATGCTCAAAAATCGCACGCCTGTTGATTTTTAAGCAAACTTGAAATGAGCTTGCTAATTTTGAGCAACATTCCGACACGCATGCTAGTAAGTAGCAACTGCTCAATATAAGCATGCTTTCATGCTTGAAATGAGCATGTGTAACAGTACAATTACAATTTCATATTTTTACCTATAGGTAATCATTTATAATATAATATAAGATTATGAACAGACGTCGAAGTTCACTTGAAAAAAAGTTAGTGAAAAAGATAATTAAATCAGGTCTTTTAAAATTTTGTTTGAAACGCAAATGCCGGCTAGGTATTTCGCTCTCTTGGTTGTGTTTAAGTGCTCATCTACCTCTAATAAAAAACAGAACTTATTAAGTATTTCAGTTTTTTATTTTCAATTTCATTGCACAAATCATTTTTTTCTTTATTTGATTATTATTATTCATAATAACATAAAATGCGATAGGTAAATTACTTATTTATGGGATCTCCCCATTTATTTATTTTATTTTAGTGAATTCGAAACATATATTTTTTTTTGTATGTAGGTACACCGATTACACTGGCGTTGGTGTGCCGATTTTAATAATTATTTTTTGTTCGATTGGATATACTTTCAATTTGGCCCTATATAAGTTTCATTGAGATCCGACGATAATCTTCGGAGATATGGGGCGTAATGTCATGGGAGTCATGAATAATTAGAGAGCTACGATCTGGCTGAGCTACGGTATCATTCTATGGGGCAACAGCACAGATGCAGCATCATTATTCATTCTCCAAAAAAAGCTAATCCGCATAATTGCAAATATAGAACAGACTGATAGTTGCAGGTCATACTTTTTAAAATATAAAATATTAACCCTACCCAGCTTATATATTTTGGAGATTTGTAAATTTGTTAGAAAAAACAAACAATTTTATACAAAACGCGAAGATTTACCATGCAAGTACACGCTACGTCATAAAAATAAATTAGTTTTGCCAAATGCCCGATTAAAACTAACATCTTCAAGTACGTACCTTCAGTTCGTCTATAAAAATATACAACAAATTACCTGACATAATAAAAAACGAAACCAATGATACCATCTTCACCAGTAAATTAAAACAGCTACTAACTAGTAAATGCTATTACAGCATTAATGAATATTCTATAGACAATTCATACATAGGGTCTACGAAATAATAATATAATATCCATAATGCAAATTAAAACCAATTATAAAAGTACCTACTATCCTATCTTAGTTAAACGCCCGCCCCCTCTCTTCTAGCCCAAATTTGCGTGCCCAACAGGGTCCATAATAATGGTCTTTTATCATGTAACATCTTTGTAAACATTATGGTTTAGCAATAAATTATTTGATTGATTGATTGATTGAACAATGATCAAAATCAACTACCTATGTAAACATTAGCTTTTTGTTCTAGCTGAAAATGTAGCCAGCTCTACAGTTTTAACTGTAGATCTACAGTTTTTTCGATATCTTCACAGTTTTTGGTTCAGACATCCAAATCTACAGTTTTTTCTTTATTGTACTAGCGCTATCTATTTTATACGCTGCGTAATCTATATCAACTCGGTTTTAGTAAAGTCTGCGGTACGGCATTAACGGCATACGTAATAGTGTATAGCAGTGAATGCAGTGATAATGAGTCAGATTTATATTAAGAAGTAATGACCATCTAAAGAAATTTAATAATCATAATGTATGATTTTAAAAATACTAATGAAACCATAAATTAGGAGGATGTACAAATTTAAAATGAAGAAGTTTCAACAGAAATAATGTTTTTAATACTTTTTAACTATTAAGTTTTAAAGTTGATTGTTGTTAATTATTCAATACAAGTTTACTTTTCTTACTTTATTATGTTGTTTTATTGATTACTGCTATTGAATAATACAGAATAAGAAAAACTGTCGATTACAGTTTTTAAGTAGAATTTTACAGTTTTCTACAGCTTTTTGAAAGCTTGTTTGCAGTTTTAGTCATGATTGGGGTTGGCAACACTGCGGCTGCATCTGCAGTCATAAATACCCTCCAATCCACATTGGGCCGTCGCTTAGAGCATTAAGAATGCTCCAAGGGCCGTCGTTATATGAGAGATGACTAATAATAATAAAGTTAACTATTTATTTTGTTGATAGAAGCGTGGCCGGGCCAGGCCACACGTACGTTGTGTAGCCGGGCCACAAGAAATGTGCTATAACTCGTGAAATACAGCGGCGAAACAAAAACAAAAAACCTGAACACAAAACAGCTTCAAAAATTAAATACCTCTAACTTAATGCTCTAAGACCTCTAAAAAGCAAGAAATAAAATTCAAATTATTAGTAACGCATATAAATATTAATAAAACACGTCTATTGAAGTCGGGTGCTGCACAAAAAAATACCAGTTTATTTATTTTATCTGTGGTATTTCCCACCGCTTTTCTAAAAATCTTTAATCAAGACAAGAAATTAAAATTCATATTCTATTCTATGAACTTGTTCACATAATAGTTTTTGAATATAAATATGACATTTTAGTGTTTTGTTTTAGTATATTTTTTACGCTTAAATAATTTTTATTAGTAATGCAAGAAATTAAGCCATTTATATAAAAGTTGATCCTACACATTAAAACAGTTTATGTGTATGAAAGTGATTGCCTAAAATTATATCGATTTTGCCCACCAATGTCGATAAGGACTAGGAAGTTATCGTTGCGTCGGACCCCTAGCCTGTCATAATTATACATAATGCCTATTTCACTCACAGACTAACTAGTAAGTGAACAAATCAAACACTTCCTTCACCTTCACTCCTCAGAAGAATAACTCTTGTGATGCTGAGCTTCACTCAATAGATCTGGGTATCATAATGTACTCTATGCTCAATAGATTCTACACTTGAGAGCAACAAAATCACACATCTTTTGATTTTTTTCAGTTGAGGCAGTTTTTTTTTCATGTACACACAACAGCACGTTAAGTTACACAGTTGAACTACGGAAACAGCTTTTATTACGTAAGGCATAAAGACGGTCTCAAGGTCAACATGTATAGTCTTACGTGCCGCTGACTGTACATATATGAATAAATATTTAAAAAAGTAGGCTAATTGAAAGTTTATTTCAGTACCTTTCTACTAATATCAGAAACAGTGTGTAATATGTAATATGTATAATACCCATGATGGAGATTGAGTTTGAAGTTGAAAAACAAAATCAGTATTTTTTTTAGATCAATCGATAGAATAACTGGAACACACTTCGACAGCTGAGCCATGGACGCTTCCTACATACATAAATAGCTTAACAACAATCTGCACATAACCACTAAATCCAGAATAATGATATTGTTTCACTTGCGAGATTTTTTTTCTTATTACTTTTTGTTTGTAATGACATATTCTATTGATTAATCCAGAAAATGTCAGATTCTGTTTTTCAACTTCAAACTCAAATATCTCAGTTAGTATTTCACTTGCGAGATTTTTTTACTTATTTTTTTACTTTTTGTTTATAATTACTTACTCTGTCGATTGACACTTTTAGTAAAGGCCTCCAAAACCGACTTTTTTTTAAAATGGCGGACAGGTAGGTATGCCAGTCTTCATACATAAATGACCGATGGCTTTTGAGCCGCTATTGTGTTCGACGTGTATACCAGAGGTTTTAAGAGACCGGTGGCTACATTTAGCGACCAGGGTGGGGCCAGCGACGCACGACATCAGAGCGTGACGACCGCTTTCTTGTGACAAGGTCTTTGAGAAATCGACATCTGAACGCGGTTGGACTGGAACATCAGCTTCGAAAAGTTAGCAATGTCAGTACAAGTCAGTGGACAGTTAGAAGAAGATTGGTTGAAGCAGGACTGACCACACATCGCCCTGCATATGGTCCAAAGTTGACTGCATCTCACCGACAAGCCCGGTTGCAATTTGCCAGGAATCATTTAAATTGGACGTATGAACAGTGGCGATCTGTTATGTTCTCTGATGAGTGCAGAATGACTCTACATGGACATGATAGACGCTTTAGCTAGAGTCTATAGAAGGTCTTCAGAGTGATTTGCACAATGCTGCATAAGCGAACGAGTTGCTTTTGGAGGCAGATTTTGTATGTTTTGGTTTCGACTACATGGAAGACGTTGGAATCAACGCGATGGAGTGGCCAGCTCGTAGTCCTGGTCTCAATCCGATTGAGCATGTCTGGGATGAACTTAAAAGAAGAGTTCGGGCAAGAAGCCCTGCACCCACGCGGCTCTAAGAGCTTCAACTTGCAATCGAAGAGGAATGGAATGCTATACCTCAGGATTTCGTTGTAAAATTGATTCGGTCTATGAAAAATCGATTAAGAGCCGTAATTAAGCCTAGGGGAGGGAATACACCTTATTAATAAACAATTTGATTAAGAATTACGAATTTCATTTTCATTTTCTCATAAGCGTTAGTTATTTTAGGTGTATGTTGAGTGTTATGCCCTAAATTCCCTTATCGGTATTTTATATACCGTTTTTTGGTAATATTAGAAAGGGAATAGAATGAGCTTATAACTAGCGTAATTTCTTTTTCTATATTTATTCATATTTATGATAAAAGACTGCTTTGACAATGCTCTAAGGCTTAGTGCATTAAGAGGTATAGGTATAAAATTGTATTCTGTTCTGAGCAGCGTTGCCGTTTTGCGTGTAATTTACACATTTTGCGTGTAATCAAGGCCTTTTGTGTGTAACCCGTGTATAATAGGCATATGTGTGTAGTTGTGTACTTTTACAATCGGTCTCAGACATTCGGTCCTAATTTACAAATACATATGTAAGTACCTACATTTCTGCGTGGAAAGGAACGCACCTTTATTTGACACTTTCGAACGGCGAGATAGTTTATTGAGAATTTTGAAAGTGCGAGAGAGACAGACTATTGTCAAAGCAATTGGAAACTATGTGTTGTGGGATGGGATAGGATTTGGTCGACAGGCAGTGGCAGGCAACACTGATTCTGAATAAATAGGTACTGACGCTGATTAGGAGTTTTTGGCGCCATTTTGTCGAGTTCGGTTTGGTGTCTATTTTAATTATTTTCAAATTGTTTCATAGTGGATATTGTGTCTTAAAATTGGTGCAGTTATATGGTACAAGTGTCTACGCAACTGAACAATATGTGGGATAATTGAAATAGGCGCGATCTTGGTTGTGTGAAGCTGAGACTTTTATTGAAGTGGTGGCTTCCTCGGCAGAACTAACCGAGTAAACTGTCTTGATATACTTGGTGCCAAATGCTCCAAGCAGCATTGGAATGCGATGCACCCGCATTCTAATGAAAAATTAAACAATATCTACCACTGAACTATTTAACACTTGACACTGGCAAAAATTACTTCCAAGAGGAAAGTAGATTGCCATAACAAAAAAGAAGAAGAAGAAGACGCTGATTAGTGATGTGCCGAGTCGCTGTTTTGGTGGATCGAGTCGACTCGAGTCGTTTTATACGGAATTCGAATCCTGACTCGAGTCCAGTACTCGAGTTGACTCGAGTCTAGTCTAGTCTAGTTCAGCCGCTGAGCTATGAAGCAGAAGTTGGCCTTCTTCTTGATGTACTCTGTCATGTCCCGGGGCTCCATCGGCTAACATACATTGCTATCGTAATCGCTCTGATTTGACAAATGGATGTGATAAATTGCTACTTTTCTTTGGTAAGTGTTTATTAGTGCCAAAACGAAGTTGCACTAGCAATGTATCACATACATCTGTCAAAACACAGTTTACACTTCATTGTATTTAGCCGATAGACCCGCCGGTCGTCCCCCGCGGTGACGGTGTGGTGCAGACGGGACAGGTATACCGCCATGGCCAGCGAGATTCTTCCTGACTCGATTCTCGGACTCGAGTCCAGCGTACTCGAATCAAAATAAATTGGCAAAGTAGGCGAGTCCAAGGCAGGAATCGAGTCTGACTCGAGTCAAGCCGTACTCGGCACATCACTAACGCTGATGCCCTGAATCAGAGTCCGACGGCCATTACATGGCTTGGCTTCTTCCTGTCTGTTCTTTAGTCAAAGACTACTTTTGTAATCTAAGAAAACTTTATAATATAGTACAAAAAATAGCTATATAATTTGTGCGCCGCCGCGACCGTGGTATTGCATCGCCTCGCGTGCTATTTCGCTTATGCCCCTTTCTCATAAAGATGAGTAAGACATCAAAAACATCAACAGAATCAAGTAAGTATCAGAAAGCTTAAATACCATGCCTAATAAATTATTTAAATAAATGCATTTGTTGTCAATTGTTTCCTACCTTCAAAATCTAAATATTAACGTAGCTCTGACACTTCTTTTGTTTAAATTTAGTTACCACGCTTATTGACTTTAGAATGTGTCGTCGACTATTATATCTTTTTTTTGTTGAGTGTTTACAGTAGATTTGGCGTCAGTACTATTATTAATTCTGTGGTATTGGGAAGAAGTAAAAACCTAATCATTAATCCAACGCGATGCGCCCATGCATCGGATTAAGGATTAAGGGTAAAATGTGAAAGTTTTGCATGGTGTACACTAGATTGTTGTAGACATTTCATAGCAATCTGATTTATTTTATTGAACACACTGATCCCGTGTTATAATAAGTTATAAATTAATGTTTGCCAGCCGAAAGTCATTTCGAAAATTGCTTAGGTGTGAGCAGTTATTTGTCAGTTCTGTGATGTAACAGTTTTTTAAAGCAAATTAATGGGTACCTCATCTGTAACTACCGTCCATGTGATTTATATTTTTATTTTTTGTAATTGTTAACTTCTTGTCATGCCATTTTATTTAGGCAATTTTTTATTTAGAATCTCCCAGAAGTATTTTTAACAACTGATTAAACTAGAATGTTTTGTTTTAGGTAATAATAAAGATGATGGACTAATTCACTTTAAACCCTCACCAAACTTCAAACACATGAGAAAATATCTCAAGTCATCAAAGTTTGAAGAAGATATGAATGAGAAAAAATTAGAAGTAAAAAATAAAGTCATTACTGCTGTGCAGCCCCCGTTGCCTCCCAACTCTCCTCCGCCTGACAGTCCACTCAGCTTCGTCCTCAAACAGGAAGTAGAAGACGATGAGCAGGTCGTGGAAGAATATGAGCAGGTCGTGGAAGAGCCAGTGGAGGAGCCACCGCAGATACAAAGCACCCCACAGGAGCCCGAACGCAAGAAACCAATAATGTGCAAAGACTTTGTACGAAAGACATGCACACGAGGCTCTGCCTGCATTTATGCACATAAAATAGATTATGCACAGTTAAAAGGTGTTTATAAATTCTGCAGAGATTTTGAAAATAGTTGTTGCAAACGGCCTATTTGTTATTTTGTCCATGCTACTACTTCGGAAAAAGAACAATTCTTCCGTTCTGCACATCTTCCTTCGCATGCATTGGCCCACCTCAAAACTCCAACAACACAACCAACGACTGAAGGTAAATTTATGCATTGTTCTACTCAAAGCCTTATTAAGGTAATATAAATGAAGGTATTAATTTGGCATTTTTTTTACAGTTCAAAAGGAAGTGCCTCCCTCATACACTAATCCTCCACCTCAGCCGCTACCCAGGTAACTTTAATTTCTTTCCTAGAACTCTAGCCAGGCAGTCAAGATTCAAGTGCATCTAATCATCCACAAAAATAAAAAGGTGGATAATGTTTAATTTTTTTTGAGTACTGTGTTTCGGTTGTACAGCGTGGCGGCGGCGCCACTGGGCCTCCTGCTAGCGGGCGAAGCACCCCACGTGCCGCCACCCGCGCCCCCCGCGCCGCCTCTCAAGCGCGAGTGGCGCGACATATACGATTGTACGTATCTCTCCAACAACTACTCTTCCCACAAAAGTATGTACTACTATATCTATTTACGAGTCGATATCAAAATGGTGGGGTGATTCATGTTAACACATAAATGAACATACTCACTATATCTGGATCTAGTGAGTATGTTCATTATGATACTAGATCTGGAAAAAAACACGTCGTTATCGCTAATCGCCATTTTTATTTCGTCTCAGATAGAGAATATAACACATGGCTTTCGCCCTACAACTAAACAATAAGTACTTTCTCATTGTTCTTTTGTAATGATACAGATCTGTGAGCCTTTAATGCTACTGAGATTATTGCGAATTAGTAACATTTTATACTTTATTCAAAAGGTCCTGCTTCAGCTAGGAAACAGTTCATATTAATTTTGTGTTCTTTGCTCTTTTTTTATGTTCTACAAAATTTAACTACATACTTATAATACTGTGTGTCAAGTTAGTAATATACTATACCAATTCATTCACATTATTGTGCAATCATAAATTTTGAGGTAACATGCAAAATATCTTAAATTACCATCAAACGCCGGAATATTATTATGCTGATGTATGTATATGCGCAAGCGCTTTCTAAATTATAGTAAAATGAAACAAAACTTAGGTCCATTTATTGGCTATTATAGAAATCTTGTTCATAGTAAAGCAAAGCTCCCTCAAACCAATACCTTTAATTAAATGTAGTAATCTAACCAGAATTTTTTATAAGTAGCAAATGAGATTACCAAATTGATGTGCTCAGATATATTATATTTATGAATATCACTAAAACAATTTGACTATTATATGCAACAATTATCATGCTTTTACCAAGAGTTTGCATAGCATTAGTATGTGTAATAAATAGTCCAGTTGTGCTAGTTGTACTGTGCGAATTGTAAGTCAGTGTATTTACTGAGCCGTTGGTGGAGCTTAAGCAAACGGTCAGGAAGAGAAGCGCTTCATTCAATGAGTGAATATTTTAAATAATAATAATAATTGCCTTCACAACCTAACCTACATAAATTTAAATTAGGGATTCAGTTAGGTGTTTTCTACAATTAAACTTAACTTTTGGTCCCGGATTTTGTTTGGTGGCAGGTTCATCCTAGCTGTTTGGTCCCAGCTATTCTTGGTATCCGCCTACCGAAGCGGTTTATCTGCTAGGTTATCGTCAGGTGTAAATATTAATATGTATGAAATATGCCACCGGACTTGCCGCGTCTGGATTAGTTAATATTATATAATAGAATCCTGATCGTTTGCGCTCTGATCGACTGTTCACTTACTGCTATTGCTTGCAAATACCAATCAATCCTGCAATCACTTGTAAGATAAGAATATTATGTATATTGTATGTCATGTATATTTTGGTAAAGAAAAGATGTAAATAAGTATAAATATTAGACAACATGACAAACATTGCTCTGATCCCAAAGTAAGTAGCTAAAGTACTTAAGAGACAACAGTGGAACTACAAACACCCAGACCTGAGCCAATAGAGAAAAGTTCGTTTTCTAAATTCACCCAGCCGGGGTTCGAACCCGGGCCCTCTGAGATGGCGATACCTTGAAAACCGGCGTACAAGCCACTCGACTACGGAGGTCGTCAGTATGTCTTGACAGTAAATGTAAAAATAAAAAAAATGATTATTTCATCATATTATTATATTATCTGCTTGGAGTATTCCTTACATACTTTCCACAGGTAGTTTTTATAATAATAATATTTATATATCTACAAATTATTTCATGGTAATGATGATATTGGTAAAAGCATTTTTGTTTTATAATAAAACATCTTCAATCTTCAAAGACACGGGGGATTGATTGGAAGTAAAACACTTTCAAAAAAGGATTATATTTTCCTGTAAGTAGGTACTTCACAATACCGACACGAAATTTTTCGAAAGTGCAGTGTTATATTAGTAATGGTTGTATGTCGAGCCTATTCCAGTGAGGGCGGCGTGTGTGGCGGTTGCGATTGTGATTATAGCGTGTTGATTTTGTCTGCAGTCGGCAGCCCGCCGCGCGACCTTGACGCCAAAGAACCGCTCGCAAAGAAATGCAAGCACTGTGAGCTAACCGAACTCAGGTATCCGATGCGGACGCGCACTGCATCCGTGCGCTTCCTTGTGCTACCTCGGAATTTCATAGATTCATTATTTTGTTTATTTGATATTATACCTTTTATGACTTACTTTTTTTTCATTATTTAATATTAAAGTGTCGCGCAGAGTGCGCTTGCAATATAGCTAGCGTGGTATTTAAAGTAAAAAATATATATTTAAATAAGTAATATATTGTGTAATTATTAAGTGATTGTGCCACGTGTCAATTCAAATGTGACTTTTCGTTTGTCACGCGTGGCATATTGTCGCGTGTGGCTTATTGTAATGCGTGGCGTATTATTAGTGCCATGTGTTACGCGTTAAATATTTTCACACGTCGTGGCATGTGCAATATTGTCACTTGTGGCATAACGCCATGTGTGGCATTGTGTAATGCCACGGCTGACACTGTGCCACGTTACAGGTTGCAGCACAGCAAGGCGCGGGTGGCTCAGGCGATGAGGAGCTCGCGAGAGATGGACGAGAAACTGGAGCACATAATAAAGAAGAATAATCGATTGCACGGAGTGCTGCGAGTGTTGCTCAAGCCGAGGGTAAGTAACGCGCAAGTAACGCGCAAAGCACAAAATAGAGAAACTATTTTGTGGCGCGAGCATTTTGTTTCATTTTCTTAGTGCAAGTTTATGGTGATCGCATTGACCCTTGGGTTATATTATACTGTGCAGAGTTTTCAATAATGTTGCTAATAAAACACACATTTGTTTGAAAATGACCAGTTTGCTTGTTGGCAGCGGGTGCTAGAGCACGTGAACAACAACTTCCTGGCGCCGAGCCGGCTGCCGGCGCCGACGCTCGCCGACGACCGCGATGCCGGCGCCGGAAAGGAGGCGCTGCTCGCACAGGTAATGTGATTGTGTGTTAGGTTATTGTTTATAGGTTTTTTACCTCTCCAGCACGAAAAGAGCACTTTTGGCGCGAAAAACTCGCAGCAAAATAAATTTTAAAAACCCTAGAAAAGAATGTGGAATCTCCCATATTTACGTGGTGGTTGGTTCATCACATTCTAAATTGCAAATTCAAATCGGGGAATGAATTTCAATACTTACTTCCCTAACAAACAAGTAACCATTCCAAATTCTAAACTGTAGAAATCATCAGCTAGCCTATTATTTCCTCGCATTTGTTGACAAAAACACTAAACAAGCCTTGTACTGGAAGATGTTTACATTGCCTCGAATGATTATAGCCCTCGCTTACGGCTTCGGTTTTAAACCATCCTCGACAGTGTAAATGCTAACTATGTATTCCTTTCGGCATCCTATACTAAAATAGATTGGATTCGTGAATTTTCATTCACCTCTAGAAGCGAGAAAAGTAAAGAATAATAGGTAAGTAAGTAAAAAGAATAGGTAAGGAAGAATTTTCATGTGATTTTCCTGGTAAAAATCTAACTTCAGCATTAGAAACTTGTTATCTCAACTCTTTTGGAGTTAACTATCTTCATCGCTGGACGCACTCATTTTTTGTAATATATCACAAAAATAGTGTGATGAAACCCATGCTGAAAAAAATATTCATAGAGTAAAGTAGATTCCCGTCGTTTTGTTTTACATTACGTTGTGTTTTATCTTATATATTAATATCTCATCTTATTAATTTGTTATTACATTTCATTAATTTTTCCTATTTTATACAAGGTGTTACAAAAGTACCCCTAATGCCGAATATGGTAGATAGGGACCATCAAACTGAACAACTTTTACTATGGAACCAACTGCTGTTTCATACAAAAATTAAAATCGAAAATATCAAAATGTATGAAACAGCTGATTTTTTTTTCGCGATTTCAGAGTTGGTCCCATAGTAAAAGTTGTTCAGTTTGATGGTCCCTATCTACCATATTCGGCATTAGGGGTACTTTTGTAACACCTTGTATTTATTTCATACACGCCACCTCATTTCGTCCATATTTATCTTCTTTTTCAAACAATCCTTGTTTATAAACTCCTTGGTACATGTACATCAAAGTATTTTATTTGATATACTTTTTAATGGTCCAACAACCATAGAAATAGAGCGAACATTAAGCATTCTATCTTTTTTGACCAACTTCAAAAAAAGGAGGAGGTTATCAAGTCGACGGTATTTTTTTTATGTATGTTTTAACATTACTTCACCAATTAATAATCGATTTAAATTATTCTTTTTTTATTTGAAAGAAAATAGTTTGTGTGTGGTCCCATAAAAAAAAATACAGAGATCTGGCTAATAGTTTTTTCATAATTCTGAAAAATATCAATTATTTAGCGTACAATCAAACGAGTTTTTACGGATTTTCAGGTATGACTTCTTTGTTTATGAACCGATTTCTATGATTCTTTTTTTGATTGAAAGGGTATACCTCAACAGGGGTTTTAATTTCATTGGTATTGTACCTTGGACTTCGAAGATACACCAGGGAACTCCTCAATGTCAAATAGGATATGTATAGTATATGTATATATGATTGAGATATTGGTAGGCTTATGACAATACAAAACAAACCGAGCTATGGTCTGCGACGTTTTGGACTAGACTTGGACTACGAAGTACGAAAGCACAACGGAACTCCTTAAAAACAAACAGTGTGAATTTGGAAATTGAGTTATGGGCATTGTACCCTAGAAAATATTATATGAAGTTAAAAAATATTTACACGGTTACCTACCTTACCACAAATACTATATAAAGTAAAAAAAAGTAAAAAAAAAAGAAAAACCTTCCAAAAACCCGAAAACAAAATAACATAATTAGTAAAAATCAATACGGCTTTCAAAAAGGTAAAAGCACCACACAACTTCTAAGCAAATTTTCTGACGAAATTAATGATAACCTTAATAATAAAATGCACGTATTAGCTTTACTCATAGATTTTAGTAAAGCATTTGATATGCTCAATTTTAACACGTTGTATGATAAACTTTCACAGAACGGCATTAAGGGTAGACTACGTTTGTAATAAACTTCGCTCGATTATGAGCAAGCTTTATATATTAAAACACAAATTACCCTTTCAAACCTTAAGACTAATGTATCTAGCCCTAGCGGACTCAGTTGTTGGTTACGGCCTGAGTGCCTATGGCAGAACTTATACAACTTACATTGATCGTATCTATAGACTACAACTAAAAATGTTAAAAATCATAGCGCCTAAATACATTCGAAAAAAGCTTACCAATGATGACAAAGATCTATTTAAGTATTGTAATGTCATGAGTATTTATGACAAAATCGAGTATCAAATTTTAACTGAAACTAACAATCCTGATTGTCTAATAGAAAAGAAACGACCTCAGTTTTTGAGAACTGTACCATACCTTAAGAAGTATAATATACCTAAATATAACAATCTATACGGGACAAGAGTTCCGAGTTACTTAATACCTTACTATCTAAACAAATTACCTACCGACCTACAGAATAAGTACAAAGAAAATGCGAAAGAATTTCGCCTTAAACTTAAGCACTACTTTCTGTGTATAGCAACTCGCCGCAACCCAGATAAACCCTGCGAGGTTTTCGTGGTGCGGTCCATAATTGTCAAATTTTATATTGATGTGTAGTAAAGAATAAAAATAAATAAAACAGCTTTAAAATTAAATACCTTTAAAAAGCAAGAAATAATATTCAAATTATTAGTTACGCATATCAATATTAATAAAACACGTCTAATGAATTCGGGTGGGGCTTTTAGTTTTAGAATTAGAAAAAGAAATGCAGTTGTCCTCCCGCCCTATTCTTATTTTTTCTTTATTAAATCAAAAGGTGGTGTTAGAAATTAAAAAATCCAGTGATTTTTCCTCACGCTCGCAGCGTAAATAGATTTTGCTGCGAGTTTTTACGCGCCTAAAGCACCCTTTTCGTGCTCGACTATTTGAACAATTAAAAAGCAGACAATCTGTGGGCCTTCAAGTCGCGAGTAAATGTGCCGTTATAGATCCCATCAACGCTTATCATAGAGGAAATAATCCTACCATAAAATCTGACCTAAACCCTCCTTAAACCTATCTGCCATTAAAAAGGAAGAGGTATTATCTATGATAGTGGGAATAAGAGAAAAGTAGAGCGAAGGCAAGGTCAAAAAAATGCTAGTTATTTTTCTAGATATACTTTTCGTAGTAAATTAGGAGGGTAACGATAGCTGACGGTTGCAGATGAAGGTGCTCCTCACGAAGATCCTCCTGGGGGGCGAAGGCTCGCCGGAGGGCGCCGCCGCGGGCTCGTGATCCGCCGCCGCCGCCCTTGGCGCCCTAACACACAAACACTATTGTGTCAGCCGCAAGCCCAGCGTCTGGTATAGCGTACCCACCAAATACGAGGTCCATCATATTTCCCATTGTATGATTGTATACTTCCGTTTCATAATTCATGTAAAGTGTATATGAAACCAAATTAAAATGTAGTCCCTTTTTAGAAACATGAGTTGAGAGAAGGTTCTGAATTTTTAACCGGACACAAATGAACTTTTAAGTTTTCCTAAAAATTACCAATATAAGTATTTTTTTATTACAAGTGTGAAAGTACGTTATGATGACTGTTCTCTAAGGGGACTCATTTTGATCTGGTCTTATTAAGACAGAAACAATACTGGGTTTGCGTCTTTTAGAATCACCATACGTTGCTTCAGAACTGAAAAGTCGGTGTTTTAGAATAGTACCTAGTTTATTTAATCTTATATCGTAAAGTTAGAATTATAAACTGTAAAACGAGTTTATATTGACATACTCTATATACTAACATTACATAAAAAAAAATCCTACGAAATTCAGTACACAAAAAGTAAAAATGGAAATCACAACTATTTTGTATTGCTTTAAGAACTACCATAGACTATATATTAAGTACTAGTCTGTGGATACTACAAAGGAGTAATATACGAAATCCGCATGGTCCTTGTATGTATCGTACATATCGTAATGGAAAAAAAGTTATATTCGTTCGTAAAAAGGTGTTATAATTATATATATTTCAATTATTGTATTGCGTGTATAACGGATGTCAACATAAACTCATTTTGATGTTTATAATCTAACTTCACGATGTAAGAGTAGATAAAATATTTTTATTATATCTGTAGAGACAACGAATTTCGTCGTCAATAAGAAAATAATATTTTGCACTGCATTTTTTCTTTTTATATTCAACGGCTGAAATACTTTATAGATGCATGAAATAACAAGATGGACGAAAAGCAATAGTCGTATGCCTCGCAGCGCGCCGTAATAAGTCATAGTACAACGTACAACCGTGAAGATCAAATAATTTATCGTTAGATGTCTTGTTTCAAAACTAGACTTACCACCTTTGGTAACGAGACGGTTTCTACCCGGGTCTAGGCAAGGTTTTTAACCGACTTCAAAAAAAGGAGGAGGTTCTATGTTCGACTGTTTATTTGTTATTTTTTTTTTTTTTTTTTTATGTATGTCCACCGATAACTCGAAAACGGCTGAACCGATTGACATGATTCAAACGCCACTTTATCAGGTTTGCTCCCCAGGTGGTCCCATTTTTTGAAAATTTTAAATCGGTTCAGTAGTTTTCGAGTAATCCTGAAAATACTGTAATTTTTTAGGTAACTTTTGCACGAGTTTTAACGGATCTTCAGACATAACTTCTTTGTTTATAAACCGATTTAGATGATTCTTGTTTCGTTAGAAAGGGGATACTTTAAGGATGATTTCATTCAAATTTCCTTTACATTGGACCTTGGACTTCGAAGATACACAAGAGAACTCTTCAAAATCAAATATGATAGTGTATTAGTGATTACTCTACGGTATTGAAAGGTTTCGCATCAGCCATTTTTATTGTCACTACTGGGGCTGGGATACAAGCCTTACTTATGGGCTGATGAAGAGGATGGGCCATAACCCACCGCGCGGGCCCAATGCGGATTGGTGGGTGTTAATGTGCAAATGTAGCTGGAACTAACGGCTTGACGTGTCTTCTGAAGCACGGAGGAGATAATACACTTTGGTCACCTACCCCATGTCTGACCCTTGCTAAAATTAACAGTGCGGAAAGTGGATATTGAGTTACTAGGCGTATTATACCATTGAAATGTGTGAAATATGAATAAAATATATTTATATCATCACTTACATTTACTTATACATACCTACCACAAAAAAGTTAAAAATAAAAAAACTTTTAAAAATTAAAAAGAAAAACCTCCTTCAAAAAACCTTAAAAAAATTGCTATAGAAAGTATATAGAAATACGTGGCACGACGATAATATCGCTGCGATTCTCTCGCTCGTGGAGATGGCGCCTAAGATGGCTAAAAATAAACACTTTTTTAATTTTTTTTTCTCCGACCGCCAGTTTAGCGAAAAAGTGAGGTTTTAGTATTATATACTTAAAAAAATTTGAGGTTAATTGAGGCTGTGGAAGTGTCTTTGGGCTTCGTCAGGTCACGTGATAGGTGCGAAGAGCGTAGCGACGCGCGTGTTAGGTTGACATGAAACGACACCTCGCACACCCTAAAATTGTAAAACGTGGCTGTGTGTACGCGTGTACGACGAACAAAAAAAATCTGGCCGCACTTCAGCCGGGTACAAGACCGGTACAAACCGTGCTCGTGAACAAGCTTAGCGGGCCCGGGTAGTAACCGTCTCGTTCGTTAACAAGGGGCCTTATATGTAACTCTTATTATTTCGAATCTTACTTTTGGTTTCTTATGCGTTAGTGAAACAGTCACACAGCCATATAAACAAACGGTATGTTAATACCCACAGCTTATATTAGTAATCATATCTATGGTGGTTAAGAGCACACAAGCGCCGCCATTGAAAATAAAATCATAGTGCTTAAATAAAGACGAAATTGTAAATTATAATCTGTAGTAGTAGTGTGTAGTGTAGCACAAAGCTTCTACGGAGTGCACTACAGAGACATAATTCACAATTTCGGCTTTATTTAAGCACCATGATTTGTTTTTCCAATGGCGGCGCTAGTGTGCAGACTATGCAGGCTTAAATAGACCATTAAGCACGCATAGGCATGTACACAAATATCACATGCTTCAGCCAGACGGATAGTGAAATAGAGAGTTACTCGTAAGCTTGTTTTGAGATAAAGACTAGAGTTGGCGTTGATGGACACAGCAATTTAAACTCAACTTTATTTTCTTCAGAATAAGGCTGTTTATGCAAGGTTTAAGATAAAAACAGGATGCGTTGTGCGTACGCGTAAACAAGTTCATGTACAACAAGGTCATGTACGTACCACTGCGTTGAATCGTAAAGAACCATATGGGAACACGCAAAGGACGCGGGAAAAATAAAAAATAAAAGTTATTTTTTACCCCATACTATTATGGATTCCGTAATTCCAAAACCAACTATTTTAATTTCACTTCATACGATTTACAAAGTTATTGTAAATAATAAATCTGCTTAAAACACTATTACGCTTGCATCCGCGAGTCATGGAATCCGATGACGTCATCGTATCTTCCTGCCTGTCACTATGGCAGCTATTAATTGTTCAGTGTTTGTCCCGAAAACAATAACTCGTGGTCATTTTAACGAATCTTAGTATGTAGAAGGGCTACAGTTTTTTTTAAAGTCATTTGTTAAGTTACAATGCATATACATATATATTTAAAACTGTTCCCAAGGCCATTGCATGTGAATCGTGCGAGCGGACTGAGCCGGTCCCTGCGACTCCGGTTACCTCCAGCCCTCCAGCATACAACCTCATCTAGTCACGCGCTTTTTTCCCTTCTATTGAAAACACATAATTTACCAAAAATAAAAAAGGATCAATCAATTTCAGCCTTATTTTGAATTTGAGAGAGTTACATTTAAATGGTTTGTCCGCCAGCGCTATCTCATTCGATTTACATTTACAATATAATATGTAGTTTGTAGGTTTCTTTAAATACCTTCTCAATAGTCTAGGTTAGTATTATCAGATGTATTTCTCGTTATTCGCAGTAGTTGTGAGTATAGCTCGCTAGTACGTGTCATACATAATGTGGGGAGTAAAGGTATTCGCTACCGTTTGTGTAGTTCTGTCTCTTTTCATCGCATACATACAGTTGACACTGGCTGGAGTAAGCGATCGTGTACTTTGCACTGGAGTTCGACCGGTGATTAACTGGAACTCGACCGGAGCTGGACTCCAGTCGGCTGTTTGACAAAAAGGTTATAAGTGTTGCAACTTTTCAATATACTCGTTCTGATGTACTACCGAAAGGAAGCCATACAAAAATTCTTCCTCGACTGGTGGCACAGATGGAAGAGGGATAGAACTACACAATACGGCGGCTGTTTGCGTCCATGAGTCGGAACCCAAACGATTGGAATGAGAGCTAGCCACGGAATAGGTTTGCTATTTACAGAGCAACGAAATCCTTCTAGTTAGTGTGCCATACCATCATTATTAATAGATCCGGGCACCTGGCAGCTGTTTAGCGGTGGGGGTGACAGTGGTTGAGCAACAAAGGGGCTGTAAAAGCAATTGAAGGTTAATTTACAGAGCTCTGGATCTGGGGTGGAGTTATAGCTAATCATGTATCTAAATCGAATATAACATTCGAAATCGAACATTGCCAGGCGTTCTGGTTGCGGGAAAGAAGTAGTGCCAGGCGGCATTGAAAGTGCGGGAAAATGTGTTAAAGTCATCACATTTATAGAGTTCTGGATTTGGTGTGGTATTATAGCTAATCATGTAAACGTGTGTGTATGTTTTGATTCGGAGAAATTTGACGAAGCAGTAGATAAGAAGATAAGATGACTTTAACACTTTTTTGCGCATTATGGATGTCGCCTGGCACTGCTTTTCCCGCAACCAAAACGACGACCTCCGTGGTCGAGTGGCTTTGTACACCGGTTTTCAAGGTGTCGGCATCTCTGAGGTCCCGGGCTCGATCCCCGGTTGAGTCAATTTAGAAAACGAACTTTTCTATATTGGCTCAGGTCTGGGTGTCTGTGATACCACCGCTGTCTCTGATTTCCATAACACAAGTGCTTTAGCTACTTACTTTGGAATCGGAGCAATGTATGTGATGTTGTCAAATATTATTATATTAAAACGCCTGGCAATGTTATATTCGAATTAAGTAGCTATTATACCACACCAATTAAAGAGACCTGTAAATTAACCTTCAATCGCTTTTACAGCCCCTTTGTTGCCCACCCACTCTCCCCCCCTCACCCCCACCGCTGAACAGCTGCCATTCGCTATTAATAATGATAATATGCCGTATACTAACTAGAGCTATTTCGTTGTTATGTAAATTGCAAACCCATTTCCGTGGCTAGCTCTTAGTATACCTACAGTATGCTGGAATTGAGTTGAATGTGTCGGGGCCTTACAATTTACAAACACGAAAACAGTATGGTATTTGCGTCCACACTAACTTTTTACAAAAGGCAAATATTTGACAGGGTATCCGTGTAGGGTGCATCAAAATGTGTGGGCAGCATCTTTGCGTACTGTCAAACAAAAGCAATATTTTTTAACCTCAACGGAATAACTTACTCCACTACGCAGTCGTTAGTAGTGATATTTTTCTAAAATTACAATTACAAAGTTCTTCCAATAGTTTTGATATAAGTCGCCAATAGTTAGATCACAGTTAGCGAATACTAAGTTGGTTAAGTATGAAGATTGCAGCTACCCTTAAATGTCGGTTCCATTCCGGGTGTGCTCCATTAAATGTCCCCTCCCTCGAACACAGCGTGCCGGTAGCTGTGCGAGTGACAACTGAGATCACATATGCGATTTTACAAATAAGCTTTACAGTTGGGAACCAGTACATGGTTGGCAACACTTAAACTAAACTAACGCGTAGAGTGTTACCTATAATGCACAGTTTGCTGCTAAAATGAATAAGGCATGGTGCTTTGGCCGTTACTGGCCTTGTTATTTAAAGTTATATTCATATTTTGTAATTTTCTGTGTTAAAGTAGGCGTCCCATCACCAGGCATAAGTACATCGCACTAATTATATGTTGCTTGTGTAAGGAAACAAATTAGGATGCGTCTGCGACATGCACTACTCTTGAAACATCTCCTAACATCAATCATAAACATTTCGGGCTTCACTTGTTATGTGTATTTTTTTATTGGTCTACCATTGTAATTTGTAACACTGATTGAATCATTGTAGAAACTTAAGGTTAACAATCTAACACAACTACCTATTAATAATTTAATAGTATGTATGTGGTTTGTGTTTGATGCTTTTTTGTAGCAATCGCGCCTGTTTGTTAATATATTCGGACCTATCACAAACAAGTTTAACCACCAACAACTAACGAGACTGTGGAAACAAACAAGGAATAAAGTTATGTTAAATTATAAATGCTGGAAAATCTAACCTCAGGTGGGTTAGAGATATATAATTTAACATTGTATAAATAACAGCATTGTAAATATATACGGTGGAACGTGGAACCAAATTCAGTAACAATACTGAAACAGGTGATAGTGTTGCTTAAACTGAACAACTTTCTCCAAGGTCGAACACTCCCATACAAAATATTGGTCAGCTGACCGACTTACTACGAAAAGGCGAAAAAAAAATAGTTTCGACCTATGTTCCTTGGAGAATGTTGTTCAGTTTAAGCAACACTATCACCTTTTTTTAGTATTGTTACATAATTCGGTTCCACCTTATATAATAAATTATTTGAAGATTAGAGAAAGTGATTCGTGGCGGTTTTGGGTAGCTAGCGCGCGTCTCTGCTAGTTACGTGGCGACATGCGTGTGGTAAATTTGCTGCGTATGTACACACGACGGCACCTCGGTCTATACATGTCGACCTTGAGACCGCCTTAATGCAATACGTAATAAAGCTGTTTTCGCAGTTTAACTGTTTAAATTGACGTGCTGTCGTGTGTACATTGTTTTTGATTTGTAATTTTATGCTGGGTTTCTTTATTAGTCTTGTCATGCCATGATATGTACTGTTTCTTGCCACACTTTGACAAACATCTTTATGAAGTACAATAGTTATTTCACTTATTAGTGGGCGTTATTAGGTATTATTATATTCGCATACCTAAGAAATGATGCTAATATTGTTGCAGCTTGATTTGTGTGTTGGTGTTGTAATCTTAAAACAATGCAAAACAGCCATGGTACTTACTGATTTATTTCAATGAGCTATGCGATTTTTTGGGCTATATTTTATTTATGCAAAAATAAAAAAATATGTGTTTCGCTCTGTATTACACATTTTTAACAGTAACCAAGTCATTGTAGTAAACATTTCCGTTCTCAAAAAACTGTGAACTGTTATTTATTTTTAATAATAACTTATGGTTTGTTTTTCCATACAAATGAGCTAATTTCTGAAGGATTTTTTTATAAATTCAATCATTTTTTATTCTATCTAAAACACGGCGAATAGGAGGATACAGTAAATTACAGCTTTCGAACAATATCATTCAAATAAATCAAGTTGATTTTGTATTAAAAAACCTTTCAGAAATTAGTTCGTCTGTATGGAAAACCATATAGTGGCCCCTATTTTGTTTTGAGTAGTATATAATGTACCCAGCAGTGGGTCGCGTGCGGCTGATATTATTATGATGAGTATTAACATAAGATACAATTTCATAAATCAGCATCCCTTTAAGTGAATGTCCTACTCTTGGCCTCTTAAAGTCGACTGTTGAACGCACCGTGTTAGTACAAGGTATTATGTTTAATTGCGCAGAACACTCTCTTAAAAATCGACATTCAGATTTCTCCTTGTATTTTATGTTGTAATTGCAATCTGTGTGTAATTGACGTTTTACGTGTTGAGGTAACAATATATGTATATAATTATATAAGACTGCCCGTTACTTCGAATAAGGACATGATAACTAATCTAATGTCACATCTAGTCGCTCGAGCGAACCTTTCGAAGTCTTAAAGAAAATTTGCAAGTTTTTGCTTTGCTGTATTCGCGTCATGTCTCAAAACTCATTGTTGTCTATACAGGGTGTTTGATAATCACCCTATTAAGCCGAATATGGAAGATGACCCCGGAAAATTATTGTAAGTATACCTTGAAAGCCACTATATGGCCACTGTGACATGTGTTTTTATTCGTATGAAAAACTGCAAAGAGACAACCCGACAGTACAAAAAGGATATACTGCATACCACCACTTTTTCACTTTTTTTTTACAAAGTGGTGGTAGAGTTTATAATATTTTTTCTGGGATTATATGCATGGCACACTATCTATCATATTCGGCTTTATAGGGTGATTACCAAACACCCTATTTGTATAGTTTAAGTAAAATCTATAAATCTTTATCGAGTCTAATAATGCTATGCTGTAACGAAATATTATGCAGACATCTAAATTGAACTTTTGTATTTTAATAGTATTGCAATGCAACTGGTGGTAATGCGTTTTGGTAATAAAACTGATTAATAGCACCAATTGTTGTTTCGGGGAAGTAGAGCTGAGATTAATGTATTAATGACGGAGTTATGATGAATGCAGTTGAGTTTTGAAACATGTCAAGTGCTTGGGGATGATCGCGCTAAGTTCAAATGCAACTTAATAGTTATCATTTTAGAATCGGCGTTCTTGTGTTCCGCGTGTGAAGCACAGCGAAAATATTGGTCACATTTGGGAGTGAAAGGAAATGAAGCTGTTCTATGTTCGTTTCGCTTTGCTCACACCGCTACCGCGGCTTTTAATACTTGGGTTCACACTGCGAGCTGAAGAGCTAATAATAGTTCTCAGTGTGAACCCAACTATGTGAAGTTTTGTTCCCACTTGTTCTACTGGGCATTTCTATCGTAGAACTAATGATAATTATTTTTTCTCATTAGTGCTACGATTAAGTACTCTGTGGTAGGACTAATGAGAAAAAAAGTGTCATTAGTTCTACGGTAGAACTGACCAGTAGAACAAGTGGGAATAAAACATGCGACGTGAGCGAAGTGAAACCAATTTCGCTTGCCTCCTCCCAGCCTCCCCATGTTAACGAAACTATGTTTTGCTTTGCTGCGCTGCCAATGTGGCCTGCGTCAAACACCGCACGGCGCGGCGAGGCGCCCTGAATGGCTGCCATTGTTTTAGTTCACTTACATACGAATGTTTACATATGTCGTAGAATATTCGTATAAGTATGATTGCAAACAAACAGATAATTAGAATCTGAGACAAATTTTTGCAATCGTCCGAGTAATGTTTAGGATTTTTACAAAATTCCAGCGTATCTTAGGTAAATCGCGAATTACCTTCACTTTGCGCGCGCTGATTGGCCGACATCTACATTATAGACTGACAAATGCTCTTATTGGCCATCGGTTACCTAGAGTCCTATAAGAAGAGTCATGTTCTGACCTATCAGACTGAAATGGCTATTATTCCACACCTCCATCGAGTTTGAGCTCGTTTGAATCACTTTGACGAGTACTCTGTTGGGAAATAGTTTCCAGGGTCTGATGATGGAGCCGGAAGAAGGCCACAAGAACTCTATAATAATACCACACACAACCCTATCGAGTTCGGACTCGTTTGATTATTCGTCTTGACACGTACTCCAATAGAAGATGGTGTATTTTTAGTTTTAGCTCGTTGACTAAAAAGCAGAAAATAATAATTTACTGAAACCTTTTTCAAAAAAATAACACGTTTTTAAAACGAACTAAAAAGTATGAAATAATTTCTCTCGCAAAGATTTATAACCTGATACAGAAGTTTAAATCCTAAAAACGTGGGGCGCATGCAAATGACATTGATGATAAGTCTTACAAAATGCGCCCCACGTTTTTAGGTCTAAGACTTAATTTTTTTGCGGGATTTTTTTATAATTGTATGACTTTAATGTAACTTTATAGGTCATTTTCAGTACTCATTGTCTAAAAATGTAAGTATATATTAAATATCATGTAAATATTATTGGAAATGTGTCTTTAAATAAAATGTCACTATTTAACTGTGATGAAATAAACCCGTATATTCACTTTTTAATTCCACAAGGAACGAATGATACGAAAGTGATTTCACACCATGGAAGCCTTCGGGAGACTGACTGAATTAAACATTTTATTTCAGAGATTAAAATTCCATCCTCATAGGTCCATGAAATAACATTAACTGTAGAACAAAGGATCCTTGTTCTATTAATTTTTGTCCCACAGCATCGAGCGTGTTCTCAGAATAACCAACAAATACTGTAGTGAGTGACAGTTTCGTATTAAATGAAAAGAAAAAAAGGCATCATACTCTGAATTTTAGAAAGATCCTAATATTGCTCGGAGGTATGCGAAATCTATCTTAGATTCTAATTATCCGTTCCTTTACAATCGACCATAGATTTTTGCAAAGATCCGGTTTATACGATTGTCCTACGACCCAATGACTGTTGGCTGAACCGGTGATGAATCTTGTTGCCGTGTGTTTTGGCATGTGCGGCGTAGGTAGGCATGTACCTAAATTATATATAAGCTATAAGTAGGTATTTAAGAAGTGTTATGATCTTTGTCAACATGATTTTATTTTTTATGACCAATTTATCACGGTATTTTTATTCCATTTGAAATCTGGTAATGTAACATTTTTATGAATAATTTAAATACTATTCAATTTTAATAAAACTTTGTTTCATTCAATACCTGTATTATCTTATTTACTATTAATAAGAACACGTTTTAATGGGGTGTATCAATACCTTTTTCCACTTTTTTTGTACGTTCCATACATATCCTTATGAGGACAATAAGTACCGAAAGATAAAAAATACTTTATTTCTCATAGTTTGTTATTTTTGTAGGATTAGACTTTAACAGCGACAACAGTTTGTTAAGAGCGCTTAGTCTGCACACTCGCGTCGCCATTTGGAAAAAAATCATAGTGCTTAAATAAAGACAAAATTGTGAATTATCTCTCTGTAGTGCACTCCGAAGAAGCTTTGTAGTACTTTTTATCGCTTAAACAATAATTTAGCCTGTCGTTTAGTTTAATGGAGTTTTTTTGCGAAAAGTTGCCACTTTTAGCAAAAAAAAGTCAGCCATAGCTTAGAGACAGCATTGGAAATGAAAATCTTACGCTGGAAAAAACCACAAAACTTATTCGGAGTGCACTACAGAGAGATAATTCACAATTTCGTCTTTATTTAAGAACTATGTTTTTTTTCCAATGGCGGCGATAGTGTGCGGAATAAGTCCTCTTAAGTTATAAAAGATTTTAAAACGATGTTCAACAAGTGTTTAACTTAGACACTGTTTAAATGTGCTGCTGTCACTTTTTTGACAATATGATTTGAAAGAGGGCATTACAATTAAACAGTGATTAATTTAAACAGTGTTTTAAAATCTTTTGTGATAAGGCCGTAAGTGTTCAAAGTCAACAACCGCCTTAAAAGGACGGCTACTAAGTAAGTCACCCTACGTCGATGTGACTGTGTGTATCACTTTTCATGGACTTTACGCTTATGGTGGTAACAAAAAGGACAATCGTAACCCATGACCCCCGCAGTGATTAGTAAATTTAACCGTTGATTGTTATAAAAAAATAATTAAAATGTTGAAACCCAACGGCATACACTGTAGGTACTTACCTGTGGTAATTTCAAAGGGTCAAAAGCATAAAATAAAAAACCAACTCAAATATAAAAATACTTTATAGATAGCTATACATTTCAATCCCTGTTTGTGCGTAAATTCATTTATAAAACTTACAACTTTCCGCTTTTTCATTTAAATAAAAAAATGTCAGTCATAATAAAAGCACCCCCAGTTCGTATTTTGAAGTCCACCGAGATGACGTGTCAAATCATCATTTCAGGTGCCGTACTAGGTACCACAGTTTTGATTGTTAATCTGGGGTACTACGGATTTTCTTATCAGGACCGCATTTAATTCAAAGGTACATCGCGTTGTCCACTAGATGGCGCTTCTCTAGTTATCGCGATCAAAATAAGTTCATTGGGATCGGCACGAGTCGCCTCACATTTCATTTCCGCCGATCTCTAGATTACCTTCTTATATACAAGTAGAGCATTGAGTTTACCGAATTAAAACTCGCTAATCTGCATTTAAAATTATTAAACAGTAGTTCAGGATAGTACTAACCTACAGCAAGAGGCGCTGAACCTACTTTATTAATTTATAGGTCCTATGATGGTGGACAAAACGGCAGCAGCGTAATGGCAGCTCCTTTTCGCTTTGCATGCTTCATGACAAAGGAACAGACCGACGGATTAATGGCGACGGTTTCGACCACACTCGTACTAGACCTCGATTTCAATAGCACAACACATTTTAAACGCGGTCGGGCCGCACTGTCGCCACCCCCGACCAATGTGACCTTGCTAGCCGCAATCCACTGGCGACCTCGGCACGACGACCATGTAGTTCAGGTTTTATACGTAAACTTCGCCGCGTTTGGAGGAGTCTGGTGCGGTGTCGCGGTCGCTGGCGGTATCGGAGGGGGGCGTGGGCGGCGCGGGCGAGTGCGGCGCTCGCGGCGTGCCCGGCGCGGAGGCGGCGCGCGCCAGCGCCACCGGCGACAGCGCCACGGGCGAGCCGCCCACGCCGCCCAGCACCGACGACGGGCCTAGCACCGCCTGCGCGAGCGCCGCCGTGCCCGGCTGCCCCGCGTGCAGTGTGTTGTTCACGGAACCGCTGTCCAACTCCTGATGACAACAAACCAGTAATTTAATTTGACTGAAAACTATAGTGCGTCAATCGTTATGGCTGTGCAGCGCAACCTCATCTCTTCCCACTGCTTTAACCCAAATGCCACAAAGCTTGCATCGCACTTTAGTCCCTTTTATTAATCAAAGCACTGTACATAATTTTGTAGTTATTATCTATTAATTTCACTAATCATGCGTATTTCCTGGGGAATTTTCTTCTAACTCATGATTGATCATACTGAAAATCATCGAAAATTGAGGAACGATTCCACCATTCTGAACCAATTGTAAAGAATTTTGGTGTGCTAATCGAATGGACCTTAGAAAATCATTCTCAAAATAGCTTGAAGACTAAATCGTGGGCAAAATAGCGACGTATATAGGCGATGAAGTATAGAGACCTGTATAGGCGAGAGCACGAGCGCGCCGAGCACGGGCACCTCGCTCTGGTAGCCCTGAGCCATGATGACGCCCATGTTCTGCACGCCGACGGCCAGGCGGTCGCGGTCCAGCACCTCCTTGGCCACGTCGGGCGTCGGGATGCGCGGCCGGTTGCGCAGCGTGATCGGCACCGCCACGCCGTTGCTCTTGCCACCTACACCAACGACATGTATAGTTACGCACTTGATCATTATACCTAATCGTGTTTCGTTCAGCTGCCTATTTACCTACCTACTTAATTATGAATACGGCATTTCATACAACCTTACGCCGTATTATGAATGGCCGGTGGCTTAAACGGGGCACCCCCTTTGAGCCACATCGAGTCCACCATCATCGTTTGAAATTCCCTGAACACTCTGGGACACCATTGAACACTGACTTAAGATACTCAGCGGTTCATTATAAAGTTTACCACGCCACAGGTCGAGGCTGCCACTGCCCCAAGGTTGTCTAATTAATGGAATATTACCAGCTTCAGTTAGTTAGATGAAAACTGAATATTATAATCCAACGTACCATGGCGAGAGTTTTGCCTATGCTGGTGTCGGCCTGACTTGCGGCCGACGAGTCGCTCGTACAGCGACATTTTGTGGGGTGGCTGCGCGGGCGGCGCGCCCGCCTCGGGGCTGGCGTACACGGCCGACGCGCGTCGAGCGCGCCCGAACAGCCCCCCTGACGAGTACGCCGTCGACGCCGACCGAACCGAACCCATTCTTGATATTTGTCTCTGAAACCAGTTTTTTCGTCGTTCTACCAATGGTGTATCTACACTCTCCTGAAAGCACGGGAAAAGGTTAGTCGTTAGGTTATCTCATCGGGCATTTAGTTGATTATTATTAAACAGCTGTCGGTCATTACAAGCGGTGTTTTTCGGGCATGCAAACCATTAAAATCGTAACAATTAAGAGCATAAGCAAAATGTGTTCTTTAATTTCACCACGCTTAAGGTCTCTACATAGGTAGGCAGTGTGATATCAGACAGAACGGTGGCTAAATGTGTGTTGCTAAAAATACTAACATAATCAGCGTAAGTCTCGTCGTGGCTCTTCCTAGGCGCCTGGACGTTGGCGTAGACGGCGTCTTCCGCCTTGACCTTGTAGTGGTCCGCGGAGCAGGCGGGCTCGTGTCGCCGGTAGTGTTCGGAGGCGACGGTGTACGGCAGGTCCTTCGGCACCACTTCCTCCCAGTACTGGTCTTTCAGCAGCTCGGGGTGCTCCTCGTGCATCTCGTCCACTATCATGTACGCCGCCTATGGATTACATTTTTATCAATGAATAACTACTTACAACTATTTAGCAGGTCGGTAGAGATCGAGTCGAGTACGGAACGAGACATGGTATCAACATTTAGGTCTCGAGCATACCAACTTGGGTACTAAATAACGGGCCACGGCACGAGTCGGGTACAAATGCTTCGAGCCACATTGTTTGCAGCATTTTCGAGAGTCGGACCCTGGACGTGGCTTTTACAAATAGTGTCGCCAATTCTGTGCTCTTGGGGTCAATTTCTACAGAGGCGCCTGGCGTGTCAGTCTGTTAGTTCAACGTTTAAACCCGATATTCTTAGTTGTTCCCTCAAAGCTCCTCGACTCAACCTTTTCTTGAGGTCTCCTTAAGGAATCCCTCGAAGCATCCTTGATAATGCCACAGAATACCTAATAGTACCTACAAGTAAGTATAATAGTATGCTCAGTTAAAGTCAAGGGAATTTTTGACCACTATGCATATCTATCTCTGATGTTGAGGTTGAGTCAATGTTAAGTCGAGTGGAGAAAACAACTAAGATTACCAGGGTAAGTGTGACTAACCTTAATGTGCCTGTCGATGAGCCAGTTGAGCTCGATGTCGTCGTCGTCCTCGCCGAATGGGTTGATGAGCACCTCCGCCACCTTCAGCCAACCCACGTAGAAGCAGAACTGGAATAAACGAATCACTATTATTAGCATCTGCTGTCGCGCACGAGGGGCGCGTTCGGCTTTCAACGTAACGCAAACCCGGGGCTTGGACATCAGGCTAACATCGTGCCCAGGCGGGCGTGGGAAATTAAATGACCAATTAAGAAGAAATATTGGATTGGCTTATAAAATAAGTGATGATATTTTTTAATAGTTTTTGGGCCGGTTCCTATATTCGAAAACGATTCGTTGAGCTTACAAATTTTGACACATTTACTATGAACTTAATGTCAAAATACTACCATCCATCATCTCGAATATAGGAATGAGGGGTTAGTTAGACGAGTGGTGGTACAGGAAGTAAAGTGGAGCGTGTGCCACCTTCTTCACTTGACATGGGCACAGTCTTAATACTACTAACAGAGTTCGACTCATGTACTTGCGCGGGGCAACGACGGGGGGACGCGCGGGGCAACGACGGGGGGACGCGCGGGGCAACGACGGGGGGACGCGCGGAGTCGGCGAGCGCAATCTCCTTTAGTTTGCGCTCTCTAATAAGGGGTGTACGTGTTAAGCGAAATTTAAACCTGCCTTACCTACAAGATTTGTATAATTTATTTTTTAATTTTATATAAGTACAAATTATTGCGTATTCGTATGAGAATTCATTCTACAGTAAATTACAGAACTCTAATTCGGTTTCGTCCACGCGGTCGAAGTCGCGGTTAACAGATAGTAAGCAATAAAGATTAAATAAATAAATAAAACCCTACTGACCCTTGACTGAGTTTCTGTGGGAGACAGACTACTGATAGGTGGTTTATAATACTGTGACATGGGCAAGTAAGTTTCATTAACGCGTAACATGAATAAGTACGTGTCGGTTGCTAGTGCTAGCGTGAGCACGGCGAAGAGTTTGAAGAAGAGGTGAAGACGTAAGCGATAGTGATGCACGGAGTAGGTATGAAGTGTACTTATTAGTTTAACAGTTAAGTGCCGACCTGCAGCGCGGTGAAAAGTGGGAAGTAGACGTCAGGCTCGTACTTGGAGGTGCTGCCGGGCGCCGCGGGCACCAGCTGCCGGCCCATCAGCGCCGCAACGAAGTACGTGTACAGCGATAGCGTCACCACCTGGGAACAAACAGACATTAATTAAATTCATCTCTTACCAATAATTCAGAGTTCACAGAGCTCGATGGCTTAACGGGCCATCCTGCATCCTGCTTAGGTATACAATACACCCATAATCGCATTGGCATGTGCACTAGCTGTTGAGACATTAAAAATACCTGCGTGTAGACAAGCGGCACGCAGACTGTGTCGTAGCCGATGAGGGCGCCGAGCCTGCGTCTGATGTCGGACAGCTCGACGAGTAGGGTCTGCACGATGTGGTCGCTCGAGATCAAGCCCTCCTTGCGCGCGCGGTTGATGATGTTCGTCGCCCACACCAGCGGCATCCAGTACTTCGACATTGGACTCTTGCCGTCCATCTTCTCGAATACTTTGCGTTCACTTTCCAGCATCAGACCTGTAAAGTTAACATCTGTATCAGGACTTCTTCTCATTGTTGGATACAGCGTAGGCGAATTAGGGACGATGGCCGAAGAAGTCAAATTTAAGTTTACGCTTTGCATTAAAAACCAAAGCTTGAAAAAACATGATTTCAAACACGAATAGCCGTGCATATAAAAGAATTCGCTAGCCGCACCGCAGTTCGCCCCTTGGCGTGGATATAGCTACGCCAAGGCCCAAGAGCTATAGTCGGCCCAGCATGCGCACCATCTCGACAAAGGTACGTGATCCGACTCACGCAGTGTGGTGTACGTACCGGAATCAACGACGTGCTGCCACGTGGGGAAGCGCCGCTTGACGCGCAGCGACACGCGCTGGAGTGTGATCACGTACGCCAAGATCATGTAGCGCACGATGTTGCGCCGCATCAGCCGACCAGTTTCATCCTGGCAAATAACACATTATCACAATTCCGCTTGTTTCCCTATACTTTGATGGATCTTTTTACACTAATCATTTAGTAGGTAGTTACCTAAGTTCATTAAATTACAATCCACACTCTACCTAGTAAACTCTACCTAAATAATATTTAGGTACCTACTTAAAATAGGTAGACCTTCAGGCCCGCAAAAAGCCCAGGACAAAACCAGATGAAGCACAGCCCGTAGCTTTGCATTGACATGTATATGACAGTACCGTACCTATAATGTCACCCGAATGCCTCGCGGATGCTGTGCATCAGTTGTACGTTCGGTGTGACATATGCCATAGCATTTCCTACATTACAACGTCGTTTGCCGTAACGCGACGCAACGCTGTAACATAGACGCATTCGCTTTGACCCAGGCTTTAATGTCTATAGTTTAATATTATGTAAAGTTACGCTAGTATATAATTAAGTCAATGTGTAAAGTTTTGTTATTATGGTTTTATATCTTGTTCGTTATTACCAATGGCTAGAGCGAATACGGCGATGACCCGGCCTCAAGAATAATCCGGCTCTCCGAAAAGAGTGCGAAAGCGGCCGAATATTCTCGCTTACTATATAATTTTCTGTGAGACGAAAAGAGACGAGAGCTTGGGAAATGCGGTGCAAGGCTGACCAATACTTATCTTAGCGTTTATGCCTTCTAATATGATAAAAAAAACTTCATAAAGAATCTGATTAATATTAAATAGTAGGTACAATAAATAAACTAGTTTGTGGACTGAAATTATCAATGATTAAGTAGTTTACGTTGTGTGTGAATAAAAAAAAATAGCTAAGTTAGTATTGTCACATAAAAAAAGAAAAAGTACGGCGTAGCATTTGAGTACGATCGCATCGCGCATTACAAATCGATTTGTGAAATAGCATTCGCTGTGCTTGTTGACGTAGCCAGTACGTATTCATACACAATTCACAGTCTACATAGTTACTTATAATACTAGTTCTATTCAGATAGATTAGAGAAGCTCGCCCTTATCGACAAAATGCAATTGAAACGGTGGCCTTGAACGTAGTGTTGCGTTGTTATGCTGAGGTATGCAGGTACTACATGATCCGTATTTCGAAATATATCAGTAGATTTGATTTTATTGATTTATAAAAGCCGCGTTAAGTTACTGAAATTTTGCCATTGTGTTGGACAATTTAACGACTGAAACCGATTCAGTGGTCTCTTTGATTATAGACAAAGAGAGAGAACAACTTGAAATCGACCTTAAAGTTGTTGAAGATAGGCGCCGCCCGCCGCCGGCGCACAGCTGTACCAACAGAGCCACCTCGATTGCCTCCAACGCCACATGTGATAACTAAGTACCAGTATAATCATCACTTGGCAAACTCGATTGTGATCCACCCACTAATCATTATTATTGGGTCCACTCCACGGTATATTATAAGGACATAGGTAGATGGACATATAAAATGGATTGCTTTACCCAAATACGCGGTCCGATATTTGAAAGAGAGACGGGGATGCCGCGTCATCAACTTTGGGGAATTCTCAATTATGGGTGATGACGAATCTGCGTCTAGCTCTTTCAATACGCAATAGTTACGTTTATTCATGAAGCTCCCTTACAAAAATTCAGCAGTTCTCATATGTAATTAACAATTCTAAAACATAAATATGCATATTACCAAATCAAAAGTCATAATTGATTTGGACTACCTTATATTTACTTTTAATGGTTTTTGCTATGTGTAGCCAAAACAACAAAAATACCGCAGAACGTACATTGGTTCAGATGTGTTGTCGGATATCTAGATTTTTTTACTTTACCTTTAATTGATTGATCCACCATGAGTATAAGGTATGTATAAGTAACTGAAATGTCAAAAATAATAGAAAAATATGTAAAATTATCGGCCGGCAGATAACCATTTGCGTCACACTTATTTGAAAACGCAGAATAAGTAATGTGCCTGTGTATAGTGATATGGATAATTAATTATGCATTCCAACACACAGCCTAACTGGGTCAATATTTAGAAACAGCCGAAGTGCCTACATTACACGAACTACAAGCTTGGTTAGGTTTAAAAACTAAATGAGCTGTGTCATCGCAGTGTTATATTACTCTAAACTAGCTTCCGCCCGCGTCTTCGTCCACGTGGACATTCGAGAAAATCCTAAGGGGACCTATCAACCAATAACCAGTAATTCACGTAGAAACGGCTGATCAGATATTGATGAAATTAAAACAAAATAATTTGTATCCTGGTTAAAGGTTACCTAAGGATTTTCTCGAGTATACACGCGAACGAAGTAGCGGACATAAGCTAGTTTATAATATTTATAATTGGGTCCAGCCAGAGGTATTAGTATCCGTTTTCGTTTCCGTTCCCAGTTCCCGTTCCCGTTCCCGTTCCCGTTCCACTTCTGGAACCTACTTTAACTTATCACCACTACAGGGTTCTAATCTACGAAGTTTCAAGTCAAAATATTTATTTTAAGTTATTTTTTTATACAAAATTTAAACTCTTATTTCAACCCTTTAGGGGTTGAATCATGTCCACCGTGTTGAACTTCAAAATAAATGCCATTTCTGCAATCAAGATCCCACAAAACCTTAATAACGATATCCAAATCGATTTTAGGTTTACCCCCTAAGAGGTTGATTTTCGGAAAATTACGAAATATGTAATTGCTTATTGGTTTTTAGAAATATGTACCTACATACTCCTACGATGTTTCATGTCAAAATGTCTACTTTATATTATTTTTACATACACAATTTTAATCCCAATTTCTTCCCTTTAGGCGTTGAATCATGTCCACCGTGTTGAACTTCAAAATAAATGTAATTTTCACAATAAACATCCCCTAAAACCGCGATAATTACATCCATATTTATAGACTCAAGTACCCCATTTCAACCTTATTTTATCACCTTAAGGGTTGGAATACCAACAATACCGATATACGTTGTGTTAGCTTCCAATCATAAGCCTAAATAATAACTTTGGTGATTTTTACTTCGAAAGAAGGATTTTCTATTCACAACTTCATCCCACTTTTCACCCCTTCGGGGGATAGAATTATCAAAAAACGCTGAGACACATAAATATTAATTTTCAATCGCCAGCCTTAACTCAAAATTTTAATTTCCTTGCTTTTACAACTGAAGGACTTTCATACAAACTTTCATGCCCTATTTCACTCCCTTAGGGATGGAATTTCCAATAATCCTTTCTTAGTGCATCCCGTAATGTCATAACGAACCAGATTTAAAATCTCTAGACCCAACGGTTGGGGCTGTGCGTTGATATGTCAGTCAGTCAGTTTCTTCTTTGATATAATACTAGCTGCCCGCCCCGGGTTCGCGCGGGTGATATCCTGTATTAGTTATATTGCGATTTAAAATGACGGAAAAGATAAAACAATTTTTTCGTAAAATTATTTGAACATTTTCTTTTATACAAACCTTGACCTGATAATAACAAACATAACAAAAAAAAGAATTATCTAATTTGATGTAGTCGTTCTAAGTTATGCACTTACATACAATTACAATACAATTTTGGTGATTTATTTAAAGATTTTGCTTGCACCAAGTTATAAAAATAATGTAAAATTATATTTCGTCGTTTCATTCTTTGATATATTTATAAACAATGTAGTCCCTTTAACCTACAGGCAACATCGCACGTCTTTAGAGTAACTTATTCGTAAAAAAAAAAAAAAACAAACTGACACTTCCCTTAGCTGTCAATGTCAGTTGCTTGGCGCTAATTCGTCATTCCTTTTTCGTGCGAGGCAACAAGCACATACGTTACGCAAAATGCCGAAACGCAGTGCACAGGAAAAAGTGGAGAAATATGAAAACAAGATTCGAAAACTCATGGAAAAGAAGGAACTCGTACAACGCCGACGAATTCGATGTTTATCTTCGTCCGGGGAGGACGAACACGTTACAGGTATTTAACATTCTGGTTGAAACATTTGTGGTTTGTGGATTTCAAATCAACAAACAAAAACGTTAACGTAATTATATTTGTTTGTCTGTTGAACAAGTGAATTCATTCATTGTTTTTACTGAAAATTCAAAATAAAACATAAATCGAGTTTGACTGCGGGTCATTCGCGATATCATAATTAGCTGCGGGCTAATTATGGATCATTTATTATGACATGACGTAGAATTTACCTGTGTTCTAGGATAGATAGACGCAAGTTATCTACAACCCTATTGTCTGCGGGACAATATTTTCATATTTTATATGGTTTATTTGTTTTTCACGTTCATTTTTAAAAAAAGTGAATCACCAATTTTTATGAACTTTTTCCTATAACGATAATTATTGTTTTAGATACATTTGATATCGTTCAAAAGGAAAATGAACCAGACACTGGTGCGTCAAACCCACCCAACTGTCAGTTCGATAATACCGAACAACCGTTGGAACAGCCTCTTCTTCTACAAGTCATGGAACCCCAAGAAAATAAACCTGAGACTCCATCGGAAGTGACCTTAGATCCAGAAATATTGTCGGCATTGGGGGTGTCTACATCGGATACACCGGAGTTTGGAGCTTCAATTCACGAGAGCCTAGCTAACTTATGGACACCATTATTAATAAAAGGCTTACCAAAAGACCAGAAAGACAATCTTATAAAGGTGAAAGAATACCTAGTTCCCGGTAACTGCAAGATGTTACAATCACCAAAATTAAATCCCGAGATTTCTGCTGCAGTCTCCGACGTCGTGCGAGGACGTGACAAGAAATTCCTTGGTTTTCAACAGCAGCTTGGCATGGGTATCTCTGCAATAAATAGAGCAATGGACATGTTGCTCTCATCAGATAATAAAATACAAACACTTAAATACTTAAGCGATGGTTGTCGCATACTAGCTGACTTACACCATTCTCTAACCAAGGATAGAATAAAACTGATCACACCTAGTTTGGAAAAGAGTTTTCTGCACGTTATACAAGATTCCGAAAGAGACAACACTTTATTTGGTAATACTTTATCCGAAAAAATTAAAGCCAGTAAGGCAATTGAACGACAAGGTTCACAGATAAGGAAACCACTCACGACTCAAAAGCCTGCCACAGTCCAATCGACTGCCAATCGTCCTGCCCATCAGGGAAACTGGTCAGGACCTCCTCGGTACCCGTTCAACAGGGGGGGGCGGGGAGGTCAGAGCCACAGAGGACAAAGACATGTGCCGCCACCGCGCCGGTCCTATCCCCAGCCGAATTCGAATGTGAAGAGCTACAATCAACCAAGGTCACGTGCACCTCCACAGTAATACAGGTACACGCTGGTAGGATTCATTTTTTCTATAATTGTTGGTCTCAGATAACAAATAACCAAATCGTTCTATCATGGATCCAAAATGGATATAAAATACCTTTTTGCACCCCGGTGACTCAATCTGTTGTGCCAAAATCTAAGTTAACACTCAAAGAAAGTCACGATATGGTTCTTGCTTTGAATAAGTTAATTGAATTAGGAGCTATTTCACAGTCTACCCCATCAGAAGACCAATTTATATCAAGTACTTTTCTTGCACTTAAGTCGAATGGTGGTCAACGTTTCATTTTAAATCTAAAACCGTTGAATAGATTTATCGAAAAGACCCATTTTAAAATGGAAGACTATAGGACCGCTTCAAAACTCATACCACAGGACGGTTTCGTAGCAACGATTGACCTCAAAGAGGCGTATCTATTAGTTCCAATGCATAAAACGGATCGTAAATACTTAAGATTTCATTTCCAAGCTCCAAATTCAAATAACTTATTAACCTACGAATTTAACGCCATGCCGTACGGCCTGTCTGTGGCACCCAGGGTTTTTACCAAAATTATGAGAGAGGTTATGTCCTACCTTAGAAAACGAGGCCATAAATCAGTTATTTATCTCGACGACATTTTATGTATTGGTAGCACTCACCAAGAATGTTTAAATAACGTACGCGAAACTCTTAATCTGTTGCAATGTTTAGGTTTTGTCGTTAACAACGACAAAAGTGTGTTAACGCCTTCTCAAGTTTGTACTTTCTTAGGTTTTGTATATGATACACAACATTTCTCGTTATCATTACCAACAGATAAACGTGAAAATATTGCACAAATGATCAGCATTTATTCAAAATTACCGAAATGTACAATAAGGGATTTTGCAAAATTAATTGGTGTTCTAATTGCGGCCTGTCCAGCAGCCAGATATGGATACTTATACACAAAGATTCTGGAACGCCATAAATTTTTGGCATTGCAACAACATCACGATAATTATGAAGCGAAAATCACCCTACCTAATTTAATTTTAGACGATCTAAATTGGTGGCGTGATAATATTCTTTCAACTTACTGTCCTATGAGAACATTAAATTATAGAAAAGAAATATTCACAGACGCTTCCCGTACAGGATGGGGAGCTGTCTGTGAGGCCAATAAGGCGAACGGGAGATGGATGGTTTCAGAATTAGAACACCACATTAATTATTTAGAACTTCTTGCTGCTTTTTTGGGACTGAAAACGTTTGCAAAAAACGATGATAACTGTGCAATATTACTGCGGATCGATAATACCACAGCAATAAGTTATATTAACCGCCAAGGCGGAATACAATTTCCACACTTAAATGATCTGACACGATGCATTTGGCAATGGTGCGAGCGACGAAAGATTTGGTTGCATGCGGCTTATGTGAACACAAAAGATAACTGCGCGGATGCCGAGTCAAGGAAAATTAACCCTGATACAGAATGGGAGTTATCTGACGAAGCATATCAGCTAATACTATATAACTTCGGTAATCCAGAGATTGACCTTTTCGCCTCTCGCAACAATGCTAAATGTGATACATTTGTTTCCTGGAAACCAGATCCAGACGCCTATACGGTAGACGCCTTTACTATTAATTGGAAATCCTTTTTTTTTCTACGCCTTTCCACCTTTTTCCCTGATCTTAAAATGTTTAAGAAAAATAACTGATGATGAAGCCACGGGCATTATAGTATTCCCATACTGGCCATCTCAGCCATGGTTTCCACTCTTACAAAGCATGCTTGATTCTGATATTCTTTTTCTCAGTCCGAATAAATACCTCCTGCAATCCCATTTCAGGGACCACCACCCCCTGCATTCACAACTTACCCTGGGTGCCGCGAGGCTCTGCGGGCGGCGTTCACACACCAAGGCATACCCCCGGACGCTCTTCACCTAATGTTAGCATCACTATCGGACAGTACTATCAAACAGTACAGTGTCACCTTAAAACTGTGGTGGGAATTTTGTACGCTTAACAAGGTAAATGTTTTCGAAGGCTCTAAAACTCTAGTATTGTCTTTTTTGACACAACAATTCAACAAAGGTTGTTCTTATGGCTCGCTTAACAGTCACCGTTCCGCGCTTTCACTTTTTTTAAATAATAATATCGGCTCAGATGAGAGTATTAAAAGAATACTAAAGGGAGTGTATAAACTCAAACCAAGTCGTCCCAAATATACCTCAACTTGGGACCCACAAATGGTTCTCAACCACATATCTAATTGGTACCCAAACATAGAGCTGAACTTGGAAAAAATTACAAAAAAATTAGTTATTTTATTGGCAATCTGTACCGCTCATAGGGTACAAACTTTCTCACTAATAAAACTTGAAAATATCTCAACTTCTCAAGACGGTGTTAAGATAGCCATAACTGACATAATTAAAACTTCTGCCCATGATCGCGAACAACCTGTGCTGTTTTTGCCGTTCTTTCGCGATAACATAAACATATGCCCTGCTTCAGTCCTCAGGGATTATATTTTTGTAACAAAAAATATGAGGACCTCGAATGCAGACAAATTATTATTAACATACAAAAAGCCTCACAAGGCTGCTAGCACCCAGTCAATTAGTCGCTGGATTAAACAGGCCTTGGCAGAGAGTGGTGTAGATGTAGGAAAGTTCAGTGCACATAGCACACGGCACGCCTCCACCTCAGCCGCGCTTGCCGCGGGGCTCAGTGTGGACGTGATCCGAAAAACAGCTGGCTGGACCAGTACATCAACAGCATTCGCTCGCTTCTATAATCGGCCGATTGAAAGCGAAGGATTCTTTGCGAAAACCGTAATGTTTCCTAATAGTGTTTAAATTGTTGATTAATTGATTAAGTATTTGATTTCTAATATTAAGTATATGTTGGATTGTATGAAGAAAGAAAGAATTTGTTTTTTGTTAATGTTCTATTATGATGAATACTGGAATATAATACAAACATGATTTAATTTAAATGGTCATTATTTTTATAAAATATATCCCTACATTATATAGATAATGCTAGAACAAAACTTGAAGGACTATCTCTAAACATCTACATTGTTTATAAATATATCAAAGAATGAAACGACGAAATATAATAGATGATCAAACGAACTTCTAAGTGAAGTTCGATCGCTATTATATTAGTCGTTTCATTCGAAGATATAATAACCCCCCCTACCCCGTGAACCTCAAGTCAAAACCAGAGGTACCTATACCCATTAATAAAGTTTTGTTCTAAATTTATTATCTCTAAACGAAATGACGAATTAGCGCCAAGCAACTGACATTGACAGCTAAGGGAAGTGTCAGTTTGTTTTTTTTTTTTTTTACGAATAAGTTACTCTAAAGACGTGCGATGTTGCCTGTAGGTTAAAGGGACTACATTGTTTATAAATATATCTTCGAATGAAACGACTAATATAATAGCGATCGAACTTCACTTAGAAGTTCGTTTGATCATCTATTATTTTGTGTCAACTAAGCTCAACTAGTTCTCATAAATTTTAAAAATACTAAGTGCCTGTTAGTGCCTGTCCTTTTCCCAAAGCCCTAGTTCATGTAAGATTAAAAAAACCACGAGACACATTCCGAGAAAGGTAGCAATGTGTGTGTCAGATGTTTATTGATTATTTTACAATCTTTGCATCATGACATGACATATTTATAAAATGACAACATAATTTGTTTGAAATGTTATTATACAAACTCAATTTTGGAAATTCTTGAATAGGTCTTCCTTCAAAAGACTTAAACGCGCTCTCCCAAGAGTGCTTGTATTGTAACATCTTATAATTTGGATTTTATATTTTTGGTACGTTCGCTTTAGTTCACTTTTAATTTATTGAATACCTATTATATTATCTGTTTGTACAACATATCATAAGGACGGTGTAAAGCACAGTGAAACAAAGACAAGACAACTTACTTGGCACCTTCAGCTATTTACCAATAATTTGATCAAGTAATTACATACGTAATAATAATTATCATTAATGTTAAGTAGGTCTCATTTACAATAAACAGCCTTGACCCCTGCGCCCGCGCACCGCGACCACTGTCTGACGAGTTAATATCAATTTTAACAATTATCAAAGTCGTCCATACATACATAATGCGTTTCGAACGACTTAATAGTAAATTAGCGACGCTTATGGTGCGCCATTAAACTCGCCTCTGCGTGGTAATAACAATCGACAGTAATACGATGTTACAGCACTGCATTGCTATTTGAGCACAAACTGACTTCAATGATCGATGACGATTGATTGGGTTGGGATTATCTTACTGTAGGTACCGCATAATTTTCAAAGGTAAAGTTTTTCCAATGTGTGTATTGACAATCAGCATTGTATTCTAAACCTGAATAGAGCTCGATTAACAACTTTTGCAAGGGTCTGTGATGCAATGGGTGACCAAAAAACCTTGATTTAGCTTCCGTGCTTCGAAGGGTAGGTAGGTACATAAAACCTAATCCACCCGTAAGTAAGGCCTGTGCCCGAGCAGTGGGGCAATGAGCAGAAAATGGTTGACACTTACATAATGATGATTAGAAACCTGGACAAGTTAAGGTGAACCAATTTTTTAAAGAGGCTTTTCAGTAATTGTACTTTTTTACGTTTTATTTGAAATATACAAGGTGTTACAAAAGTACCCCTAATGCCGAATATGGTAGATAGGGACCATCAAACTGAACAACTTTTACTATGAGTTGGTCCCATAGTAAAAGTTGTTCAGTTTGATGGTCCCTATCTACTATATTCGGCATTAGGGGTACTTTTGTAACACCTTGCATAATGTATAAATATTTGACAACATCAGAAACATTGCTCTGATTCCAAAGTACCTAAGTAGCTAAAGCACTTGTGCTATGGAAATCAGACACAACGGTGGAACTAAAAATACCCTCACCTGAGCCATTATAGAAAAGTTCTTTTTCTCAATTGACCCAGGTGGGGATCGAACCGGGGACCTCAGAGATGGCGACACCTTGAAAGTCTTCAAGGTGTCAGTGAAAGCTTACAAACCACTCGACCACGGAGGTCGTCGGTCCACAAACCAAAGCGGATGTCGCACCTCCAAAGATTGTTTATAAATTATGATATTTCGTATATTATTACTCATGCTTGGCTCTCGCTGCAGAAGCCGTGAGCGTGTGTAATCATGAGATGCGTCGACGCCTTTGTTTCAGAGAATTAAGTTGACATGACACTACTATTTCCTGCAAAGTGGCGTGGGTGCACAAACAGTATGTACCTAGTACCTAGTAGATGTTTAAACGAACTTTATTGGTAAAAAAATTGTTTCATTTTGTTAACAATAAGCTGATATTTTCTACTCGCACAAGGTCGAATAATGTCATATAATCTATAGAGATTATAGGTACTTCATAATAGAAGAGTTCTTAGACGACTCCAAGACCAACGCCGTGAGAAAATATCACCGACACACAATATGTAGTGCGATAGAGATCATACAACTGCTGCTAATAAGCTTTATAAAACAATACCAAGTGGTTATTACATTGAAATTAATATTCTTCGATACTTATTCAAAATCATCTTAATTTCCTGTCTGCTTGGTTTCCGCCGTTAAGTACTTACCTAATTGCATATTATGTTTGGGTTGTCCATGCATGTTATGAGAGATACGGAAAATCTTTTCACGGTGCGGAATCTGTATTAGGAGATTTGTTTACAGGTGTGTGAGATACAGGATATTAAGCGAGTGAGGAGCTCAATGGCGGAGTGGTTTAGTGCCTGGCCTAGCGATTGCGGAGGTTAAGCAATTTTTGCAAGGGTCGGTCACGGGATGGGTGATCAAAAATTTATTATCTCGATTTCTTCCGTGTTTCGGAAGGCACGTTAAGCCGTTAGTCCCAGGTGCATGTGCAGTCGTATGTAACACCCACCTATCGGCATTGGGCCCGCGTGGTGAGCTATGGCCCATTCTCCTATAAGGAAGGCCTGTGCCTCAGCAGAGGGGACATTATAAATGGCTGATGGTTATGGTCAGAAGCAAGTAGCAAACTTTGTACTAATCCCAGTTCTAAAAATATTGTGTGCACGGTGTGGTCATGACGTGTAGTAATCTTGCCGATAATTCTGTCCTTGTAATGTCAATATGGTCACGCATTTTACAAAATAATAACGAAACTTGCGTGACTGATTTCTCCAATAGGAGTACTTGTTTACGTGAAAACGTCGGAGTTGATTTGGCGCACGTAGGTAAGTTTATCTGTATGTATAAATAGTCCTAGCGAATTTATTTATTATTTATATTTATGTCGCAGTCTAAATACGCCGCAATCTACTGAAAATTTTGCACAATTTAAAATCGCAAAAGTGCATAAATTAGGTTCTCTTGTGTTTGACGTAGGTTTTTACGTCAAATGAAGACAACGACTTAAGTATAGTTTATGACCTACAATGACGTAAAGCGCCAGTATGGTAATAAGTTTATATAAAATACCGTTTCAGTTTGATTTGTTTTTAACAACGCTACGGGGCCAAATTAGTGTACATATAAATAATAGCGTTTCATCAAACAAGAATTTAAATGAAACATAATAATAATTATTATGGATAATTGATAATATTGTAGCAAAACATCGGCATCGCGACATTCGCGACACAATCGGGGTTCAATCGTGGGAAAATTTGTCACAAATCCCAATCCCAATCTCTCCCTCCTTCCCTCTCTTTCTAAACCTATGATACACGTAGATTATTATGGTATACAGAGAATACTTTTAAAATACCACTTTAAATGTATTATTAACTAATATCCCCTATCGGGAAAAAAAAGTTTGTTTTTCCATACCTTTTTCCCTTTTACCCCAATGGGGGATAAAAGTGGGGGATAACGGGAATAGACCTCATATAAAAGTACATACTTAACTACTTTAACTAGGTAAGCATTTTACCTCAGTTATGGTGTTACAGAGGTTGGAAAGTAGAAAAGCAATTGTATCCACCATCGGTTTGTAAATATACCATGAGATTTTGTTTGTACCTACTGAAAATAGGCAAAGCTATTAGTTAAAAACAGTACCTCTAAGATAAAAACACCAATTTATTTTCAAAAAGTGGTGGTATTTTTCAGCGATTTTAGTATACCGTTCTCACTCTCTTCCTCTGTCTTAGAAATAAAAAAAGACGGTTATAATCCCAGTTTTACAACACTGTGCTTATAAGTACGCATTATATAATTGTTACGTGAGATAATGAACGAAGACAGAACAATAATGTGTTGAGGTGTTTCAATCGACCTTCAATGTAGTGAACAGGTAAATAACAGGGCAATTATGCGGCGAGACGTCTGTACGCCCGCCCCTTGACTTGACGGTGCGCCGGTGTGGCGAACCATAAACACCCAGTGACGACGACGTTTCAACCACTTTGAATATTGAGTTTTAGAGTCCGACTCGGTTGATGGATTTGTCACTAACAAGGCATCATTTTTCAGGGAATCGTGCTCACCTAATGGTAAAAAATAGTCATTGGCAAAAACAATGCAAAATGAAAACGTAGCAATTCATTTAATTGTTTATCTTCATCGTGAGCAACAGATAGACAAGAGGTTTACCTTGGCGCCGCTTGCGCCGCCCGCCGTGGGACCCGCCGCTTAATCACCACCTAAAATAATTAACTTTGCACACAGTTCTCATCATTTAATGTGATATTCGCTGAGCAAAACACGACTATTAATTACCTATTATAATATACCTAGCATTTGCAGTTTGCGGAAGTAAGTTGATGTGTTGTGTAGGGCCAGAGAAAATGAAAACCCTATATAATTTGTATGTAAAGTACAGTGAACGGCACGTTGGGCTTCCACGACAGGGTAGATAATCATATTCAATCAATTTTATGTTTAAAGAGAGTGATTTTAAGGTTCAAATTAAATTGCAGATTTTTAACAGTTTTGTAAAACTTGACGTGCTGCTTACTGTACATTAAGTCTGTTTATCTTTACTTGTCCTATTTAGTAAAAAGCTTTTGAAATATGTCATACGTCTTTTAATTTAAATCGTTCTTTTAAAATATGTTGTCTTATCGAATCTAATTGTCACGAATAATTTAGCAATTTCTTTCGTAATCTGTGGGAGGAAAATCATTGGTTGTATTTTAAAATTGATTTTTTGAATAAAGAATTGGATGATTGTTGAAGATTTACCAAATAAGACAAGTAAGGATAAACATCAGAGTTATGAAATTATTTGTTCCTTCACATGAAAGTGAAATATTGTGAACCAATCCGTTTTCAAAGAAGCCATTATGAAAACTTGCAATCCAATTGTCAAATATTAAATTATGGTTAATGGAGAAATACATTTCACGATGAACACCACGTTTATACTCGTTAAATTTACATCGCGCTACGAACTACGAAATTTTCTTCGAATCAAGACACTCCCGTTCACACAAACGCTACACCCCTGCCTTTACATTACACACGTACCTTTAACTTAACTAATTCATAAGTTACAACATGGCGACACATCGGTTTGGCGTGCATTACTTTACAATACCCATTGATTGCCACTCAACTCAATGACGCCCTGCCTCGCACTCCACCGTCTATGTGACGAGACATGTCAATTTTGTCATTTTGCTAAGAACTTATCAGATCTCGGCGTATAATGCCTCATCACATCATCGCCGCCAACCGCCGCCATATTAGCTATCTTGTTTTTCAACAGCAAGTGGAAAGAGAATCGAAATATGTAAGTACCTATTTGAATATTTATGCTAGATCTAGTTTACAAATTAAGTACCTAGGTGTTTTAATTAAACTTGAAAAAATGATGTTAGTTAAGTAATAAAAAATAATCATTTTTGTCAGTATTCGTATTTACCATTCCTTACTTTTGTTTTGAGCAAAACACCACTAACGATTAAATTGTAAGTTGGTTACGAGCAAAAACCTAATTTATGCGCATCAGACGTACAATTCGTAGAAAGGGCAAAAAATGACGACCGCGTAAGGTCAGCAGAATGAACTCGCGCGAACAATCACGTGTAAAGGACACTCACTCGTAAGTTTCATTAAGTTATCTATTTGTTAATGCATTAAACTAGACAGGCCCATCTTTCCCTCTGGGTACTCTGGGCACGTGCCCAGGGCCCCGCGATCGATAGGGGCCCCCTAGTTCCTGCCAGATCACTAAACGATAACGGATATTACCAAAAACATATAAAACATATTTAGGTATTTAGAACACTTAAACAATAATTACTGAATACAAATACTACTTGTTTAGATTTTATTTCAGTCAAGATTATTGGGGCCCCCAAATGTGCCCAGGGCCTCAAATAGGTTGAAGACAGCCTTGAAACAAGTTTTAGTAACTTAATTAAATATATCATTGCTTAGATTCCCAAAAATGTGTGGTTGTTCCAAGTTGCAGTATGTATACAAGGATAAGTCAAGTCAACTTTCAAACAAAATAAACTAGTTACGCAGGTATATTAACTTTGGTTTATGGGTTGGGAGCTACGAATACCCCAGAATGATCGGTCTGATTAAAATTAAGTATTTTTTACCAAAAGTACGTTTTCAGGAACAAATTTTTTTAAAAAAGAACTAAGTAGGTACTCATTCGATTCCGTTTTTTTTATTTTTGACCGATCCAAAAAATTGGAAAATAAAAAGATAAAATGCATTTTAGGATAAACAACTGTAGTTTTTTTGTCTCAACGTTTTAAAAAAATCCATCTCTGAAGAGGTGAAAAGGTGGATGAAGTTATGTATGAAGAATCCTTCATTTTCAAAGTAAAATTAACATAAATTACTATGTAGGCCTAAGGTTGTAAACTAAAACAATAACACATTTTTGTAATTCTCCGAAAATCCACCCCTAAGGGGTGGATTTTTGAAGTAGTTAAATAGGTAAAATATAATGGCAAGCACGCTGCCTCGCGCGAGGCAGCGTTGCGGGCGCGCCTCGCTCGAGGCTCGCTTGGCGGGAACCCGCCTATCACGTAAAAATGGCAGATCGGATTTCGATGAAATTAAAACATTATAATTTTTATCCTGGTTATAAATAGGTAAGGAATTTCTTGAATGTCCACGCAGACGAAATCGCGGGCGGAAGCTAGTACCGTATACTTAATATTTGATTTGCTTCATTTATTTAAGTAACATCGATTTCATTGTTATTTTCGTGTAAGTACCACTATTCGCGAACTTATTTCCGGGATATTATAATTATGAAGACTGTAATTTTGCAATTAATTCCACTTGTAAAAATTCATAAAACCTGTTGGGAATGTGTTAGGAGGAGCACTCGATATTTTTACTATAAGTTCTACTAAAAGTAATTAAGAGTATTAAAGCGAGTAACAAACAGGTCTTCATATCTTTACATTACTGAAAATAAGTGTTTTCCAAATTAATAATAGATAGAGTGAGTAAGGCAAGATGAAATAAAATAATGGCACCTCATTTGAAACAACAATCGCATTGCAAAAAGTAGCTTTTCCGATAAGAGTCAGAGAATACTAGTAGCACGAGTACAGAAGATGCACTCCGCAAAATCATTTAAATAACAATTTGTTCTCTTGCTACGACACAATAAAGTGCAATTAGGTCGCACAGCGCTCCCTTCTCTATAATATATTCACAGGCCTTGCCTCTCTTTCTATCGCGTAGCTTTATCTTTTCTGACGACTTTAGCTATAAGAAATTGTTCCGTCCGGACGGAACCGCAGGCTACTTGTAGCTTCATACCTTAAGCGCGGAGTGCGCCTGGCCTGATAGATTGACAATTTGCCCAAGAAACCTATTCAGTTTCAAGTGATATGAGGTTCGCTGGTGGTGTGGTACTGACCGCCCCAGGGATGCCTGCGGAGATGAAGAGCGCCAGCGTGTCCGGCCACGGCAGCAGCTTGTACTGCTCCCACCACCGCTTCACCACTAGGCTCACGTAGAAGCCCAGCACGAACGACATCGGGATCGACTCGCTCTGCGCCCCGAAGTATTGCCGCACCCTCTCGAATATCCTGCGGATACAATATCTTATGTAACTTCTTGATTTTAAAGGTCTTTGCTACTAAAAAATAGACCCAAATTTTTTTCGTTCTAAACATTTTTTTAAACACAACTGGAAAGAACTTGGCTTTCATCTTTCAAGTAAATGCAAAGGTGGAAGTGCAGCACCACAACCGGAATTCTCAACCACTGTGGAACAGTACATATCTTACCTCATTACATTGATTTACGACGACGGGTCATTACTATTTGTTGAATTTAAGAGCGCGTAGTCTACACACTAGCGCCGCCATTGGTAAAAAAATCATTGTGCTTAAATAAAGACGAAATTGTGAATTATCTCGCTGTAGTGCAGTCGTTGTCGTTTAGTTTAATGGAGTTATAAAACTCACAATTAGCAATAGAATAAAAAATGGTTTAAACGATAATAAGTACCACAAAGCCTCTTCGGAGTGCACTACAGAGAGATAATTCACAATTTCGATTTTATTTAAGCACTATGATTTATTTTCCAAAGGCGGCGCTAGAGTGCAGACTATGTGCAGTCGTAATTAGTCTTTACAGATTGTGGTAGCAAGTCAGGTGGACTTAATATTACCACCAACCAAACAGAACGCAACGTGCACTTTTCCTAGGTATGAATAAACAGATCCTACCAATTTAATTGATTGAAGATAGAATTGAAATTTCTCAAGAATTGATATTTAAAAAATAAAGAGAGTGGTGGCGTATGGCGTAATTTTGTAAACATCACAGGCTGAGAACTGCGCAGATATTTGCACTTTGGCTGGCTACATGATGTGTTACTACAATGCTCATTTACTTCTGAGAACTGGTTACTGCTCATTTTTAGGGTTCCGTATAAAAATAGTATTAGGCCGCATAGTTCTCGACTATTCATGAAAAATGTAAAAAAACCGCCCTCCCCCCCTTATCCCCGAAGGTTGCATAGAGAGAAATCTGAAAAATTATTCTGATTAGCACTCTTTTTTAGAAATCATCAACAAAAATAACATTAGTTCCACTATCGGTCGAAAGATAGAGCTGACCTAAAACTGAAATATTCTACACCGCAGTGTATTTGTGCAACTTGTTACAAAAAACCCCTTATGCTGAGTGTGGGACCAACTCTGAAATCAGACCTTGCATACAACATTTTATAACGGAAATGTCAAACAAAATATACGAAACAGTGGATTTTTTTTCGCTATTTCAGACTTGGTCTATTAGTAAAAGTTGTTCAGTTTGAATATGCTAGATAGGGACCATCCCTATCTACCATATTCAGCTTTGGGGTTTTTTTGTGTAACACGTTGTATATGATGGTACGGAGCCTTCGGTGCGCGACTCCGACTCGCTCTTAACCGGTTTTTTATTTACTTTTGTTTATAGACACAGTGTTCAGTTTGAAACCCACGTAAAACTTAAACAATGTAAGTACCTATCTGCGACTAAATTGTTCTTAAACTGGTTTTATTTTAGTACTTTTTTAAAACAAGTCTCAAGATTCTCAATTCCTTTGATATAGTGACGCCCATTTATATATAGCCTTCCGTCAGAGCTACAATATTATCAGAATTTGTTTCAGCCTATTATTAACCACTGAAAATTTACATATATTGTACACTACTTGACCTTTTCGTAAAAAAAAACCGGACAAGTGCGAGTCTCACTCGCCCACTGAGGGTTCCGTAGAAAAGATTGAAAGAAGAATGCAACTTAGTGACCCAATTTTTAAAAAAGTATGGTGCAGGAATGAAACTTTTTTCCAAGTATAGATATTATTCATTAATGTTGACTTTTACTATGGCATTGGTAGGTTGACTTTATTGGAAGAATCTATCCCGGTGAAAAAAGTGATGATACACTAAAGCCAAAAAATTTCGTTTATTTTGTCTGCCTTCAGCGCATTATATTTATTTTCACCGGGATCGATTTTTTGGTGCCATAGTAAAAGTCAACACTAATGATAATAATATCTATACTTGGAAACAAGTTTCATTGCTGTTTCAACTTTTAAGAAAATAGGGCCCATGTCAAGGGAAATGTTGCATTGTCATTTCATAGTAAGTTCTATAGGTCAACGGGAATTACCTACCCTTATAAATTTTGATCCCTTGAAAGTGTCGAAACATGCGTTTTTTGCGACATTAACGGCCGTATCTTTTTTTACGTTAACTTAGAAGCTTGATTTTTTTCACAGCTTCAAAGGACCGTAGACTTCATTACTTACATGCGTTTAATTTCAACTCGATACCTCCACGCTTTCCCGATATAAAGTGTCTTGACAGACAGACAGGCAGACAGACGGACAACAAAGTGATCGTATAAGGGTAACGCTTTTTTATTTTGTGGTACGGAACCTTAAAAAGAACAATTTTAGTACCAAATACGGAAATACGACAAAATAATCACTCTGGACGCCGACCGCCTACGACCAATTAACTAATTATTGTAAACTTATCTTTTTACTGTTGGACAAAATAATGCTTTCATTCTGACAATTGAAAAAGCTATTATTGTTCACAATAATAAAGCTTTTATGTATACCACGATATACACTATAATTAGATCTAGCTCATGTTGAATAACTATGTAGCTATAATATTTGAGTGACAGAACAATCGGTTATGGTCATTTCCTGTTGTGAAAATGTTAAAGTTCATTTGTTTAGCGTTTTAAAATATAAATAATCTTTTATCTTACACCCCCACTAACAATTTGGCAGAACGTTTGCAACTATGAAAAATTATTCAATTTTAACTTAACAAAACCCTATTCAGAGTACCTTCCTAAGAACTGAGTAAGAATTTAACTATTATATTTTTGTGTTGTTTGTTTAAAAATTTAAATTAATATACCATATTTTTGTATCATAAGCAAACTACCAATTAAAATTTACAACTCAAAATAGGTAGTAACAATAAAAATGAACTCTTCGCACATAATTTTACATTCGTGCCTATATCGTGTAAAAAGCACGTTCTAGTATCATTCAGGATTTATGGCCAGCAGAGCTATTCCGTGATGTATCTTATATGTAGTTTGAGCTGAGCACTGCCATGAGGAAAATGTGCCCGTTTTATCACGTCAGCGGCGAATGCCAATAAATAACCACTTTACAGTTACCGCTGCAAATTATTCAAATAAAGTGATGGTTTCTGTGATTGCTATTGCGCAAAGGTACCAGTTAGCGAAATGGATAAAAAAATATCTCAATAATGTAACTACTAGGTAGGTAGGTACGTACATGGTTAGTCAATTTCAAGATATTCTGTAAAAGGTTGATTTATTTTGGATTTATCATACTGATGACGTATCACACTTTTACAATTACTTTACATCATGATAATTATTATTGAAAGAAAACAAAAGTGCCGGTTACGGTTATGGCACCGGCATCCGGCCGACGCATCCGGCGATGTGAGTGCGCCCGAAATCGAAAGCGATTCCTCGCACGACCACAGAATATACAACGTGTTACAAAAATACCCCTAATGCCGAATATGGTAGATAGGGACCATCAAACTGAACAACTTTTACTACGGGACCAACTTTAAAATCGCGAAAAAAAAAAACTGCAGTTTCATAAAAAAAATAATTACGTAATATAAAAATGTATGAAACTGCCGATTTCAGAGTTGGTCTCATAGTAAAAGTTATTGATGGTCCCTATCTACCATATTCGGCATTAGGGGTATTTTTGTAACACGTTCATTTTAATCATTTTACTAGAAAGTATTTAAAATCTATTGAGTAATACTATTTCTTTGAAGTGTAAACTGGATTTGATTTAAAAATATTTAAAAAATCTGACTATGGAAAAACGTGAAACATCAAATATAACATTTAGCTTTCTAGTTTATCAATTATTTTTATTTAGAAATGATCGCAACTAATTTTACAGCTGGTGTACTGCGTGTATAAATAACAAGTGTGTTTTTATTATTTGCAACGTTGAGACATCGAGTCTTTGTTTTGAAAAACACCACAGTAATGCAATAAAGGAGGCGTCTTATTTAAATTAAGACTTTGAATTTCAGAACAATTGCACGAAAAGTGTTCGGATTTTAAGAAAAAAAAAATTAGTTAATTATTATCATAAAGTAGTTGCAAAACTTATCGAATGGAAAATTTTGTTTTTAAAGGTTTAGTTTATGCATGACTAACCGTGTAATATTTAGTTGGTAATGCCAATGATTGTCAAAAAAGGAAGGATAAAGCTTTATAATATTCTGCATTTCTTTAATTCGTAATAGTGAAGGCATAGTATCGCAGCTGCGCATCGCCGCGCCGCAATATAGCAATACCCGAGGAATGCAATTCCACGGGTATTGCACAAATCGTTTAACGCTATGCAAATTACTAATTTAATCTGTTCTCTTTCCCGATTTGTACAATCGGCCTTAAATATCAGTTTAGAAGCACTGCTCCCCAAGCGAACACCGAAATACGATATTGCGTGAATAGCGTTTTATCGACACTCAACTGTCAAAATCAATTGTCTTTTGACAGATAGACGTGATAAATCGCTATAAATCATATCGCGTTTTAGTGGTCATGCTATTGTTTTGTAAGGTTATTCGTGTGTAAAATAAAAAACAAACACATTTCGATCGTGTAGTTATTCGTCCTTACCCTAGAAAGAAGCTATACATATAATAGGTAGGTACTATCTTTATGATTCTTATGCATCAATATAAACATTTTTTTCTCAACTCACTGATGTTCAAAATTTGTTTTAAGTAAGTAGTTGCAAGCTTGTTTTTAAATAGGTATTCTGACACGAAACTATAGAAAATGCGATATCAAGCTTCTAGTTATTTGGGTAGGGATCAAAATGAAAAAAATCCTTTGGTTCTCAAAAAACAGAAGTTAGATTGTAGGAATCGTTAAGAGCAAAATAAAAGAGATTCTATTTCTAATCTCTGGTGCTCCTTGGAAAGGCGGAATCTGTACAGAAGATTATATAGAAGTTCGACTCATACTAATAAGACAAATATGAGACCCTCACCTCTGATGCTCCTCGGATAGTCCGAACCGGTACAGCAGATTGATGGTGTAGTAGAGCGTGAGGTACGCCAGCAGTTCCCGCCACACCAGCTTGTACACGCTGCCCCGCCACCTGCAACACCGCAACAGTTACATCATCATCATCAACCACCTTAATGTAATCTTAATGGATCAGAAAAACGCAGGTCATAACGTGTCACGTGGCCCGATGCTGGTATATGTCAACGATTACAAAAGCAGCCATTACGAACGGTACCGAGGAGCTCGAGATAGTAACATTTTGGTCACCCATCATGCAATCCACTTCAATTGAATATTTTATTGCATACCATAAAGTGAATACGTAAGTAGTAATTTATAGAAAGACAACGTTATGTTCCCAGTAGGGTATAGCAGTACAGGAGGAGAGGACTTCTTATTAATGTTTACAAGGAACGAAATTACAATTATTACATAGTTAAAAAATAAATACATAGTTACAAGTACAATTGAATTGTCTATGGTATTGTTATATATGTAAGCCACTGACATGAAATACCATCGAGCTTTTCAAGCCAATATTACATTTGCAAATCTTCGCTATCAATAGATGGTAGTAAGTATTGGGATTGACGTAAGTTTTCGTTGACGATTCGATTCGACATCGATTTGTAAAACGTACCGTTATTGCGAAGACTTGTTGTAAGTTGTAACAACATAGCAAAAGAGAGAAAAACAGGTGCTGAGTTTCTTTGCGGTTTCTTCTCGACGTCCCAATCAATGTAAAAATACGAAGACATGGCAAAATTTACTTTTAAATTGTATTATTTAACTAGGTACTATATTAATGAAATTTTAGTTGTACATCAATTAATTGTCAGAAATCTATTAAATGCAAAACGCCTCTATACACCCACACCAAGGCTTTGCAAAATTAAAAACATGAAAGAATAATACTTATGTAGGTAGTTAATTTACTTACGTAAGTAACACAAAAATACAAAAATAAAAGTGAATATTTGGAATTCCGAAGTTGCGCGAAGTTAAGAGGAACAATGAAGGCTTTGTGTTGGCGTGAAATAGAAAGCAATCACGGGGACGACACGTCACGTCACGACACAGTCACGTCGCAGTTGCGGTCCTTATCGCTCGTCACCCTCGTCACACTTCATCGAGATGCGATACTTTTTCGTTTTCGATCGAACATTCATACAAACACAGAACAAAGAAGTAGATAGAACTTGAGTATGAAAACCAGTGTAATAACAAAACTAACATAAAGTATGTAAGTATGTACAAACCAGATAAAGTAACGTTTGAATCATGTCAATCGGTTCAGCCGTTTTTGAGTAATCGGCGGACATACATAAAAAAACAAATAAACAGACGAACATGATAGAACCTCCTCCTTTTCATGAAGTCGGTTGAAAACGTGTTTATTGGTTATAAAAGATGTCTTTTTCAGTAAATTATTATTTTATAAAAAGAGCTTATTCGAGCTAATTGTCAAGATGAATCAAATGAGCCTTAACTCGATGGGCTTGTGTGGTATTATTATAGAGTTCCTGCGGCCTTCTTCCGGATTCATCATCATCGGACCCTGGACCTCGTCTGCCATCAAAGTACTTGTCAAGACGATTGAAACGAGCCCAAACCCGATGGGGCTGTATGGTTTGAGTACAGAGTATAGTAGTAGAAGATTTTTCTCATAGTTTCTAGACCATTCTAGGCATTCATTTTATGATCCAGTGTAATGAAATAGCAAATTGACTGCTAATTTAACGACACAGCTGACCACACAGACTCTTAATAAAAGATAAAGGATTATTTATTTTTATTACTTAAGTGCTTTGCTTTTTATAATTTAACGTAGGTATTGTAGCAATGGAACATAAATATTACTTAAGAGTTAACTATGCCAGCCTAATAGACGCTCAAAACGTGACAAGTTTTTAAAGAACCTACAAATAGAAAAAAAGGGATTTACATTTGATCCAAGTTTTGATAGAACGACGTAATTAAAAAAGAACATCAGCGTCTACCGTGATCATAGACTTAAAAAAATTTTCGCTGGCATTTATGATCGTGATCATAGACTTAGAAAAATTTTCGCTGCGCTCATGGTGATTAATTAGTATCTTTTCGGCATTTTTGACAGATAGTGAGAACACAACTCTGTCAAACATGTTTATAATTGACAAGTAGGCTTAACATGTCAATGTAGTGGAAACGCACGGTCAGAAAGTTTGTCGCACCAACTAAGTATGCAGTAGGAACAATCCATTAATGTTTCCACTACTTACTTGGGGCTATTACGAGCGGACGCTACTATACAAAATATAAACAGTGAAGACAATGTAAGGTTCATTTCGTAAATTGAAATTGGATTGTAGGTATGTGGCGGGCGGGTCGAATGAGGAAGCCGGCAGAAACACTCTGTTACGGCTAATACCCGAAGTGCGGCTACACTTAGTTCAAGCCGGCTTTAACTAGGTGTAGCCGGTACTGCAGGTTAAACCTAGGTGTAACCGATATGATCACGGCTAATACCTACTAGGTGCAGCCGGTTGCTTTCGGTTAAAACTAGGTCTAGCCTTCTATGTGATAGCAACAACTAGATGTAGCCAATCCTACGTGGTTAAAACTAGATGTAGAGTCTTCCTTCCCTACAGAATAATCTAGAAATTGTCTCTTTAGAAACTATCGCGTAGCTCTCATCGCTTCTAACGACGTCAAGATTGTCGTGTTTTAAATAGTAATTAATCTGAATATTTTCCATTCAACATCACGAGGACAAGCATACAAACAACAGATGCCCTGCAAAACTAAATGTGGTGATAAAAACTGCCAGTGCAAAGCTACCGGTATAATACATAATTCGATGTCTTTGAAGTTTATCTTGTTTGAAGAGTTTACCACCTGTAGCACCTCAGACGGGACTCGAACCCGCACCCTTGGGATTCCGGCCCAATGCACTGACCAATTATGCTACCGAATCGCCAGTGGGAGCGGCGAAATTTTCTAGTACTTTTTTACTTCTTCGCTGCAAGCCAGCGCAATTTCATCAATGTGAGGAAATACCCCCACATTCGAAAGAAACATCTTTCCAGATGTTTTGACAATCGATAAAGATGAAACAGCTATATAATTATTAAATTTAGATTTTTCGCATTCACAATGCTATTTTTATATTAAGATAAATAATATTAGAAAATTGCGCTGGCTTGCAGCGAAGAAGTAAAAAAGTACTAGAAAATTTCGCCGCTCCCACTGGCGACTCGGTAGCATAATTGGTCAGTGCATTGGGCCGGAATCCCAAGGGTGCGGGTTCGGGTCCCGTCTGAGGTGCTACGGGTGAGTCGATTTTTTCTAGTATTTTTTCTAATATTATTTATCTTAATATAAAAATAGCATTGTGAATGCGAAAAATCTAAATTTAATAATTATATAGCTGTTTCATCTTTATCGATTGTCAAAACATCTGGAAAGATGTTTCTTTCGAATGTGGGGGTATTTCCTCACATTGATGAAATTGCGCTGGCTTGCAGCGAAGAAGTAAAAAAGTACTAGAAAATTTCGCCGCTCCCACTGGCGACTCGGTAGCATAATTGGTCAGTGCATTGGGCCGGAATCCCAAGGGTGCGGGTTCGAGTCCCGTCTGAGGTGCTACGGGTGAGTCGATTTTTTCTAGTATTTTTCTAATATTATTTATCTTAATATAAAAATAGCATTGTGAATGCGAAAAATCTAAATTTAATAATTATATAGCTGTTTCATCTTTATCGATTGTCAAAACATCTGGAAAGATGTTTCTTTCGAATGTGGGGGTATTTCCTCACATTGATGAAATTGCGCTGGCTTGCAGCGAAGAAGTAAAAAAGTACTAGAAAATTTCGCCGCTCCCACTGGCGACTCGGTAGCATAATTGGTCAGTGCATTGGGCCGGAATCCCAAGGGTGCGGGTTCGAGTCCCGTCTCAGGTGCTACGGGTGAGTCGATTTTTTCTAGTATTTTTTCTAATATTATTTATCTTAATATAAAAATAGCATTGTGAATGCGAAAAATCTAAATTTAATAGTTTACCACCTTTTTGCCTTTTTAGTCTTATTTCAATAAGTAATTAGGTAAAATTATGATTGTTACCTACACACCTAAGTTTAACCAACAGTTACCGGACCGGCCACACTCAGTTTTAGCCGGCTAAAACTAGGTGTAGCCACACTTCGGGTATTAGTCGTAACAACTCCACTATAGCCATAGCCAAAGAATACTTATGCCATAGCTCCTATTTGAAATCTGTGGTTACACTCTTACTTTCATACCATATCACTAGACATCGGATTTTATGCTTTTGGATATAACTCTCTAATTACGACGTTAATGCATATTTTAGGATTTTTCCCAATCGTGCATATTTCGTTAGTAGCGAGAGGTACGTATAGGAAGCTATTTTAAGCTAGCCTCTATTTAAATCAAAAAAATACTGGAAACAATGATCTAACTCCCTTTCTAATTCAATATCGCCAACGCCCTTCCTAATTCAATATCAGAAAAGATTTGTAAAAAAAGTTAGACGCTATTTTTGTATCATCTTTAACTTCAATTAAAATTTACATAATAATAAAAAATATTTTTGAATTTGCATTGTGCATAATTATTTTGGGTACTTATATTAACATTTTTTAGAGCATATTTCGACCATTTTTTTTTGGGTATGATTTTATCAATTACCTAATAAATGCATTTTCAGTGACCTAATAAATAATATTTGTTCCTAAAATAGTAGATCTGTCACTTAAACTAAATCACCAAATAATATAAAAACGCTTACCTAAATAATAATTAAGAATTACTTGGAAATAATGTCAATCATCAAATAATTATATTTGATTTCTAAATAATAAAAGTGTCACTAAAACTGAATCACCAAACAATTAAAAATGTTTACCAAAAAAATATATTGGATCATTGAAAAATAATATTAATTTATTACATAATTCAACTGAAATTTGTCGATTTGGGTACAATTAAATAAAACTACAATAGGTTTTAATCATATAATTTACATTTACAACACTGCAGTCAAGTGCGAGCTGTGCGAGTTAGTTAGGTATATTTGTTACCGGCCAAACCCGATTTTCAGGACAAACTAGTTTGGCCTAGGTTAAATAGTTCTTCCTATACGCGATGGGATAAACTAGTATAGCCTAGACCAAACTAGTTTGTCCCAAGCCCGATTATAGCCAAACTAGTTGATCCTGATATAAGCATTATGGAGCTTCGCTCGCTTCGCTCGCTGCGCTGCGCTGCGAGTGGTCTAAACACTAACCTAACCTAACCTACCTAGTGCATTTAAATTTTCATAGTTCGCCAATTTGACTCCGCCCCTACTTAGGAATTTTTCTATTAATTAAGTGACACATCTATTATTTTGATGATTGAACGATTTAAATGATACTAATAGTTTGTTGATTAGATTTATAAGGTGATAGATGTACTATTTTAGGAACAAATATATTATTGCTGCCAGGGACTTACTTTTTAGAGGACAGATCTTATATTTAGCAATAGAAAAAAGTGATCAAACTATAATTTAAGAGACATATTTACATTAATACGGTGATTTATGCTTAGAGACAGTTTTGATAAATATGATGACTAATAAATTTAACGGAAAAGAGAAACATTTTTATTTTCTTAGGGATAGATATTATAATTAGGGTATTGCAGATTAGTGACACATCTAAACTTAGGTGACAGAAAATATTGTTCCCTTTTTTTTTGAGTTTTTTGTTTGCATACATATTTTTGCACAAATGCCCACCCCAGCTTCGCGCGGGAGCCGCCATTTATTAGATTATAATGATTGCGATTTAAAATGACGGAAAAGAGAAACATTTTTATTTACGTCTTTTCGTAAATTTTTTTGGTAATTATCTTTTATATTATAAGTAAACCTTGTACTGATAATAACAAACACAATAATAAAAAAATAATTATTAAATTTGATGCAGTCGTTCTGAAGTTATGCGTTTATCAACATACATTTCGGCGATTCATTTTTATTTTCATGGTTTTTTTTAAAATAGATATTTCTCACTAGATGGAAGATTTTTTAAGCAAAATTGTGTTAAAGTCTAACCTCCAAAATCTTATCTTAGTCATCATAATACTAATATCTATTATATGGTCATAGGCTGTTGTATGAAATGTAACATTTGGAAATATAACGAGAATCCATATAGAATACATGGAGAAACGAGTATTTTCAAAGGTAGTCAATGTTTGTTAGTGTTTGCTGACAAAGGCAAGAAAACGAGTCGACGAACTGTGATCCATTGTAAGTACAAGATATACTTACAGAACATTGTCCTGAAGATCTTTATATCTTTTTATTGTCACAACAAAGCGCTTTTTTTCCAGATTTATGTAAGTGGCCAGCTCCACGATTGGTCGTGCAATTAAAACGCACGTTTTTTGCGAGCACCGAACGAGTTTTTTGAAGTTTGACTGACGCCCAAAGCGTTTTCAACTGTCACGCTTCGGTAGAAGAGTGTTCTAGGATTCCATAACTAAAGGCACTTGAATTTAATATTTGATAACATTTCTATTATATTATTACTGTCTAGGAAAAAATGTTTATAAAGTTTTTATTATTTAGGATTGGCTGGTGGTGTTACCCTTTTTCTCCACTGCTCAACTGTAAGTGCCCAACTACGAATAGTTGAGCAGTGGAGAATCCTCAATTGAGCAGTTGAGCAGTGGGGAAGAAACGGTTACTTGTTAATACTTTATAAGTGTTAACTTTTGATTGCTGTGACAGTGGTTAACCTAACCAACCTAACCAGCCAAAGTCTTATTTTTTTTTTATTTCCAAAAAGGAGAAAGTTCTCTGAAGTATGATCTTTAGTTTCAAATTGTATGAATTTGTAGGTGCCATTATAAAACCTAACCTCATTTTGCAAGGTTTAAACCATAAACTTATGTAAATTCATTAAAAAAAAACATCATTAGGTACTTCGACGTTCCAATCATAAGTTCGACGGTTTCCTGAGAAATATGTGCCTGAAGTTCATAAAATTATAGGTTATTTTGTTTTTACCATAAGTTTTTACACGTCATAAAACAAAATTTATCGATTTTACTTTGTCTTCTTTTACATTTGAAGTTACAAAACACTATTATTTAGTCTTAAGGAAATCTAATTCAATTAATATGAGGCTTAATTGAAATAAATGTTGCGGCCGTCGCGTCGCGAATTTTTTCTCCGTCGAAGTTTTGTATTTCTATAGATTCTGTTGAAATAAAAATCCTAATTTTTAAATTAATTTAACAAGTAAGTGAAACCAGTTTGAACATTCTTCTTTATTTGACGAACATTTTTGCTAATTCTTTCATCCAACACTTTAACAGAACACTTTATTGATTAATTTCTAATTATTCTGTGCGTGTATATTAATTCTGTTTTTTCTGCAGTATTCATTGCAGCCACGACGCGGCTTCGAACCGGCCGCTTCATTAATTAACCTAGCTAGTCATTAGAAGCGAACGAAACCTGCGACTACAGCACCTTGGCGTCAAGAATCGCCGCAGGATTTCGCAAGTGCACAAAAACAAGCGCATAATTATCCACGGAGCCCCGACATTGAACCACTGACATTGAAATATTGGCTAGAGATTTCCGAAAATTGTATTGCCTTATACAAGGTGTTTCAAAAATACCCCTTAATGCCGAATAGGGTCATTGATCAACTTTTACTACGGGACCAACTCTGAAATAGCGAAAAAAAATCAGCTGTTTCATCCAAAAACCGATCCAGGTCTTATGATGCAGATGGAATGTAGCCACAGGATCTTAACCACATGCAACCACATCGAGTTTGGGCTCGTTTGATTTGTCTAGTTGATTGTTATTGTTCCTTTATTCAAGGAACAAAGAAAAAAGCTTTAAAATTATCATTTCACAAGTTCAATAAAAACAAGCGAAAGAAACAGTAATGCGTTCGAAATAGTTTATTTTTGCGTGAGCTCCCAAGGTCCACTTTAGGTCACTCACAGTCACCGAGTGACCAGACCTCAGTGAGTGACCTTCGCATTGACCTTCAGTCTTGAGGCCAGTGCCGGCTGCACACCGTTCAAGTAATCGATCGAATTGATCACTACCAGACACCACACCACACCAACTCATTAACCAGTACCAAACAAGTTGGTTGTCATCAGGGCTTCCACATTTTTCCGAGAAGTGTTTCTATCAGAAAATATGTGGGTCTGGCACACAAATGTAGTTGATAATTTATTATTGTAAACAGGTAGGTCGGTAGCTACCGTAGCTATATCTAAAATCTTTTATGATTAAAAAAACAGCCTATCATTTTCCCATTTATTTAAAAAAATCCCGCGCCGTGAAGTGAGATTCGAAGTGAAGTTCGAGTTTAATTACAGAATCGACAGGCTGTACAGTAAATTTATATGCCATTGTGGTTAACTGTTATGATTACTCATATTATGAGTATGAGTTTTACTTTTCGTGAGTATTAAAATTATATGTGTTAATTTTATGTTTTCTAATCGTTATGCATTGACATTATCCGTAATAAAGATTTTTTTTTAAATATATACATTTTAAAATTATGGATGTTATGTAATGATTGTACTGATTTAATGTTTAGGCATTTTTATTATAGGAATTTTCAATTATGGATTCTAATATACATATACCCATCAAGGGATATCCCTATGGTTGAAAGTCCCGAATGAAAAACAATAACAGAAATTCCGTTGTTTTGTAATAATGGTGACAACCCTTGGTTCTATCGGCTCCCTGATTATAACTCTGTTGCTAACAATAATAATTATTGTCTCGTTCCTTGATATTAAGCCTAATAAAATATATTTAAGTACTTTATTCTCTCAACTTAATTTTATAATCTTTCTTATATGTGTTTAAATTAACAAGTAACTGTTATGTCCTATTTCTATAAAAAATCGTGTACAATTTGTAATTGGGCATAGACATGTACCTCACCTAATAAATAAGAATTTTAATTGTATACTTGTTTTCTGTCTGATGTCTTATTGTGTCTTAATAAAAAAATAAATTCTCGAATAAAAACGGTTGCAAACAGAATACTCTAGCACTCTGTTAGCAGTTGAAATTGACAAATTCTATTAATTTTCCATCGGTTTCAATCGATTTTAATTAAGAATTGTTAGCAACAGAGTTACGTAATCAGTGAGAAGGTCTACGTATTTGACCGGTTCTAAAATTGTGTCAAGTGGCCCGGGCAGGAGTGGCCTTGAAGGCCCACCACGGCTACGGACCTAGTCACCGTTCTAGCCATAGAAGATCCTGTAAACGCCTTGGACAGCTTTGGAAAACCTGTACGAGTAGGTACACGTTTTCCCTAAGCATGTCCTACCCTCCCCTACACATACAAGTTCGTTCGCGACATTTTTGGATATTACTACCTTTATTGTTCTAAAACTTATTCACGTGATGTGCCCTTTAATATATAGCTATAATTTATTTTCGAAAATATGAGGTACTTATCTAAGGTTGCTGGTCAGAGAATACATTTAGCAACGTGTTATGAACGAATGTTTTTGAATTTTTTTGTTATAAATATCTTTTGACACAACGGGCTTCTTACAGAATAGCAGGATCGAGTCGCACAGAATCTCTCACGTCTGTATTTAAGTACATACCTGCTTATCGCGTTTTGTCCAAATTACCTAAGTACCCACATTTTAAGTACTAATGATAAATAATCGTAAATACCTATAATGTAAAGATGAATAAATTCTCATAAGGTGTAGATGCACGCTTCCACAATAAAAATATTAGTAATTTTAATGGACGGCGTCCGTTAAATATTTTATTTTTATATTTGACTAGGTATTATTAAATTTAGACTTTTCGCATTCACAATGCTATTTTTATATTAAGATAAATAATATTAGAAAAAATACTAGAAAAAATCGACTCACCCGTAGCACCTCAGACGGGACTCGAACCCGCACCCTTGGGATTCCGGCCCAATGCACTGACGAAATTTTCTAGTACTTTTAACTAGGTATATTAACATTGTTCCGATTCCAAAGTAAGTAGCTAAAGCACTTGTATTATGGAGATCAGAGACAACGGTGGTATTACAAACACCAGACCTGAGCCAATATAGAAGAGTTCGTTTTCTAAATAGACCCAACCGGGGATCGAACCCGGGACCTCGGAGATGGCGATTGAAAGCCACTCGACCACGGAGGTCGTCCGTTGTAAGTAGGTAGTTAATAAAATCAATATATGGTATAGGTATGTGTGTTGTACGACAACTTTGTGAAACTACTGTAATATAGATAGATCGATTCTAGTGACAAAACATTCTTTGAGGTAATTTTTTGAAAACACCAGCCACCAAGTAGCTAAAATAACGAGGTATAGCTAGTTAGAGATAGATATAAGAAAAACTATGCAATTAACTGTAATGCCCGGCAGTTCATACAATCTCTTTTCACCTTGATATTGAAACCACTAGATCGACATAATAATATTATTAATTTCATATTACTAACTTGGTTCCCTATCTATACAAGGTTATTTGTAAAACACCAATAACCTCACAGGAGTAGTTACTAACATCATAAACAACAACATTTGTTCTATGACTTTTCCGAAAGCAGACAAAAGTGAAAAGTTGTTTTTATTGCCTGTTTTCGAAAAAGCTGTGGAACAAATGTTGTTGTTTATGATGTTAGTAATCTACTCCTGTGAGGTTGTTGGTGTTTGACAAATAACCCTGTATAAATTATACATATTGTATAATAATAGTAGGTACTATTGTATATTCTGTGGTAATAATATTCCTGAAATTATGGATGACCTAAACTGAATCTCTAAAAATGACCTGACCACAGACATCTGCGACTGTGACGCTCAACGCGTTTGCGAGTAGTTTTTCAGAGGAAAATTAACACGTGCGGAAATCCGCGTATCATTTTCCTCGGGAAAATCCACAGAACAGCGATTTTTTTCTTACGAGAAAACCTATTACCTCCAAATGCATGTGTGTGTTAAAAACAATTTAGGTAGCAACAACAGAGAACATAGGTACTTAGTTGACTCTGGTAGACCTTCACGATTTTGAACACCGAGTTAATCATCGACATTGCAATAACAATTCTTTTGACTAATAGATGATCAACAACAATAAATTCGCGTGAATACATTAATTCATTGTTTATTTGTTGTTTTTTCAAAACATTATAGACTGTGTCTTGTGCGCTTACTATGTAGTTACAATTTGGTCATCATAATATGATATATTATATATCGAATATGTACAGGTATTTGGGACAAAAGGGACTTGAAATGACTGTTCATTTGGACCCACTATTGGGAGTCGTGGGATCCAGAAATATTATAACCTTAATTATTTGGTATGTTCATTTTTTTAATTGATTTTGATTTTAGACGGAAAAAAATAGTTTAATATTAGCTTGGACTACAAATCGTCTAAACTTAAAAAGTCATTTATCTAGTGTAGGAACCTTGTGAATGTCAAAGACGCTACGATGCCTTCGGTTCGCAAAACCTTTTTTTTTATATGCTGTAGGGTTCGCAAACCCTAAGCGGGAGACCAATTTCAAGGAGTCAAAATTCAAGTGTAATAGGAATTTCATCTTTATTTTCAAGTGATGATAAGCGATGCAGCAGGTTTAGACCACCATATATTAGGAGTTCTGTCGAATAGTGTATGGATGTGAAGTATGTACTTGAGCTGCGGAGCCGTTGCGAATTACTGTATTGATGGCGAGCGATAATGACCCTATAATTAGGTACTTAATGGAAAAGGCATAGATTGCGATATTTCAAGCTTTAGAACTTGTGACTTAACATCACAGAAGATTTTTGAATTTGTTTTCCCTGTACTCAGGATGGAGGATGTCACAATTTTTTTTTGTTACAGTTCTATAAGGATTTTTTGCGACGAATACCTTTGTTATTATTGAGTTGAGTAATAAATTTATTATTTTTATATTATATCTCTCACCGAGGTTGCGGATTTACTTCGTTAAGGTCTAGAAATCAGACGGCGCGGTTTATCAGACTATACATACCTTGTGACCGTCTTTATGTCTAAGTAATGAAAGCTGTTTTCGCAGATCAATTGATTAACAGAATGTGCTGTCGTGCGTACTAGCTAATCTTGATGGTAGGTATTTGGTGTTTTCCATAATTAGTCAAGGAAAAGAAGATGAATAATAATATACAGTAAGCTTTAATAAATGATGAAACTTACTCTTATTTCAAAGCAAATACCGGGTGCAACTTGGGACAAACAGGCTCCGAGCACGAGTTCAAGTCCGTTACAAAGTCTTGATATGGAAGTAGGAAAACTACATATTTTTTACAATGCCCAAAACTTGAACAACTGTTTATGCAAAGTCGAATCTAAATTATAGAAAAAAAAATCAACAACAATATGTTAATCGAATGGTTCTTAAACTAGTTGTGTACTGATTATAATTGAATGGACTCGTTTTATCTCCGCAGCCTACCAGCTACAAGGAAACTATATTCACATACAATCACGTCTGAATACATTTAATAACTTTGTCACTCTAAAACTATTACTTCTTTGATCAGAAATCAATGAAAAATGACAAACATACAACAAAGTGACAAAGTTCTAAACTGTAAGTATACATATTTTAGACGTTTTGCTAAACTGTATAAGTAAGTAGTTACATATTTTTAGACTAATAATTGCTCGCCATAGGGCTGACTGCTAGCCCAGAGTTTCCCAAATGGTGGGTCGCAACCCGGCACCAGGCCACGAAAATAAAATACCGGGTCGCAGCAAAAAGTTCATGTTTAATCATTTTCCTAATATTATGCATTACGAGAGTCAAAAAACTTGTGGCGGGTCGCGGTGGGGAAATATTAAAATAACTGGCCCAGGGCATAGTAAAGTTTGGGAAACACTGAGCTAGCCTATCCAAGACCGCCAAACTCATCATCACCGCCACCTTGTCGAGGGATTTTGTTTTCTTTATGAGGGGAAGGGGCGGTTAATGAATTAACGTTCACCACAAAGTAATATTTGTTTACAAAGGATTTCATTTGCATCTCTTTCTAAGTAATACGATTATTCTAACTTAACATAGCATACACCAACCTGTCGATATAAGTTAACTAAATAGTTTGTAATTATAGTTGATTTCTTAATAATATCCCCACGCAAGCCTTAAAGGACCCTTTTGACCCGTGAATTCTTAAGCGTACATAATAATAATAATAATAATAGTCACCATAGATAGCTGATACTTATTAACATTTGCTTTGGATTAGAAACATTGTCATCCACCTCAATGATGTACACAATATTGTGTAAACAAATATTTCTGATTCTGATTCTCTAAAGAGATGATGCTGCAGTTATCCAAGTTGGCAGCCCTGGCGATGACCTTAGCTTTCAAATACAAGAATGTTGCGTCTTCGATCCCGGCAGTCAACAACTACATGTACGAATTTATTAAAAATATGGTTGCCGACCTTCTCGCCAGATTAAACAGTCGCGTATTTTGTTTCTACAATTAATATTCGAAGCAGAAAATCGTATAATCATGCATTTTGTTCCAGTCTTACAGGTCTATTCATCCTTAAGTTTCGTATCGAAGCGTAAGCGAAAAAAAATCAGCTGTTTCATACATTTTGATATTTTCGATTTCAATTTTTGTATGAAACAGCTGATTTTTTTTTCTCGATTTCAGAGTTGGTCCCATAGTAAAAGTTGTTCAGTTTGATGGTCCCTATATACCTTATTCGGCATTAGGGGTATTTTTGTAACACCTTGTATATATAAGTAACTCTAAAGAAGCCATGTTTTTTTAGTCAACAACATGAGCTTTTGCTAGCAAGTTGTGGTTCCACTACATAATTCTGTGGTTTTACGTAATTATTATTCATTTGTATCAACTTTTATTTAATACCTATATTTACTAATTAGTTAATAAATAAATAAATGTTTAGGTCAAGGGAAATTATAAAGCTAAATAAATTACACTTCTCTAAATTAAAAAAAAACAGTATTTTACAAAAAAGAAAAATTTGTATGTATAGTTATTTAGGTAACTAAGGTAGGTAAAGTCAGTAGCACGTGTTTACACAAAACTGTCAAAAATCTGTAATTTATTTTAAACCTTAATGTCTTCGCATTTCACTTTAAAATTGATTGAATATAATTACCCTGTCGTGGAAGCCTAGCGTGCCGATGACTATACATGGAGTTAAATCCTATGATTTATTATACCTATAAAACATTATTATACCTATAAAATATTTTGGTACTCACACGAGTACCAAAATATTTTATAGGTACATAATAAACAAAATGACTTCGCGACGAAAATTTCAATAGACCAACTTTCCTCAAACTGCGAATCGATATTCCGCAGCGATTTCTTTGACAAATCGATATTTAGCAATGCTGCTATCATTGTTAAAGAGTTTCCCCCTAGCCGGCCGTGAGCCCACATCGCGATGAAAGGCTAAGCCAAGTTACTACGCATTGCGATTCTATTTGTCGGTCGAATACCAAATTAGAAGCCGTCAATTTTTTTTCCATCGACCTCTTGGGGAACCTTGCCCGAGGTATACTGACACTTGAGAGACGCTTACTAATTATGCACTAACACTGTCACGAGACCTTCATACTTAGTTTGCTACATTACAGCTACATTGCTATGTAGCACCAACAATCTTTGTGTAGTAGGGACCACAGAATATATAATAGTACAGTAGGTACATGACAGGTATGTATCTAAATTCATAAATATTCACTAACTTAATTATTGAATTAATAAAAACTGTCGCTCCTATCATTCCGCTCGACTGTGAGCGACTCAGACTCACTTTCTAATGTTTTAAATGAAATACTTATAGTAATTAGGCTTTATCAAGTGTTAGTAAGGATATGATTTAGAAGTTAAAGTTGCAGCCTTGGGCTAGAGCGCATCGCCTGGCGACTGCGGCAGTTAAGCAACTCTCGCAAGGGTTGGTCATGGGATGGGTGTCCAAAACTTTATTATCTCTAGCTCCTTCGAGCTTCGAAAATAGGGTTGCCAGGCGTCCGGATTTAGCCGGACATGTTTGGCTTTTTTACCTCTTGTCCGGCCAAATTTGACTGCGTCCGGCCCGTCCGGCTTTTTGTGTGGCTGCCGCGCGAGTCGCAAGTAATGCCACGACACGACTACACCGTTACTGATAGCTGTTTGCAAAGCGGTAATAAATATTGTCCGGCTTTTGGAACATAATGTCCGGGTTTTAGAGTAAAAAGTCCGGCCAACTTAAGCGTCAAGTTTGCCATTTGTGTTTTTCGACCTGGCAACCCTATTCGTGGTCCCGGCGGCCTTAGCAGTTGATAACGCCCACCAATCCGCATCGGGCCCATTATATCCAAGGAAGGCCTGTGGCCCAGGAGAAGGGGATAATTATAACATGGCTATTGTGCAATAACAAATTGTACCTTTGACATCAAAATTTTATTATTTGCGTAAAATATTATTATGAAAGTAGAATGCTCAAAATGTATGGACGAAATAAGAGTTCTAATTTGGATACCATTATAATTCCATAAATTTAAACAGTGCCACTTACATTATCTCAAAATTACTTAATTACTTACTCATTATAACAAATCAATTAGTACTACCTGCGAGTATTTTAAAAAAAGATTTGGTATTTTGGGTTTTTTATCATTGTCCTTTAGAAATTGTATTGACTTTTTTCCAATTAAAAGATCCGCCTCCCATAAAACCTTTTTTAGTCAATTAACACCACATGTCGTAGTGGAATTATTGACCGAGAAATTGACCAAGGTAATTAATTAACTATCAATTAAGACGGGGACGATTTCTGGTAAGTAATTAAGAGTTTGAAAGTTTTTATTACTTAGGTACTTACTTACTTAACTATCTTTTCCAATAATTAATTTGCCACATAACTTGTAATTTTTCATGTTAACCTTTCCAATATAGGTTAACATGTAATGATAACAATAATAATTGTAAAACACCAAAACCTCGCAGGAGTAGATTACTAACATCATAAACAACGTTTGTTCTATGACTTTTCAGAAAAATGACAAAAAATTGTCTTTTCACACAAATGTACCGAACAGCTGATTCGAGTTTTGTATGAAAAGTCGATATTTTTTGTCTTTTTCGGAAAGGAAGTCGTAGACCAAACGTTGTTGTTTTATTACGAAAAACTTGAATGACTAATGTTAATAATGTAATTATAGATAGGACTATACAAAGTGTTACAAAAATACCCCTAATGCCGAATATGGTAGATAGGGACCATAAAACTGAACAACTTTTACTATGAGACCAACTCTGAAATCGCGAAAAAAAAATCAGCTGTTTCATAAATTTTGATATTTTCTTGTATACATACACCCTTTCAATGAAAAAGAATCATCGAAATCGATTCATAAACGAAGAAGTTATGCCTGAAAATCCGTAAAATCTTGTGCGACGGTGAGCTAAATAATTGATAGATATTTTTCAGCATTATTAAAAACAACTAGCCAGATCTCTGTATGGGACCACACATGAAATGCTGTTTCAGATAAAAAAATAATTATTTAAATCGCTTAACAACTAGTAAAATTATGGTAAAAAATATATAAAAAATACTGCCAACTTGTAACCTCCTCCTTTTTTTAAGTCGGTTAAAAACTATATTACTGTTTAGACGCTATTTTCCTCAGGCAGAGGTAATGATCTTATTATTAGATAATAGTCTTAGGTTACTGATTTTCAGTTGCATGCTGGATCTTTTCATCGAAATGTGATCTTTTTTATTGCTTTTTAACATGTTCGTGTCACTTAACTTAAATATGTTTTTTCTCTTTGGGTACCTATATCTCCCAAACGCGAAGGGTTAATGTTTTTACATGTTACTTTGGCTAAGGGGGCAGTTAGTGTTTTCGCGTAATCAAACAGAAATTAGACAATACTTACTAAAGATTGCTTGAAATGAATCATAAGAAAATTCATAGAAAGATTCAAATTCAGACAGTTTTTTGTATAGTCGATGATGTCAAGAGGAAACTCGCCACATAAAATCTGATTGTAAACTCTCATCATAGGTACCAATAACTAAATGAGGAATAGCACGTCAACCGCCTATCCTTGGTCGATCTGTAATCAGCCGAGAGGTCCGTAGTAATCAGTGTAATCTAATAATGGGCTTATCAATTTATTCGTAACAATCATACACTGTTTTTATTTTATTATAGTCAAAGGTGATTTAAGTCACGATTATGTGTTGCCATTAATTAACTGTGCACAGACAATAGCAGCTACCTACATCATGAAAACAACCTCTTAGATCATTACAAGCTAACGAATAAAAAATATTAATTATTGTCAGGAAATAACTGAACTCAAACTGAACAATACGCATTTGCGTCACGCACGATGCATCACTATATAAATCACCTTAAAGGTTGGCTGTAATACAAATAATTATTATTTTGCAAGTGTGTTAACTATGATGGTTTTAAATAACACAAGCCCTAATTTATCCAATTTGGCTACTTCGCATTTCTGCAAAATAATTGTTGTACCTAGGTAGTTCGAAAAAAAATGTTCTGAAATGAATGTTTTGCAAAACATTGACGACCTCTGAGGTGCTGCTGTCGTCAAAGTTTATTGTGCCCTTTGCCCCATAATACATAATAGTACAAGTCCGTTGCCTGGATAATGTTGGAATTACCAACAATTTTATTATTCTTCATTAAAGGCTAATCGCGGTGGCGTTTATAGTTATCGTTATATTTTTTTGGGTATTCTTATACCCAAGGTTTTTTTAATGCAGATCTGACAATTGTTCTTTATTTTAATTTTAAATTGAGATAAAGTAGGTACTTATTTACCCAAATTCATACGCGTTTCCTTTCCAAGAAACACGCGAAAAGATTAGTTACACAATAAAATGTTGAATACCTACTTATACTATTGGATTTTTTTATTTGATAGAACCCTAGACAAACACTATCTTAATTCGAATAACATCACAGGAAGAGTTGATTACGCTCAAATTACAAATTATTTTGGTATTACTTACGTTTGTATGGGAAGCTCACTGTTCGCGGGACTCTATTCATAATAAATCTCGAACATCTTGAATATTGCTTTCATTTGAAGCAAGCAAGAATACTTACCACATTTAATGGCGACAAGTAAAAACTATACATAAAAATATTTTCCTTATTTCTCATCTCAGTTACATTAATTATTATAATACCTAGGTCTTTAACAGCACGAAAAGTCTTTCTTGAATATTAATTATTCACGTAAGAAGGTAGTTATTTCTTTGACCTACTTTTATTATACTTACTAGAATATCTTTATTGCAAGTATCACTTACTTGCAATAAAGATTTTTTTTATTATACATTTGAAGATAACTGACGTTAATGCCGTGTTTTGTTTTACTTATTCAACACTTTTTTAAGAGAAACTAGATTGTTCAGCTTTAAATTTTCAGTTACTAATGGTTTTTTGATGGAATTTTTATCGACGCCTGCGATTATGGACATAGGAAAATTTTCGCCGCGATAGATTTTCAGTCGTTTGACAGATTATGGATTCTTTCTTTTATGACGGAAGGGACTATAAGGCAGAACCATAATCATTACTATTCATTACTTAAGTATAATGTACCCATAGAGTCGACGTCATTGTAATTTGTGACCAACAAAGCATGTTCCACGAGTAATCTTTCATTTTCTTTATGCATAAGCTAGTCTAGAATTCATTCATTTTGTCATTTGTCATGACAATTTGGTTTACGTTGCGGTGTAGCTATAGGTAGTTTGTTCTATTTTCAAATTGACTGACGCAATGGGTATAAAATATTCATGATAGGTGACATATTGTCACGTTTATTCAATAGGGCCCAGGTGGTTTGTTTACAATATACAAATATTCTGATCAATCATAATTATGGAAAGAATTTGAGAAGTTCAGTAGCGAGCACTGTAAAGATGACAATACAAAATTGGAATACAATTTCAATAATAACGTGAATAAATACAAGCATGTGACAATAGCATAGCACGGAGGTGCGCGCGCGGGGGCCACACTCTGTTATGTCGCCAGTTCGGTTCCATTGTGAGTTATTGCATTTACCGTTCGGCTATCTATAGGTTTGTGAAATAAGTAAAATAAATAATAAGTCGTCAGTCGTCACCGGCCACGCGTAGCGGTATCTTAATTATGACGAGTTGTAGCAATAATGCGACATGATACACTTGGGCACGGCCCCGAGTTGGTGCAGTCGCTACCGGCTCCTCGTACAGACGTACGTATACCTATAGCAACCTAAGTTTATTACTGAAAGGTGTCGCTCGTGAATCATGCAGGGCTGAACAATGAACGTGCAGAATAATTACTTTTATAATTGATCTAGGCATTACAGTGATTGTTATTATTATGAAGCGTATGTTAGCATTAGATGTGTCTAATACGGTCTGACCTCATAAAGTGTGGTTTAGCAGGTCTGATCGGTACGTGCGTCACGGATACTTTCGCCAGTTTTCGACGGGTCAGGCGCGCTCAGACCCAGCTCTGGGCCGCCCGGTGACGGCTAGTGGGCACCAGCCGGCCACGGAGCCCAGGCCGCGACCGGCCCGATTGCGGCGCGGCTAGGCCGCGGAACAGCTGTTGGCCTTCCCCCACTGCTACTTACTTCAAGAGGATCCTCCAAAAACAACCGAAACTGCTGCCGTTTGGAACTTCGCCGGCGTACGATATAGTCATGACGAGGCTCGGCGCACTATAAAATTATTATTTATATATACACACACACGTTTTGTCGCGTGAGCTTGAAACGAGACACACACGAAAAATTAAATACGTTTTAGAAAGCGATAAAAGTTCGTCGCCTCTAGTCTGTGGGGAAGTATAAGGGAGGCAGGCGATCGTCGGAGACGCACACTCGTTTAGTCACATTCTGGTGATGTGTTATGCGCTGCCTTCCTCGAATCGACACAAAGCATGACGTGGAGTGGCGCGCGAGTGCACCGTTCGCACGGCGCCGTCCTCGGTGACTGCCGGGCCGCGGCTGCCTCCCGCGCGCCGTGTGCCTGCGCCCGCGCAGGCTTCGCTGCGGCTGTCCGCTCGCGCGCCTGCGCCTGCCACCGCTAGGTGGCGCCCTCCCCTCGCCGCGCCACCTCGCCCCTCTGCACTGTCAATCGCTCAAGTGCAGCTACGTAGGTGTGGTCTACTCAAATAAGGACAGGTGCTTTATTTATTATTCAGCAGCGACCTTCATGCAGTTCGATTTAGGCCCGAACTTCTTTCTCTCGCATAATTTGGAAACATTATTTGGTATAATAGACTCTCCTGCTTTCAAAGGTTTGTATGTATTTACAAACATCTTACGAATCACCACTTACACAACTTAGTCCGTTTGCCATTGCCAAGGATTTACGAAACATTAATGCAACCTACCTTATTGAAACACTTTCTTGGCTTCGATACTGATTCATAAGTAATTCGTTGCTTATGCAATGCTAATAAACAGTGTAGGTGACATGTAGTAGCGGAAGGTACCTACGAGACTGGTATGAACTACGAGTAGCGCATGCTTCCGCGATGATCTTGAACGGGACCTACTTTACATGTTCCCAAATAACGAGAACAATAGCATTTCTGTAATGTAGCTAACTATATTTCCAACCTACGGCAAGGCATCGCATCGACACTTCGTAATTTCTTTATTATTAGTCAAGATTATTTTGGCAGTCTGTGTCCATCAAGTCTGAAAATGGAACTATAAACATTCTTATATAATACTAAATAATATACTAGAAAAAATAGGACTCGCACCAGATCATGTTCTCGGACGGGAATCGAACCCGCGACCTTTGGATATCCGTTCCAATGCTCTGACCGCTGAGCTACCGAGTCACACATAAACATTCTTCTTAAAGTCACTCAACTTCGACGACTGCTAGATGCTGCTGCACTGCTGCTGGCTGGGGTACTAAGGCCAGTATTTATAAACCGCTTTCAACATTGAGAGCTATTTTGAGATCATGTTTGAGATGCTATTCTTCAAGAACAGCATCTCAGGTATGATCTCAACGTTGAGAGCGGTTTATAAATACAGGCCCGAACAGTGAGCTTCCCATACAAACGTAATACCAAAATGATTAGCAATTATAGCATAATTAACTCTTCTTGTGATGTTATTCGAATTAAGACAGTATTTGTCTAGGGTTCTACTAAATATAAAATACCAACCCAAATAAAAATTAATGCGATTTAGTTTTCTATGAAAAAGGGTGGAAAAAAAGACGGATAGTTGGGAGGGAAAGTTGAATTTAGAATATGACAAATTTTTCAGAAGATTTGACAGTTGTGATATGAAAAATATATCAAATCATCTATCAAGTAAGCTACTCAGAGCTTACTTTTACATTGTGAAACAGGCCCTTAGAGCTACATAACTTTGCCGATGTCACCCCCAACTAGCCCGGGTACGTCTGTAAACAAGCCAGGGCACGCCTGTACCCGGGCTTGTTTGCCACCGCTGCCCACCACAGTCCACTAGCGGTGGACAACAAGAACAATAAAAAAATCGTGGCACTCTTCACCACCTTCGATACGTATTCTATTCCGTGCACTAGGCGTTGTAAAATAAAAGTCTGATTCACATTGAATGTACGACGATATTTTATTCTGAAGATACATTAATTTCCTATCATCGTTACCCTCACACATATCCATACTATACACAAAAAATACTATAAATATTGTATTAGATAGGTACTTTTAAACCAATGTTATCAAGCGTTGTCAATAGAAAGAGGTTGAGGCATTTTGTATCAAAACAATTCTTATATTCACTACGGAACCTTTACCTAATCAAACAGAAGTTTATAACTCTCAGACAAATTGTCAATGACAATCATTAAAAAGAAACAGTACAATAAAATATGTGAATAAAAAAGTCATTCTTGTCAGTTCTAAAAGATTTAGAACCGATAAAAAAAATATAAAGCAATATGAGATAATATAATTCGATACACACCCATCAAGTCAGTTAGCAATTGTTATATTAAATTCCATGTTATTTATGTTCCTGTCGGATTTGTAAGTTTTGCTCTACAAAACTTTTTACTCAATTAACCATAGATGGTTTAATTTTTAGACTAGACTGCATCCCCGCAGTAGATATACATATGCAGTTGTACTTTACGTGATCAGCTGCAGTAGTAAGTTGAAGTCATGACTATATGCAATTATGTCAACTCCACACTACAGCAGACGATCGCCCCGTGCAGTTGGACAGCTGGATGCAGTTGTACAGTCACATCTAAAAATATGTATACAGTTTTGAACTTTGTCACTTTGTTTTAGTTGTCATTTGTAGTTGATTTCTGCTCGAAAATAATATCTTTTAAGAGTGACATAGTTCTAAACTGAGTACATATTTATAGACGTGACTGTACATACCGACTGCGGCAACTGCACGCGGTTGCGGAGGTGCAGTCTAATAGCAACTTAAACGGTCCGTTTGTTTATACGCTATGGTTTTCTTAAGGATAACTGACTTCATGGGATCACAAGTATTTTATAATCAACCTCACCACTCACACAACTAATTGACAAATCTCATACAATACTGCAAAACGGAGAAAAAATATCAAACTCGCATCGACTTACTTATATATTACTAGAAACTCGTGAATCCTGTCCGTTGTTAAATCTAGTTATATTTATCAGTATAAAAACAAAACATTTAGTCTATCCATTTATTACAAAACATTTTCTTATTAATGTTGAAATAACATTGTTTTTTGTTCGACAGATTTTGACATATTAGTACATAACACAGCCACTTCGGAAATCAAAAATACAGAGTGCCCAAGGGTCAACACACCAGCAGCGTAGCAGTAATGATCGACCAATAAGCGCTCTTTTAATTGAGACTGCTAGAGACAGCCTGCTGCCGCTCGTCAGCAGGCTGGAAATGCTCACGTCTGTTGGCAAAGGTTACGAAGGGTTCACCGAACTGCTAACGGTAACTTCTTTTGTATGGAAAACAAAAGTGCCCAGGCGCAGGAACTGTACGATTTCCAGCCTGCTGACGTGTGGAAGCAGACCGTCTCATCTCCAGCCGTCTGAATTGAAAGAGCCATAAAATTATTATTGATAAGGCCTTATACACACACCGAATACTTGTGCGTTGCAGCACAGCGCCTTGCGTTGCGTTGAACATGTATATGTCAAACCAAATGCCGCGCAGCTGCTGCGCATCAGTCGCGCATTCGATGTGACATAATGTCACCATGGCATTTCATACATTACAACGTTTGCGGTCACTTTACGCAACGAACGCGCTGTGCTGCATTCGGTTTGACCCAGGCTTAAATCTTTTCAATCACGAGTGAAATTGAATGACGTCTCAACTCAATATACAATGTCTTTGGTCTTGGACTAGCGATAATTTAAAAAAGAAAAAGGAGAATTTAAAATCCAACAGGAGAGGGAATGGACCCCAACATTGTTTTTGTCAATAATATTAGGCATATTTCATGCTTTTAAATTATCGCTAGTCCAGAACCGAAGACATTGTATAGCGTACACGTGCCTTAACACTAGTTATACATATTAAACAACAAGCAAACAGACAAACAGCCCGCATGGTGTTATGGAAAGCCCAAGTAACACTTATTGCAATTTTGCATTTCATGCTGAAAACCTAATAATTCATCTTGAATTAGACTATAAAGTATTAATATATCTAATAAGGTTTATTACTTTAGTCTGTATAAAATAATTCTAAAAAATTATGTGACATATGACATAATCCATTTACTAAGTTATTATTAATTTTCATATCTATGTATTTGCTATTCCCGCCCCGCCGGAAATTCACCTAAATCATTGTCTCAAGAATATTATAATAAATAAATAAATAAATATTGGACAACATCACATACAATGCTCCGATTTCATAGTAAGTACTATACTTGCCAAGTGCCCATGTGATTTTTTTTTTTTATATAAAACTAGGCAGGCATTTGACCACCATCTTGTTTAAATTAACAGGATGTGGTCTAAGATGTTGCATGACAGGGTAATCAAATTCAATCAATTTTATACTTAAACGCGATGGAATTAAGGTTCAAAATGAATTTCTGAATTTTTAGTTTTGTATAACAGTTATACAAAATTAAAAAAACTGAAATTGATTTGAAATTTGATTTATACTATAACCTGCCGTGCTGCTGACTCAGCTAAATTCACAAGATTACTGATTATATTTTTCACCTTCAAACTCAAATATCTTAGTAAGTGTATCACTTACGAGATTTTTTATTATTACTTTTTGTATGTAACAACTTACTCTATCGATTGACACCGCTTTTATCAGAGGCTGGCCAAAGGGGCCTGATGCTCTTTGTCGATAATGTTTATTATTACGTATATTTTACCATTAAATACCAATATATTGATAAATCGGGTTTTTTCTTCCAAATTCCCTCATTTTCTTACACAAACCAACTTAATTTTGCGGTCAAGCTCGTAGCACAGATAAGCCCTTAGCCTTATTTGGTATGGAACCTAAATGTGCGAAGTCCAACACGCACTTGGCCGGTTTTTTTATTTCCTGACTTATTCAATATGTTATATTAAGTGTTACTTGGACTCGATCCATAAGATTCTTTGAACTATGGAAATCAAACAGTAAATTGTTATTTCGCGTTTCCTGATTTATCAAATTGGCTGTTCCCTACCATTCAACAATTGTTTACAAAATTTTTCAAAGCCTCAACCTCTCATTTTTTTTTATACGTCGAAGGTTATTCGTATAAATCGGACCTTTGTAATAATCCTCGTATGATTGTAAAAGGGCCGGATAATGAGAATTTAGGAGAGATTTTTGCAAATCGTCCGAGTAATTATTAAAACCCGATTTTTCTAATATTATTTATCCGTCCGAGTAATGTTTAGGAATAATTATTTTAAAATCCAGTGTATCTTTGCGCGCGCTGATTGGGTAACGTCAACGTTATGCATTGAAGGATGAGCTGATTGGCTAAAGGCTACATTACTGTGATTATTGTTATGATTATTTTCAGTTTTTATTTTTTTACCCGAGTGTTGCTAAGATGTGCACCAAAAGTTGGGTTCTGCCGTTTCTTTTATTTTGGTCACAGTTCTAACTTAACCTGACCAATTCAAAGTCTTCTTTTTAAGAGTCATATTCTGACCAATAAATTCAATTAAATATTTTACTGCATACCATAAAGTGGTGATAATTTTATAGAAAGAGAACATTATGGGCCCAGTAGGATAATGCAATTGAAGGATCAGATGCTATTAATCGACTCTTAGATTATCCAATCAGCATTAAAGTTTCCAACTGTCCAAACCATACTAGGATTCTTACAATGTTCCTAAAATTGCTCTGACGATTGCGAAAATTGATTCCAATTATCTGGTCCTTTCCAATTAAACTAGGATTATCTCCGGTTTATACGATTAACCTACGACATAATATATATAATATGTTTCTTCAGTTTTATTAATTTGTTGTTTTAAAATTACTAATATCTTTTATAATGATTTAATCAACTCTGCTTATTATTTTTTCATTTATAAATCATATTTGCAATTAAGGTGAACTCGGCACAAAATGGTAAAACCGAAACGTAATGATGCTACCACAGCAGCGACCGACTGCAGACTGTATAAAAAATATGTACCTCTATGAATACTATTCGAGACACCACGTCGAATTAAGCTAAAGCTATCGCAGTAATCTAGCGCTTATCCACACATCACCCGAGAATATGGACAGATCGATCACAGCGGGCGTACGATCTAATAATAAAAATCACAAAAACCAAAGTGTCGCAATCATAAATCGTTTATAATGATATCTCATGAGGAGCGTTCGCCCGGCGCTCCGGCACGCGGGGGGAGCGAGATGATAGATGAGCGGATGTGGATCCGGCGGGGGAGGCGCAGGGCGCGGCGCGGGGCGCGGGGGGCGCGGGGGGCGCAGCGCGGCGGGGCGCGCCACTAACTGAACAGCTGCTCGGTGGCGCGCTCCAGCTCCCAGTCGTAGCTGGAGAGGGCGACGCGCGCCTGGTGCTCCTCCACGCCCATGTCCAGGAGTCGCTGCACTTTCTGGTTGAAGTCCGCGATGACCGAGGGCCCGCCCGCGTACACGTTGGTCCAGTGGCGCGCGGTCAGGTTGAACAGATACGGGTTGTCCCGGTACTGCTTCGCCACCACGGCGTCCTGCGGGTCGTTGGGCTCCGCCGCTGACAAGAGGGCCTGGATGGACAGCAGGACCGTCCGCAGGGTCAGCGCCGCCGCCCACTGGTCTTTTAGGATATCCAAACAGATAGCGCCTGTCACTGATGAGACGTTCGGGTGCCAGATCTTTGTCATGAACCGGATCTGAAATTTCCAAGCGCCTGTATATCCATAAAACTACTAGCAAATAATCATGGACATTGAAACGAAATTGTTTTTAAATAAAAGTGAAATTTCAAGATGGGGCGGCGCGCGACGAAAGGTTTTCACCTTTCCAGTTCTGCCTGCGAACGAAACCCTTCTCGACGCGGTTGCAGAACTAAGACCGCCTTGCCTGCTTGCTTGATCTAAAGCTGTCATCGCGACAATCAATACTTGCAGCATAATAATTAAGAAGTAAGCATTAACCATCCCCAAAACCTGACAGCTTACTCACTAATTAAAGTTCCCAATAATAACCTGCCTTCTGTAAGAGACAAGTCTGTCAATCGATTCCGATTGATCAACATTGAAAGAGTTTAATACCAAATAATATACTAGAAAAAATACGACTCGCACCAGATCATGTTCTCGGACGGGAATCGAACCCGCGACCTTTGGATATCCGGGCCAATGCGCTGAGCTACCGAGTCACTAGTGGGAACGTCGAATTTGAAGAGTTGAATTGGAAGAGTTACTTTTTTACTCTTGATTTGCGACACCAGCGCGACATTATGTTAATTATTTCATAATGCGGACGACGTCGGCGCAGTCATCGCAGTCATTACGTTGCGTAAAGATACATTTCTACTACGCCTGAAAGTTTAGTTTTAACTACGAAGAAAGACAGAGAATGTGTCGGCGCCGTAGTTTCGGCAGGAATGGCGTCACAGGCCTGTTACATACGGACTGGTTAACTTTAAATTAACTTGTTTAACAGATAATGGTGTCTATTCGGTTGGCACGACTGAGGACTTAACTTAATTTTATCATTTTGTTCTTGTCTTTTTGATACAGAAAGAAAAGGATGGAAAACTAAATTTAGACACCATTTTCATAAAAATCTAAACTATTTTTTTTCTTTAATAAACCAGAACTTAATGCTCAACAATAGACAGTGAAACTGGGCCTTATTACAGATAAACATGCTCAATAATAGAATGCTAGAAAGCATGCTTACGGCAGCAACACAACAGCTATGCTAATTTCCTAGCAAAGTAAGTATGTTAGGTAGCATTTACTTGAAAAAAGCATGCTTTAATGCTATTAAAGATTAACTTGTCGTTCTAAGATTAGGCTTCCAAAAAGTAGAGGTTCAATTATGGCGAAAAGAATAACCTTTTTTGATAAAGTTCCACAACAAGTGATTGATCTTAACTTGCATGAATTTAAAAACCATGTTAAAAAGACGCTTATGGGTAAGTTATTATGAAGTAGACTAGGAAATAATGCAACATGCAACACATAACTTGCTAGTATAAGTACTTTGTTGTTAATAATTCTGTTGTACTGTTATTTGATAACAATATATTTAAGTTTGTAAATATCGTTAATTATTTATGTTAAAGCTGCTAAGTTTCTTGCGCCCGTTCTTCTTGTCAGTTAAAATTGCTTCATTATTAGGTTTATTAGATTAAAGAAATTTCTACTCTTTGAATCTTTGACTCTATTATAGAGCATGTCTATCCGTACCTTAAGGATTTGTGTTACCTTTGGGGGGTTAAAAGGGTATGTCTCTGGGACTTTGATCTCGAGCAGGAAGGTGCCCCCCTCGTAGGGGGTGTCGGGGGGGCCTGCGATCTCGCCCTGCAGCTCTGTCCAGCTGTTGTCGACCAGCTCCAGTTTGATAGCACCGCCCGCCACCTGGAAATGACACGACACTATGGAGATTAAAAAATATCGACCTTAACACAAAAGATTTTAAAACACTGTTTAATTTAGACACTGTTTAAATGTGATGCCGTCACTTTCAAATAATTTTGTCAAAAAAGTGATAGTATCATATATATCATATATTTAAACAGTGTCTAAGTTAAACACTTGTTGAACAGTGTTTTAAAATCTTTTGTGGTAAGGCCGTAAATTTCTAAGTCATATATATGATTTGTCAGACGACTGCTTCAAACAAACATTAAATAGATTTCGCATTTCTCAAATATTATTTAATATAAAAAGTACCTACTAACAGAGAAAAATTAAATTCCTGTGCAGTGGCGGATTTACCAGCAGGCTGAGTAGGCTTGAGCCTAGGGCGGCAGATTTTTGGGGCGGCAAATTTGGGGACCGATTTTTTTTTTTTTCTACCAGTAATCAAATAGATTTCTGGACGACGGTTTTCTGTATTCTGTTTTCTGATGTTTTACAGATAGAAGTCTGCAACAAATTTTGCCGACGACTTTCCCTTCTCACTTATCATTTGTCATTGTACGTTCCGTGAATCCATTTAGCAATCTTCCATATTCTAGAGTAAAACAGCTAGTAGATTTTTCGTGATAGGATAACAAAAATTGACAAATTTAACATGACAATTTGACAATTGTGGAGGCAAGGGCGGCAAAAGCTTTACAGCCTATACCTTGAAAATTTGTAAATCCGCCACTGTTCCTGTGACACAAAAGATATTTAATAATTTAACTATTATCCTTAATCCATTGGAAATCTGCATCATATTATACAACTTCTAAGATGCGTGTTTTAAAGTTGTTATTTAATTAAAATAACAAATTAATTACTTGGTTGAAACAGCTACTAGGTAATCTCTAAAAATATTTATTCTGTTTTATGAGCTTATGACTAACACGCGCCAAGCAATAATGGAGAAATATGTCTGGTCTATTACAGACCATAATAAATATAAGAATGAAACCAAAATCCTACTCAATATAAATTACTTCTTCACACCTCAACGGCTGGACGGATTTGGATGAAATTTAGTACACAGTTAGTTTATAACCTGGATTCAAACTAGGATATTTTTGTTCCCTAGGGTCTACTAGTCCCTAGGGTCTAGTAGTCACGGGCGGCTGCTAATAAAGAAATAAAACTGGCAAACTAGCACGAAAGCGAGTAGGTAAACACAGACATTGCAGTAAAGAACAGTGACTGAATGAAACAAAAGCTTTAATGGATAGCATAGCAATAGCAACCTGCATATTAGCAGCACAGGTCACACAACTAAAGATTGAATATACAAAGCTAATTAAGAGCTCCATGGAGCAGTGGCTTAGTGCATTCGCTCTGCGATTGTGATTTATGTATTTTTCGCAAAGGTCGCTCATGAGATGGGTGACCAATAATGTTTTATCTCGATCTCCGTAGTTCGGAAGGCACGTAAAACCGCAGGTCCCGGCTGCAATAATTGCAGTCGTTACAGTGTTAACAACCATATTGGGCCCTCGTGGTGTGTTGCGGTCATGGCTCATACTATTGTTTTATTTGTATGGAAGGATGGTGCCCCAACAGAGAACATCAAAAATGTCTGATGAGGATGATGGAATATACTTAGAACAACAACAGTATGTTTATTAGATTAACCTCACCTGTATATATGATATTTTGTAGCATACAAAAAGCATAATGCACATGAATAACTTATCTGATATCAACAAATTTTTAAGTATATTATAAAAATAACAAATACAAATACAAAATACAAAAACTAGTCTCTCAAGAGCTCCAACTGTTCAATGCAATTAATTCAACTATGTACAAAAGAGGCAGCAACTTCGCTCCAGAAACAGTAAATTTTACAGATTAAAATACATTGTTTTGTACCACAAGCACTCTGAATTTGGTCACTACTATTGTACATAGTTAATTGAATCGCATTGTATGTATTTTTAAGTGTTCACTACCCTCATTATTATTGGTGTACAACCATGAATGTCATATGCAACTGATGCAACATAAATGATACTTTCCAAGGAGAATTCGCTGTAGCTCTTTATATTTATTATATTTATTTATTTATCTTATGAATTTAACCACAGCAGATTTGAGGAATTGGCACTAAATCAACACACAGTCAATGATATTATGTTGGGTACAATTTTAGAGCATTTTAAGGTATTATTATATGGATATGGGCTACTTACAGGTCCAGCCCCTCTAGAGAAAATCACAATAAAATTGTAAAGCAAAGTAAATATAATAATGGATTTGACATATTCGTATTGGGTTTCTCAGTGCTTCAGAGGCATGTTAAGCTATCGGTTTCTGGGTGTTTTTACCGTTTTTAACCAACCAATCTATTTTGACCTATGTGGCGATTTATGTACTGCCCATACTTTTATCTATTCACAAGCTATTTCAACAATAGCTATGTCCCTGCAACTGAGGCACACTCCTTGTGTGCCTCAGTTGTAGGGATATTGAAATAGCTCATGATTATATCACTAATTTGCTAAGCTCATTATCGCTTAATGTAACTTTGTCTAGAAGCTGTGGTTGGCGGTGCTGTTAGTTAGGGGATATTGATTTTGAATCTACCTACCTTATTATCTGAAAGATTACATAATGTAATTGAATTGTAAAATCAAAATGAAGAAGAGCTTAAAGCAAGTTCTCAAGATTCAATCTGAAATTGCATCCAAGATTCTATTTGAAAGAGGTTTAAAGAATATTTGCAGTCTGCATAAAAAACCAAATGGCATTCAGTAAAACCACAAACTCTAACAAATAACATTATAATAATATTAGATAGTATACAATAATATTAAAAATTGGCACAACTATGGAATGTGATACAGAACAAAACTGCAATAGGTATAAAAATAAACTTAAATTACATCTAAAATACTAACTTAAAAACAGTCGCAATAGCCAAAAGTTGTGAATAAGCTGTAATTTATGGTTCTTTTTAGATATTTGAAATAAGACAACAGAGATAAATATTTTGGACAAATTAAAGAACATAGAGGGTATCAGATAATAAAGATGAATAATTGATAAATGATCAATTAGGTATAATGAAATGATAATAACACCATCTGTTCATAGTTTTATATTATAGACCTCATTAAACTTTATTATAAGCTATTGTGTGCCTTTGTGCTAGATTTGGCAATGACGAGATAAAAATACAATATTGGTTGTAAACAAGTAGTCCAGAAACAATGACAAAAGTACCTTCAAATCATGCTGAATCACCTGCACTAATATACACCAGACAATTGGCTAGTGCTCTCTACATTATGAGATTAGGAGCAATCACAATTCTATAATATTATTTCCAATCGCACTTTGTACTGCAATAGATCAATGTTCGCAAGAAACCATGACATTCTCATCATGTGCAAGTTAGTATAAGGTACCACTGATAATTACACGATTAGGGTGATTGAATGTTGATAAATAGTGATCGTATCTCACCTCTTCACTTTTCATGACCTCCTTGAATTCTCTTTTGATACGTTTAGCTGCTATGTTAGCCATTACTGTAATTTTATTTATTGAGGTACTTTATCTATTTTATTTGAAAGGCAATGAACATGCATAGACAAAAATTATTGATCACAGACCAGACCAGACTATGACCAGTCCATGAATGAATCTATCCACAGAAAGAAACACGGAAATGAAAATGAATTGAACTATATCTATAGAATGAATGAACTAATACAGAAAATACACATGTTCAAAGAGAAAATTTTATAAACTAAAATACTTACGTCGAGACTCGAGTTGTATCGCAAGTGCTCTAAAGTTAGTCACTTCAGTTATACATTGTTAAATTAATCGTATTTTACAGTACATCCTGATAACGTTGCTCTGTTGCTAACAGTTCTCTAGATCTCAATTCTTGAAATCGATAATAATTTAGTATCGTAAGCGCCAAGCAAAACGTTGGAGGCCATTGGCAACCGCTGGCATTCTTCAGTAAGAAGTTGTCAGTGAAGCACTCTACCTGGCCAGCTTATTATCGGGAACTTCTTGCCGTCTATGAAGCGGTACAGTATTTCCGCCACATCCTGGAAGCGCAACATGTAACCGTCTTTACCGACCACAAACCGTTGATATACGCATTTACCCAGCGGTGTGAAAAGTTGCCTCCTGTTCAGCTCAACCATCTGTCTTTCATTTCCCAATTCACGACAGACATTGTCCATGTTAGTGGCAAAGACAACGTCGTTGCTGACGCTTTGTCTCGAGTTGAGGCTCTTTCTTTCGAAAGTGACTTTGCCGGTCTTGCGCGAGATCAGGCGTCGGACGAAGAGCTACAGAAGGTGTTAGCTGGTTCTTCTCTTAAATTGGAGAAGGTTGTTTTGCCTGGGACGGATATCGCCATTTTCTGCGATACGTCCACTGGCAAGCATCGACCGTATTTGACCCCTCGCTTCCGTCGCCCACACTTTGATAAATTACACATGCAAAGTCACCCTGGCGCACGAGCATCGGCACGCTTGGTGGCTGAGCGTTTTGTGTGGCCTGGAATGCAAAAAGACTGCTGCAATTGGGCTCGAACCTGCTTGAGTTGCCAACGTAGCAAGGTGTCTAGGCATACCGTTACGCCTCTTGGGCATTTTCCTGCACCAACCAAGCGCTTCCGTCATGTACATATTGATATCATCGGTCCTCTGCCACATAGCTGTGGTTTTCAGTATTGTCTCACGGCAGTGGACAGATTTACCAGATGGCCTGAGGTTTGGCCGATGAAAACCATGACAGCGGAAGAATGTGCTTCCGCTGTCATGGTGACCTGGACCTTTTTCAGAGAGTGGGTTTCTCGCTTCGGTGTCCCTTCTGTTGTAACAACGGACCAGGGACGTCAATTCGAGTCTGCCTTGTTCCAAAGTCTTTTGCGTCATTGTGGGGCAAGTCGGATTCGCACGACTAGTTACCACCCTTGTGCTAATGGTCTTGTGGAGCGCATGCACAGGCAACTAAAAGCTGCCCTCATGTGTCATAACGACACGTGGCACAGGGCACTGCCAGTTGTTTTGTTGGGCATGCGCTCTTGTTTTAGGGAAGATTTACAAGCATCCTCGGCTGAGCTCGTTTACGGGGAGCCTTTGTTTTTGCCGGGCGAATTTCTTTGTTCTTCGGCCATTCCGGACCGCGTTGGGGAATTGGATTTCGCCGAGCACCTCCGGAGGAATATGGCTCTCCTTAGACCGATTTTACCTACTCATCATGGGGAAAAGCGCACCTTCGTGAGCAAGGACCTTTTGTCAGCGACGCATGTTTTTCTGAGGGATGACTCCGTGCGAAGATCATTGACTCCGCCGTATTCGGGTCCTTATAAGGTGGTTTCTCGTGCCCAAGATGGGAAGACTATCAACATATTGATGGGTATTAGGAATGTCACGGTAAGCCTGGATCGAGTGAAGCCTGCTTATATTGCTCAGGAACCTTCTTCGACTTTGAACTTCACCGTTCCTGAAACTCCCTCAACTGCGACCTTTCCAAAGCCAATTTTGGACAGCCAAAACCAATCTCTCCAGTCTCCGGAATAGAGAACCCGGGCTGGAAGGAAGGTTAAATTTAAGGTGCCTCTCGATATCTAGTTTTTTTTTGCTTGTTCTTAAGACTAGTGTTTTTCTTTAAGGGTTAGATACCTATAGCTAAGTTTTTTTTCAAATGTTATTTTTATTTTCTCCGTAGGGGGGTGGTGTGGCGTCTGCAAAGAGGTCACCACTCCTCTATGGTTAAGCAGAAAAGAAAAGATAGTTCTGACTTCTGTCTTACGACTGATGTCACAGAAAACCAAATGGCATTCAGTAAAACCACAAACTTTAACAAATAACATTATAATAATATTAGATAGTATACAATAATATTAAAAATTGGCACAACTATGGAATGTGATACAGAACAAAACTGCAATAGGTATAAAAATAAACTTAAATTACATCTAAAATACTAACTTAAAAACAGTCGCAATAGCCAAAAGTTGTGAATAAGCTGTAATTTATGGTTCTTTTTAGATATTTGAAATAAGACAACAGAGATAAATATTTTGGACAAATTAAAGAACATAGAGGGTATCAGATAATAAAGATGAATAATTGATAAATGATCAATTAGGTATAATGAAATGATAATAACACCATCTGTTCATAGTTTTATATTATAGACCTCATTAAACTTTATTATAAGCTATTGTGTGCCTTTGTGCTAGATTTGGCAATGACGAGATAAAAATACAATATTGGTTGTAAACAAGTAGTCCAGAAACAATGACAAAAGTACCTTCAAATCATGCTGAATCACAAGATAGTTCTGACTTCTGTCTTACGACTGATGTCACAGAATTTTATTGTTGCTTTCTTGCTATTGTAAATTATATTATCCCTTCCTCACTCGTCCGTGTTCCTTCTTATTTTAATCTGACTCCTCCTTGTAAATACACACTGTACATAGCATTTATGAAGTAAATAATAAACACACGTTGGAAGTGTTTTCATCATAGTTTTAACAACGAACACAAGTATAGTGCGGGCAGGAACCAAAGCCCGCACAGGCTAATAGTATTTTATCCAAAAGTGTTACAAAAATACCCCGAATGCCGAATATGGTATATAGGGACCATCAAACTGATCAACTTTTACTATGGGACCAACTATGAAATCGCGAAAAAAATCAGCTGTTTCATTCAAAAATTAATTAAGAAAATATCAAAATGTATGAAACAGCTGATTTTTTTTCGCGATTTCAGAGTTGGTAAAAGTTGTTCAGTTTGATGGTCCCTATCTACCATATTCGGCATTAGGGGTACTTTTGTAACACTTTTGGACACAAGACATAAACATTTATTTTTCTTTTCTAGATATAATTTTTATTAAGGAGAAATTCAAATCAGCAGAGATAACAATGTATTTAATCAGAATCTGTACATTAATATTGACATTTCTAATTACAATATCAGCTCATGACCAATTAAGGTCCGACGAGAACTATTTAACTTTAAATAGACCGATTATAAGAGGAGCATTGGTTGATCAGTATCATAAGTATCACCTTGTATATCGTTTCCAGACATTACATTCATATGTTTTACAATTAACATAGATTAATAAATAAATAACATATTTTTTTAGCCCATATCTCAATGAATCAATTTAAAGGTAAATTCAAAATTTAAGGGGTATGGGTCTGCTTCTGCCTACCTATATTAACGTTTAGTGAATTGTATGAATTGCATTTTTTCCGTAATAGCCTAGACTGATTCCCACTGGCAGCACCATAGACTTATTTATACTAGGGCAGCACCAGCGGCGGTATCGGCTAAAAACATTGAAGTTCATGTTAACTGTGTTTTGACAGATGTATGTGATACATTGCTACTTTGTTTTGGCACAAATAAAAACTTACAAAAGAAAAGTAGCAATGTATCACATACATCTGTCAAAATACAGTTAACATGAACTTCAATGTTTTTAGCCGATACCGCCGCTTTTCACGAGCATGACGCATGAACCAGGGCATTGATTGTGAACTAGCCTCAAAAACAAAGTCAAAAACATGCAAAAGTTGTCTATGGTTGTGAACACTGTTCACCATTCTTAGACCATTCATTCGGAAATCATTCGTTCAAACCAAAGACAATTCTTCAGTCCTTCTCTCTGTCTGTTGTTCAGTCAGAAACGAAACGAAACGCATTACTTATCTCTTCCCTGCATTTCTGTAGAACGAGAAGGCTTACGTTGTGGTCGATTTAATTTAAGGTGTTGTAAATGATTCAGTGAATTGTTTATTCTTGTATAATAACTAAACTTAAACGTATAATGGTGTTAATAAATCGGTAGTAACAGTGAAAACGTAGGAAGTGCGATATTTATGGAGACATGGCAAGTGATTTAGATGGTTTAAGGACAAAGTTATGTTGAAGCTCTCCCTATGTCACCGGGTTGCACCTTTACCTGGCCCTTGAAGGTGCGTTGCATACATTTTTATAATATTTATGGGATTGGAACATTTCTGCCATCTGAGAATACGGCTATTTCTGTTACTTAGTTTACGGCAAAGATGTTTACGCAGCTCTTTAGTCAGTCATTTTATCATAACGTAAATAAATTATGGCTAGCGAGAGCTATGAAGGGCCTTCCTTGTTTTGTATATACTTATACCTTTCTACTCGATGAGTGATACATTAGTCCGTATTTTTAGATGCTTTGTGAGTACAAAATGTGAACGTTTTCGGTTAATATTTTTGTATCACTGATGAGTACAATGTATAATAATATTAATTTCAAGATACGAAAATAATCCAACTTTAATTCGAAATATTATAGCATGGCATTATTTTATTAACCCACTACTCCTTGCGTAAATTTACTTGGTTATATTTGTTGCATTTAAATTGCAGGTCAAAGTTGTATGTAGGTATGTTCTAAAAGCAAGTTCACATAATTTATTTCTGCTTGTAATTATGTGTATAAAACAGTCAATCAGGTCTGTATATAATAGTCAAATTCATTTAAATATAGATTAAACCCCAATAAATAAAATAATTTGGCTACACTTTTTTATAATTAATTGAATCATATTAGATTGGCACTAAATAATATCAACAATATACCATACATTTTTAATTTTTGTGTGACAGAAATAGTATGTTACTGTATTAACAATATAGAATAATTTGCACCTAAATACATAAAGGAATTTGACATTGTTAACATGATTTAACATATCTTGTCATTTTTGGTAATATCAGTTCTTCATAATTGTGTTAATGCTATATAAAGTGTTACACAAGCAAGACTGTTTATTTTTCTCAATTGTTTCTCTTCTCACCTTCTCACATACCAAGATCCTCACATCCTCCTCTTCTTTGTTTGTTAATTCATAATTGTTTATTCGCCCAAAATAATGTTGCTTAAACTTATTTAGCCACACAATGATAGCATGCAAATATTTACATCTTTTAACTAAGTTTGTGATAAATTTAAATTTTGTGTCCAATTAAGATGAGATAGAGAGGCCATGCATCTACCGTAATTTCAAAGATTTCATTCTATTTTTTAATGCTTCAAAATTTCATCAACAGAGTAAAATGTACTTTCGAGTAACCATTTGCGCAGGACTATATTAAATTTTTTCAAAGGTAGACATTTTGTGGCATCTGGTTTATGTTTAAAAATGGTAATACACATGGCAAAAAAAAATGTTTTCAAGTAACACTTTGATCTATAAGTATTTTGTGTAGTACTACATATTAGGATTTTTATTAGTCCTACTTGTCAAATTTTTGGACTTCGTGAATTATTTAAAAATATTAATGCATGGTAATGGAATTATTTTTATGCATTTAAAATAGGGTTGGCAAGGTTCATCTGGGGCTATGTGACGTATTGCACAAACACACCTTTATTTATTTAATTTATTTAATTTATTGTCACAAAATCCACAGCACTTAAAAATTAACAGTAGGTAATTATAATCTTACAAGTTTTGCTTACTGCCAATAACGGATTTACATTTTATTTATTGAACATATAACATAACATGAGAAATAGGCAGAACACCCGTGCAATTAGAGCAAAGTTATAAGTCTAAAAGAGAATTAAAAGTACGTAATTATGGTCTACGTATTACAGTAAAAATCTAATTATATTATATACAAGGTGTTACAAAAGCCTGTTACCTTTTTTATAACTTCTTCTTAAAATAGTTCACATTCATCTACAAATTCATTTTGAAACACCTGATATTCTCTCGTCTCAGTTCCTGATTAGTGGAGTATGAATAATTATGTTCTGTTGTATACATTACATTATGTGTATCACTTCGAGTCATTGTTAAATAACTGCATGCCTGTTTGGTCAATCATGTACTCTGAGCAAACATAGACAGTCTTGTTTGATGACTTGTTATCACTAATCATTAGACAATGACCACTGTATCAGTGTCCTCCAGCTCAGTATTTAAATCTTGACTATTACTATCTGCACAACCAGACTTCAATAAAAGAGAATGATTTTGGAACTATGGGCCATATTATATATATTATTAGATAATTTGTCATTTTAAATAGCCACCAAACTAAAATCTACAACAGCACAGCTATAGATTGGCTATCGCTTGGTAAGATAATGGTTGTACAGTCACATCCTATCCAATTTTCTTAATTAATTGAAAACTTGTTAGGATTCAGAATTAATTAGAGATTTTTGTCAGTTTTGTATAGCTTTGTGTGGTGCTGAACTGCTGACTGTACTTAATGTGATCGTTGGTCGGATCCGCCACGCGCCATTAGCGCCACTCCCGCACTGCGCCCGCGCCGCCCGCCGCCTCCGCCGCCGTCCTATACTCTCCTGACCCTCGTCATATAAACTCATAATCTGAAAGCTCTTGTCTTTCGTTCTGTTAGGCTAAATAGGTGCATATTCTTAGTTATTACCAATATTTTCTTCAGTATTTGCACAGCATAGTTAGAAATTACGTTGTTGAATATTTCCAACAGTAGCTGTCAGTTCAGAGTAATTAATAATACTTGTCATATTAGAATCAAATTCATTCCTCTAAAAATTTTTTTTGTTGTACTTAGTCAGACCAGTCCCCTACAGAAATGATTAACATTTCATCCGTTAGAACTATCAAAGCTTAAACATGAGCTATAAACGATGAACCCCAGTTTCTGAGGTATCGAACTCGCGACCTTTGGATGTCCGGTCTAATGCTCTTAACGTTGAGCTACCGAGTCGGAGATGATAAAGGAATAAAGCTTGTCTGTTCTATAAACTGGTATTGTAGTGCGTGCGTGACCATAGTAAGGTACGCTCGGAGACTTACAGCGTCGTTGTACACGCACTGCTGTAAACAATAATTATTTATGTACCCACTATAAGCTGTAACTAAGAAGGTAATGTGAACGGGGATATTAAATAGATGTTTCGAGATTTTTTAACCCTCAAATATTTCTTAGCTGCTTGATACGTGTCTTCTTCTCGTTTAGATCTCCTATCGGAGGTTGGCCAGAATTGTGGCTGATCAAAATAAGGATGTAGTGCAGCGTCTGAAACACAAGTACAATACCACTGAGACAATAGAACTACCGATCCCTGAGTCTAAAACGACGAATTAAGTTAGGCTGGTTTTATAGTTACGCGTTTTGGCAGCGCAGTAGGAGCGCGCGCATTCATAGTAGTTGCGTTATCCACAATATGAATTTAATTTGAATTTTAAGCATATTTTAATATATTGCAAGTGTATTCGATTGAATTAGTAACCTAGTCTTTCTTTATGCATGAAGAAATTGCACTTCGATTGTAAAATCAGACTTGCAATTTTTACTGAAAATGACACACAACTCTTTCTCGTAATTACCGTATACAGCAGTAGACTGTACTTATTGCGACGTAGGTATCGCCGTTAAATTATAAGTTGCAATGCAATGGACGCAATATAGAGACATTAGATATGCATATTTGAACGACTGTATTGCAACCGCCGTGCCATAAATTCGTAATCAGCGTATAGTGTTCGATTCAAATTCCTCTCTACTTCAAGAAAATGCGAGATGGGTCGCTCCGATCGAAAGAGAGTACCAATTTCTTTTTCTGGTGACTGGTACCCTACTCACAAATAGCAGCATGAAGCTACCGCAATCTAGCCTTATTTGGCCCAATTCTTCCGCAAGGTGGAGCTTCGGGCGTTGCTTATTTAAGCGATAAAACCCGGTTGTGCCTTAGGTTCGAGCACAGTCATCCGTAACAAGCCATTTTATTACTGAATAAATGCCGTGTCCAGATGGCCACTAATACCTGAGAATTAATGCAATGGCAGTAAAGGACTTTCGTGATTAACTTGATCAGTCCGTATGTCCGGCAGAGTAGAATAACATCAACCCTTCCTTTAACACTTGTCTTGGGGTGTCGTAAAAGGTGACTAATAACTTTGCGCAGGCGCAAAAAATGGGTAACAGTTTTCCGCTAAAAATGGTCCAACAAGCTGCGATCTCTGGCCGGGCTGTTAAGACACACACCTCGCTCGAAAGAATTGAAAAATCCTATAGAAAGTTGACTAGACTAAATCAACGTTTCGTAGTCCCTCCCTTGTTTCCTCCTCCAAAACTAGACCGATTTAAATACTTTTTTCATTATTTAAAGAAAGTATTTAGCAGTGTTCCTATGTTTTCTTATGTAATTAGATACACAGGTACTTACATACATAGGCAAATAAATGATTAGATATTAATCACATTTATTTTATTTTTATTTTTTGACTATCCTTGCACATTTGCGATTGATAGCGTAAGTACCGACACGGGTGACGGCACGCGGCGGTCACGGTATTATCTTGGTGTCGTCCAACATCGAAGGCGTTTACCGACTATATGGATTGTAAAACTGTGGTAATAAGCTGTTATATGAATGTGTTGTGTGTGATTGTTCCAGAGCGGGCGCGTCGTCGGTGAGATGGCGGAGTGACGGCGCGATGGCCACTGCTCTGGCGGTGCTCCTGCTGGCGGCGAGCGCGCAAGCGCTGGACCTCTGTGAGTATACCCATCTACTGTTGTACTGCTTGCTGTTTCTACTTGTACTTTGGTGTATTATATTTTACAAACAATATTGGAAAACCTACGATTTATACATAATAAGAACCTCTATGACGCTTAGCGCCATTCACAAAGTTATTCTCGATCTTCGAAACTTCATTACGAAATATTGAATTTGAATCTTCCTAATGTTGAGGCAAGATTTTTTACTGTGTCGCTACACGAAATAGTACCAACTTTGAGTGGTGCGATCGTCCGTTATAACGTCGTTCGTCAGAAATAGCTACTGTAGCAGTGATTTGTCAATAATTATAATGTGAATAAATCATCGAACACTTATTACCACCAATTTATTTATGTATGATATTCAACTTTATCGGAGGGGTCCACATTAGCTGGTTTAAGTTAATTTAATTACTTTAACCGATAAAGTACCTCAAAAACCGGGGGTAAGTCGTTGTGGATGAAGTTAATTGCTGCAAGTTAGTTGTCAGTTAACCTGGGTACCAATTGGGGCGCTGGTGTTGCAGGAGTTTCCCAGTAATTTGGACTAGTCGATAATGACCGGCCACTTTGCATCGAACTTAGTTGACCGTAAATTCTTCAAACTAGCGATTGTCACGGCATTTCGAAGAAGTTGTACTTGTTGGGTAGTTATGAGGTTAATTAAGTGTATAAGTGGGGGTGGAGCCCACCACCTCCCTCACATTGATGTATGTAATTTCGAACGTTACAGTACTTTATGTGCGTTTTTACAGTTGCAGCGATTGGTTTAATATTGACAATTTCTTTCATCAAAAATCAATATAAATAAATAAATAAATATTTGACAACATCACATACATAGCTCCGATTCCTAAGTAAGTAGCTGAAGCACTTGTGTTATGGAAATCAAGAGACTACGGTGGTATCACAAACACCCAGCCCTGAGCCAATATAGAAAAGTTCGTTTTCTAAATTGACCCAACCGAGGATCGAACCCGGGACCTCAGAGATGGCAACACCTTTGAAACCGGTGTACAAAGCCACTTGACCACGGAGAATGAAAAGGAGAAATCTTTTATACGATTACCGGATAATATCCGATAATATAACATATTATGTTACCAACTCAAATAGCTTAAAAGCCATGAAGATATTGCAACAATGGCGTTTAATCGAGCCGCTCGACGTTGTCGATGGACAATAAGCTTGACGTGATAAGCCGTAACAAGGAGCTACCCTCAGAATAGCCACGTCACGTTATCTGGTGCAGCGCCTTAGGCTGGCAACATTGCGGACAGGTGATCGCCGGCTATTGGCGGCTGCCACCTAATCCGATTACGACAACGGACGAGAATCCACTTACAACACAATATTCGAGCGATACCATAGAATATGTTTATAATTGTGCTAAACGTGCGATACTCGGTACACCATGCATGCTATAGAAATTGCATAGAAAAATGCCTAAGTAAAGTTGTATTCATATTTTAGTTTTTATAATGGCTTTAGGCTATCTTCGTGTTTTGGCTGTCGTAGTTTTATCAGTTGCAATTGTAAAGTTACTCCGCATTTGAATTAGTTTAGTTATATATTTCAATTAATTAATAAGTACTTTATGGACGGACATGAAAAATTTATCGAGAGCTAATTAAATAAAATTAAAAAATGGGACCACCTGGGGAACAAACCTGATAAAGTGGCGTTTGAATCATGTCAATCGGTTCAGCCGTTCTCGAGTAATCGGTGGACATACTTAAAAAAAAATAAACAGACGAACATAGAACCTCCTCCTTTTTTTGAAGTCGGTTAAATAAGAGCAATTTGCAATACTGGCTATGTCTTTAAAATATATGCGTGAACGATTCATCAATATGATGGTTATTTGGGCTGTGGCCATTGGCTTTTTTTTCTGTATTCTGTAAGTTTATAAGCAACAGTTTGTTTGTTCCTGACTGTTCGTACCTATATAAAAATTATATTGTTACGTGTGCGTATAAAATTGCATTGCGACATTAAGGCCCCTATATACCACAAGTGGCGCCCTCATTTTAATTAAATTTATTGCTCGCTAAGTACATAATGTATCGATCGTAAAAGTGGCCACTTTTAGCACTTTTGCGAACTACTACTACAACGAACAAAATTTTACTGAGGTTATTGTTTGTAAATAAACTATAGAACCTTAGCTTCAATCTGTACATGTGAATTTTCGATACATTATGTACTTAGCGAGCAATAAATTTAATTACAATGAGAGCGCCACTTAATGTATATAGGAGCCTTAAATATATTGAAAAGGCGGTGAACCATTTTACTTCCGCGACAATCAACATCAACAGTTTCTTATAATTACTTACGTACATGAGTAAATAAATGCGGTCTACCGAGTATCAAAATCTTAGTAGTCTTTAAAAGTCTTGTCTTGAAGCGTTGCAAAAGCTTTCAATTTGCGTTTGTTGGAAAAAACCACGTCGAAGGCGAAACTACTTATTTACAACGTGACCAACAGCTTCGCCGTTTTGTCCTCGAGTAGGTCCACAACTCCAAGTGCCATAACAGCAACGTTAATGGCATACGTGAGAGCAATACTGGTGCCACGTATTATAAGACTATGCTGGTGCTTTGAACTTAAAATAAATTAAAAGCTTTGAGGACTTACTATGACAAAAATCGCGATATTCGAACGACAGATGTTCGATGCGCTACCGTGTGGAGTTGTGTAGCGTCCGGCACAATAAAATATCACTGAATCTTAAAACACCGAAGTTCAGGCAAGCTTTATTTGGTAGATAGATGTAACACATTGCTACTACTTTTTGGAACAAATAAAAAACATACCAAAGAAAAGTAGCAATGTACCACATCCATCTGTCAAATGAAAGCTTACCTGGAACTTCAGTGTTTTTTGCCGATAGACCCGCTGCAGTGGACTACGAGAATGATGGGATGTTAAGTTAGTTAAGTATATAATGATATTGATTAGGGACGATTTCCCCATTCCATTTACTTAAGTTAAGGACCATATTCCGGAAAATGGGAAACGAATATTGTCCGTTTACCGGTTCGGTTCATCAGATTATGCATGCACTGTGCATGCACTCTGAGCGACCCGCGAGTCCCGGCCGGCTTCAACTCCATGTCTTTAATATTGAATTACCAACCTACTCCGCGCCGACTATTATGATTGTCGAAGCCTACCGAACCTTCGTTTTCAATTTGTGAGCGCTTCTGATAAGCATTTTTATACCCAGTTAACTTGTAAAATGCGGTTTGAATACAGTGTTACGGAATTACAGTGTTAAAAGCAGTGAGCTCTCATTTATGAAAAATTTATTCGGTCTTATTAGATAGAAATGCGAAAAAAATTTTTAATAATTCAATGGTTAAAGAGTACTTACTTACTACCTTGTTGGTCCTGGTTGGTTCCGAGGGACAAAGGCGACTTCTTTTCGCGAAAATTAAAGAATATCAAAGGTAGTGAAATAGGGAATGGAATTAGGGATGCTAGGTGTCCGGATTTAGTCGGACATGTTTGACTTTTTGACCTCTTGTCCGGCCAAATTTGACTGCGTCGGGCCTGTTCGGCTTTTGTTAGGCTTTTTGTGTGGCTGTCGCGCGAGTCGCAAGTAATGCCACGACACGACTACCCCGCTGACTGACCGCTGTTTGCAAGGCGGTAATAAATATTGTCCAGCTTCTGGAACTTATGTCCGGCTTTTAGGGTAAAATGTCCGGCCAAATTAAGCGCCGAGTCCGGCTTTTGTGTTTTTGGACCTGGCAACCCTGAATGGAATGGAAGTAAGGCGACCAAGAACAAAGGTCGCGGCTGGCCGCTATTAACACTTGAAATCAACTGATTTCTTACTAGACTCAGTAAGCAAAATACTACTGACATATATACAACGTGTTAATGAATGAACCCAAAATGGGAAAACCGATTTTCGGACCATTGAACTGAACAAATTTTGCCAAATGAACCCTCTCTAAAATCGGCTGCTTCATACAAAAATTAATAACGAAAATGAAATGTATGAAAGAGGTGATTTTTCTAATGTGTTAATACTTTGTATAAATACAGCAAAGTAGCTTTACACATACTTGCGCTACTCGTCGACAGAATCGCGAGCGAGTCGCGGCTCGCGAGTCGCTCGTTATCGCGTCTGTCGCGATCGCGAGACAATGCCTGCTTTGTTGCCAGAGCCATGAGAGCGCTCTCAAGCTCGAGCACCATTCTGCCCGCCCAGCACGGCTTTAATTAATTCTCAAATCAAACACTTATTAAAAAACTGTGTGCAATTAACTAAACACATTTAATTACATAGGAATTTGAGGATTGGATAATGTGTCGACTTCTTTGATTACTGTTATTATTTCAACTCGATCTACTTTACGTTCACTTTCTGTTTATAGTCTGTTTATCCTTACTTGTCCTATTTATTAAACAGCTTTTGACAGTTTTCATAAACTATTTAGTAATCTGTGATAAAACTTTTAAATTTAAATCGTTATTTAAAAGCTTACGCGCTCACTAGACTTGAAATAAAACACTTTTTAACGCATACTAGCGCGGTTTTATTGAAAGTATTTTGGTTAGTTAATAAGTTTGTACCCATTTGGTTTCTCTGACCACGGCAGCTGCAAGGGTGCCGAATCGCCGGAAAAATAAAAAAATCAAACCAAATTCCAACTAATTACCAAAGTACTTTCAATAAAACCACGTTGTTATCCGTTAAAAAGTGTTTTTTAATTTCATATATTGTTGTTCCTATATTAGAAAACGATTCGTTTTGCTTGCGAATGGTAGTATTTTGACATTAAGTCCATAGTAAATGTGTCCAAATTCTACCACCCGTAAGCAAAACTAATCGTTTCTTGAATATAGGAATAATGGGGGATTATTAAATGAAATTGTCACTAATAGTAATTTCTTTTAATTAGTAATTTCTTTCGTAATCTATGTGTAGAAAAACATTTGTTGTATTTAAAATAATTGATTTTTTCAATAAAGAGTTGGGTGAAGATTAAATAAATAAATAAATGCTTGGACAATTTCACACAGCGCCATCTAGCCCCAAACTAAGCAAAGCTTGTAATATGAGTGCTAGACAACTGATATACTACTTATATACTTTTTAAATATATACTTATTATACAAAGTAACACCCAGACCCGTCACAGAAATTAAAATCCATCATTTCAATTTCTGCCCGGCCGGGAATCGAACCCGGGACCTCTTGCGTGGAAGACCGGCATGTTGACCACTGCACCACTCAGGTCGTCGATTATTTACCAAATAAGACAAGTAAGGATAAACAGACCATACAACTTTATTTATATTTAACTTATGGTTGACAAAAAGGTTTAATAGACAAAAGTGTATGTAGTATTGGTATTAGTATTGCTAGATCATTTATGAATTACAGTCATGAAGTCGTAAAAACGTCGGTCAACGAAAAGACACAGCTAAGGTGCAATTTAAACCACACAATTAACGACTCGTCGCGCGATTTCAACATTCGAACAGACACTCTGTTTACACTGATAAAATTTCGGCCACTTACTTAGTCTCAAGAAAAATATCAAGAGAGAAGCAAGAAATAATATTCATTTTATTAGTTACGCATATGAATATTAATATAGGTAACACGTCTATTGAAGTCGGGTGGGGCGGGAGGACCATCTTTTCTTTTTCTAATCTCTGATCTCAAAGTCCCACCCGACTTCATTAGACGTGTTATATGAATATTCATATGCGTAACTAATAATTTAAATATTATTTCTTGCTTTTAGAGGTATTTAATTTTGAAGCTGTTTTTGTTTTTAGGTTTTTTGAAGGAGGTTTTTCTTTTTTTAAAAAAAAAGCTTTTTTATTTTCTACTTTTTATTGGTAGGTGTGTACGCGTGTAAATATTTTTTACTTTATATAGTATTTGAGGTAAGGTATCTACGCGTGTAAATATTTATTAACTTCATATAATATTTTCTATGGTACAACGCCCATAACTCAATTTCCAAATTCACGCTGTTTGTTTTTAAGGAGTTCCGTTGTGCCTTCGTTCTTCGTAGTCCAAGTCTAGTCCAAAACGTCGCAGACCATAGCTCGGTTTGTTTTGGATTGTCATAAACCTGCCAATATCTCAATAACTATACATATCCTATTTGAATTTGAGGAGTTCCCTTGTGTATCTTCGAAGTCCTGAGGTACTCTTGAGGTATATTCTTTCAAACAAAAAAAGAATCATCGAAATCGGTTCATAAACAAAGAAGTTATACCTGAAAAACCGTAAAAACTCTTGCGATGGTAAGCTAAATGATTAATATTTTTCAGGATTATGAAAAAACTACTAGCCAGATCTCTGTATTTTTTTATGGGACCACACACAAACTATGTTCTTTCAAATAAAAAAAAAATAATTGAAATCGGTTAAAAACTGGTGAGGTTATGTTAAAACATACACAAAAAAAACCGTTGACTTGATAACCTCCTCCTTTTTCTGAAGTCGGTTAAAAAAGCTAAGTAAAAGCAGATATAAACATTGCGCAAATAGATTTTTTTCCACTTTTACACATAATGCATAGATTGCTTTTTTATAACCGTGCAATATTAGTTTTCTTTCTAGCATTTACATGAAACGTCGCAACTTAAACTCTTGAATTCATCCACTAAAGTAAAAATTTCAATTAGTCATTCAGAGTTTACTCGGAAGCGCTTCAAGCCATAGCAGCCTGTCGATTCTGTAACTCGAACCTCACTACGAATCTCACTTCACTGCGCAGGAATTTTAAATCATAAATGAAATAATGATAGGCTGTTTTTTTTATCACAAAACACTTTAGATAGTTACGGTAGCTACCTAAAATCTTTTGCAATCGGTAAAGTAGCTTATAATCGGTTAGTTTTCAATTACAAACTCACGCGAAGTGAAGTGAGGTTCGAAGTGAGATGCAAGTTTGGTTACAGAATCATCCCCTGCTCGGCACGAGCACCGGGCCTGTGTGCGCCCCCGATACTTGGAACGAACAAAGCAGGCAAAAATCTTTAATCCACTTTTATTGTTTTCCGACAAACATACGAGGAGCTCAGCAACTCGCAAACTTGATTCTTGCTCCAAAACGATTGAAGTGCGACTTCACTTCTAGCCAAAGTAACATTTGCAAATCTTCGCTATCGCTTCGCTTCGAAAAATTTATGGATTTGAAGTTTTAAATTTAGATTGATAACGATACCCTATGTCAATCCATACATGTTTCGAAAGCGAAGCGATAAGGAAGATTTGCAAATGTTACTTTAGCTAGACCCCCAGGTTTTGTTACATATGAAAACGATTGTATTGAGCTTGTATCGAACAAAGCACATATTGCATTGAGCTTGGCATTTCCTTTAAACCCTAACTCAAACATTTCTAAACGGATTTCAAAAAATCTTTCACTAGGGTTCGTAGCTATAAATATGTTTTTATATTATATCAATAAAACTTTAGGATTCAAACCTGTCGCTGATCCTCAAATCGAACCCGGGACCCCTGCGTCTTACACGGGTGCGTGCGAACCACAAGACCACAAAGGCGGTTAATGTTACATTGTAAATTAGCTTTTGCCTGTCGCAGTTTCCCATAGGAATTCCGGGTCTAGCAGTAGGCTCTCCTTTTCCAAGGTATAGTGAGCAGCACGTCAGGTTATACAAAACTGTCAAAAATCTGCAATTTAATTTGAAGCTTAAAATCACCGCATTTAAGTAAATTTTATTTAATTTAATTGAATATGATTACCCTGTCATGGAAGCCCAGCGTGCCGTTCACTGTACAATCCATTTCGATGCCAAAATTATCAAACATGCGCTTTTAGTCGTGAAAATCGACCTAATAAACGATTTTATGAATCGCTAATTAAGGCTAGGCTAGTTCACGAAATCTACTCTTACTCTATCTCTTTGGAATATGGTTGATTATTGCAAAACTTTAATTGTCGCTTCGCCAGAAATTTGACGAAATTTAGTACATTTTCATTGATTTCCGGAATACTTAATCATTTATTAAAAATCTACTCGGTTAAAGTGTTAGATCAATAAAAAAGCTTTCCTTTTTGCATAAAAACACAATCACTGTCGTTGAAAATTACGAGAACTGACGATTGGAAGTTTATTTTTCTAAGCTTTTATGGTGTTATTCAGGATTTTTTTTATAAAGTTACCAAGCCATCTTTCAATATTCTTGTTTTTTTGTTTTTTTTCTGTCTACAGTAATTTTTGAGAATTCCACATAAGTTCTTCACATTGAAAGTTTAAAAATCAATCTTTTCATCAGATCGTGAACCGGCCTCGCCTTAACTGAAGAAGTCGTTAAAGCAGCCATCACCACCGACTTTATTGAAACTTAGACATGGATGCAAACATCGTAGCCATCGCCTAACTTTGACTTCAAACTATGTCTTTACTCTCGTCGCAGGCTTTCCTGCTTGATGTTTGCTACTTAAAGAAACTATCTTTCGTCTTAAAATCGGCTAGTTGTCTACCTTTAATTATCATACTAGTATGAATTTCATGATTAAGTTAACATTCTTTGTCTATCTGTGTGTATAGGTATAGTCAGCATTTCTGTTAAATGTTACCTATGTTACCAGCGGTTGTTTACAAAGCAACAAAAACGGGAAAATTAAGCGTTATATCCGCTTTCCTCTCATTCCGTTGATGGCGGAGAGCGGAGCGGGCGGAATGCGGCCCGCGCTCGGCGGCATTCCCGCCGAATACCTCTGTTGTAATATAATTAATGTACGGAACATTTTCATAAGCCGTTCACGTGCCCGCACAATGGCGGAACACGTCACGCTGTTTTGCTTTAAAGAATTAAACGGAAGGCGGCGCGGCGTCTTGTTGTCGCGATCTACGCAGCCCTCATATGAACGAGCTTCTGACTCAGCTTCTAGATGCTACCTATTGGGTATTCTGAGCCTGAATCAACCAACTACCTTTAAACGAATAAAGTAGGAGAAGTCCAGTCTTTCCTAGAACTATGTACACTCGTGAACAAAGAAATCGAGCCAACGCGTTCTTCTTTGTCCGTTTCTGTTCCTTCGCGTTTTCATTTAAACGTGCTCGCTCACTTTTAGAGTTCCATAAATTGAAAGTTTAATCATCTTTGCAATGGCATTGTCAGTGGATGATATTATTTCCTGAAGTAAAGTACACACTACGGCATCTCAGACTTCACATGTTGATTTTGAACATCAGCCAAATTAATGTCCCCAGGAGCACAGGCCGTCCTATGGGTGGATAAGGAGGATGGGATCGGTGGGTGTTGACCTTGAGACCGCCTTTATGCCCTTCTTTATGAAAGCTGTATTCGCAGTTGAACTGTATATCCTTACGTGCTGTCGTGTGTATTATTTTTCACAAGAAGATCTTCCGGTTCCATACAAAGTTATTTTTACAGTGGTTTCAAATGCATTTGGTGTGTCTTCACCGAGTCGCATTCCCGTTCCCTTTCGTCTTCAACTTTTTCAATTCGTCTTGCGCCATAGAAATGTTGACGTTTATTTGGGAAGATACTTAATGCATGCGCTATTGCTCGCTGGTCCTCCTAAGGGAGTTTTTTTTAAGAACTACGGGTAAAAAAAAACGGCTTTTCTGTAAGTTACACAATCGAATCGGATACTGAGTTGACCTAAAAATATCATCTTGAGTTTTTGACTGTTTGTTATTATTTATGTCTGGTACAATGTTTTTCGCGTCTACTGCTCAATTAGCCTATTTTAGTGTGTTATCAATCAACATAACGGGCTTGGCTTTTGACTTGCGCTTTCCTGATCCGATTGGAGTTATGAGCTTTCTCACTGAAAATAACAATTTAAAATATATATTTTTTTGTTATTCCTCCTCGTAGACTGATCTGTTTATGAAGTCGACTGAGTTTATTGATATTAGAAAATATTCTAACTGCAATGAATGTCGATACCAAGCAAATAAATCTTTAGTTATCAAATCAAGTTATATCGAATGAACATTCCTAACTTGTGCTTCGAAATCTTGATTATCTTAATAAAGGTACAGTCAGCGTCCAAAAGTTAGATACAGTCAAAATGTCCATCAATAATATCGTTATAAATTCTAATGCTGTCATCCGCTTTTGCTTCACTTTTGATGTGTCTATAATTTTTATCACTGTTCTAGCTAAATATATTGGGCGTATTGGCTGAACCAAAATATCGAAAAGCGTTATACATTTCTGGATAAATTCGTGCTAAGGTATATATATATGTTGAATAGTGTGTTTCTTGCAAGGCACTTTCGCGGGGGTACCGCGGGTAAGGTCGGCCGGCGTGCATTAACGGCCCTAATTGCGGTCACCTCCCCCGCCCGCCTCCCCCCGCGCCCCGCGACCGTCCCCCTCGCCCGTCATTTATACTTGCAAATTGTTTCATACGCGCACCCCGCCATGAGGTATGCAATCGGATTTTGACATCGATATCGGCGCGGCCGCTCTGTAACTCATTCACTGTAAGGCGCACCTTTCCGAGTCATAAATGGTTTTATGATCTCGATACGTGCGGCTTATTTTGAGGCGCACATCCTATTGCCGAACCGTGGATCCTCCTTGTACATCGAGATATACACAATAACGAAACTTTTGTAGATTTTATAGACGCGAGCTGTAACTTACTCACTTACCACAATAATTGATCAAAGTTACTTGTCGTCTTACATTAAATAGCCTGTACACGAAGTAATTTCAGTCTAGTTACTAATACAATAGTACAACTACAGACAATATTGAAACTTGGTCGAGTGGCTTTATACACCGGTTTTCAAGGTGTCGCCATCTCTAAATCTGCTAAATTTGGGAAGATTTCATACAGCATTGCTTAGGAAAAGTGTGATGGGAATGGGACCGGCAATATATAACAAAATACCTGACGAAATTAAGGAATTGAATAGTTATAAATTTAAAAAGAAATTGACATCTATATTATTAGAAAAATTTTATTATTCTATTACAGATTTTCTAACTGATAAATTTTGACATCATACGACTTCTTCTTCTTTTTTTGTTATGGCAATCTACTTTCCTCTTGGAAGTAATTTTTGCCAGTGTCAAGTGTTAAATAGTTCAATGGTAGATATTGTTTAATTTTTCATTAGAATGCGGGTGCATCGCATTCCAATGCTACTTGGAGCATTTGGCACCAAGTATATCAAGACAGTTTACTCGGTTAGTTCTGCCGAGGAAGCCACCACTTCAATAAAAGTCTCAGCTTCACACAACCAAGATCGCGCCTATTTCAATTATCCCACATATTGTTCAGTTGCGTAGACACTTGTACCATATAACTATTCCTTATTATTTCTAATTGACATTTCTTAGTTTAAAAATATTTGTTTTAAATTATTGAATAGGTACGTACTATTCTTATTGTGAAATGAACAAGATAATATGTAATTGTATACTTAGTACCTGAACTTTAATTTAAATATTTGCATGCTAATTTTTGGCAGAATGTACTGGACCGAAAATTCCTTAACAACAAATATGTATGTACCTACATTCTCAGCAAATAAATGATTCTAATTCTTATTCTTATTCTGAGGTCCCGGGTTCGATCCCCGGTTGGGACAATTTAGAAAATGAACTTTTCTATATTAGCTCAGGTCTGGGTGTTTGTGATACCGTTGTCTCTGATTTCCATAACACAAGTGCTTTAGCTACTTACTTTGGAATCGGAGCAATGTATGTGATGTTTTCAAATATATATAATAAAGCAATAATAAACTTCCAAGTTAAATGAAAGCTTGACAGAGTTTACCACAATTTACTGATCAATAAAATAAGTATAGCTACAAATTAGGCAAAAACGAAACGTGTCGTCTTTTACGACAGCGGTCCGATGTTCGGTAAGTGCACCCGTCATCAGAGTACTTACTACAAAGTACAGACGGCGAGACGTTCTCAAGGCTCTTGCAGTGAGCCGTGTCCCGACGGGCGCAGGCGACAAATTAAACGCGACGCGGAGACGTGCCCTCGCCCGCTTCTTGTATTATTTTATTACAGGCCAATATCGATTTTCTAAATGGAACTAAAAAACTTCAATTTAAAACGGCTGTTTGACGAATACAGTGTGTTTCCATAGTTCAGCCGCCGGCGTTCCGGCGCGCCGGACTGTAATTACCGCCGGATCGTTCGGATACTCATTACCGGCGGGCATTGTGTACGTCGTGTGCCCGATACGTCGCTGCACATTCGTCCTGGAAACTACTGGGCCTTTAAAAAAGGCAACGTTAACGATCCCCCCGTACAATGAAAGTAATTAAAATAATAGTCCCAGCGGCAATATCACGCGAAGTGTTTTTATGTGGTGCGCGGCCGCGAACGCCGCGTGACCGCGCCGCCTAACCCGCGCCAACAGATCCATACCTATTGTCGCATCGATTCCACATCATTATTTAAAATCATAAATTACTGAAAAAGTACACCCTGTATAACTCCAAACTCCCTTGATAGGAACGAGACTCGACAGCTGATAACAATGTTCACCGTTCGCAAAACAAGGCTTTATTTCGAACATCAATTTTGCCAAAAAAATGAAACTTCCTATTTTAGATTCCTATCTCGCTAAACTTAGGAGATAAAGCAGGAAAAACGGTCGTTTGTCCTCCATTTTGAGTAAATTACCTACTTTGTAATCTCTCAAAACAACGTTAGGTTCTGGAAGCGGTCAAATGAAAATAAAGGGAGTGATGGATTGCCCTAAAATTGCGCTAGACCAACAGCTCGAAGCGGTGAGGCATAGAATAAAATAATACTGGGCGCAGTGTGTTGTGTGTGGTGGCTCGCTGCCGCACAAAAGGCAAAGCCGATATCGCAGTCGGTAATCCGACATCTCGATCGTATTATGTACAAAAGAATATTGCTTTCCGTGGATGGATATGAATGAGTAGCGAGTCGCCAGTACGCTGTTTATTATTCATTAGACGACCGCATGTCACGCTAGAGCAAAGGCACGCACAAGCTCAGCGCTTCGAGTTCCCCGCGCGCCGCACGCACATGTCGCGCGCTGTACGAGCCTCGTGGATCATTTGTTGTTTGTTCATTATTATTAATATTCAAAACTGCCTTCATGACGTTTGCAATTTGTTCCGGAGCGATCACCCCGCGGCCCGCGCCCGCCACACGCAACAAGCGAATTCTATTTGCATTTGACCTATAAGCGACTGTCTTTTGTTCAAAGGGGGAACCCCACAATGGGCTTTATTTGGCATTGCTCGTTTCAGAAAAGTTTTCCTTGAGATGAATTTTGCCATTGTGGATTGTTATCTGGAAAAGGTGCTAACCAGATCCATTTCGGTCGGTTTAATGCAAATTGTATGGGCTGTTTTATATACCGTAAAAAAATGTAAGTCAGTCCCAAGACGAGTCTTATCTGCTTAAAACGCTATAGTATCTGACAAATTGCTTATTGTTTGTACGGAACCCGCACTGTTGGTTGGTTCCGATCGATTGTCGTCCATCGACATTGTACCGGTGGTGGCGAACTGGCGAGTATAAAATTAATTTCCGGGACAATGGTGTTTGAATACTAAATGTGTTGAAGTGTCGCGCGCGGAGCGGCTTTTGTAATGCGATGCGACTGTATGTATGTACACACGACGGCATCTCAGACTATACATGTTGACCTTGAGACCGCCTTTATGCTTTACGTAATAAGAGCTGTTTTCGCAGTTTAACTGTATAGCCTGACGTGCTGTCGTGTTTACGACTCCTGCTGGCGCTGGCGGTGGGACGATTGCTATTCTATTGTACGCTATGCTGGCATTGCCTTTGCGAATTCAATGGGAGTTCTATTTTGTGTTGTATTTTTATGGGCCACATAAAGGTTGTAATCATGGCTTCTAAAATAGGCTGGATTTCTTAGAAACCATTAATATCCAAGGGAAACTGTCTGCGACAGAAAATCATTATCGACAAGTGTAATCAGATGTTTGAAATTTTTCAACATTTCTTACAAATGCCTGAATCCAAATGAAAACGAGTTTTCAATTTAGAATTTCTATATTTATACGATGAATGCTATCTAAATTGGAATTCTCATAGGTTTTAACTTTAACATAACTTGGCAAGTAATACTTAAGTGCTTCTAGTTTGGAATAATCAACTTGACCTTATAATTGTTTCTGAACTTTCGATAATAATGTCGGCCAATAAGTGATTAAATGAGAGTATATTACATTGATAACGTCAAAAAAGTAATGTCGGAGTGTGAGAGATGGCCGATACGTCCGCTGGTACTATGCTTAATTTATTCTGTGATACGTCTCGGGCGTCGCCAGTTCGGCACTAAGTGTAAAGTTACAAGAAATGCTGCTCGGAACAAAACGCGTGCATGCACACTAACACCCGTATCCAAGAACAATACTCAAACCACCCTTGCCTATGGGAACGAAATAGTGCTCTGTGATTGGTTCGTTTGTTTTACGTATAACCTGTGATTGGTAGTTGGGGACGCTGTGCGTCCGCGGGCATTGTGAGACCTCATAGTAATGTTTGTTAATACGGGTGTTAGATGTGACGTAAGTACACACGACAGCACGTCAGGTTATACAGTTAAACTGCGAAACCAGCTTTATTACGTAGGGCATAAAGGCGGTCTCAAGGTCAACATGTATAGTCTGAGGTGCCGTCGTGTGTACAGGCAATCTCGGATCACGCCGTTACATAGTCAAGTCATCGTGAAATGATGCGGTTTTGTTAGAGTCGATTATCAGATACGGATTAACCTTATAATTTAGTAAACCGTATACATCCTTAAGAGTCGAAGTACTTAACTAAATAAAAATTAATGCGATTTACAGTTTTGTATAAAAAAATGTAATTGGCATTTATTTTGAATAGGGTTAGTATTTTGGAATTTTTATTTAATAGAACCCTACACAAATACTGTTTTAATCCGAATAACGTCACGAGAAGAGTTAAATATGCTCAAATTGCAAATCATTTTGGTATTACGTTTGTATGGGAAGCTTATACTGTTCGTCGGCCCCTTAAACGTCCACATGTTTGCATACGCCACTGAAAACGATCGACGATAACCTGCTGTCAGCATTGTGGCAGCTCCCGCGCAGCAAAACAAATGGGACGTAAGAATCTCCAAATACGGACAGATTGGCGCTTCTGTTAGAAGTTGACTTTGATTTGTGTCGTCGTCCGTCGGACAGCGCTTATGATAAGGGATCGTTCACACAGCTCCGTCACGTCTCAGTCACGTCAACGGTCAGTCAAATTTCAATACAAGTTTTGACTTGCCGGTGACTGACGCGTCACGTGACTGTCAAAACTTGTATTTAAATTTGACTGACCGTTGACGTCACTGAGCTCTGTGTACTTCGATCATAAAAACCCTAGATGTAGCGTAAGCGTACTAAAAGTGACGCCGAGAACGAATGCTCCAATCGAATGTGAGCATTACATTAGATCGATCTCAGTAGTCATTTGACCGCCCGGGTGTATGAATTTAAAGTCAAACATGTACTGAAAATTGTTTATATTAATTGTTTAAATTAAGGTGTAATTTCATTATTTAAATAAAATTATTACAATATTCCATGCCGTGCAACCGTTTCTCCTATTTGCGTTAGTAAGACAGAGATGCGTAAGAAAGAGTAGCGTCCGTCGACCGATTGGCGGCGGACGACCTCCTCGTGAGCATTTCATGTAATAAGATCGAAAGTACCACCACTGCCGTCCGAATTTAAAACCATTTACTGTGACGTACTGATGGAATCACTCTTTCGAACGCATTTAGTATGGGATTGTGTATACAAGGTGTTACAAAAGTATCCCTAATGCCGAATATGGTAGATAGGGACCATCAAACTGAACAACTTTTACTATGGGACCAACTTTGAAATCGCGAAAAAAAAACAGCTGTTACATACAAAAATTAAAATCGAAAATATCAAAATGTATGAAACAGCTGATTTTTTTTTTCGCGATTTGAGAGTTGGTCTCATAGTAAAAGTTGTTCAGTTTGATGGTCCCTATATACCATATTCGGCATTAGGGGTATTTTTGTAACACGTTGTATAGGGTTTATATATAATTGAAGGCTGTGAATGATCCTTCATGAGTGCGCGCAGTGACGTGTCGTGTGCCTGCGCCGCTAATGGGCATGATAACACGATGTATCACCGCGACAGCCAACACTGTTCATCACACACTCCGTCACTCGCTAAAATATAAGCAGAAATTATGTTATTGTGTGTTCGTGAATGATGCACTTGCCAATAAACTTTAATGAATCGCTGATATAGGAAACTACTAGCAACTGTTGTTTAACACGACTGCCCAAAAAGAAGAGTATTGTATTCAGGGTTCATGTATGTTTGTATGTATGTGAGTTTCTTTATTTCGCCATTACTTCTTGGATGTGTTATGTAGAGGTGTCGTTAGAATACTACATCACCCCGAGTGTCACTGGCTATGGATTTTTTGAAAAAATCAATATGTCGCCTGTTTTTTCTTCATCTATGTACTTATTACAATGTATGAAATGAAAGGCCTTGATGAGCACATCCCAAAACTATAAAAATGTTTGAAATAAAAATAAATATTTAAAAAAATAAGTACCTATGCCAAAAACTTAAAAGTTAAATAACAAGTGTCATTGCAGTCGGGGGATGGTTCCGTGGAACAATTTTTAATGGATCAGCAATCTAAATAGGTAGATCAGCAAACAAATATTTGGTTAGCAAACGATTTGCAAACAATGTTAAAATCGTCAGCAATTTAACAAACAGTTGGAGAGCAAAATATTGGGACCTTACCTTACCTATGAAATTGGTGTATTCACACAGACATAGAGAACCTCATAACTTCTGTGATGTAAAATATTTATCAGTTGCTGGATACTACATTATTATGACCATAGCCATCAATTATCAGCATAATTAGTCTAGGTATTTTGTTTTCTTAACATTAAAAAAATACCTTGAAAGTGACTTCTTTTTTTGTTAGCGAAATTTCTTTTGTTGAGGTGGAAGCTCACTACACCCGGAATCCTCAGCACTGAGGAACTGGCTGTCTTACCTCTAACTACCGGAACAACAATTTGTAAATTGCTGTTATGGCGTCAGACTTAGTTAAGATGGTGGTAGCTAGCCAGGCGGACTGAAGTAAGCTATACCACCAACCAAACCGAGTAAAATGTACCCCCCTACTGGGAATCGAACCCGGGACCCCTGCGTCTTACACGGGTGGGCGAAGCACTAGACCACAGAGGCGGTAAAATATAATAATGCAATATGTAAGTGCCATCCAATTAAATCTAATTGGCGAAACTAGCTAAGCGTGCATTACTGTTATTTATTTTAGTTAAGTTTTTTTGACGACCTCCGTGGTCGAGTGGCTTTGTACACCGGTTTTCAAGGTGTCGCCATCTCTGAGGTCCCGGGTTCGATCCCCGGTTGGGTCAATTTAGAAAAAAACTAACTTTTCTATATTGGCACAGGTCTGGGTGTTTGTGATACCACCGTTGTCTCTGATTTCCATAACACAAGTACTTTAGCTACTTACTTTGGAATCGGAGCAATGTATGTGATGTTGTTGTCAAATATTTTTATTTCAATCTTTTTCTACGTTTATTTTCTTAACTTGCTATGCGAATTAAATTGTTTAAGGACTTTTTTGTTTGAATATATTAACTTGTCCCTTAAAAGCTGAGAGGGGCAGCTTTGTGATTCTTTTTTGTGGCTTCCCTGAAGAGCCTCCCAACGAGTAGTGCTGTAACTGTGTATATATTATTTTTTCTCTTTGTTCTTTTTAATTTTATGTAGCTTGTTTTTACTTATATGTTTTTTTATTTACTATTAATTTACGTATGATGACGTCAAAGGAGTTTTAACAATGAGTTAGTGTTATTTAAAAAAATCTACTTGCCAAACTGCTTTATACTAAATACACCTGCTTGTAGACAAATAACACAAAACGGCGCGATAATCTGCTGTTGTATTTGTTTTTAGTAAATTATTTTAATATGTATACTTACAACGTGATGTTTTAAATAGAAAATATACGGAGTTTTCAGTTTTTATTGCGCCACTCTCCCGCTCGTCGGGGAGATTGTCGCCATAAAAGTGTTTCGCTGGTAATTAGGAAAGAGTTGCGAAGTACGAAGTTCTTTTTGATGGCCGCTGAGTCGCTCTCGTTTTTGGCGGGAACAAAGTCAGGTTTCTAACTGAAAAGTACAACCACAGCTATAGTATGTATTCTTACGGATTGCTGAATATAGGTAATCCCCCGGTCAAAAACTATGACGACGTTAAATAAAGTGGATGTAAGTAAAAGTGTTGCCAACGTTTAAATCGTAAAATGACTATTTTGTGATTGCTTCCATACATATACACATAATCGTATTAGAGTTGTTCCACAGAAAATATTATGTATATTGACAACACGTTTTTTTGTCATTTTGAATGTGTTATTAACACTTTTTTGGGGGAAATGTGAATCAGTGTGTGTTAAGGCCCCTATATACCTCAAGTGGCGCCCTCGTTTTAATTAAATTTATTGCTCGCTAAGTACATAATATATCGAAAATTCACATGTACAGATTGAGGCTAAGGTTCTATAGTTTATTTACAAACAATAACCTCAGTAAAATTTTGTTCGTTGTAGTAGTAGTTCGCAAAAGTGCTAAAAGTGGCCACTTTTAGCACTTTTGCGAACTACTACTACAATTAACCATATTATACTACGGTTATTGTTTGTAAATAAACTATAGAACCTTAGCTTAAATCTGTACATGTGAATTTTCGATACATTATGTACTTAGCGAGCAATAAATTTAATTAAAATGAGGGCGCCACTTGAGGTATATAGGGGCCTTAACGGTTTGCAAATGTAGCCGGGACCAACGGCTTAGATCCGAGTTCGACAACTACTATAACAGCCGATTAATTTTTGACCACCTGTTTTTGTCATTTTCTCCATACATAAAAACGTCAAAAAGAGGCGGTTATAACTTAACCAGTAGTTCTAGCTTGAGCTAGAAAATGTCACCCATCCGATGACCGTCCCATATTATTATGAATTAAATAAGTACTTTAATTTATTTATTAATTTCTTGACGACCTCTGTGGTTGAGTAGCTTGTGCACTTGTTTTCATAGCGTCGCCATCTCTGAGGTTCCGGGTTCGATTCCCAGCGAGTCAATTTAGAAAGGGAAGTTTTCTATATTATCTCATGTTAGTGTTTATGGTACCGTCGTTTTCTCTGATTTCCATAACATAAGTGCTTCAGCTATCGGAGTAATGCACCTATGTGATGTTGTCCAATATTATGGCCTTGGTTTCCTATTTTATGCTATACGCGACGTCTAACGTCAGCGTAAACGTTCCTAAACATTTCATACGCCGACGTGAGCGTCTGAAAGATGTAGACTAGTAAGCATTGTGACTCTGACGCTGTAATCGTCCGACGGCGTAGGAGACAAATCCTTATTGATAAATCTATGAGGCTTGGATGTTGAGATGTTGTTGTGTTGCAGCGCAATGCATCGCGCCGCTGGGGATGGAGAGCGGGCAGATCGCGGACCGCGATCTGAGCGCCAGCTCGTCCTTCCACGACGGCAACGTGGGCCCGCAGAACGGCAGGTACGTACGCCATTGAACTCACAGACTCTTGTACTGTCGTCCGGACTTATCAGCTTTTAGATAAGCGGGACTGCTTTTCGTCTAGCTAGACTAAGACTTTTAACATTTTGAACGCAAATAACGCAATGCGCAGCTAGCCTTTCAGTATTGAGTAACTCAAAATATACTAGCTCTGTGAGCTGTAGAGTTCGCGAGTATGTCTTTGTATAGCATAAATGTTCCACGCGCACCTTAAAACAAAAACTTGAAAATAAATTCCCTTGTGATTTTATTGTGAGACAGGAAACTTGCGGTTTTTTTCATTATTTTCCACCCCTCATACCCCCGGTCCCTTGAAGTAACAAAAAGTATTGTGACATTTAAAAAAAATCGAAATGTTTGAAATATTAAAGGCCTATTTCCGCCATTTTGGAAAATACAGAAAACTGAGTCGACAAAAAAAATAATTATCGAACCTGCTCACAAAATTTCACGAGAATCGATTGAAAATATGCGACATGTAGAGGGAAACAGGTGGGCAGATATACGAAAAGATTTTTGCCCAAGCTGAAACAGAGACGCTTCGCGCTCGCTCGGTCAAGAACAAAACTGTATAGTTTATTTAACAGCCCAGACGAACCCCCTCCGTCCGTTCCACATCTACAAAGTCACAGAACAGACAGGCTTCAAACTTATATGATTTCTCGCCGGTGATTAAAATGCACGAAATCCGTCGTTTCGACGTTTATTGTCTGCGCGTGATGCCGTCAATCAAATTGCTCCAGGCAGTGCAGCCGGATCCCTATTGTACGCCAGATTCAACGATGCACCTATGTATTAGATACGAGGGTGGTTAGATAAGTCCATGACTTTGGAAAGAAGAGACACTTTTTCGGCATATTTTGTTCTGTATCTCTGCATAATCTTTTTGTAGCTCTGCGTACTCAGTCCAATGAAGTTCCTACTTCTTTAACACATTTTTGAGGGCCCATTTCAGGCACCACCTTTTGGATTGATAAAAACCTTTGTTTGCCACGACAGTTGTTCATGTTTGGTAGGAGAAAAAAATCTCAGCGGGCTAAATCTAGAGAATAGGAAAGGTAAGGCAATAATAATTCGTACCGCAATTCGATGAGTTTTGATGCCATGAGTGCAGCCGAGAGGGTCGACAGGGTCATTAAGAAAAGTTAGAAATTGCTTGAGCTTTTTGTTTTCAAAAGTAATTTTTTTTTTGCCACATTTTAAATAATTATAGTGTAAAGCTTCGTAAGGAGTTTCTTTTTATGAAACAAAAATAAATTATGAAAAATAGTATTTCTTTTTTTTTCATTATTTCGTCTTCACGTCTTAACTACTGAACTGATCATCATGAAATTTTGCATACACGTAGTCAGGGGTACAGAGAAGGACATAGGGTACCTTTCATCCCGAAAAAAATAATTGTTTCCGAGGGATAGCAAAGAAACTTTAGACGAAGACGAAGTCGCGGGCAGTCGCTAGTAAATCATAAAGCTACGGCTTAAATTATAATATTCATACAAATTATTTTCGCTCTTTACGAATTGAATTTTGTCTGGCTTTATCACACGTATGTATTGGATAATTGCATCGAATACGTGCGATTACCGATGGCAATGAATGTGTAATGACGTCAACGTTCGCTAATTGGACACGAGTTTTAAACTCCCACTTTCGTATTGATTGCGCGAAAATCCCAAATAAATTCAGGTACGAGTAGCTAGCAGAGACCCACCCTAAGAGGGAAATTATAAATTCTGTGAAAAAACGAAATAAAAAGGTAAATAACAAGTTTAATTCTTCTGACATTTTTGAACATTTTTTGATAAACTGAATTGACAAAATATCCATATAAGGTAAACTAGCTAATTATTGGCGCTTTAAGCAATACGTTACAAATAAGCCTGACCCATCGAGGTTAAGCAAATTTCGCGGTCAGGCTGACCAAAAAAAAGAATATTATCTCGAACTCCTCCGTGCTTCGGAAGGCACGTTAAGCCGTTGGTCCCGGCTGCATTTGCAGTCGTTAGCACCCACCAATCCGTATTGGGCCCGCGTGGTGGGCCATGGCCCATCCTCATTATCCACCCATAAGAAAGGCCTGTGCCCCAGCAGGAGACATTAAAAATGGCTGATGGTCAATACAACGTGTTACAAAAATACCCCTAATGCCGAATATGGTATATAGGGACCATAAAACTGAACAACTTTTACTATGGGACCAACTCTGAAATAGCGAAATAAAAATCAGCTGTTTCATACAAAAATTAAAATCGAAAGTATCAAAATGTATGAAACAGCTGAATTTTTTTTCGCGATTTGAGAGTTGGTCCCAATAGTAAAAGTTGTTCAGTTTGATGGTCCCTATATACCATATTCGGCATTAGGGGTATTTTTGTAACATGTTTTATATGTATTTTCCTTGTTCTGAACCTAAATCTATTGTATAGCACAAGATCGGTGCTATTTGTATTAAAAGTATTTCCTATTCAATTCCTTTAATAACAGTAGAAACATCGTCAAAACCCACATTATTGTAGTATTTTAAGCGAATGTAATGTATATGTTACCGTTAAAGTGCGTAAACCGTAGTCTTATTCTGCAGATTACCTGGTCGAGTTAAAGTGCAAATAATTTATTAATTACTTACATAAACTAGGTAATCTGCAGATTAACGACCAAGGATCAGTAAAAGTAAAAAAACAGGTTATTTAATTGAAAAAATAGTGTTTAAAGGGGGGAAAACAAAAGCGCGAGTCGAGCGGGGAAGCGCCAGAAGCGACGTATTTCTAAAATTTACTTTTAAGAGAGGTCTTTTACTAGTACTAATATCTATTCTGATCTTTTACTTAAAAGAAAATGGGCAAAAATATATGGAATTTGGGACCACCCTAGAATAGAAATGACATATGTCATTGGATAGGTCTTTCAAATGGAGCAACTTTTGTTATGACAGCTCGGCTGTGACAGTAATATGTTCAGATTTATAAAACTAACAAGTTCTGTGTAAAACTGTTTACTGTGAATGGGTAACTCGTCGTTTTTTTACAACAGACGGTAGTTTCAAAACTATTATATTATTACAATAATCTAAGAAATAGACTTCGTGTGCCAACAAAGATGTTTAACTTTAATATAATTGTGGAACATGTCTAGCGCTAAAACCGCTTAAAGTGTCAGTTACACAGGTGCACCCCTACCACCCCACCTCCCTCCTACAACACTGCGCCTGCTAGGTATTGGCATGATTCGATTTCATTCATCAAATTCCACAGGCGCCCTTTGACGTGTACCATGTGAACGTCACACAGCTATATACCGTTTCATGTATATCATAAACAAGGAATTAGATTTACATTACATGCCATACAACAGTATGATCAGGCGGAACAAAAGAATCGTTTATCATCAAAAAGACGTTGACTGAAGCTTATTGAAATTGATATCTCAAGTATTTTACTTGACTTGTATAAACGCCCCGGATTAGATGCTATACCTACCGTATGTATTTGCAGTTAGATGTGCTAAACCACTGTCCCTTATCCCTACCATTAACATTATATTAAGAGCTTTATTATCCATGGGTACCTTTCCTAGAGTATGGAAAGAAGCCAAGGTGGTACCTACATTCAAATCTGGTGAGCCTAATAACGTTGGTTATTTCAGGCCTATTTATATACTGCTCCTTTTCGCAAAGCTCTTTATGTCCCTTGTGTGTACTTTTTTGATACATCAGACCAAACGCAATAGATAGCAATCAACATGGTATTGTATCATCAGGGTCTACTACCACGAACCTAGTATCGTTTGTCAATGACGTAATTAAGGAAGTGAATAGAGGTGTTCAAATGGATTCCTTTTTTATGAACTTCAGCAAGGCTTTTGACACCGTTAATCATAACAAATTGCTGAAGAAGTTGGATTTCTATGGTGTTGGGGGTTCCTTGCTGTGTTAGTTTGGTTCCTATCTTACCATCAGACAGTCTTCCGTGGCGTTGAATGGTCAGCTATCAGATCCGTATGTGAATGCCGCCACAAGGCTTTAATTTGGGTCCGATCTTGTTTAACATTTTTATCAAAGCTTTAGTGCATAATATAGCATACCTATCTTTTTGCAGATGATCTGAAGATTTCTAGACAAATCATCAATGATGTTGATGTTTCCCTGTTGCAAGATAATATCAATAGGGTCCAACAGTGGTGTGTCGATAATGGCATGAGTTTAAATGTTAAAAACTGTCTGCCTTACCACAAAAGATTTTAAATCACTGAATCATTTAGACACTGCTCAAATGTGATGCCGTCTAGGCTCTTCAATATTGTCAAAAAAGTGACAGCATCATTTAAACAGTGTCTAAGTTAAACACTTGTTTAACAGTGTTTTAAAATATTTTGTGGTAAGGCGGTGATGTTTATTAGGTTCAGCAGTGGCGAAAAGTGGCTTGGAGTACTGTACTATATTATGGGACTCTTTGTATAAAGTTGATGTGATGCGTATTGAGGGACTTCAAAAGCGCTTTATGTGGTATTTGTCCTACCGTTTTGTGGATTAGCAAAAACGTTGCCATCCTACTCGGATAGACTGAAACATTTTAATATCCTATCTTTCTCAGATAGAAGAACTTTTTTGATACTGGGCGCTTTAAGTTTTAACGTCCCTAGGATATCTAGTGGTAGGGTTCCACTTTTTAGAAACCCATTTACTAGGATCTTGGATCTCACGCTCGTCTTGTTAGATTAATGAAACTTCATGTGTCTCTGTGCTCGTACTAGGATATATTGTATAGCCACAGATCATACAACAAATACTACTGTGTGTAGCTCTCTAAGAACCCTTGTTTTTAATAGTTTCTGTACGGTTCATTCACCGCACACCGATTTTGCATACATCAGCGCGACTCGCGTTATAAATGTGAGCGCACTCTTTATACTGATGAAGAACCGGCGAAACAAATCAGCATTCTAACTTACTACAGTATTATTAAATTTAGGTTTTTCGCATTCACAATGATATTTTTATATTAAGATAAATAATATTAGAAAAATACTAGAAAAATTCGACTCAACCGTAGCACCTCAGACGGGACTCGAACCCGAAGTCGCTAGCGACTCGGTAGCATAATTGGTCAGTGCATTGGGCCGGAATCCCAAGGGTGCGAGTTCGAGTCCCGTCTGAGGTGCTACGGTTGAGTCGATTTTTTCTAGTATTTTTTCTAATTTTATTTATCTTACTGCAGTATTTTTACTTATTTTATACTTATTGCAAGTTTTATGGAACTCAGTGTTTTCATTCAACCACAACAATTCCGAGTGTGTCACAACTACTCTTACAACACAACTCTCATGTATGGGCTCACTAGAACACATACCTAGCCGCTCATACAGTTTCCACAACTAAACTATCCTTAATTTATTTCCACACTAGCGACCCCGCGACTTTGTCTGCGTGGGCAGTGTTTAGTGTATCCCTCGAGAGAGTTATTTTCTTCGAGATGAAAGGTATGTCCTTTACTGTACCCCTGACAACGTATTATACAAAATTTCATGATGGACGGTTGAGCAGTAAGACGTGAACGCTTTACGAACAAACTTTCGCATTTATAATATTTTACCACGTATTGTCTGCGGGTCTATAGGCTAAAATCAATGAAGTTCAGGTAAGCTTTGATTTGAGAGATGGATGTGATACATTGCTTCTTTTCTTTGGTAATTTTTTATTTGTGCCAAAAAGAAGTAGCAATGTATGACATCCATCTGTCAAATCAAAGACTACCTAAGCGTCATTGTTTTTACCCGATAGACCCGCTGGTGTCAGTATTATTGAATATCATTTATGGTTTATATGTAGTAATGAAAAGTGGCATACAATACAAACAGCGGCTCAACAAGTTTCTCAAGGAGCATGTCTCGTCTCATTAGGCGGCCATTCCGACCAATCACCGAGCCGCATCACCGACTGAACCCGCGGCTAACTCCGAGTTCAATTAATGCGCGTTGTTGCGGCCACGCGCGCTGTGACCGACACACATTTCAATTGTGATTTATTTGCCATTAATACTACTAATATACTATCCAGAAACATATCTTGCCATAAAATATAAATAAATAAAATAATAAATATTTGACAACATCACATACATTGCTCCGATTCCAAAGTAAGTAGCTAAAGCACTTGTGTTATGGAAATCAGAGACAATGGTGGTATCACAAACACCCAGACCTGAGCCAATATAGAAAAGTTCGTTTTCTAAATTGACCCAACCGGGGATCGAACCTGGGATCTCAGAGATGGCGACACCTTGAAAACCGGTGTACAAAGCCACTCGACCACGGAGGTCGTCAAATATATTTGTGATGTGCAAATATTTATGTCAAAATCTTTTTGCTCGAGATTTTTTAGCACGTGTGACATCTGGTTAATATGTCTGGTCAGTCTGGTGGCCCGAGTTCGGCTGCTGAACTACATCTTGTAGAATCATAGCGTTTGGCCGACTGCGTCATCCCAAACCTCCAATATTTCTCAGCCATTCTTCGGCCGCAGGTGACGTCAATTTCTTAATCCGCCGGAAAAAGGGTACAGAATCCTTGTAGACTCGAGATCGATCGAGGTTGTACTACATACTGGTCTTATCAACGTTTTTCTAACATTTTCTGTAAAAAAACTGATTTCATTTGAAAATAAATTTTAGTCGTTCGACATCATGATTCATTATCATCATCATGTTTTTCAGACCTCGCCTAATCGAATCTTAGCAACTGAAAAGTATTGAAATTTTCAGAAAAAATTGAATATTTTTAAAATTAAAGTCTTTCCACGAAACACCAATTGATTTCGCATTGCTCAGTCACGAGCTCGACGTCTCGAATGGCACCAAATAAACCGTAATAAGTCGCAACTGGGAACAGAGTAGCCGGCCGCGCTCTGGCGCAGTTTTAAAATAAGCCCCGCTAATTACCGTTTTTGTCGCGATTCGATCCGGCAACTGTAGCGGAGTTTAACAACGGTATTGGATACAAATTGAATGTCGAAAATTCGGCCTTTGTGGTCTACCCCGCCACGTCAAGATTATCTGTATAATATAGGTATTTGTGCACTAACGAACGCAGTCTGCAACTTTTGGAACGTCGAAAGATTTTGTTGAAATAGATTTTTTTAAAATACTATAAATAGCACATGTCTGATATCTACTTTGAATTCAGTATTACTTGCAAGCTATTTCACAGTGTGTGGTATAGACAAGACGGAAACAATGCAATAGTACGGGTGAAATTTACTTATTTTCGCTCATTGACACTGGCAATTTTTCCTTGTTTTCAGATACTACTCGTTTATTTGTTAAGTTAAACTTGCATAAAAAAGTTTGGTAGTCAATAATCATGTCACTTTACTAACGACGGCTTGGTAGTTAAATAAACTTTTTTAATGACGGGAAATAGTACGTACATACCGACGGCCAGGCGCGCGACTCACCGGGGAAGTATTCCGAGTTTGCATTGGTAATTAATCAGTCAATGAGCGCGCGGCCGCCTGTACCGCTAGCCGCGCCGATGCCCGACGCCTGCCTCGCTCAATTGTTAAACTCGCAATGGATTCCATTCGAAGCTAACAAGATCACAAATACGTAATTATATCTTTACCGATCAAATGCCAACTGCGCCGCTGGCATTTCGCTTCATTTTATAACTGCTCCGCAAATGCCAGGGAACGCAGATGATACCGCGGACTCCAGCAATAATTCTTGCAATATATGGCAGTCAGTACGATCAGTTTCGAAATGGGAACCAGTTTGCGCATCAAAGGCCTCGATTCTTAGGGTCATCTAGTTAAGTAGGTGCGGTTCGCAATGTTAGGTTCGAGTGCGCCAGCGCCACTTGACACGAGTCGTGGGAAATACCAACAAGTTAAGTGTGCGAGTGGCCGCGGTGATGGCACATCTCAATTTGTGGAATGCGAGGCGTGATTGGCCGCCGCTTGACGGCTTGGTCTACGACTACGTGTGGCCGTGTGGCCGTCAAGAGACGCGCTGATTGACTCTGATTAGTGACACTTGCTATGCACTCGCCTACGAGATCACTCACACACAAAGCCTGCTCTATTCAGCACAGAAGGGTTACCTTACCTACCAACTTAAGTTTGTCTGTAGAAAATCGGTTGCGAACAACAGATTTTATGGTTTATAATAATGTTTGAAACCCAATTTACAGACATTAGTAAATGAATAGCATTGTAAACAATAATGATGACGAGCAGTCGCACTTTATGTTTTTTTATCGGTATAAAAAAAGGTTTTATGTTTCCACCTCGTAAGTGAATCGAAAAATTTATGACATAGCTTATGAACTGTATAATATGAATAGATAAGTGGATTCAGTAAATGTATTATGAATACAAACTAATACTATACAGTACTATTATTTATTCTGTGACTATAATAATAAATGAAGGATATTATATTAATTAAAACCGTTCCGAAAGTTGCTTGGTAATTTTAGTTTCCACTACACTTATTAAATGTATAACATTTAAGATTCACAGACAGCAAATTGGAATTCTAAATTAGTTTTGTAATACATATTTTAGTGTTGAAATTGAAAAGCGAAGGCTTTTACAGAGGGATATTCTTGAATCTCTTTATTTGCCTTTATTACGTGATATTAAATTGCGATAAAAATTTACTATTTGATGATGGTGGAATCTGAAGGAAGTCTAAAATATGTAGCTCTCTAAATACTTAAGAAAAAAATATCCAATTTGGGTATTGTGGATATTATAATTTAAATTCTTTATTTACGCTGTCTTTTTCGGTTTTCACTTAGTCTATATAATTAATTTGCAGAAAAAATGTTTTTATAAAAAAAACACGCAATTGTTGACTATAAATTATTTCAAAAGACTATTAAGGGACTTCTTGTTAAAAATATGTTATAATAGTTTAAATTAATTAGTTGGACAAAAAATTATACTTTTTTTTCAGAATATTTTTCTATATTCTCAACCCTAATGTCAACATAAAGGTTACTATTTCTCGTAATTACTACAAAACTATTTGATAGGAAAATTATAAAGGTTCAAATGCATGTTACTATAAGAGTGATATAAATGGATGTTGATATTTGGGAAGGAAGAGGAAGACTGCAGAAAAGATACTTAGATGTATTGTGTTGCGAAATGATTTGATTGTGAAGAGATGACGAGCGACAGGAAAGAATGGAAGAAAAGAACGCACTGCGCTGACCTCGAATAAATTGAGATAGGAATAGGAACATAGTGACGTTTACTAACACGAGAATTATACAGGGTGTTTGGTAGTAGCCTTATTAAGCCGAATATGGTAGATAAGGTACAATGCATACAGCACCGAAAAGTTATTAACCCTGAAAACCACTACAGTTTTTTTCTTTTAAACTACTGCATAGTGGCAATCCTAGACCGAAATTGAGTTTTACTTTCGCCCATTCATGAGATTGATTATTATCGAATACAATAGTCTGTTTGCGTCTAGGGTTGTCATTTTGCATTTTTCCATAGAAATAAAAATATAACAAAATTTATCAGCCATGTAGCGGTTTCCAGGGTCTATAATAATTTTCCCTTATCTACCATATTCGGATGTATAACATGTTATATAATAAGAACTTTTGATTCGGTTTTAGGGCACATTTAAGGTGAAGTGTGGCACCTTAATTGATACCCCGTGCTTTTCTACATTAATACTGTACTTAAAATCGAAAAGTGCATACAATCATACCCATTCAGAAATTAAAACTTTTGCTCCTTGTCGAGGTCCGTGCCGCGATCGCATTAATAGTACGGACCAAACATTAAGGTGCGTCATTATTCCATTATTAATGTTTTAATAACGCGGCGTACACTGACGGCCGATGCCGTTCATTATCGGCCGACATTTAACCCATACGTTTCACATCAAAGAAGAATAATTAACGGTTTTCAACTGCCTCCTGAATGGTGCGATGAAGAAAATACAATTGTGTGTTCCTTAAGGCTTGACAATCAAACATTAGCTTTAGCACCGTTTTCAAACATTCTCACGAATGTTCGACAGCTGGTGTTAGTAGTGTTGAGCTAGTATGACATTAGTCTGTCAATAAGGCGTTGTATAATTTGCCTTTTAATAATGCTTAATGCAATAGCGTTATTTGAATAAAAACGTATGTGTTATTTAGGGACTAAAACTTTTAATCAATTATAATTACTGCTTATACTACTTCTAAAAACATCCCCTAAACAGTGGCCCTGGGGGAACGCCGTATAAAACTCCCTGTAACAAATCGTACAAAGCGGGTGAAGCCACAGCGCTTACCGATAAATTATTAATCGATATATAATTCGGTCGTACCACTTAAAAAGCTATAATTACGAGTAATTTTAAAAATACTATTTTTGGAATAATGATTTCTTTCTTCGAGGTTTAATTAAATATACTTATATGAAAGTTTAGTCAGTCTGTCCATTAAAGACACATCAGTAATTGAATCTAGCGTCTCATATTGTTGATTTCGTCGGTGTACGATCGGCTCTAACTCGGTAAGTACTTACTTTAGTGGAGACAATTTCCTGGATCTGAGCAGCGGCGCTGATAAATGCCACTGCTGGAGCTCTATGCGCGGGAAATGAGGTGCTTGCGCGGACCGACGAGGCGACAGCCTCCAACAAGATTGTTTGGAGCCGTTACTGATAATAATGTTTCGATCATAAGATTACTTTGATACATTTGTGTTGTAAATCACAACGGTTACATAACTGCAAAATAGGAGTCCTTATCTACGTTGACAAATCGGGAATTGGCGAAAAAGGAAGTTGGCGAATGTGGAAACAGGGGACTGGAAGGACGAAAACACAGACTATCACCACCCAGCGTGCTAGTTGCGAAGATCGTCAAACGAGTTGGCCAGTAATTTGCTTAGGTCGGCCCCGCCATGTAGCTTTATGCTCGGAAAATGAAGTGCTTGCCGATTATTGTGCGGACAGACGCTGACCGACTCGAACGAGATTGGTGAAAACCGCTGCTGATAAATTAATATGCTGCGATCTTAAGATAACTTCAATCATTAGTGTATTTTGAAAATCAGAAACAAGGGTTATGCTACCACAACCACAGAAGCTTGAAGCGAAATAAAAAGATGATCATTTTGACTACACTAAAACCGTCCTACAGTCTGTCTATTATAAATATTATAATATAAGGATTGAATTCTTAAGTTTCACATTTTTCGAACTACACTAACCTTGTCAAAGCGGACACTTGCCATTTATAACACACAATTTTGTAAATCTAACAATATACGTCCTCTTTTGGATATGACACCAGTTATCTTGCACCACGTATCTATATTTTCACTTATATTCCTATGGCCGAGGTCAATGATTGAAAGCAAAGTTATTGGACTGAATCAGAAGGATCCATTGAATTTCTAGAATTAAATATTATTACAATGAGCTTCAAAGCGCCTACTACGCGATCCGCTGAATATCAACTTCAATCATGAAGATAATCTGCGATTGTCATTTACTACCTAACTAAAGAAATGCAGGGCCCTATTTAATAAACGTGACAATTTGTCACCTGTCATGAAAATTTTATATCCATTGCGTCAACCGATTAGAAAATAGAACAAACTATTCATATAGCTACACCGCAGCGTAAACCAAATTGTCATGACGATTGACAATTGGTCACGTTATTAAATAGGGCCCAGCTCATAGTAAACTAGTAAAACATTAATGTACTTGAACAGGAAACAGCCTTAATCTTTCTAATAGATTGTTGCAGGTTTGGGAGATAGATTTTGATTATTGTGTACTGCGTGGCCCATAGCCTTGTTGCGTCTTAGAACCTCTTACTGAAATTAAAGGAATTTTCTTTCAAAGCTGCTGCAGATCGAAATGCAATCTAGCAAAAGAGTAAGGTTTCGCTTGTAAAACTTGAAACGGTTAGACTCGTTTGAAATAGGAGAAAATTTAAACTGGACAATTTTAATTTAGTCCTGTTGTTAAACCCCTCACATTATTCGATTTATTGTCTTGGTAGTGCTACTGTTGTTGTTCTTTCTTTATTTCACGTAAATACTTTGAATACTTATTTGAGATCAAATCCAAGATATATGTGAAATTACCGGTATGGTATTTTTAATATTTCTACTATAACCTCGCCTCGCCTATCCCGGATCTTGTTTTCAAATTTTCCCGTTATTAGTATTTTATTTATGAGTGACTGTTAGTCAGCTCGCTGAGAGTTTGTCTACGAATTAAATATACATGAGAAATCTCGGCGGGCTAGCTCGGGAAATCGAGTTGTCTAAATCCACTTTTAGTGCTTTGAAATAAATGTAATGAATGTTATATTCGACGAGACATTCGTACAGTCAAAGTTGATGTTATGCCGGCTTTGACATGAAGTTAAAACGATTCTGGTGTCGTGAACTCTCGTGCAGTATTTGTCTAGCTAGGAGTATTCCGTTTGCACTATCAAAACGTTTGATGGTATGGAAACTAAATGCACTATGTGATCGCAACTCGCAGCGCCAAAGGGACCACTTCTCCGGTATTAGGGTTCGCCTTTGGACCGGCCCGTCTATTCACGTTTGTACAACATTAGGAACTGTGTATACCGGGTATATCAAATCAACTCTCTCATCTGAGAATGTAACATTAAACATTAATGGCCTTACCACGTAAGATTTTAAAACACTGTTCAACAAGTGTTTAACTTAGAAAATGTGATGCTGTCACTCTTTTGACAATATTGTTTGAAAGTGACGGCAGTGTCTAAATTAAACAGTGTTTTAAAATCTTTTGTGGTAAGGCCGTTATAAGTTCTACAAATAGATTGGATGATTCTGAGAAACTTGAGTATTATTATAAAAAGTCTTTTGTTTTTTTATATTTATCATTATACATAGCAATTTTAAATTGAGGTGACTGTTAAATTGCCCGTTGCGTTAATTTATTATATATACACACAATTACAAATCACTATACATATTGTGGTGGCCATATAATTAAGTCGATTTTTATACAAACGAGGTAGCTTTGAAGCCTTGGTTCTCCGCCAAGGCTTGACCAAGCTGTGATCTGATGATGGCCAGGGAGTGAATGGAGGAAATCGCAATACACACCTAACTGATCTGATCAACATTATTAGAGATGTAAGGATATATGTTTAAAAAACCCGCATTAGATGTATGGAAATCCTGACACTCAAAGCTCTGGATCAGATCAGTTGGGTGTGTGTAGCGATCTGGATCTCCATTTACTCCCTGGATATCCATCATCAGATCACAGTCCGATCAATCCCTGGCGGAGAACCAAGGCTTCAAAGTTTCCTGGTTTGTATGAAAATTGTTTGGCGTCCTTAATTATGTGGCCACTAGTCGCGAAGGGTCCATACAAGTAAATCGGCTTACCTTTTAGAAATCCCACCCCAGAACCCCACCGAAACTATGCAGATCATAACATTTTTGTAGAACGGCTAACCTTTGCCATAATTTTACACCTCGCCACTGGTGGCCACGCTATATGTTCGACGACATCCGTAGTCGAGTGGCTTTGTACACCGGTTTTCAAGGTGACGCCATCTCTGAGGTCCCGGGTTCGATCCCCGGTTGGGTCAATTTAGAAAACGATTTTTTCTATATTGGCTCAAGTCTGGGTGTTTGTGATGCCACCGTTGTCTCTAATTTCCATAACACAAGTGCTTTAGCTACTTACTTTGGAATCGGAGCAATGTTTGTGATGTTGTCAAATATGTATATGTATATGATGTGAAAAGTATAGTGATTTGGTCATATTTAGTTTTCATATATTTTAGTATGCGCTGCGCAGCGGGCGGCGCTGCGTAGGCGCATGTGCGGATGTATCGTCCGCCGTCCGACACGACGAGACGGTGCACTTTGCACGAACCATCCCACATCGCGCATAGCTCAAATTAAAAAAAAAAACTTTATACTTGCATTGACGGGTTTTGTCTATTCTCAGATGGTGCCATTTCCAATAGGTCACGCAGATGCAAAAGGTACTATTCGCAGTTGGTCCCATTCGCATTTCGTCCTTTTCGAAGATGGTACCACACTCAGAGCGTCATTAAGTCAGAGCAAGCGGTCACGCTTGTAAATCCTCATAATACCTCATAATACTTTCAAAAAATTTGAATGACTTCCCACTTAATAAGGTGGGCTTATTATAACAAAAGTGCGATCAATTTTGTCATCATGACATATTTTAGAAGCAAACAATATATTTTGTTTGTTACCTTCTTGTGTTTTCACAATCCTTGGAAGTTTTTTGGTAATTTCTAAGCTTTCTTTTTCACAAGCATTACATCACCGGTCACCATTTTCACAGTCATACAAAAGAACAATTAGTGTGTATAGCAATAATTTCTATTGTTATGACTCGGCGCTTGGGCACAAGAGCTGTTGATATGGTGAGAGTAAAATCCCCTAAGGGAAATCCGTTTAATTGAATGATTTGCATTAAAGCATATCATAGTTAAAAATTCGGCGCGGCAAAAAGACCCCCGCTTAGGGTTACCATCTGAAAGGCATTTGCCGCATTTGAAAGGCAGGCGTGCGGCCGGGGCGGCGCTGGCGCGCTAAGCTGAGACAGGCATTTTTTCATTTCGCAAGGCATGCTCCAATCACGCAAGCTTGCGGCCGGCTATTCCGCCCGGCCCGGCCTATCATATCCGGATGAAACCATAGATTACAAGATTAGTAGATGAAACTGACTAAAATCGCGCTTCTCGGCCCTTTTATTATTTTTTTACTATAAACCAGCAAGATTACAAGATTAGTGGATAAACTGGCAAAAAATCGCGCTGCGGTGCGGCCGTTTTTTTTACTACAGTACAGACAGTCAAGATTAGTGGATGAAACTGATTAACAAAAAACGGTGCGCTGCCGTATTTTATTGCGAAAGACAGGCATTTAAAAAAAAAAAGATTTTTCAAGTGCATTTTCATTTAAAATTGTTTTTTCAAGTGTATTTTCATTTTAATTTTTTCAAGTGCGTCCGTAATTTAGGTGATGGAGGCCTGGGTGAGAGTAATGTTTGTGTATGTTGATCTAATAAAATATAGGAGTGTATGCGCAGCACCACAGATTACTTAATAGTTACTACGTAACAGATACTTCACTCAGTAGAAAATTTCCAATACCTACTGCTATAATAGCCTACTCCGTCGCGTCAGCAACCGCTGCATGCTAAAATGTGCCTGAATGCTCAAACATACAGTTAATTGTGATTGCTTCACACCGCGCGATCCCACAGCAATCGCAGGGCTGCCTCTTCGATAAAATTAAATTAACATAACTTTTTGTATCTATGTTATTGAGAACTGTGAATATGTCCTGACTATAGGTGGTTGTTTAAAATTGTATCGTTTATAAAACATTTTACTTACCTTTCTTCATTGACAGGTAAATGGAAAAATGTTAGGTTTTATCCCTTCTTTTACTTGATTTGCACCCATCTACAGCATATAAGGCACCAGACGGTATCGTTCGTACACGTACCTACGCACGTGTACGAACGAATGTAACGATTAAAATTGAACAACGTGCTTGCGCTTCGCTTGCGAAAACTTGGATTTGGTCCGCAAACGGCCCGAGACCGCTCGGCCAGGCGGTAGGTAATTATAGCGCGCAAGTACATGGAGTGACGGAGCCCTGGCAGCACTATCATATAAGTGGGCGTCCATTAATTACGTGAGGCGATTTTGGTGATTTTTTGATCCCCCTCTTCCCTTAGTGAGATGCCGTGAGATTTGGCTCGACCCTCTCCCTCCTATAAATTTTACGTGCGATTTTTATAATGCGTATTTTTAGTGTAAGAAGGCGTTAATATGTGCTTGCTTTCAGCATTTAAAAAAAAACATAATTTTCTAAAAAACGACGAAACTCCCCTCCCCCTCTCTCACACGTCCTATTAGGTGAGATTCGGCTCGATCCCCTCCCTAAACTCCTCACGTAGTTAATGGACGCCCACAATATATTTACTAAGCGATTCTAATACCTACCATAAACAATAACCAAGTAGTGAATACTAATGTATGTACTGATCTTCCTTGAGAGCTCTGCTTAAACGTATGTGTTGCTTTATGATGCTATTAAAGCAATTTAAATATTTTCTTGTCTTTGGAAATACGAACTTTGAGAGCAACTATTTCAATTGTTGTTTAGTCGACACTATAGCGACTGTAGTGGCACTAGTCTAGTCAAAAATATTAGTTGCTTGTTTTTGTTGCTGAGTGACTGCTGTTAAATGAATTCTTTCCTTTGTTTGCCCAACAGAGGTGCCCAATCTTTCACAAATGTCAACACGCATAATATACTCGTTGTTTGGGTGTTTCAACATTCCTGGTGAAACACGTGTTAAGTAAATAACACATTATGCCCATACGTGCCATTGTGATGTTTTTGAATCAATTGTGCTCAAGTTATTATTATATCCTCCAACTGTTCGAACTCATTACGGCCAGTAGTATCGAGAGTTTATTTATTTTTAGGGTAGTTCTCCGAGGACCCTTTTTTGGCGGTCACACGCTTGTTATTCCTAACCTACTGTAAATATAGCTTCAGGAAAAATACTAAGTGATTCTTCATTTATATCTCTACATAATTGTAATAAAAAATAAGTTAGATTTTTAAATAATTTTCATAGGTCGAAATGGGGAATAAAGACGCTGTTCTTCGGGTGCCACATCGCTCCGCATCCGCGCTTAGGACGACCTTTAATAACTTCCTTTTTTCATATGTAACTAGCTTTCGCCTGCTACTTCGTCCGCGTGGACACTGGAGAATATCCAAAGAGAACCAGTAGGTATAGAAAGTATTCTGTTTTAATTTCATCAAGCCTTTTTTACGTGATTAGCCGAGGGAAGTTATAGTTTATAAAATTGAGAATTGGATCCAGAGATAAGACAATCCCGTTCCCGTTGTCGTTGTCGTTCTAGTTCCCCAATAACGACATCGATTTTTTTGGTTTCCAAATTTTTATTTGTCTGGAGAATCGAATATTCAGGCTATCGATTTCTTGTGTCATCACCCCTAATTACGTTCAAGTGACAGCTGTCTAAACGGGCCTATTATACCTCGGCGACTATAATTGAATAGATGGCGCCTTCAAACTACGTTTTACTGTCGGACGCTATGCGATAATAGCATACTTATCAAATTTATCATAATTTTAGCGTAGCCATCGGGCATACTATCTTTGTTAATTCCAGCCAAAGACTTCTATGTATATACTACACTAGACAGGCTGTACAGTACCGAGAAATTGCTCATTAAGTTACAGTGCATGCACCGCAACTCCTTTAGTCTGTTGCGAGCGACCGATAGAAACAGTTGAGCCGCGAAGGTTGGTTGTGACACAATTTTAATTTTCAACAGCTCTTCTATGTAATTGAAGTCATTGATTCCATTATCTTGAAACTACACCCTTTAGGTAACAAGACACGAAAAAATCTGACGACTTTAACACTTTGTCGCGCATCTTTGACAACCTCCGTAGTCGAGTGGCTTTGTACGCCGGTTTTTAATTTCTGAGGACCCGGGTTCGTTCCTCGGTTGGGTCAATTTAGAAAACGAACTTTTCTATATTGGCTCAGGTCTGGGTGTGTGTGATACCACCGCTGTCTCTGATTTCCATAACACAAGTGCTTTAGTTCTTACTTTGGAAACGGATCAATGTATGTGATGTTGTCAAATATTTATTATTTATTTATCTTAAATGCCGCCTAGCACTTCTTTTCCCGCGACCAAAACGCCTGGCAATGTTATATTCGAATTAATACGTGATTGGCTATAACACCACATCAAATCCAGAGCTCTGTAAATTGTATACCTTCAATCGCTTTTACAGCCCCTTGTTGCCCAACCACTCTCACTCCCTCCACTGAAAGCTGCCAGGTGCCCGGATCTATTAATAATGATGGTATGGCACACTAACTAGAAGGATTTCGTTGCTCTGTAAACTGTAAACCTATTTCCGGGGACAGCTCTTTGTCCATATTAGGCTTTGTATGACAGTCGCATCAAAGCTAGTTTACAATTTGAACGTCATCAAAGCCAAAATTACGGGAGCACTTATGAATAGCTCTGTCAATGACGCAGCTGGAACCGTACAAAGTGACTTCTCATTGTCAATAAGGATTTCGTTAGCCGTGTCAAAGGTAGTTTGGTTTGGTTTTTACTGTATAGTGTGCATCGCTAGCCTTCGCTGCTATCCTTGCTCGATGGTGCAGTATCCTCGATCCGCTGTAGTGGCGATTACCTGTTGGAGCCTACGATCAGGTCGCGCGACGAATTTAGAGCCCTGGAACTAAGTGGAAGGGGTATGCGCAGTAGTTTTTTCCAGGGCTCTTAATTCGTCGCGCGACCTATGGCATCACTTTGTTTTAATAATTATTTGCCTACTCTGGTACCCGATGTAGGGCTATACTTCGCAGTATGCCTGCGTATAATTTGCGACAGGAAGCGTTAGGGCTGCCCCTGTTAGGCAGTACGTCTACGTTAAGCCACTGCCACATTTATTAACTTTTTGGACAGTCTCCAGTCTCGCCTCCTGCTCCTGAAACTGTCCAGGATCAGCGCAATGTAAAGTTACTTCTGGGAGCTGATTACGTAACTCGGTTGCTAACAATTCTCGATTGAAATCGATTGAAACCGCAGTTACATTGCTGCTTTAAGTAAGATAGTTGTCACATTGGTTTTTACTAAAGCAGCAGCTTTGTAACTGCGATTTCTATCAGAGTTGATTGCAACAAAGTAACATAATCAGGGGGCAGATAGGGTTCAATGGAATTCTTGCCCAATCAATAATATACTCGCTCCCGGCGGTCACCGATACCGACAGCCTCCTGCTTGAGATATGGAGGTAGAAGATACAACCAGTCACGTTCTGTTAAAATGAATCTCGACTATCTCGCTACCAATTGTTGCAGGTGTGAATCAGGCATAACTGGGCTACTAGTGAGTATTTGGAACGCGCCCCACTTATAGGTTCCTTTCTAATGACTCCAGTAAATATCTCCACTAAAGAGTTAAATTCAGATTCTTATACTTTTTATCAGCTATCCATTTGGGAACCATGACGTATTTTACTTGTGGCTGTAATGCTACGGATACTCTCCAGATTGCGAATAATAAAGTTATAACAAGCATAATTTAAACATACCCGAGAGATAATCCACCTATATCTCTCATCATAAACTTTTCGTTTAGTTTCGATAAAAACATCAAAATGACATCGAAATTATACGCACTAAATATCTGTATGAAACAGAACAGGGAGAAAAAAAACTTCATAAGACGTTTTTTTTTATATCAGATATGCGTAGTTACTTGAATAGCGGTAATTATGCAGATTTGAATATTATTTCTTGCTTTTTAGAGCTGTTGCTTTTTGAAGCTGTTTTTCTATAGCAATTTTTTAAAGGTTTTTTGAAGGAGGTTTTTCTTTTTAATTTTTTTTTCACTTTTTTTGTAGTAGGTATGTACAAGTAAATGTAAGCAATGATATAAATATATTTTATTCATATTTCACACTTTTCAATGGTACTCGTATAATACTCCGAATAACTCAATTTCCACTTTTCGCGCTGTTAATTTTAGCAAGGGTCAGTCATGGGGTGGGTGACCAAAGTGTATTATCGCGAGCTCCTCCGTGCTTCAGAAGACACGTTAAGCCGTTAGTCTCAGCTACATTTGCACTCATTAACACCCACCAATCCGCATTGGGCCCGCGCGGTGGGTTATGGTCCATCCTATTCGTTAGCCCATAAGTAAGGCTTGTATTCCAGCCCCAACAGTGACACTAAAAATGGCTGATGCGAAACCTTTCAATACCGTAGAGTAATCACTAATACACTATCCAATTTGATTTTGAAGAGTTCTCTGAGTATCTTCGAAGTCCAAGGTCCAATGTGCAGGAAATTTAAAGTAAGTTTTAATTTTTAAAATTTAAAAACTACACCCTTAAAGTATCCCCTTTCTAACAAAAGCAGAATTATCTCAATTGGTTTATAAACAAAGAAGTTATGTCTGAAGATCCGTTGAAACTCGTGCAAAAGTTACCTAAAAAATTACAGTATTTTCAGAATTACTCGAAAACCACTGAACCGATTTAAAATTTTCAAAAAATGGGACCATCTGGGGAGCAAACCGTTTGAATCATGTCAATCGGTTCAGCCGTTCTCGAGTAATCGGTGGACATACATAAAAAAAATAAAAAAAAAACAAATAGACGAACATTGAACCTCCTCCTTTTTTTGAAGTCGGTTAAAAACTAGTCATTTCTGAGCTTCTTCTCGATACTTGCTAGGTTTTATGAACCAATGGCGTAATCGATGGCGCCTTCATAAGACTTTTATCAGCCTAAATTAAACAAATATTATTTTTATTAATGTTTGATTGATATTCTTTTTGTGCAGACTGAACCAAGAGATAAAAGGCGGCGCGTGGTGCCCGAAGAACCAGATCACAACGGAGTCGACGGAGTGGCTGGAGGTGGACCTTCGCAGTGTGCACGTGCTCACGGCGGTGGGCACGCAGGGCCGCTTCGGCAACAGCCAGGGCCGAGAGTTCGCCGAGAGCTACGTGCTAGAGTACTGGCGGCCCAAGCTCGCCAAGTGGGTGCGGTACCGCACGGCCGATGGGCAGGAGGTAAGGTTATAGTCGAGACTGAATCGCAGATGGACAAATTCTGAGTTGGCCATCTGCGATTCGGTCATTGCAGCGTACCTACTGCCACTGCTGTTGGCGGGCAAAGTATTGTTAACGCAGGCATACGGTTCGATTTAGTAAAGCGAATATTGTTTTTGATTGGATTAGATTTACCATTATTTCCTTGGACTGCTGCTGAGCTTAGCCTGAACTATAAGAGCCATAATTAATTATGCTACACATAAAACAAATAATATCATTAAGAGGCTATACATTGTCAAATACATATTTATGAGCAACAAAGTAGATTATAGTACCTACTCAGTTATGTGATTGACAGAAACATGATAGCTAAAACTCTATAGAAAAAAAATCGTAAAGTGACCTCCAATTTTGTAGTTTTTTTTAATGCGCTGTACCAACCAATAATAAACTTATAATCTTGAACTATAATAAAAAACCTTAACTAACGCTCGAGTTTGTGATTAACAGTTTTCCAAAATAAAAAATAGTTTATTAGTTTTTAATTAAAAACGACAATGTTGTCAATAATTTTGGTAATTTTGATATGAAAATTTCTTCCACCGTTGTACGCCCCCTTGACCATGAGTCGGGAACTAAATATTATCCCTGGTTTCAAATTAAGGTTTCCTATAATAAATACCCTGCCCTCTGTCACCCCAGGTCCTGTCTGGCAACACGAACACATACTTAGAGAAGAAGAACCACCTGGAGCCGCCGATCTGGGCGTCGCGCGTGCGCTTCATCCCGTACAGCGCGCACCGGCGCACTGTGTGCATGCGCGTCGAGCTGTACGGCTGCGCCTGGACCGGTCAGTATTGCGTGCTCGTACCACCTGGAGCAATGTAGCTCAGATTATAGGCAAACTAGATTTAAGGCAGTTGCGTTCTATACAACGTGTTACAAAAATACCCCTAATGCCGAATATGGTATGTAGGAACCATCAAACTGAACAACTTTTACTATGGGACCAACTCTCAAATCGCGAAAAAGAAATCAGCTGTTTCATACAAAAATTAAAATCGAAAATATTAAAATGTATGAAACAGCTGACTTCTTTTTCGCGATTTCAGAGTTGGTCCCATAGTAAAAGTTGATCAGTTTGATGGTCCCTATATACCATATTCGGCATTAGGGGTATTTTTGTAACATGTTGTATAGATAGGTAAAAATCTAAATCAAATGTTTTATATCCGGTGGTCTTATAATATAGTATTGTTGATTAAACATTACTTATAACAGTAACTGGAAAAGATAGTTTTGAAAAATAATAGGTCTGAGGAAATATATCTTAAAGAATTAATCATAACATAATTTACCTAAAAGTCATTTTGGCATAATAATATGTCTGTTAGTAAGCCGTTATAAGAGCTTCTACATATTGGTTGTTCACGATTGCAATTGATCCAGTCCTGGCCAACAACACTGTTAAAGGGCTGACATGAGCCAACTGCGCTGACAGTCGATTTTATTTTATTTATTCTAAATAATCCCAATTTCTTAAAAAAGGAATCAGTCAAGGTTTTGTTAATAACGTCTAATATTTATTGAATAACTTTACACAATTTGAAAAGGCATTCAAACAGTTTAAAACGCGATTTTGTTAAAAGTGGCCACTGTTGGTTCAAACCCGCTTTTATACTATTGCACGCATTTTGTAATGTTGTAACGTTATTCAAAATACATTAGACGTCATTCACAAGACCTTCACTGATTCCATTTTTAAGAAATTGGGCTTATTTAGAATAAATAAAATAAAATCGATTGGCGGTGCTAGTTGGCTCATGTCAGCCCTTTAATGAGCTTTTTTATCAGAGTGACGTCACACCACAAATATCTCGAGAAACTCCAGAGATTAGTGTGAGCACACACGACCACGTCAACAGTTCAACAGGCGGCCGGCAACACAATCGCAATTGTCGCCGCTTATTTTTTTTTATTTTTTTTATTTGTTCTTATTAGGAACAATTACATTGACATTATTTAAATACAAGTCTCGCAAAACCAAATATATGGTTTGTCTGCAAGGACGTTCTCACTCGACTTAGACAATGAGTAGGTACCTACTAGCTTTCTATAAGTAAGCTAATTACATCACTGGGCATGCTTTATTATCAAGTTGCGATAAATGCTGCTGAGTCACACTTGTACTAGACCGACGCCGGCGTAACGTCCGAGTTTAACCGTTTGAGCTTTATCTGATAGCTTTTTTGAACAAGTATAATATGACAAGTTCTTAATCAGGAAAATTCATTTAACTAGCTTGAATATTAATTAATTATTGAATTAATTAGAAGTTTTAATGAAACTAGATAACTGTTATACAGCATAAATGAGTCTTCTTATACAAATAAAACTCAAGTAAAATAGTTAAAATTGGATAAACATTATTTAATTTTAATCCCTACGGTATCTAAAATTGTAATTTAATATGTAATGCTTGTTCAAATTTATTTAAGTACAACTTCATTGTATTGTACTTCATTTAAGGCTGTAGTTAGTTAATTCATTCTCAATTTTTTGATCTTAAATAGAACTCTAGGTCTGTTTGTAGACATTTTTCACTTGAGCTAATATTTTTATAATGACTGTAATGTAATGCCCGTATTTATAAACCGCTTGCAACGTCTGAACGTTGAGAGAGGTTTATTAAATACGCGCCTAGGTTTGAAAGTCAGTTAACCGATACACCAAACCAGCTGTTAATATACAATAATATAGAATATCACAATAGAAAAAAACATGTGATAATAACATACTAGGTTACATAAAGCTCACATGAACGTGCTTCGGTGAATGTCGGCGGGTTCACAACACGTGCTTCAACCGATAGTCCAATTAGAAAGTGTCTCGGGGGAAGGGGCGTGACCGAAACCCCCCGCGAGGTACCGGGAGCAGGCTCTACTGACGGACCGGCATCTATGAAAAGCTGAATAAGAAATGACTTACTATTGTAAAGGAACAAATAAAATAATACGATTAATATAAAAAACTACTTTAAAAATTACTTGGTGGCAGTTATGATCTGATCAAACTTTAGTCTTCAAAAATTTTTGTTTATCCCACACACATTTAACTTGTGATTGTTAACACAATGCTTAGGTGGATTAACTTATCTCATTTGATTTTATTTTATTGTATATTGAACCCTAACTTTGAAAATGTAGAATTAACCTAACAATCTATCAGGTAAATTCAATACATGTTTTGCATTTCGGAGGCGGTCATAAAATACAATTTTATCGTCGGAAGCCTCACAGTCACAGCCCACAGCCCACGCAGCTCGTATCGAAGGGTTGGGTCCGTCTAGACGTGCGCGGCCGCGGGACAAAAATGCACTCCCTCCGCCTTTAAAAATTCATCATCGCATAGTCATCTCGACGGGAGCAAGTTGCAACGACCCCCTTTGCCGCCGCGTAACAACCTACGACGAGAATCGAAACTTTGAACAACCATGACTTGTATAGGTAAATAAATAATAGACGTTTTGTGAAATATACCGAAAAGTTGACCTCTGATATATTTGAGCTTGAAAATTTTAGAGCTTTTTAGTGTTTGTCACACGAATTATTACGCTTGTTTGATAAGTGGCAACCCTACTGTAAAATGCAATTTTAGCATGACATGGTAGTAAGATGTTCAGCCATTTCAGCGACGAAGAAAGGAGGTGTGATGGGTTTTGATGGCCCATTTACCCATAGAGGTAGCAATGTAATGAGAGTTACCATTCATGACCACTAGTAGAAAAAAAGCTGAAGGCAAGAGGAACAGGGGGATGCTTCGAAGATCTTAGGGTAAAACCACCGAAGAGTGCGTAGTTTTAAAAGTTTTTTTTTATAAAAGCAAGATTTGAGTTACCATCTTCAATTTTACTTATAATTAGGCTTCTGTACTTTGAGAACACTTTTTAACTTATCAATATTATTTAACTTTGCATGAGGCTTATGGAAGCTTTGCCAACAATTGGCACGTTAACACTGAATCCCAAGTAAGTCACTTGTCATGCCACTAAGTACCACTCACACTACGGTTTTACGTAGATTATTGCAGCTCAAAAGTTGCATCGAACAATTTTATAATATATATGTCGTTGTCCAATCGTTGAACTGGGCCGATCGACATCTGCCTGGTCAGATCACGATGTGCCGGCATTTCGTGATCTAGCCAATAATATCACGATGTGCCCAATCAAAAATTAGGCAGATCTATAAAAGCAACCTATAACAAATACAATATCATTTGTTATTTATAAACATTTTCAGATAATTTATTGTGGTTTTTCTCGACAAAAAGCAAAACGACGGCCGTTTTTAGTTTTTTTTCACTACCAAAACTGCAAACAATTATTTGTCAATGAGTTTGTGTGTTTATAAATAACAATTTAACTTTTGCGAGGGGATCATAAGCTTGGAATTAATTGTGCAGACACTTACGGGGTAGATCTCCATGCAGCGTGCGTCACCTCGGTCTTTGTTGAGCTAAACCCCGCGCCGGCGCAGGTGTTGCCCTGCGCGGAATATAAATAATCTGACGTACGCATTTCTACTAATAATACGTGAACCTGCTTCCCTCAATAGTTTATAAGTATTGTCTCTATAAAACTTTGCAAACAATACAATAGTTGGAATCCACACCAAAACCTGCGAGACTACTGAAACTGGGAAGCTTTGTAAAGGTTTCGGTTAATTCTAGAAACCACTAAAAAATTATACAATCGTAAATATTCGTGAAACTTGTGACATTGTGTTTGCGTTTTGAGTAAGACTGTACTTTTCTTATTTATGTTAAGCAAATAATTAAGTGATATGAGAACAAACAATAGTTATAGACAAACAAGTCGTATCAGTCATACGAGTAATAAACTGCTTATCGATTGTGGTATATTCCGTCAATAAGGAGCCTGAGAGACTGACGACGTAATGAAAGACAGATCACTGCATACGACCACGCTTCGTCTTGCAGGTTTTAAAAGAAATATCTCACTTGTGGTGGCTTTGTTGGTGTGGTCCATACATGCTTGGCACGAAAAAATCAGCAGTCACGGCTTGTAAATATAAACTACCACGACAATATTACAACGTATTTAAAAATAAAAAATTATAAATACGTTGTAATATTGTCATGGTAGTATTGTATCTTAAGTTTGTTAGTACACGCTGGCGCATACGCAAGTAGCCCCTGCTTGTGATGCACCGACCATTTCGCATTCTGCTTACGGTTACTGAGAAATATAAAACCTTCTTTCTTGTAACTCGTTTAAATTGCCGTCAAGTTAAATTACAGTGATAAAATACAATCATTCGTATGTTTATTTTATTACATGTTGCTACGTACAATTGTGAAGTACGAGATGTCTAACCTCAACTTTAACCTTATTAAAACAAGGTCTATGAACTGTCATGGGAGTTCAATTTGACTCATCGAACCAGAATAGTTAGGGTATATATAACAATATTTACAGTAAGTAAGGCATACTTATCTTCTTTATTATTTACTAACGCACGCGTCAATACAAGCCGAATATGAGCAGTAATGACTTGTGTCCGATTCACGGCCGATTTCAATAAACTATCATCAGTAAGAGATGGGCCTACCATGGATCTGTTACTAGGCAACTGTTGTTATTTCCCGTCATTTAACAGAAATATCTAGGCAACAAATATTTAGTAAGCCTATCTCTTACTGAGGATAGGTTATTGAAATCGGCCGTAATAATATACCTGATGGAAGAGTGTGGTTATAATCAAACAATATTGAAAACATTGGCGAAACTAACTGCCTCAAATGTAAAAGGCGTTTATAATAACATCCATTATAGAACTAACTCTGCAGTCACGAACAAAATTGTTTACTTAGAACATTTGAAATATAACATAAATTAGCAAACATCTCGTAATGTATAAATCACAATAGATGAGCTTCGTAGCAGACAGCCCACCTCCCGCCGCGGCATTCAAACAGCATTCTAGCTCATTCAATTAACGAATAGTTGTGCTGTTCCCGAGATCGTGATGTGTGCGATGGAGTTTCAAACTCTGTCGCCGAGCACATCATAATAGGATTGAGCCGTTGTTACAACACTAGTGTTACACGAATCGCATATGTTTCTAACAAGTTATCTCTGTTTGTGGGATTTTAATTGGATAAACCGTGGTAACGTGGTTGGAATATTAAAGACGTTGCTAACTGAGTTTGCTATTCTAAAGGTTGAATACTTTAGTTTAAAAATGTCGAATGGTATCCCCTCTCAATAAAAGTCGCTCTTAAAACAAACTAAGAGCCTGAAAGGTTTCGGTTAAGTTACAACGATTGTCATAGATTTTTATTTTTATTTTTAAAATAAAGAACAAGAGTATTAAGCTAACTAATACTTGTAGTACAAAACTATGAAAACCATCAAAAAGAGGTGTCATGTCTATGTTAATTATCTGTTAACTGATGTTCACTGTGCCAAATACATATCTAATAAGGAAAAGTAAGAAGTATAGAAGTTTTGCAATAGATCCCCAACATCCATTTGTTTTCAATCTCAATGTTGGTTCCCATGCAGGACTCTGTATCGTCCTCTATAAATGTCAATTTGTGTAAACCTGGACATTTTCCTCGCAGAGGGCATCGTCGCGTACTCGATGCCTCGCGGGCACAAGCGCAGCAACGGCGCTGAGCTGTCGGACGCGTGGTACGACGGGTCGTGGGGCGAGGAGCTGCGCGGCGGGCTGGGCCAGCTGGCCGACGGCCGGTTCGGCGGCGACGACATCCGCGAGGCGGCGCGCCAGCCCGCCTGGGTCGGGTGGCGGGCCGACGCGCCCGGAGCCCCTCCGCCAACTATCACCTTTGAGTTCGATAAAGTTCGGGAGTTCAGCGCTGTGCATATACACTGCAATAACAAATTCATGCGGGATGTGCAGGTTAGTTGTTTATGTAAGAAAATAAATATTATGGTGCTTACACACAATGGTCGATGATAGACGATTACCGGCGAGCGCGATTGTGTGGAGAGCGTTCTCGCCTGTATCGGCGATCAGTGATTGTGTGGAGGGAATAAGCGCTTTCGGCGGCTTTGTGTATACTCGCACGAGATGGACGTGGCGATGATAGATAACCACAACGGCGACGATCATTGAGAGGATTGTGTGGAAGCGCTATTATTTGTACATAACCAAAGTGTAAGCAAAGTATTGTTCCAACCGAGGTTGCAGCGCAGATTAAAGCAGCCACAGAAGTCAAACTGCAAACAGTGGCCCTACTTTACATGGCTATAGTAATCGCTTCCATTTGACAGATGGATGTGATACATTGCTTCTTTTCTTTGGTAAGTTTTTATTTGTGCCAAAAAGAAGTAGCAATGTGTGACATCCATCTGCCAAATGAAAGCGATTTCGATAGCCATGTAAGTTAGGCGGTAGGGTCCTTGATATGATATCGATTTCGGGCGGGTAAAGCTCGTAATACAAGAGTATTTATCATTATTATCATTTGAAAGAGTACATGTTTGTTACGCAACACGCACTCCGTCAGATATGGCGCTGTTTTATTGCTCATTAAACAGTTTTTTTTTTGTTAGTGTAGCTACAGTGTAGTGACGCGTTATACATGGTGTTACAAAAACCCTTAAGCCGAATATGGTAAAAAGGGACCATCAAACTGAACAACTTTCATAGTGGGACCAACTCTGAAATCGTAAAAAATCTGCTGTTTCTTACAAATATTTATCACGAAAATATCAAAATGTATGAAACAGCATAGTTTTTTCGTGATTTCAGAGTTGGTTCCATAGTAAAAGTTGTTCAGTTTGATGGCCCCTATCTACCTTATTCTTTTTTGTAACACGTTGTATTCTAAGCACTAGCTGTGTGTAGTATATAGGCAGAGAGTTAAATAAAATAAAACATTTTTATAAAATGGTAATTTATGTGTTGCTTATTCGTTAAATGCACATGGCTGTATGACCAATGTTTCAAAACTAAATAAAATGTATCAACAAAATGTTCGTCAGGTGTGATGTTTATTGTTTCACAAATCCAGCCACATGTAGCAAGTGGGATAAATCCACATGTGATTCCGGCACGCGCGCACCGTTCTGCGCAAACATGGCGGAATTTAAACATGCCACCGGCGGAAGTCAGGAGTTTGTCGCGGCACGTGCGAACATTATGATTTATAAAACTTTTACATACACATCAGCATTGCTAATCATTGTTTTTATAGGAGTCATATAAATAGTATTTTATTCTTATACATAAGCGATCATAAAAGACGCTTTTTGATTTATGACAAAACACTAATACTCTCGGTTGCTGTCGCACAGATAATACACTTTAATCTTAATAATAATGTCCTAAATAAAATGAGTCTTCCATCCTGATTTTAGAGTGGACGCAATAGGTATCAGACTTACTACCATACAATAAATATTAACAATAAAATAAAACACTTTTTGCGAATTACAGCGCGTATATTATTAATTCAGGTGTTGGTTTAGAATTATTATTTTAATTTATTGGTTTTTAGAATTCCCGACGTTTCGACACCTTTCCAGGGGCCGTGGTCACGGGAGGACTAAAGCAAAAAGGCTGCTCATATTTTTATGAATATACCCGCTCGAAACTTTATAAAAATGTATTCAAGTTTATTAAATTATTTTATAGCTGCGTTCTAATTTTAATCATTATTACTGAATAAAATTGAATAAAGTTAATTAGAAAACAAGATCTAGCTACTGAATCTACTACCAGTTCACAAATTGGGAGGCCTCTGAGAGAAAGAACTGGCGGAAGAAAACTCGGAGAGGTTGTGACGACCTCTCTTTTGATCCCTATCTACAAAACGAATTAACTATGTCTTTAGATCCTTCAGTGTGTGATTTGGGATGGGATTTTAGTTGATGAATTATGGGGTCCCAAGCTGGTGGTACTCTCCAACCATCATCTCTATTGAAATTTGGATGTTTGTTGATTTCAATGAATCAATAATAATACGCGCTGTAATCCGTAAAAAGTGTTTTATTTCTAATGAACTGTACGCGCGAAAGTCTTAGAAGTGTATATTAACAATAAATTAAAAAGCTCCTTTTGAAAAACTGTTTCTAAACTGCCAACATTAATCTATGACCATTTCGTAGGTATTCTCGGAGGCGATAATCTCTTTCTCGGTGGGCGGGCAGCACTTCCAAGAGGACGCGATCCACTTTTCGCCCGAGCCGGACCACATCTTCGAGAACAGCCGAAACGTGAGCATCAAGCTGCACCACCGCATCGGCCGCTGGGTCCGCATCCAGCTCAAGTTCTCCGCGCGCTGGATCCTCATCAGCGAGGTCGTTTTTGACAGCGGTCAGTATCTTACATACGTATATAGAGTGGTACAAAAATACCCCTAATGCCGAATATGGTAGATAGGGACCATCAAACTGAATAACTAAAAGTTAAGTTACAAAAATTAATTACGAATATATCAAAATGTATGAAACAGCTGATTTTCGCGATTTCAGAGTTGGTCCTATGGTAAAAGTTGATCAGTTTGATGGTCCCTATATACCATATTCGGCATTAGGGGTATTTTTGTAACATGTTGTATAGAGTGGTACATTGTGTACACAGGGGTATTTGTAAAACACCAACAACCTCGCAGGAGTAGATTAATAACATTATAGAGAACAATGGTTGTTCTACGACTTTTCCGAAAACAGGCAACGACTTTCCATATAAATGTCCGAATAGCTGATCTAAATTTGTATGAAAAGTCAATTTTTCTGTGTTTTTCAGAAAGTCGTGGAACAAACGATGTTGTCTATGATGTTAGTAATCCACTCCTGCGAGGTTGTTGGTGTTTTACAAATAACCCTGTATAGAGTAGTGGTATGGAAGTGTCTGCCATTTAGGAGGGGTAATGTTTAGCCATAATCGCCACGCCAGCCACGACGGGTTGGTGATCGCAGTACTACAGCTGATTGTAATGGTTTCCATCGTCGCCTGCAGAGGAGCTCTAGGATGCCATCCACCTTCCTAAAATCCCAGCAGAGTTTGAGAGAGGCTTTTGTTCACAAATAGACCTAAAAAGGCTGACGATAATGGCATGGAAGTTCCGTAATGGGACGCATAGGTCGGTTATTAATAATAAGTATCGCATTGTTTCAGACGTCGCCCAAGGCAACTACTCAGCCGAGAGCCTAAAGCCCCTCGGCAAAGACCGCACCAAAGCACCGACGAGTAAAGAAGCGCCAGTCTCTACCGCGAGGCAAGAAGACCCCCTCTACTTGGCCATAGTGGTGGGGGTACTGACCGCGCTGGTGATCCTGCTGTTGGTCGCCGTGTCGCTCGCCGTCCACCGCCACCGGCACCGGAAGTGCTTCGCGTCGCCGCTCGCCCGGCACGAGCCGTGCCCGGCGCCGGACAAGCCGGAAGTCAAGTGCGACGACTACCAAGAACCGTACCAACCGTTGAAGTGTGCCCCCTACTTCGGGTACAGCACGGTGCTGCTCGAAATGAAGGATTTCGTCAAGGATTCTAATACAGCGCTTTCAGGTAAAGTTATATTGTTGTTTCACATCTTAGTTCATTTATTTATTTTGTGTTTTATGTAATAAAAGACAAGTATTCAGATGTAAAATTAAATTATTGACCGATTTTATATATTATGAATAAACTCGGTAAATCGCGGCTATGTGAGCTTGATATCAGATGGTTCATTTTTCGTTAATTTTTGCCTTTCATTCGTTATCTTTATCTCGAAATGGAACACAAAAATGGAGTTAATGTCTGTACAAAATGAACCATTCACTGGAATGAATCTTCATTCGAGTGAACCGTCTGATATCACCTTAAGCGAAACCACTTAAAGTATTAATTTTTGTTTGTGCTCGCCTTTTAGGGTATAATAAATACCTCATCTCAGTCAAATATTTTCACCGGCCACATTAATATTCCTCATACAGACAGCAGCAACTACGAGTACGCAGTGCCGGAGGTGAGCTCCGAGCCGCTGCTGTCCCGGCGCGCGGGCAGCGAGCCGCCGCCCGCCGCCTCACTGGGCCGGTGCTCCGCGCCGCCCGCCCCGCCGCCGCCGCCGCCCAGGGTAAGAAACAAAACCGGCCAAGTGCGTGTCGGACCACGCGCAACTTTCAATTCGTCTTTTTTCAATCGTATGCCATAGTGTGAACGTAATCAAAATAAAAAAAAATGCTTAAATTTAAGTTTTAGTTTATGGTTAATAACTTTTTATTTTATTTTATGAATAAACTTTTATTTTTTATAATATAATTATTCTGGGAGCCCCTCTGAATTGCTGTGTCCGAAAAGGGCGACTAAGTATTAAAATGCCTGACTTATTGAAAGTTGAACAATTACCCACTCGTCTTGCCTATTGTGGAATGCGGATAACGCATCTAAACTTGTGTTAATATATCAGAAAGTGCAATTCGACCTGCAAATTGTACACAGTATTTATAGCAATAAAAACTATTCTATTCTATTCCATTAAGTGTGACAGCTGCTTCTCATAAGTGTGCACAGTCATGAGATATCCAGCGCATCAGATTGCTATCCGACATCCGACGGCTTCATATTTGTCTATGGTTACGACCGCGACTTACGTCCGATAGTTTGCACCTCAGACTATTAATTTATTCGTTTGTAAAGTTGTTATATTTTAGTACATGTGACACCCTGCAAGGGCGTAGCAATGTGAAAGAGAGTTTATAATTTATCTAACAATATTAATCTTTAAATTAAGTTATACTAAATACCTAAACTATTGTTATACATTTTATAGTACAGATGCTTATAAGTCTGTGGCTGTCAGCCGCGTCCGATAATAATATGTAATATCTGGCTGTAACGTGTGTGAGTGTCGTGCAGTCGGCGAGCCAGCAGGAGTGCGTGTCGGAGCTGCAGCGGCGGCTGCAGGCGGGCGGCGGCGGCGTGGCCGAGTTCCCGCGCCATCGCCTGCGCATGATCTCCAAGCTGGCGGAGGGCGCGTTCGGCACGGTAACTACACACTCAAATCTAAGTCGTTGGCAATCTTTTAATCTAAGAATCTAACCAATATTGATAACTTTAGGACAAAATTGCTTAAATCAAAGCGATCAAAATTCAAGGTGAAATAAACATAAAAAAAAACGAAGTTATAAGAAAGATTACTGAGGCTTAAAAACAAAAGTAACGATAACTTATGAGTTATGATTTTTTATGTATATTTCACTTTGAATTTAGATAATTTTGATTTAAGGAATATTAGTCCTAAAGTTATCAATATCGCGGTTAGATGCCTAGTTTCATAGATTGCCAATGACTTTGATTTCACTTTGAATACTTAAAGATTTTTGCATGATTTTCAAGTTTCAGGACGTATTGTGTACTCTACTTACAACCGTCAATAAATTAAAGTAAAAGATAGACTTTAGTGCCGTTTATGTAACGCTTTAAAGCGCTGTAAAGGTCATAGTTTATTAGACCCACCCGGCAGCCGGCCAACACCGCCTCGTCGTTCGGCATCAAACTGTTGTGGACAGGTGGTCCACGAGTGGACGACGCGTTGTTACTTGTGAGCGTCGCGTTATCAACCAGTGAACCTCGCGTGGTCAACGAGTGAACGTCGCGTGGTCAACGAGTGGGCGTCACGTGGTCAACAACGCGAGGCAAGCATGCGAGCAGCGAGTCTTCACCGAGTCCACCCGAAGTCCGCGCGTGGACAGCATGCGAGCGAGGCGATCCGGTGACGATACGGAGTTGATGTAATGAGCGCATATTCATAGAAGTCCAGATAAAGAATACTAACCGCTCGAGGCGAGGCGGTGCTGGTCGAGTGCCGGGTGGCTCTAATGAGCTATGACCTGAACAGTTACTTCCAACGTCGATTAGCGCGCTCATGGAGAAGGCCAATGTTAAATAACTTGAAACTTGATGACCAAGTAATTAAATGTGTAACATTACCTGTTTTAGTTTCATTTAAATCAAGCGAGTAATTTTCAAGTTATAAGGGTTTGAAGGAAATGCTAAGCGCATTGAAATATGTGCTTTATATTACGTACGACATTAGGTTCACTACAGTTATGACGTCATAACGCGAGCTAAAATAACAGTTTTCCAAACCATATAACTTTACTGTTTTAAGTGATATCGCGACAATTTCTTCGTTGTTCATGTGGTACCATAAGCTATTGGATAAGTCAAGATCCACTTGGGGTCGCTGAGCCAGCGAAGTAAGTAAGTAAGACTCATTTTCGCGTTAATCTGGCAGGTGTACGTGGCGGAGGCGGACGGCGTGCCGGAGTACGACGGCACGGTGACGGCCGACAAGCGGCTGGTCGCCGTCAAGTTCCTGTGCCACGACGCCACGCCCAAGGAGAGGTACGTATACGTAGACACATACAATATTTTGCGCATTTACTAGTATTAATACTGAATATCAATACATAATTACTTTTTATAGAAACACAACACACTCGCATACACACAACAACGATATTACACCTAACACCTACCCACATATTGTCAGCGTCCTAATATTGGGTTATTTATTAACAATCCAAACTTCAGGGGTGTGGTTCTATCAGGAAATTGAATTAATATAAAGTTGTTTAATTTCATGGATACGTCGCAAGTCGAACGTAATACGTTAACTATTTCGAAATAACTTTCAAGACTTTTTTACTAGTGAGTGTGTGTACAGGTTGGCCAGAAAGAGAAATCAAATAAATATGAACAAATTTTTTTCAGTACAAAATAAATGTATAGTCAGTGTGCGAAGTTATTCGTGATTTTGACGTGTTTGCATAGAAAGTGGCGCCCTCAATTTTGGTCAACTCGTAAGTTTTATTGATGGAGTAAAGAAAGAGGATAATCGGCCGCAGAAAAATAATTGGAATTGTGTACTGAATGAATAAGTAGACCCGTAATAAAATAGGTCAAGAGCAGACAGTGACGTAAGGTTTTATTAAGATCGCTTTATCTATTTCAAAGGTATTAAACATGAAAGTTTGTATGAAAATTATCTTTAAGTTCTTACACTAGCCTTATATTGACATCAGGGAGGAGTTCGAGCGGGACGTGTGCGTCCTAGCGGCGCTCTCATGCCCGCAACTAGCGCGCGTAGTGGGCGCGTGCCGTTCGCCCCCCCTCGCTGTAGTACTCGAGTACTTGGAGGGGGATCTGTGCGCGTACCTGCGGGCGGCGGCCCCCCCGCCGGCCCCCCGCGCGCTCGCCCGCATCGCCACCCAGATAGCAGCCGGCATGAAGTATTTGGAGTCGCTCAACTTCGTGCATAGGGATCTGGCTGCCAGGTGAGCTAACATGACCCTCTATATTTTTACACTGATTTACCTTTCTGGCCGTCGATCGTGCACAGTCTTGCTGAAATATCTGGACGAGGATCTGTGTACGTTCTTCCGCGCCGCTCATGGTAAGATTTCTGTTTTCAGTTGAACTATCATTTAATATTAACTATCTCTTCCTAAAACTATTATTTTGAAGCAAAACTGACTAACATTTTTTAAGTTTGTAGTATATTATCATGATTTGTGTCGTACAAAAAAATTTTAGCGTATATGGAAGTTAACCGATACCAATTTTTCTCTTTTTAGGAACATTCTAATCGGCAAAGGGTACCAAATAAAAATCAGCGATTTTGGCACCGATAACGAGGCATACGCGGGTGACTACTACCGTGCGGGCGGCGAGACTGTGCCCCTGCGGTGGGCCGCCTGGGAGAGCGTGCTACGAGGCCGCTACTCGACGCGCAGCGACGTGTGGGCGTTCGGCGTGACGCTCCACGAGATCTACACCTACTGCCGCCGCCGCCCCTACGAGCCCATGACGCACGCGCAGGTCAGTGCTACGACGCTAGTGTGTGCTACGAGGCCGCTACTCGACGCGCAGCGACGTAGTAACAGGTTGAAGAGGAGCCACAACAAACTAAATTTGTTCCATTACAGCCATTACTTATTACGGTCGTTTGATGCGAAGTTTGCCACTAAGTCATTTGGCTGTGTCATACCTATAAAACATTAGTTTGCTAGTATTCGTGTTACAGTAAATATCACTTTATTTTATACTTAAAGCAAATAATTGAACAGTCTCATACTGTCTATAACCCTCACAACATTATAGCTACATATTGTAGTAAAGAACATAAACTCGAATGGTGAAGGTTTGCTAAATCACTTGAAGTTTTATGACCATGTAGCTAAATATTTAGCAATATGTTTTATTTCATTTAAATCAAGCTAGTTTTCAAGTTACCAGTATTTGAAGGAAATACCAAGCGCATTGAATATGTGCTTTTTTACGTATGACATAAGGTTCATCGCTTGCGTTATGACGCCATAACACGTGTCTAAATATCAGCTTTCTAGTCCATATATGTATAACCTTTCTGTTTTATGAGATATCCTGTAATATTTTTTCACAGTTTTTCATATGGTACCATAAGCTATTGGATAAGTCACTAAACAAAAATCGTTGTTTAGGTACTAGAGAACCTCTCCCACCTGGAGGCGGAGGACGGCGAGTTCCGCCCCCTAGAGCGCGCGCCGACGTGTCCGCGCGACGTGTACGACGCGATGGCGGCGTGCTGGCAGCGCGCCGAGCGCGACCGCCCCAGCTTCGCCGACCTGCACGCCTTCCTGCTACGGCGGGAGTGCCGGCTCGACGAACACGCCGACACGCGCTGACTGTGAGTCTTGCTAACGTTGAACAGGTTGAAAGTCGTTTACCGAGCTCGAGATACTATTGGTTGTATGAATTAAATCAAAAAATGAGTAAAACAAATCTCTCAGGACTCAGGATAATTTGGACTGTCAAAATGCAGTTCTTGTTTTGCTTCTGCAGTTTTCAATTGATATACATATAAAGAATTGTAGTAAAAAACTTGCTAAGACTTTTAGACTGCAGACACTGTAACATGCCGTTTTATATTCAAGACCATTGATTGTCATGCATTTTATAAACATGTATTTTCATTATCTTGATAGTATCACGTAAATAACACAAAAAAACCCTTTGTAGTTTACATCTGTAACTGAGCTCGGGATAACAATACAAATCGGCTGGCGCGACTCGTTGACAATCAAATGTCAGTTGATAATCTTGCATGCAGTCGACGGACGCGTACGTTCGTCGAACGTATACATATGTACGCCCTACGCCTTCGGACCAAACACTCGATTTTCAAGAATCTCTAGTGGTGTGTTTCTTCAATAACATTGTTAATATGTATCGTAGAATCGAATTAGATACCTACTGTATAAAGATTGCGGAACATAATAACCCCACTTGTGACTGGGAATCGGAACATTTATTTTGTTGTAAACACCAAATTCTAAATATCATTTTTATTAGTTTTAAACTTTTACCAGATCAATTATATAATGTAGATGCTACTTTTTCAGAACGGCCTCGTAAATTATTTAAGTTTGTTTTTATATAAAATATCTAATTCTAATGTATAGCTAATTTAAACTGAATTAAATTAAATCAACGGATTGTGCAGCCGTGTAGTTTTTTTTAAAACGTAACGCTAATAAAAACGTGTGGAACAGCAAACAAGTTGTTAAGTTAAATTTATTTTCTCTTTGTCTTATTCAGTAAACATAAATCGTTCCTAAATATATTATTATTATTATAGTAAGGTTCTAATAAATTGACCACGAAATATTAAACTTGAGTTAATTTCTGCAATAAACATAGGTAAAATATCAACATTTGTATTGTTTTTACTACATGTTTCTTAGCGTAATATGTTATATATATATCGTTAAGTATACGTTCCGTGTTGTTGACTAAATAAGACAAAGAATGACAAATTTTAAAGGCCATACTAACAGTGTTATATAATATAAGCTTCACAAAGTTATATAGTGTATTGCCTCTTTCTCTGTACAAATGAAGAGGACAAAATACTGTTTAATTACAAGACTTTTTATTGATAAGTTAAGAATGTTCTACGATGTAGGCGTAGTAACAAACAATTTTTTGTGGAATTAAGTGTTCGCTTATGTCACGGCACTGTCATGCTAATGAGAGCTGACTTCGCTGCCAGTCCCTTGTGGTTTAAGAAACTTTATCTAGTGATAACGCTCGTCGCATTTTAATGTCAAGGTTTCCGCACTTCAATGAACACTTGTCACAAATTGAGCAATGTAAATCGTAGTGTGCATGGCCATACTTTAATAATAATTATCTTTTCGGGGTTTATTGTCACGAGGATTCTGTATTCTGTGATATTATAGTTTGAAGGTTCATGACGAGTAATGTTACTATTGCAAGGTACTTTCAGTTGTTCTTTATTTGTTGATCGAGCACTAAATGAACACGATTTTTATATATAATAATGGTATTTTTTTACCATGTAAGCAAATAAGCGAACGACAGAATTCCCGTGACAATATTTGCCAAAGTTGAGGGCCATAACACGGCGAATTGTAAGAGTTACGGTGATGATGTATCGCGATTTAATGGTTTGACAGGCTGTGCGATGGCGATGCTATCGTTGCCAATATATCGTTGTGCATATTCGCCGTGTTATAGTATAAATAAACCTTCAATCGTTCGAGCTACGAGCACTTTCGATGCGATTTTTGTATGTTTGATGACGTATGTTTTCATAGTTTTCTAAACGAACTACGCAATCTCTAAAGGCACGATCTACGAACACATTTATGCTTTAAACATACTTTTATGCACTCACAATGGTAAATACTGCGTTCACGAGTGTACGAAAACGCATCTTAAGTGCGATTGGCCCACTCCTGTGGGATTGTGAGTCGACACGCTAGCTATACGGACGTCGTTGCTCAAATGTAATTTATAAATAGTGTAATGTTATACTGAGTTCGTGTCAACGAAAACAGCGTAATTTAAATTGTATTCGCTTCAAATAACTTTATATTTTTTCACACATTAATCTATAAATGTGTTATTATTATTTATAATCTAAGATTCGCTTTTGCAATCGTTTTGTACTTATTTATTTAAATATGATTAACTACAATATCTATATTTTCTGTATAATCTATACGAATTATGTATCACGTTTGTAGTACAATTCACGAGACTATAAGTTTGTCTTCCGCCGTTACATGTAACTCTATTAGATTATGAGATATGCATCATTGTTAATCTTCCTTGTTCCGAAGAGTATAGCGTGGCGCGTGACACTTAGAGCTTCAGGGCAACCTGTACTTAGATATAATCGCGCGTCGGTCGCTATATCAAACTTTGTCACGCTCATAATAAGGTTGCAAATTGCGTTTCAATGACACATCATCGTCATCCATGCATATTTTCACAATTATATTTCACGCCGAACCCGCAAGAGACTAATTTCTGTGATATTTTTATTTTCATTTTTTTAACAGTTTATTTTTATAAAGGAATGTTCGCGAAAGACTGAATTCATATGAGTGCGTGGAAATATCGCGTTCTGTCACCATCGCTACTTTTCATTTTATTTTATTATCTTGGTACACGAGTTGCGTTTTAAATATTTAAGGCTGTTTCATACGACGCTTTAATTAAAACATGAATGTTAAGTACATATAACAAAGCTCAAAAAAGTCATTATTATACTTAATTCTGCTATCTGACAGATTTACTCGATTTATAACAAATGGGAATCTGCTTCTGAGTTGAAAGTTACATTTGAGTACTGTGATATTACTTTAAATATTAATTTGCGGTCAATATTGATTCGCCATATAATATTATTACAAGTCAATTTACTGAGTAACATAGTTATGTTGAATCAAAAAATTCACTGTACTCTGAAATTCGGTTCAGAGTCTCCGCAACCGCCAAGAACTTATTTTAATTTCTCGTCGTATGAAACAACCTTATTAGCTGTATGTCACTTATCCATGTGTCCTTAGTCATACAAATTATTTGCAAACAAATAAATGTATGTTTAATACATCATAAAACCAAGTCGCATTATGTTGTTCAGTAGCTTTATATATGGCTATATTTTGACAATCATTGAACCTACATACATAAACATGGTTCCACTGTACCTATACTTCAGCAATGACCGTAGTGCGTGCAGGCGCCGGTCTGAAAATTAACTTCATGATTAATATTACTAATACACTGGCCTTCAAAACTTAGTACCACACTTTTAAAATTTTAATAACTTTTAAAATACACAAGATATATTTTCGAAGTAAAAAGGACTAAAACGTGTTTTTGTAAATAATAACTTCGCAATCGATAACCTTTTTGAAAAAAAAAAAAATCAAAATAACTTCTATTGTTTAAGAGAAATTGTAATTTTAAAAGTGTGGTACTAAGTTTTGAAGGCCAGTGTAGTAGTAGATTCATTTTCGAGTATTTTGTTGTCGTTTTTAGCCTACATAAAACTACCCAACGTGGATAAGTGGTGTACAACAGAACTATAAGCTTTATACCTTCATCAACAAACTGTTCACATACGCAAGTATTATTATGTAGTGTTGACATTACTCGCATTCCCGCGCCGCCCCGCCCCGGGCCCTGGCCATAGAGAATCTCGACCATGTAGTTTGTATAAGAGGCACACAATGTCCGTACAATAATCAGACTTAGTGACAATTATATCTGTTAGATAGTTAATCTCGAATTATAGCGTATATAGCGAATCTATTAAAGCGTGTACATATGCGTATGTAGTTCCATTCCCTAATTATTTTATGCCATTTTAATATTTAAATCGCGTCTCAAAAACTCGTACTGATGCGATAGTGACTTTGCAGTAGTAAAAAGCCCCTTTGGCTATAGATTTGGGGTATCATTAGTATAAATAAATCATTATTACAGTTTAACTTATTCAATGAGAACGAATTAATAGAATGTGCAACTCGCAGTTTACACACATATAAAATAATTATGAAGTGGAGCTAGGTATAGTGTGTAGGTGGTTGCGGGCGCGGTGCGGTTGCGGCGCGGCGCGGTTGCGGCGCGGCGTTCGTCGCCCTACTCTATAGTCACTTATATTTTCATAATAACTCGTTTCATGAAACCGTAATTTAGTCATATTTATAGTAAGTCGTTAGTTATAGTGCGTCTGAATCGAATAAATTCTATTAGAACGTATCGTTATAGTTGAGAAGTTGTCTATTTTCTGTAGTTTGCCGCCGGGAGCGGCGCACGCGCTAGCCCTACTGTTGTATAGAAATCACAATTATATCACTAAAGAAGAGCTCTATTTTTATTTTTGAATACTTTTTAATATTAGCCGCGACTTATACTACCTTGACGCAATAATGTGAAGTTATCGAGTCGGAGCATAAATGCGAGGTGATTGTAATTGCTCGGACTTGGGGTCGCATCTTGACGACAATCGGCCTAATGCAATCTACCCAAGTGGATACCCTGCCACCGTAGCATACCAAGTCTACCTGTACGACTGTTTTTCCTAAAATAACTTTACCTAACAGCGAATAAAACAGGTACCCGCACAATAGTTTGATTGCAGTCGAGATGTACCCCCAGAGTCTGTGCTCCAGATACGATATCGGTCTAATTTCCAACGAATTAGTTTTTATAGTCTGTAAATCTTAGGGGCGCGGGGCGGGGTAGGGCCGCGCGACAATACGGGCGGGGAGATGCGGCGCCCCGCCCTGCGCCCCGCTGTGTGACCCACTACTGTGTGGTACTGTAGTCTATCAATTATCACTAGCATTATTACTCACCGAAATAGAATTAACAGTACCTTTTGGGTGTCCGAGGGTAAGGTTGTATGTTGTAAATACAATATTAGTTGACAACTATAGGTTAAAGTCAACGAACAGGCTAAAGTAGTATCACACATTTCACATTTACCGTTCATTTAAAACTGATAAATCTTCTACCAACGATGATGAATAGTTATACAGGGTGAAATCGAAGTATTTGCAATTTTTTAAACAGAATCTAACGGCGATTTTGATAACTGTCGCCCGGAAAATCGATGAGGTGACGATTGGATTTTACAAGCGATTGTTGATAAAAAGCCCTAGTCGACCAAATTCACCTAGCCAGTCTCCCGGAAAATCGACCCGTGTAAATGCCCCTACGAACCGATTTTCCGGGCGACAGTTTTCAATATCGCGGTTAGACTCTTACCCCCTTACTAATAAAAATTGTGTAGCAGATGTATGGTTTTTTTTTGCCACTACTCCACAGATATGAGGTCCACGCCTTTTTTTATCTAATTACTCGTTCATACAAGTGCTATCAATTATGCTTCTCGTACTTTTATGCTGCATCCTTTATCTTTCTTTCATACTTCCACTCTCTCTTTAACGGATGTATAGTTACACAATGGTTACTCTCTGTCAAACTATTTAAGTTTGACACTAAAGAGAAAAGGACAAAACACTGTGTAACTATACAATCTTTATTAGTTAGTGGGTTAGTTTAAAAGATTGCCAATGACTTCGATTTCACCCTGTATTTATTTTTGAACTACCAGTACTGTTTTACTGCAGTGATCAGGCCAATTTTGCTTAAACAACGAGAAGATAATTATAGGTGTGTGCCATCACTATGGCGCCACGGCCCTGGTATCCTCGGTCACCGTAGATCCTGAAATGTTTTACCTCCGGAGGTGCTGCCGGTGTCTTCGGCGTCCGCATCGCTCGTTCTTCCGTTATGTTGTCACCACTGGTGAATCAGAGTTGGGTCTTATGTGCATGCACTCATTGGCACTATTTCGCTTTTTTATATCTTCCTGTACAGGAACCAAGCATGTTCCCAACATCATTTAGAGTCTATTCACAGATACCTAACCATACTACGAGTATGTCACATCGACAAAATGTGGCAGCGAGTAGTTAGTTCTACAAAAAGTGTTGCGTTGTTGCCATCTTTTGTCGCTGGGATGTGGCTATGGTTATGGTCTGTATGAATGAACCCTGATGCTTGCCTGCGATAGAAAGCGACAGAGTGACGGCATAGTGTCAAAGCGTGCTTCGAAATGAAACCTTACCTTCCCGGAACCCTCCATCCGAGTGCCATGTTTTCTGGAGACTGACACAGCGTTCTCTAACTGTGAAACGACTGTTAATTCTATTTGTAGATAATTTACGTTTAGAGTTGTACGTATCTGAAAGTAAGCTTGTAGTGTTAGCCGTTATCCTGTCGTGGACCGAACTGCGGCTCGGCGCGAGAGCCACTACATGTAAGCACTACTTGTTAGATGTAAGCGATCGATTAAAATAGTTTGCAATGTAGGAGGTTTATAACTCCGCCGCGCGGGAAGGCGCCACCGTCGCCGTTAGTTACACATATCTATGCACAAAGCAGTATATTGGTTTCCCGTTTTGCTTATGAACGGTAGAATTCTGACAGATAGCTAGTTGAGATTCTGTGAGAATTCTACCGTCCGTAAGCAAAACGGATCGTTCTATAGGATCTGCCCCCTGATTATGTAACTCTTTTGCAAATAACTTTTGATTGAAACTGATAGAAATCGCAGTTAGTTTGCTACTTTAGTAAGAATCAATGTGACAACTATGTTACTTAAAGCAGCAATTTCTGTAAGTTTCAGTCAGAAGTTGATTGTAACGTTACAAAATCAGGGGGCAGGGGTTAATGGCTTTGTAAATACTATACGAGGAGTAAGAGCGTTCGTACAGTGGCGTGTTGGCGCGCTCCCCGCGCGCGCACCGACGGAACCAATGTTTATTAGGCTAATCGAATATAAAGAGGTGTAATTACTCGGTAAGGATGCGGCCGCGCCCCGGCCGGCGCCGGCGGCCGGTCGCGCGTTAGTGATAATATTAGCACTAATAATGATGTACAATAAAACACCCTCTCTGCCTTAGTGATGCTATTCTTACCCCTAATGCTACGAGATATCACTCTAGAACGAAATTTATATGATACTTGTAAATACGAATTCTTATGGCTGATGTATCATATATCGAGCACTATGGAAAACTTAAATTCCTAACAATGGTCCAAACTTCACTCGCTTTTTAATTTGTACTATACGATTATACATTTTCTATATAGATAAATAATAATAATTAGTCTAGAGATAAAACTTATGCTTTAATTTTATTTTAATAGATGTAAAACATGTATTTGTCGAAATGCTTAATTTCATAATCAAAGTTTTATGGAAAAGGTCGATACCAAATGCAGTATTTTTATTTTGTACTCTACATCTTTGTACCCGAATAAAAGCAATAATCTATACGAAGCATGGTTTTATTTAGCTCCATCCGCAGCTGCGCTAAATAAATGACTGCAAACACGATAAAAGGGAACAAAGCAATTCTCTTTGTGCTCCGAGTGCGTGGTAGGGCGAGTATTTACAAATAGAGCTTATCGATCGATAACTTCCTCTACAAAATATACTAGGAGCTCGGCAACGTCGCCGTCAGACTTACAGATGGGTTGGCTAGCGTGGGTCGTGTGGGGCGCGTGCGTGGCGCAGTTGGCGGCCGTCAAGGTGAAGGTGGTGATGCACTCGGAGGAGGACTCGCGCCTCGACGACGACGAGCAGTGGGAGCACAAGGGCGGCAAGCGCGCCGAGGTGACGCTCCTGCCCTTCCTGAAGGCCGCCCACGCCAAGCTCCACGAGGAGGAGGACAAGACTACCACGGAGAAGCCGCGCACGCAGCACCCCAACGAGTTGATCTTCCCCCTCATCTACAAGCAGAGCCACATCAACAGCATGTTCAAGTTCGGAGAGAACTGGTATACCTGGTCCACTGAGAAGCGCACGGACGGCTCGAAGGCCATCAATTACTACATCTGCTACGACGAACCTAAACACTGTGACGAGGTCGGATGGGTAAGGACATATTTCATGACCAAAGACGTTAATGCAGTTAGAATTTGATTAACTATAATGTTGAGGGTCGAAGATTATCTACTGGAATCAAAAGTATAAATGTGTATCTGGATTAACACTAAACAGAATCAGATGCAAGAAAATTTACTATTCCATCTCTATTCATTCACATCAAAGTGACTTCCACTTTCATTGAAACTTAAAAATTGAAATAGGTATCCTTATATAGAAATATTCTTCTTTGTTGCAAGGAAGATAGAGATAACATAAGTTTTAAACCAAGCCTAAATTCAGTCCACGTTTTAAACGAAGGTGGCGCAAGTTTTTGATGACGTGTTACCCGTGTATAGGAGCGCACAGACTCGCTGCCGAAGTGCGCGTTCCAGATCGACTCTCTGATGCCGGAGGACCGCGCCTGCATCAACCCCTTCGGCGTGGAGCCGCACAACACGGGCCCCTGCGACGGCGCCGAGCAGATGAAGGTATGATGGCGACTACAGTAGGGTTTTACTCCTCGATTTATTTACACGTTTATGCACAGCGTGCTCGGTGGCGCAAGGTTTAGTGGCTGGCCCTGCTATTACGGAGGTTTAGCAACTTTCGCAATGGTCGGTCATGGGATGGGTGATTAAAAATGTCCTCAAGTTTCTCCGTGCTTTGGAAGGCATGCTAAGCCGTTGATCCCGGCTGCATTTGCAGTCGTTTACACCCACCAATCCGCATTGGGCCCGCGTGGCCCATCCTCCTTATCCATCCATAAAGAAGGCCTGTGCCCCAGCATTAGGGATGTTAAGAATGACTGATGTCGAACAGGTGAGCGAGATAGTGCGCGCGTGCGGGCCACGCATCCGGTCGCTGTGGCGGTTCTACCGCGTGGGACGGAGGCCCGCCGGCGTCGCCAAGCCCGCCGACGTCAACTCTCTCATCTGCGAGGACGAGGAGGAGTGCTTCATTACCATCGAGTACAGGGTAAGATGTTATTTCTAAAATATTTACCTATGTCCTTCTCTAAGATCTCTGTACAAAAATACATCAAAAGTTCACCTAAAAACCTAACAAAACAGATAATGTTCCTTTTGCTTTTATAATTTTAATTTAAATATGCCATTTATCTTCAAGATGGGTTATCTAAGCATAGCATAAGCATCTATTATAGGCAATAGAAAACAAATAAAAAAATATTAATACATAGCCATTCAATGAGTTTAGTGGTTCCTTAAAAAGCAGCTCGCCGCAAAAAAAAGTGACGTTGCAGTATATGGTCGTTACTTTAACTTCGTTTCAAAGAGGCTATGTTCTCTATTTCGCAGAGAATATATAGTGACCATATTTATTGTTTTTGTGTTTAGATCCATCATGACCGGATAACGTTCTCCTTGCACGAACCTACTCGCGGGCAGACGTTCAAGAGCGCCCTCAAGCGGGAAACCGCCGATGATGAAATTAAAACCACCGAGCGGCCGCGCACCACGCATCGCGCGCGCATGCGCGACGACGACGTGCGCACGCCCAAGTTCAGGGTCCGACAGAGGAAAGCTCCCGAAGGAAAAGGCGTCTTGAAGGAACACGACGATTCGGAATACGCGAACCGACGCGTCATTAAGAACAAGATCAAAATCCGCGAGGATGTTTCGGAGGATATCTCGGAGTAAGCTTGGAGCTGCCATTATTACCCGTCTATCCGTTGAGTGGGGGTTTTACAACATTCCAATAGCTTCCATTCTGTTAAAATTTCTAAATCGGAAATATTTGCTTGAATTTGTAAGCAAACCACAAAAACATAATTATTCGATTCTGATATCTCATATGAGCTTTATTGGCCAAAAGGTACAATGCTGCTTTTCAGGTAAAAACGACTTTACACATTGAGATTATGTTATAAATGAATATTTTCGGAGAAGGGCTCAACTAAATTACGGTGTGGTAGTAATGGTGACCTCCGCGGTGGGCGGCGCCTTCGTCGCAAGCGCCGCCTCGCGACAGACGCCGCCGACTTGTCGCTGCTATAGTTTAATTAGTTATTATAATTGTCGCGCTCCAAATGAACGCGCTTTTGATTCGGTGTTTTGCACCAGGCTGTTTATAATAAAAGTTTGAAATATAACATTGACTTTCATTTCATTAGAGGTGTACTGCGTAGAACTGTGAGTAACAAAAATATATAAAATTGCACATTTAACTTTATTATGATCGATAAAATATGCTTTTCTGTTTCAATGTCATCACGAGCAAATAAAACCCGCAAATATTTTGTTATTTTTATTAAGTTGCTTTAACTTTCGCTTACAGTATAACTATTTATGTTTCTTAAATTTCATTTTGGGTTGTCGGCGTGCCTTTTCAGAGTTGTCATAGAACTTTTTGTAGTTTACATTTTTGTAAAGGTTGGAGGTAGTGGTGCGCGGGGCGGGGGGCTTGTCCCCCGACATCTTTCTTTTCCTATGAGCCTTCTTGTTTTCGGGCTCAAGGTCGTCCTCTATCACGATAGTGTCTTTCTTTTCGTTTTCGATCTTCGTCTTCGCCTGTTGAAGTTTGATCAGTACTTCGGTTTTGATCAGTTCGTCACCTTTGCCTATCGCCGCGATCTTCGCTTCCTTGTCTCTATATTCTTTGATTTCTTCAATCTGTGAATAAAAGTTATCGATTGAAGTGAATGTATTGAATGAGGAGATGACGGGACAGGAAAGGAAAGAACAGACGAGTATTAAACAAGGAGCGTTGTCTTAGTTAAGCATCCACCTCAATTCTATGATCGATCTCGGAGTATGCGGCCAGAACGATCTGACCTGTGCCCTAGACAAACTCATTAACATAATTCATAAAGTAAAAGATAGGAACTGCAAAGATTTCGACGCATTCTGAAATTCCAAATCCATAAATTGGCGAATTCCGTTATCGATAGCAGCGTACTAATATTTAGGGCACAAGCATTCCGCTCAAACAATGGCTCCACACGAAAACGACCACTAAGTGAGTGAAGCTAATAATGCTGACGTTTAACTATGCAGCACAAAGAGACTGGTTGCATAATAGCGACCATAATTTGTACACAGATACTTTCTATACCTAAACGAATAAATACGATACGTTACCTTATATTACCGCATATTTTTACCGCCTTTTTTGCGTCTTTTACACCATTTGACTAACCAGGACGTCATTTCTAATAAGATCTGTCTTTTCTTTACAATGTGAACTGCAATTATTGCAAAGAAAGCTAACAACTGACACCGGGCGCGTGGCTGGCCTGACTAATGCTGTGCGAGTTGACATTTTTTAGCCCCGTGGTGCCATTTTTTAAGCAATATTTGTTTACAACTACACTTCCATAGATTTTAGTTCACTGATCTATAGTACAAAATTCAAAACTCATTTATTCAGTCTAGGCTGTTACATGCACTTTTCTGTATATGTTGTGTGTATGGGGTGTTGTATTCTAGTAAAGGTACGTACCTGAGCTAGCGCACGGTATTTCCTGTATCTGTCGAAGGGCGGTATGAACAGTTTCGCTTCAGCGTTCAGATCGGACACCTAAAGAATACAAAACTTATGTTATAAAGAAGGAATCGAATGTCCCAGAACCTCAGATTAACACCGACATAAATTGTTCTAGATAGAATATATTCTTAATATCAATTTTGATTCATCTACATTAGACGACAATGAAAATACATATAGGCGGTACGTTTTCCCTTTAATAATGAGAAAATGATGAAATACTGAAGAAGAATGAAATCAAAGAATTACTTATATTATTTTCAAAGAATGAAATTACGTATTCATAAGAGCTTAGCCAAAAATCGCCATTTTTTTATTAAATCCATAGTGAGTAAAAGCTAACACCCTCTGCTATTCTGCACGCACCTTTTTATTAAATAAAACCTCATACGAGAAATATTAAAGGCATCTAATAGCAGCTTAAAGATTGGGGTCGGGCTTATCGAATCTTATTAATTCGGCTGTATAAACAAACATTGATAATGAAACTGCGTCGATCACCAAAGCGTCGCGGGGCGTGCCCAGTGCCGAATTCCACGCAATAAATGCGATTCGTTGGCGCTTCTATGGTGTAGTGAACACCATCCTAATGTTATAAGACTGCATGTCAGCTGCAAATTTGCAGTTTTTTTTATGCAGCGAGTCAATATATCGTCAATAGAATACTATCAGATATATTTCCTGTAGGTATATTTATATATATAGATATATTAGATAGTCGGAAAAGTTCGCGGCCTTTTTGTACTAAAAATAATAAAGATACCACAGCGAGGAACATCTTTATCATCAAAACAGACCGGAAGCTGCTGAACCATTATGTTCGACAAAGCATCTTCTCCATTAACATTACAAATATTTCTTTAGGCACTAGCAGCATTCATTTTTTTTAATTAAGGGTTTGAATCCTTATCGAAAAAAAAAAATACAAAACGTATCTAATAAAAAAGATTAAAAATATGAAAAAGTAAGACAATTATCAATTTTTTCCAATTTTACCGCTATTACTAGAAAGTCAGCTGTCAAACAATATACTTATTACATTTCCGCCTAAATTTAGTATTGCCAGAAATATAACACGCAAAATTCATGCATCAAAAAGGCCGTGAACTTTTCAGACTACTATTATTTTGTATTTACTTGGTGAAATAACCACAAATAATAATAATTTTGAACTAGACTTTGTACATTTAAATATAAGTTTAAAAAAAAAATATAGTATCCGTAATACTATTATATTGATGATGTTTTGAAAACATTCAAAAAATAAATCAAGTGATATATTATCTTTAAAGTTAAAAGTAAGAGTGAGACAGCCTATCTGGGCTTCAAAATGAGAAAAACATCAAAACGCTCTTAAGCGAAACGCACAAAGTCTGCAACGGCGACTACTCACGAGCGGCGCGGCGGGCGCGGGCGGCTCCATGAGCACGGCGACGTCGGCGCGGCACGGCGCCGGGGACGCGCTGTACGGCACGTCCGCCCAGCGCTCCAGGTTGATCTCGCACCTACGACACGAACACAATGCATTAGTCTATCTATAACCACAGAATACATAAAAGTACAAGTACAGAAGATGCACTCCGCAAAATCATTTAAATAAATAGCGACTCTTGCTCCGACACTTTAAAGTGCAATTCAGTTCACACAGTGCCAATCCCCTATAGTTATATTCACCTAGAAGTTGCCTCTCATTCTATCGCGTACTCTTGTCTCTTCTGACGTTTCTTTTTAAATATCTCCGCATTTAGACCACAACTCATTTTTAAACAACTAAAAAAGGAGGAGGTTCTATGTTCCTCTGTATGTTTTTTTTTGCATTGATAATATTACTATATTATAGATAATTTACTATAATAATAATTTACTACATTAAGATCTACTGAAAACGAATGCTCGATTAAGTCATTAGGATAACACAACCACAGAATACATATAATAGTACTAACTTAACACTAATTAAAACTATAACTTTTATGGGTGAGAAAGTCCACTATTTAAGACATGAAAGCGTAACAAACAAAAACAAACTGACTTTTAAGTTAGGATTAGCCCACCGCTTGTCAGCAACAGCTGTTTAGTATAGATACACAAGTGTGTTGGTACTGACTGTATGTCCGGCATGTTGACGAGGTCGTGCAGGTGTGCGAGGGGCGCGGGCGGGGGCGCGGGGGCCGACAGCCCGCCGCTTGTCGGGAACAGCTGTGGCTCCAGCGGCAGCTCGCGGCACTGCACCACGCAACACCACACAATTAATAAAACACTCACAGGCACAAACAACCGCCTACCACGTTATTTTCATACAATGACAGGATGTCACAAAAATCCCGCTTGGTGGCGCTGCTGTAGATGACGCTGCTTTTTGTCCTTTTGTGCATACGGGTTATTTTTCAATTGTGTCTAAAAGTAGTTGATAATAATATTTATTAGAATGGAAGTTGGACAGTAAACGAATTAGAGATTGAATTGAAAAAATAATACCAAAATGTGTTGGAAGGAAAATTTATATTTACGTAGCTTCTAATTCTAACATCCAAAATTTGATAGCAAACACATAGCAATCAACAAAATGACAGGTCTACATCTACACCTACAGCGCCAAGTTGGTGGCAGAGCGCCGACTGGTGGACGATTTGTGAATCAGCGGAGCATGTGTACATATGTATATGCGCTGCATACTGACGGAGCATGTGTATATTATATGTATCGCATACTGACGGAGCATGTGTATATTATATGTCTCGCATACTGTCGGAGCATGTGTATATTATATATATCGCATACTGACGGAGCATGTGTATATTATATGTATCGCATACTGACGGAGCATGTGTATATTATATGTATCGCATACTGACGGAGCATGTGTATATTATATGTATCGCATACTGACGGAGCATGTGTATATTATATGTATATGTGTCGTATACTGACGGAGCATGTGTATATGTATATGTGTCGCATACTGACGGAGAGCAGCATGCGATGTATGGCGACCAGGTGCTGCTTGACGAAGGGCGGCGTGGGGCTGCAGCAGGCGGCGACGCCCTGCACGTCGCGCGGCAGGGTCTCCGCCAGCGACAGCACCATGTGGTTCGGTAGCAGGTACCTACAAACGTATACTACCTCAAGGGTCTGTTCGAGTTCGCATCTATGTCTCGAGACGATACACAACAAATCAATGGCGAGCTTATAAAATAAAATAGCATACATGTCGCAGCCAAACAACTCAATTAAAAAATCAATCCAATCATTGACTAATAGCCGTTAAATTAACATCCTAGCCTTTTCATTAAACGGCGTAGAGGACAGGCTGCGGCATATAATAATGTACTTATTAATGAACTGACAAAAACAGTGTAAAACTGGCTCCTCCACTTGAACAGAATCTTGAGCGCCATCTGGCGAGTGTTAAAACGACTCGATGAGCTAACTTGGAATGAATAAATGTGTGAACGGCCCCGGAGACGGTCAAACGGTTTCATCAAACCGTTTGATGCCTGTTTGATGGCTCCGTCAAACGGTACTGCGCAGTTTGGTTCGGTACGCTGTGTTGTAACGTAGTATGGCTACGAATAAAGTCGTGAAGACGATAAAACCGTCGCAACAAAAATATTAATTCCCATCAAACGAGCCACAAACACGTTATGTTTGACAGACCTTTTTACCAAACCGGTGCGTACACGATCAAAATGGTTTGAATCAAATCAAAATCTACGTGTTTGATCAAACCGCGTGACCGTTTCGGGGATCTTAACTCACGCGGTGCTCTCGTCGAGTTCTCTTGCGTGTTGATCCCTCCACTTGAACAGCATCTTGAGTGCCGCCATCTGGCGAGTGTTGAATGACTTCTTGGAACGCACGTATAGGGGCATGTGGCTGTCCTCGCGGATCACAAACTTGTTGTATGTCTGATACGAACGTTAAAGCGAGATGCATATGGGAAATGTCATTTTAAAAAAAGTATAAAAATAAAGATGAATAAAACAATCGAAACAAGTTTCAGCCGAAACCGAAGCACTTATGATCTCGGTTTCAGAACTTATTTAGACATGTTCTAAGCTTATGTAGACAATGTTAAGATTTCTATTTTATGCTCAAATGTACTGTGTTGTAATAAAAAAGTGATGAAGTATGTGACAAAAATTATTGCTATTTATTTATGTTTTCAACAAATTTATTTCATATGAACAAAAAATATGAACTATTTATAGTACTTAAGACACAGAATAGATATAAGTACTACATAAAGAAAGGACACTCCCCGTCCCGCCCTCAAAACAGTTGCCTCACCCCTCCCCGCGAGTTCATGCGCCGATTCGTGTGCTCGTTTAATCGTGTTTGTAAACTGTCAACTTTATTTTGATATTCAAACCAAAGAGTTGCCACGTCGTAACTTTATATACCAAAAAGTTCGAATTATGAATTGAACGGCGCTCATACAGTACAAACTGCACGCTAGCCCTAGACTTACACACACAGTTGCGCGCGTACAAAAACGTCATCTGATTATAATGGGGCGGTTTTATGAAGTGTCCGGGGTGTGCTTAGGACTTACTTAAAGTATAAATGTAACCGCGCAAATGACGTCAATTGGACAAGTGTAGTGTTAGTTACCTGCAGGCATATGAGCGTGCTCTGTTCAATGACGGCGAGCAGCCGCCGGGCGCCGAGCGCGAGGAGCTCGGCGCGCATGCGCCGCGCGATGTACAGCAAGTAGTGCGTGTCGCCGCGCGCGTACGATATCAGCTCCGCGGGCAGAGGCCGGATGCGCCAGTCTGCCAGCTGGAACCTACGTTGTGGTGATATTACCAGTGTCAAATAGCTATTGTTGAAAATTAAATAAATCAAAAACACTACAACCCTGTCAAAACAAACTAAGATAAATAACCTCTTAATTAAAATTGTTCCACAAAACGGTCCCCCGACTGCAATGACACTTGTTATTTAACTTTTTAGCTCGATATTAGAAGGGTTGTCGTTTTTTTATGTTTATAGTTTTCGAATTTTTGCTCAAGCTGAAACGGAGACGCGCTCGCTCGGTCAATTATCAGTAGCCACACCGAGTCAATTCGCTTTATTAAAATAGTAATAAACAAATTAAGTAAAAAAACCGCAACTTGATATTATAGTGCGCCGGCCACTTGTTGCGAATGAACTACGGAACACACATGTTTGATGGCTGGAGCGAGTCCAACATACTCTGTACATTGTACACTACACACTCACTTCTTGTCCGCCCTCACGGCGCAGTACTGCAGCAGCAGGTGCTTGAGGGACAGCGAGGCCAGCCGCAGCGCCTTCGCCGCCTGGTGGGTGTCCAACAACCCCACCACGTACACGCCGAAGTCGCGTTGTAGCCATAGTATGTCACTCTCCGCGCCGTGGAATACCTGCCGAGACCAACGAAATTACAGTGATATCAGTGCGTTATCCGAGATACCATTTGAATCTGACGTGAACCCTATATCATTAGACTAATTCGGAAAAATTCCCACTCATATTTCCCTGAGGCAAGTTCTTGGATACCCAAACACTACTGATTCAAAGGTCAATCCTTTGAATCAGTAGTGTTTGGGGATCCCAGTTACGAATACATTTACTTATTTCTCGCTCATGCTTTGGTCTTATAACAAAAATAATTTAATCAAAGATTAGAAATAATTTTACAAACTACACTTTTTTTGCACTACAACTACTTGTTACATTAAGATAGCTGCCAACTTCTTTAAAATGCTGCATGTGTAAACCGGTTAGGAGAAGTGAATGAGGCAAGTGGCCAGAGTGCCAGTAATCTTCGGCTATAAATTAACAAACCAGAGGCATAGCTCTAAGTCTATAATGGATTGTAACGTAATAGTGTACCTTCAGTTTCTTGGGGTCTGTGAACACCTGGTTGAGCTTGTGCAGGTGTTGGCGCAGCGCGAGTGCGTCAACGATAAAGTCTCCGCCCTCGTCCGTCGAGATCTGCATGAGGCACGTGATTCCTGACACACAAATACATCAGACTGACCCCTATTTTTATACCGAAAAAAATCCATATAAAAATATTTACGTATACCCCCAGCAGGTGAGCAGGAGGTTCGTATATGGGGCTCGCATGGAATGTAAATTGCGGCTCCCTCCACATCCGCCTCCCGTGGACACACCCAGCCAGTGGCTCTATGGGAGCCCGGGAGGGAGGAATACCCACTAAAAACCCGGTACTTGCCCTCATGCGCCGCTGGTTAGTCCCAAGGGCCCCCTGTGGGAAATCACTACTACACTGCCTGTTTCACGAAGTCCTAATATAAGTTGACAAACAAGTAAATTCTTATAAATTCTGTTCCATTTTTAAATTAAACCGGAAGCACAGAATAAATAATAGTACTAGCGTATAGAAGTTGCACTGCTTTGGTCTTTAAAAAAACCGACATTTTATGTAACTAAACATTGCGCGGTCAAGCTAAATTGCACTCTAAACGCTACGCGTTAGCATGTGCTATTGATCATCTCGATGCGAAGTACTCGAACGGCAGGGTTACTTAGCGGCGAGTATTAATGAAATTATGTACCTATCTACTAATATATTTAGTATTCTATGTTTATAACTTGATTAAAATTGAGTATAATAATTCTTTCACATTAATGTAATGTCTGAACTCTATTAGGTAAGTACTGTAAGCAGAGCTGCCAATATAGCGTCGATCAGCTGTGATATTTTTGGTGTTTCCCATGATTTAACCCATCAAGGCCTGGAAAATGACAAGGCACAATAGATATTCCATTGTTGTCCAGCCGCATTCGACCGCTCGGGCATTGATGAATTAACGAGATTAAAATTCGTTTTTACGAGAATATAGTTCATTGCGTGGCTGATTAAACCAGTTGGCTGCGATATATTGACTATAATTCGAATGTCTGCGTTATCGAGGCTAATGATAAGATAAACAACTGGTACTCAACATACAAGGCATTGCCCAGAAACATTTCCTTTGTGCCACAATGTCAATCGGAACAAATGTTAAGTCACTATCTTCAAACATTTTGTTTTATCATACCATTATTAAAGTTTCATACAATACGCCAAAGCAACTATTCAGATAAAACAGGTAATAGGGGCAGAAGGGAAAATTCTCTAGCGAGATTTAACGATGAAATTGAAGTGCCAAGCAACAAAAGGGGTACCTAGCGGGTTGCGGGCCAATTCAGCACTTGCTGAGATAATAATAATATCACTAAATAATACAAACAGCCAATTAATCAAGACAAGAACAACATTTGGGAATTCGCATTCAGTACTGCGTTTGCAGATATCTGGATTAAACTTAAAAATCAATAGAACAATATTTTAAACAAGATTAATATTTTATGTTTTCGCTAAAGTAGCTAGTCAACTAACAAATAAGCATATAAAAATACTATTTGCTCCGTTTTTTCTAACATGTCTTATTTGGCAAACAAGTTGTTTAATTTTATCAATACTTATTTTTATTTTTTTAATTCTGAAATCCCATTCTAAATTTCCTGCTTTGGTTTGGTATGTCCTATAAAAAGTGATGTCGCGCAGTTACCGAAATGCTACAACAGGCGGTCTAGCGCGGGCTCCAAGTCCACGATAGTGAGCGGCGTCCTCAGGCGGTGCAGGGAACTGGGGCTCCATAAAACAATCGACGCTATGAAATATGTGTTGGTTGACAATAGGTCCATACCTTGGTATGTCCTATAGGAGTGATGTTCGAGGTCGACCGCGAGCTCGCGCACAGTGGCAAGGTGCTCCAACAGTCGGTCTAGCGCGGGCTCCGAGTCCACAATGGTGAGCGGCGTGTCCTCGGGCGGCGCGGGGAACTGCGGCTCCGGGCACGCCTCCAGCGCCCACACGGGCGGGTGGTACATCTCCAACTCCACTTTGTAGGGATGCTCGTAACTAAACCAAGCAGTTATATTAGGTCGCCATCTTTGAAATTGGCTTTTTGTGTAGATTTTAAAGAAGTTCCATTTTTTATACTGACATTTTCTTAATTTATTTAACAACCATGAACGCTAATGTTTTAAAACTTATATGCACTAATGCACACTAGGATAACGTATGCTACTTAGGTTAACCGAAAAAAATATTTTTTTGGTAAGTTAAAACAAATAAAGTGGTAATTTCCGCTAGCAAAAAGAGGAGTCTTTTAAAGGATTTTTTTTTAATGTAACCTATATATCCCGATTTGCCGCATGAGGCCGGACGCAGGAGTCCGCGCGGGCGCGAGACACAAAAGCAATTAGTAATTTTATAGCTGGATTCAGGCGTCCGGGCCGGCGTTGAAGGGTTAACTCAATCCAATCCTTGACGGTTAACCAAGGCTTCAAAGTTATCTCATTTGTATGAAAATCGACTGGTGTCCTTAAGTAGGTGGCCACCACTATAGGTGATTAAAAATAGAATGTTGTACCAACCCGACAGCTTCCCCGTCGTCGCTGTAGAGTATGCTGAGTGCGAGAGGCTTGATGTTGTTGGGTTTGTCGGATATGCGCGGAACCCAAAGGCTATCCGAGTTGTCCACTGGCTCCTTGAAGCTCAGCTGCGGTCGAGGGATGTTCTTAGCACCTATTAACATGGTTGAGCCCACCTGCAAATGTAGCTCAACATTCAATATACACGCTGATAAAACTATGATAATTATACATACAGGCACACACATTTATTGGAACCTGGACTCCCAAGCTAAATAACTCCCAAGTTAAAAATTGGTGCTTCCGCACATCACTACAAATCGCCTGCGCGCTCCTTTGTGTTCGTCCGAAAAACCGACAAATAATGGATCGCTTCATGCAAGACTTGTAATGCTCAGTTCGCGCGCGGAAGACATCTACGTTATAAGAATTTATTGTGACATACGAATACATTGCAGCAGCGTAAATAGCAAATTAATTCTTTCAATGCATGTTTTACATGATACATTTGTTACACCAACGAGATGCAGCCAGGTCAGGGACACTCCACTCCGCACTTCAGGTATGAAGCTATACTATAAGTACGCGGCGAGCTCGACCGGTCGGGTCAATTCAGTGGGCTGCCACCGCGAGCCGGCCCGGGGCCCTACCGGCTAACTTTTCGAACTTCGGCGGGTCTGCCGAGCTTCAACTTAAAACAGATAAATCGAAGTAAAGAGTTTTGTATTGTACTATTCGCTGAAGTTATTTAGAAGATATCGATATTCGTGTGACATCATGAATTGGGGTTTGCCATTTTGGCCCGATTGGGGCTCAATTTATCTGTTTTAATTTGAAGCCCGGCACACTTTCCGAAGTTCGATGCGTTAGCCGGTACGGCACCTGGTCGCACGTTCGATACTCACTCAAGCACCCGCCGCGTCGCGTATGGTCGCGCGCATCATCCATTTGTCGCTTAAGATATTTTTTTTGTAAGATTTTCTTGAATCTTAGCAATACAACATACAATCCCTTTCCTTTTATTTAAAAGAAGATAATACTAACATCGTCAGATGAGATAAGAGTACGCGATAGAAAGAGAAACAACTTTTAGGTGAATATAACTGTAGGGAATAAGCACTGTGCAACCTAAATTTCACTTTATAGTGTCAGAGCAAGAGTCACTATTTACTTTAATGAATTTGCAGTGTCTTTTCAATACTTGTACTATGTATTCTGTGATACAGCATAAAAACAACTACGTCTATTGAAAGACTGAACAGGAAGACCAATTTTATAATACTTTGCTCATTTGAAATTTTGAGATTTAAGCATTCACAATGCTATTTTTATATAATACTAAATAATATACTAGAAAAAATAGGACTCGCACCAGATCCTTCTACATTGGTGAGATGGCGCTGGCTTGCAGCGTAAGAGTTGATATACTAGAAGAAATTCGACGTTCTCACCAGTGACTCGGTAGCTCAGCGGTCAGAGCATTGGACCGGATATCCAAAGGTCGCGGGTTCGATTCCCGTCCGAGAACATGATCTGGTGCGAGTCCTATTTTTTCTAGTATATTATTTAGTATTATACTTTGCTCAGTTAGACACATCCTATTTAAGTCAGTAAAAATTGTTGAAGTTATATTACATATAGACAAGACATAATGTGTTTGTAAAATATCAATACTTCTGATCTCTGATAAAGCTGCTAAGTTTCTTGCACCTCTTCTTGTCAGCTAAGAAGTCTAGAATGTGCGGTTGGAAAATATAGACAGTTCAAAAGCACTTAATCACAAAGTTTATTTGAATAAAGAATTTTAAAATTTAAATTTTCACATGAAAGCAAGCTGTAACAATTGTTAGCAGTGAAAGAAATTACGGGGATTAATGAGCATTTTGCAGTAGCTCACACCTCGTCCCCTGCCAATGAGACCTAATAATTACTTCTGCACATTAAATGTCACCGCTCAAGATTCATACTGAGGCCTGTAACTAACCTGTATTTTGGCTATAACAGGTGCGCGGTTCCACGATGCCACTTGTGGCAGGAGACTGCTCATGAACTGCTCGCTTGGTTTGTTTACACCGTTTACATGGTCTATGTTCACATTCAGTCGGTCCAAAATACTGTCGTTTGCATCTACAATCTTTTCCATGTTATTTTCGTTGTCAAAACTGCAACAATGATTGCAAAACTCAGGCATACTTTATAAAACAGAACTGTTTAATGCTGTGAAGTGTATATTTTTTTGTTTTAATATTAATACAATAACACTTACCATTTTAACTTCACAGCTGGCAATTCAGTGACCAGTATTTGATTTGACTGTACAACTACATTTTCACCAATCTGGTGAGTCACTACGTTAAAATCTGTGAATGTCTTGTACAGCTCATGTGAAGCTCCAGTAGGCATCTGGTGTGATGACTTTATTGACTTGTGGACTCTTGTGTAGCCACCCTGCAGACATAAGTAACATATTTAAGTTCAATAACTTTAAAGAACGAAATCTAAATTATGAAATATACATGTAGTATAAATAAAATGTAATACTTATGTAGGTAGTAATAGTATACTGTTGTAGGTATAATTCAGGGTAATCCTATTTGATCAAGTGTTCTGTTATTCTTTACAGCGAAAACTAACCTAATGAAACGTGATTTGGCAAAAACCACTTTTTGGCAGTTCCAGGATGACCAGGAAACTAGACCAGGATCCACCGTTCATAACGTGTTCGTTATTACGTGCCATCGTGCCATCTCGACTCGATGCGCACGACAGCATGCATAGGTTATGTATTTACTGACTTTATGCGTGCCTAGCGATTCACCGTACCGCCATTTAAGCTCAAAAATCCTGTACACATCATTATTGCTTGATACAAAAGGCATTCTTTAAAAATAAATCACAAAAAGACTGGAAACTGTTGATTGTTGTTATTGTTAGGGTAGATTATTTACAAACGAAACTAACCTTAGTGGCTGAAGTAAAATGTGGATAAAACTCTGGAGCTTCTGGATTTAGCACTGAATTCATTTTGGTCAGAATAAAATTAATAAAAACAGTTTAAAAATACCAAATCCTTTTCTATGCCTATTTTATCAAGTATGAATGAGCTGTGAAGTGGTGTGAATGAAAGAGAATGAATGAAGAATTAATGAAATGAACTTAGAAGATTGAAGAGTAAGAACGAACCATAGACGAAGAAAAACAATGAAGGTAATGAAGCTTTGATGTCTCAGATTGTTTTTTTCTTCTTGTTATCAAATCTAAATTCACTAAAATTGAAACTATATCTTCCTCATACGAATTCATTTTGTTTGCTAGAGAAACTAAGTTTTGTCTACACGTGAGCAGTAGAAGACAGCGTGTGTAGACTGTAGAGAACAGTGTTGCCAGTGGCAGATAGTCAAATATAACATGAGATAGCTCAAAAAGTAACATTTTAACGAGAAAAGTAACATTACCTATCTTGTTTATTGTGGAAAACGACACAATACATACATATATGGCATTTTATTACACAATCGTAATAAATGTTGATCGAATAATCGACTGGCGATGTTAAAAATGCCTGATGTGGGCCCCTATCCACTAGTAAACTAATTAGTATCAGTTTTAAAAAAACATTTTAATTAGTTTTTTATATTAAAATTCTACATAGGTGGGTTGTGTTTGTAAGATGCCTATATTTTCGTACCCATCCGCGTAAAAGCCTAGTCGCGGCTTGCATAGCGCGCGGTGATGACGGTTTGGTCAAAAAATCATTACAATTTAACCTTTACCTAATGATTTTGCTTATGCATTTAAAATTTTAAAATCGATTGTAATCATTCGCTGCTAGTCACCACTCGACTCACTTGCGCATGCTTATAAGCGGGATGGAAAATTGAGAAATACATGCGAATGAGTGAATATGTTGCATTCAGTAAGTTCACAAAATCAAGTGCGCCAAGCAAGATGACGAACATAACAAATTCTTGGATGAGTTCCGTTTTACGATATTTTTTTGTTTGCTGGAAAATCTAAAAAGTAACACAAAAGTAACATATTGAGTCGTGTAACATGGAGGTAACATGAGACGGTCAAAAGTAACGTAAAATGTTACTTTTGTAACATTCTGGCAACGCTGGTAGAGAAACATGGAGTTAAATATATTGAGGGTCAGTGTAGTGATTATTATTTGCTCAGTGACAAGGAACAAGAAAAAAAGTCAGGCAACAAAAGTTACAAGATAAAATATAGTACTCTTAATAACTGATGACAAGGTAGTATGGTCTAAGACCTTAGCCTGTTCTTTGGAACAAAAAAAATTGTACTCTTTGGTCAAACAAAAGTCAAAAACACGTCAAAACAAAGCAAATGTCAATGTCAGTCAGTCAGTCACCACGTAAAAAAAATTAAATGTTATAAAACCGTAAAACAAACATTGGTCAACCAAAACACCAAAACCTGTGAACCAAACAAACTCGAAGGCCTCGGAGTCGGAGGTGGCAGTGGTCAACTTTGGGATCATAGCATAGAATACATTTTGGGATTAATAAGGGGAGGACTAGAAGGTGAAAGTTGGAGCGGAGGCGCTGCGTGGTAACTACCTACCGCCGTGGCTGTGCAGTGCAGGCTGTGCTTCTCAGTTCGCAGCTGCGCAGTGTGGCCAGCGTGACATCAGTTCCCAAAGGCGCGGAGCGGAGTCTGCGTTGTGGCGAGCTAGCAAGGGATAGAAAATACTTTCGGCGTTGATCGAGCGATCCGACCAGCTATAGGCGGGGTATGTATTGTATCATGTTGTCGATATTTTGTGGGATAGGCTAGGGATCGTCTGGAGACACCTGTATTTTTCTCTCCATGTATATTTCTGGATTGTGTGTGGCTGTGTTGATACCCAGTATCACATGAGTGAGAATCAGCTTAAACGCTGTATTTCTTGTTTGTCATGACTTTAGAAGATCCATTTTACGTCGTCAAGGAGTAAGTGCTATATTGTGTGTTTTGTGCAAAGACATTTTTTTTGTTGTGTGTTGGCTTGGTCTTCCGCTCATAGACGTAATGGCGTCACTCCAGATAGTGAAGCAAATCATCACTGTGTCTTTATATGTTTCTAACCTTTAGTTACACAAACCAAAGCATGTAAAGCATTCGTTAAAAGTGTAACAAAATTTGGACAGATAAGGCTAATAGCCAAAGTGTATGTTTTCAAATAGTTTTCTTTTGAATTTCTAACTAGTTTTGATAATAAGAGTTGGTTACATTGTTGGATAAGGCTAATAGCCAAAGTGTATGTTTTCAAATAGTTTTCTTTTGAATTTCTAACTAGTTTTGATAATAAGAGTTGGTTACAGTGAGGTGTTCAAAGCACTGAACAAAACACGAGGATTATATCTGCGGTGGCAGGAGATATCCAAAACACCGGTGGTGCACCTGCCCAACAGCCCAGAAGTGGAATGGACCTCCACGGAACTTCGCAATGCACTTCGCAGCATTGAGTGGGACTTGGAAGACCTTGAAGACACCATCAATATCCTTTTCATATTGAATACTGAATAATGATTGGTTATTATGCTGGGCTCTTAGCTTTGCGAATAAATGCTTATCTTTGTTCATGACTAGCTCAGCTCCTATCAGCATTATTATTTAATTGTTTCTCATTTGTTTTGTTTGTGTACAGTCACATCTTAAATGATGTCATCTAAAACTGTATAATTTAGAACTTTGTCACATTGATTTCCATTAAAAAAAGTAATAGCATTTAGAGTAACATAGCTTCAAACTGAACCTATACATAAAAACGGAAGTGACTGTATATACATTTTTTGTACTATCAAGTGTAAAATATGCAGCAATTGAAAAATGTATGGAGGCATTCAACCATTTTACTTAATATGACATAGTACCTTGTGTAACAAAAAAAATGTGATCATTAAGTGCAAATATTATTATTAACTAACTAATTACATCCCTCGATTCCCTTAATGTTAGGTATTGTTATACAGATACTTGTGTTGCAATTTTATTGTTTTTTGTGTTTTAGTAACAAGAACTGTGTCAAAAAACAAATTAATGAAACTCAAACTCCAAAGTCCTTTATTCAGTGTAGGCGGTTACAATCACTTGTGAATGTTAAAGAAGCTACGTCATCAGTTAGCAAACCCTAAGCTTCATATAAATATATCTGTTTCATCTTAATCTATTGTCAAAATATCTGGAAAGATATTTCAATTGAATGTCAAGGTAATTCCTTACATTGATAAATAACCCTGGCTTGCAGCGTAAGAGTGGGATATGCTAGAAGAAATTTGACCATGTCACTAATGACTCGGTAGCTCAGCGGTAAGAGCATTGGACTGGACATCCAAAGGTCGCGAGTTCGATTGACGTCCGAGAATATGATTGGCCCCTTAGCATGACCGATATGATATAGTGATGATAAATTACTATATCATATCGCGTTTCTGTTCAACTGTCACAAGACAATGGATTTTGACAGTTGAGTCCTAGTTGCTTGTTGTGTAAAATTTTTACCAATTTTATTCCATTGCAGTATAAATATTAGTTAAATTTTTCCTCATCAGTGCATATGCTATTTAATTTTTTTATATTATGTTTGTTGTACACACAACAACACTCTAGATGTAATGTTCAGAGGGCCTACTTAAATGGCCATTCTACTAAAATTAACGCTAGTAGAATAGAATGACAATGTATGGGATTGACAGGAGCTAAGCGTTACATTATATCATTCCCATACATTGTTATTCTATCTACCAGCGTTAGTTTTAATAGAATGGTCATTTGAGTAGAGGGCTGGACCTTTATTTACATAAGTATGAAACTTTAATTTATAAAGGCGGTCCTAAACTCAACATGTTACGTCTGATGTGCTGCCGTATGTACATTATAGATAGCATGCACAAATTAGTGAGTACAAATAGTTATACAACCTGGAGACGACAATGCGGCAATAAAAATGTATAGCTAAGAATGCTCCCATGCTGTTTCATAAAAAACAATTAAAAATATCCAATAGTTTAGTCACAGGAAATATTTTTCAGTACAATTCAATATCGTGATATTTAGATTAAAAAAAAAATTTTGTTCCTAGGAATTATTTGATAGTTTTAAAATACTCCTATGAACTAGTGTCACAAATGTTTTCATTTATTGTCGTATTGTCGTCTCCACCCCGTATATTATAAATCCCATGTTTTCTGAGCCTTCACCACTGACGAAGTAAATTAGATTATGTATAGAATGAAAAACTGTTTATATATGTATGGTTCTCATCTAGTTTTAATTTTGTGTTAACATGATAGCAAAGCGAGCATTCGTTGTCAGTAGATTGCAATATAGCAACTTCTATAGCAATTATCATATCCTAACCTAAGAGCGCGTGCACACTAGCGCCGCCATTGGAAAAAATATCATAGTGCTTAAATAAAGACGAAATTGTGAATTATCTCTCTGTTGTGTCCAAAGAAGCTTTTATAGCTTAAATAATATTTTGTGGCCTGTCGTTTAGTTTAATGGAGTTTTTTTGCGAAATTTAGCAAAAAAACTCCATTAAAGTAAACGACAGGCTACAAAATATTGTGTCCGTCTGTCTGTCTGTCAACAACCTTTTAGTAATATCGTCTTATACTACAAGCACAGGGAAAAGTTTGAAAACTATAATAACAAAAAAATTTTACGGAACCCTTGGTGGGCGAGTCCGACTTGCACTTGTCCAGTTTTTTTTATCAATAATCGAGTTTTATCAATTTCTTATATTAATTCCTTAACTTGTATTCACGCATAGTAGAGAAGAACTCGTCTAAGTTCAAAATCGACAATAAGGAAATAAGCGACAGAAGACATTTTATAGAAGTTACTAAACAAGAAGTTAAGGTGAGGGAAACATGCCATTATCTTAGAATAATTACGTATAGAAAGATAGTATTCATACTAGCGCACTGTCAAAAGTGAAGCACTGTACCGATTCACACTTTCGTGACGATTACTTGCTTGCGCTCGGCAACACGCACACGTACATTTTGTAACTCCGTAGTTTACATTGATAACTACGGCATTTGGAGCCGTATCTGGCTCCGAAAAACTTTCTATACGTAATTTAAAGGTAGGATTCCGCGGGACGCGGCAGACGGCAGGCGGCAACAGCAGATGAACGGCAGCAAATGCTGTCGGGCGTCAGTTGCCGTCGTATAGATTCCGAAGCCGGCAGCAAACACTGCAGTTACTACGCAGCATTACTAACTTGCGGTTGTGTTTTCGATATACAGTAATGAATAATCAAATGTTGCAAATTTTATTGCAAGAAGAAGAAGACGACGATGATTTATTATTGTATTATTACTTAAGCAGAAAACCTATACAGCCACTGTACTTAAACAGACTGGAAGAAGGCTCTTACGGAACCTTGATAAAAAGGCACTGGAATGATAGCGAAGACGTTTTCAGAAGTTATTGCCGTTTAAATAAAAACCAGTTTAATTTTGTAAAACTTCAACGGCAGTACTGTGTTTGTGCGGTAGTGCCGTCTGCCGCTACGCGTCAAAACAAGTGACGTCCTGTCGCGCGGCAGTTGCAGTCGTATGTCGGAATCGGTCTCATACAAATTAATACTACAAAGTAGTGCCGTCTGCCGTTGCGGCACATGCCGTCGTCATCTGCTGTTGCCGCCTGCCGTCCGCCGCGTCCCGCGGAATCCTACCTTAAGGCTGTTATCATGTTATTACATTGTCTATGTTTACTTTAACCGTAAAACAGTGTAACATAAGTACTGTTATATCATCATTAGAATAATGTCTGCCATTTTTGAGTTTTATTGTAGAAATGACGAAGAAATAACGAACAGTTTGGAAATTTATAACAGTGAGTTACTAGCTGGTTTCTGATACTGACATAAAAACATACAAATGAAACTGAAACGGGCCCTGTATTTTTTTAAATAACCATTTGTTTTACTTATTTGATCAAGAAGTCTTTCTTATAATCTATAATAATTAAATAAGGCTCTTTCTATCGTGTGACAGATGATGAAAAACAAGATAAGCTTGAACCGCAACCGCGACAGCGACGGCACCGCGCGCGAGCCGTTGCTCGGCGACGAGAGCCCCGTCAACTTTGCCAGCTCCTGGACGCACACGCCCAAGTACAACAAGTACTTCAAGCTGGCCAATCAGGTGAGAAGACAACGTGAAGGCCGCTTCGGTGGGTCTAATCCAGGGATTCCCAAAGTGGTCGATATCGACCCCCAGGGGTCGATATCGGTTTCCTAGGGGTCGACATAAACGAAAACTAATCCAGGGACTCCCAATCCAGGGATTCCCAAAGTGGTCGATATCGACCCCTAGGGGTCGATATTGGTTTCCTAGGGGTCGACATAAACGCAAACTGTTTTGGGGGTCGACAAGGTCTAAATATAGGCCCCTTTATTCATAATAGTCTGCTTACTTAAAGCATTGCTAATTCTCACTCTGTCTTCTTCTATTGACCTAAGTCAGTATGAAAAATAACAGCTGTTTTAAGTGGGCGGACCATTATGAATAAGGGGGTTGATCCTTAAAGTAGGTAATTTGGCCATGGGGGTCTGAGGTAACAGTTCATTTTAGAAAAGGGGTCACTTGTCCAAAATAGTTTGGGGATCCCTGGTCTAATCGATTTGTTTGTTTATTTATCACATTAATCCCCTAAGGGGTTGAATTTCGGAAAACCACGAAATACGACGTGTTTGCTTATTTGTTTATGGAAGTACTCCCACGGAGGAATTATTTGCAGAATGACAAAAACGTAATAAATAAATAAGAATGACAAAAACGTAGTAAATAAGTAAGAAAGATTCGCAAAACGTCAGGTAGAGGTAGCTTGTCGCAACAAGACATTAGGGAAATGACAAATGCGCGGTTTGACAGATTCTCATAAAAAAAAATTTTTAAAGTCAAATTCACGAAAAGAAATGTGTAGTGAAGGAATAGGGCTCATTTTTGGCCCAATTAATATATGTATGAGTACTGCCATTTTCTTTATTAATTTAATAATTAAGAATTATTTTATATGCCTATTTGTTAAATTCATTTTCATAATACGTTAAACACGATTATTTTTGTGTTTATTTCAACTAAAAAAACCAAGATAGTTTATAATATAAGTTATAAGAAGAAATTTAAAAACTAGATAAGCAATATTTTGGACAATAAATTTTTGTTGTCCAAAATAGCCCGCGCCTTTGTATGCATGGACTAACCTATTTCTATTTTCTATCATTCTGATCAGTACTTTTGCAATATGCCTTTTTCTGTACCCTTGACAACGTGTGTGCGAAATTGTATGATTATCGTTTGAATAGTTAAGATGTGAAAGCGTAACAAACAAACAAACACACTGTCGCATTTATATTAGTCGGAATATTATTATTAAACAAATGAGTGTGTTGTTTAGGCGGACAGCCCTCGGCGGTTCGAGGACAGCGACGTGATGGGTGCGCAGGAGCGCATGCTGTGGGGGCAGGAGGACCAGCTGCTGGCCATCGGCGGCACGCTCGGCAACCTCAAGACCGTCTCCCGCCAGATCAACCTCGAGCTAGACGAGCAGTCAGAGTGAGTACTTACATACGTACCTAATAATATACAATTTGTCATCCCTTTGTACCATTTTTATACGAGTTTACATGACAACTGTTACGTGGACTTGAATAAAACACTTGAAATACACAGTAAACGTATAATCAGATAAATTAAAGAAACTAAAAAGAAATACATGATCAAAAATAGTCCGTTTAAATTGAAATACAAAAACAGATGCAAAATACCATAAACAAATACCTATTTTTATGGTTTTGTTTACAAGCGGAACGTCTACTGTCATAGGAACCAACGTACGCAGCGCCATCTACAATTAGCTTTACGTCGCCATCCCCATTCAAACAATTGCATAATAAACTGGAGAAACAAATTTTCGCTATAACTTTGCTTTAAAACATTGATTTCGGATTTGACCTTTTAAAATTCGATTGTTAACGAAAACTACGAAAATATGTTACTTTGGCTGAAAATACGTTACTTAATGTGACATGCTAGGGGGTCTGCCCCCTAGCATGACCAACGAAGCACGATATGATATAGCGATTTATCATGTTTAGACAATGGATTTTGACAGTTGGGCGTCGATAAAACGCTATATCAAGCGATATTATTTCGTGTTTCGTCGTTAATGCTAGGGGAGCCCCCCTAAAATTTGGTAAAATTTAAACCGATTGAATAGAGTAGTGCATAGAAATACAACTGTGTGTCTAAGGACATCCATAACCCGCCTCCCCCAGCTTCTAGCTTTCGGGGGACTTGGGGAACTGGGTGAAATGGTTCCGATTAGGGAGACTGATCACCCGTCCGGCTTTGCTGGCGTCCCCCCTTCTAAATAATAATAATAAGGACATCCTTATTTACACATTATTCAGTAATATTACAATGAAAAAATCCCAATTTCATGGTCGACAGGATGCTTGGCGACCTGAGTACGGAGCTGGAGAACGCCGACTCCAAGCTGGACTCCACCGTGAAGAAAGTTGCCAAAGTGCTCCACATGAACGACGGTGAGTGCGCCACCATGACATATTTTCCCTATCGCTTCGCTTCGAAACATGTATGGATTTGAAGCTTTAAAATTTTATTCGATTGATAGCGAAAATATTATTAGCTAAGGTCATTATCATTAGAGTGAGAAAATATTATATATTTTGGTAAAACAGTCGATGCAAGTAAAAGAAAGAACGACGGATTTTTCTTGCGTTTGTAATATATCTGCCTACATCACTTTATCGGAGGATTTTCGTATTTTGATTCGGCGGGCAGTCGTGTTTTTATTTCAATATTTCATACATTTTAGTTACAAATTATATAGTTTTTTTAATACTATTTTTGAAATATGCTCATTCAGACCTTTTATTTGATACTCATATTGTATATGAAAAAAAAAAACTTTTTAAAATGTCGCTATGCAGCCGACATATTGACTTTTTTGAAGATCTATAACCAGTGTCACTCGGGGTGATGTAAGGTTACTAACGATACCTCACATCCAAATTGTTCAGGCATCTAGAAGTTATGGTGAATAAAGTTACATACATACAAACATACATGAACTCTGAACACAATACACTCATCTTTTTTTGGGCAGTCGTGTTATTATAGTACATTATGATATAAGTGCTGTAATTATCAAAGCGCACGTATGTCATACGACGTTTTATAACATATTTGCAAGGATATAAATAAAACTCGGACTTTCTTATACGAATAAATTTTTAATCACTTGTCAAATTCATTAATAAAATGTTGACCTCTTTTCTGACATAAAATCTCTTTACTAAGATTTAAAAAGTACCGTTCGTTTTAGACGGAGCATCTTGATAAACCGTGCGTTTTACATTACAATAACGCACAATTACGTAATGAGATACAATACGATATTGAAATTGGTGTAAAAAGAGACCCTTTATGAGCAAATATGTTATAAATAAATTTAATACTTTGTTCCAGATCGCCGCCAGTGGCTCGCGATCGGTGTCCTCACCGGCCTTGTAATTCTAATTATACTATTGTTTGCACTTATAGAACCGAAGTAGGACTAACTCTATTAAATATTTATTTATTTAACTAACTTTAAGCATGTATATAAATTCAAGTAAATACTATTTTTAAGCATAAACTGACATTATATGTATCTGGTTTTTTTGTTGATATTTGCTTTATTCAACAATCTCTGCTTCAATTTAGGAAAATTAAGTTTAATTGATCTCAAATGTATTTTTTTCGTGGTAAGTAAATTTCACCTCTCCAGCACGAAAAATAGCGCTTTTCGTAAAACTCGCAGCAAAATCGATTTTTGCTCAAATGTATTTTTTCGTGGTAAGTATGATTTACCATGAACTACGTGAGTTGGAGTAAAAATCTAAGTAAATTTCGCCTCTCCAGCACGAAAAATAGCGCTTTTCGTAAAACTCGCAGCAAAATCGATTTTTGCTACGAGCGTGAGAAACCGATTTTTGCTACGTGCGTGAGAAATCGATTTATGCTACGTGCGTGGTGCAAAGTGATTTTTTAATTTCCAACACCACCTTTTGAAATAATAAAGAAAAAAAGGAATAGAGTGAAAAGTATAAGACTTGTAAAATTGATGTGAAAACAGGATAGAGAGAATACTTTAAAATTTTTAAATGTTGGCGTGGCGAACATGGATAAAAAGTATAAAAAATAAAATACACAGATAATACCAAGGATTGTTGAAAAAGAAGTTTGATAATTCGAAATAAAGAGTATGGACGAAATGAGGACGCATGTATGAAATAAATATAAAATGAGAACAATTAATGAAATATGATAACAAATAGTGTGTTTTGATTGTAAATAAATAAATAAGATGGAATATTAATAAATAAGAGAAAAATATAACGTGAATCTACTTTACTCTTTGATTCAATTTTTTTCAGCATAGGTTTGATCTAACTATTTTTGTGATATATTGCAAAAAATGTGTGCGTCCAGCGATGAAGATAGTTGTCTAACACCAAAAGAGTCCAAAGAACAAGTTTATAATGCTGAATTTAGTTTTTTACCAGGAAAGTCGCGTGAAAAATACTATTCTTACATAAAACACTTTTCTCGCTGGTAGAGGTGAAAAGTTGTAAGTTTAACACGAGATCAAATTTTTATTATGTCTCATGCCTTTCAATCACTCACTGTGCTCAGCAGAGACTACTTCGCTGGTTCGTGATTAAAAGTCAGCACTCGCAGCACAAATTGATTTTGGTCTCTAGTATAACAAATAAACTATACTTTGACATTGCATGCCTCTTTAGAAAACATGATTCATTGGTAAAACACTTTCTTCAAGTTGCTAATGATGTCGGTTTCACCTGCAATATGTGGTTGTTGAACGGCTAAGCATCATAAATGATGAATTAGTTCCCGTGTCAATATAAACCTTTCCATCTTATACATCCTTATGGACGGCCTGTGTGTCACAGTGCCTGATGGATGAAGAAAATGATAGATACCTTTATTTAATAAAAAACGCTCGGTCGCGCGCTATTTGTTGTATACCATCCTTTCTGTATTGAAATATAATTTGCACTCGGATATGGTACCATCTACTGGCAGCATAACGAACTGTTTTATACAGCGTTTGAATGCTGACATGCTAGATGTCACTACTGCTACTTTGATAAGTGTGGCACTGTTAGTGCTGGACTTGCGGCCGATTTCAGTAACCTATCATCAATAAAAGATAAGCTTACTAAAGATTTGTTGCCTAGATATTTCTGTTAAATGACGGGAAATAACAACAGTTGTCTAGTAACAGATCCATGGTAGGCCTTTCTCTTACTGAAGATAGATTATTGAAATCGGCCGTAGAAGTAAGAATAGGTGAATCTGATAAATTGAAAACCGTCGATCAGAGACGCCGAGCCCTCCGTGACCGAGGTATACCAGCTGTTACATTGTTGATAATGTTACCCGTCCACTCGCCAATGGCAAAGTCCAGTGGGTGGACGGGTCGGGATATGCTCGTAAGCTGAACAGAAGATCCACTTATTACAAACAATCTCGGACCAAACCCTGCAGAATTAGTCAGTCCTTCCTAGCAGCTCCCTAGCGCAATAAAACACATGAAGTATTTTCGAATACGGCTAGAGTGGCGCTTCTGTTTAAACAGACTATGTATTAACTTTTTAGGTATTACTTGATTTATCAATCCCTAAAAATTATGTGGAAAGTAGATTATAGTACTCGTTATGTGATTGACAGAAAAATGATAGCTAAGTCTTTTCTCGATAGAATAAAAACGTAAAGTGACCTCAAATTTTGTAGTTTTTCACTGATGTGCCAACCAATAATAAACCGACTCGTCACCAGGTTTTGTCTCAGGTGGGAATCGAACCCGCAATCTTTGGAGGTCCGGTCCAATGCTCTTACCAACTGAGCTACCGAGTGGCATCGTCGAATTCTTCTAGTATATCCCACTCTTACTGCTGTAAGTCAGCGTTATTTCATCAATGTGAGGATCCACCTAATCCATAATTTAATATCTTTCCAGATATTTTGACAATTGATTATAGTATCAAAATATCTGGAAAGATATTATATTGTTAAGATGAAACAGCTATATTATTTTTAATTTAATATTTTAGTATTCACAATGCTATTTTTAAACAGTACTAAATAAACTTGAAAAAAAACGAATTTTAAATGTTACTACGGGTTTGATTCTCGCCTGAGACAAGACAATCCTGGTGATGGGTATAATTTTTTCTTACGGGTTTGATTCCCGCCTGAGACAATCCTGGTGACGGGTATAATTTTTTCTTACGGGTTTGATTGCCGGCTGAGACAATCCTGGTGAAGGGTATAATTTTTTCTATTAAATTATTTAGTATTGTTTACACACAAAACAAGTCTTCGTTTTTTTTCTTACTTATGGAACTTTTTTGAATAAGCCTTAGAATAATAACACTTAGAAGCCGAGTCCTTGTATGTAAAGTGAGGCAAAATATACTGAGCCAAAATGGCTTAGTTTTCAGATTTATATCCTTCATACGTTACCGTAAGTAACTAAAATCCAGTAAAATCCAGTAAAAAGCAGCTTTGTAGGGAACTGTCGTTCTAGGTTGTTATTATTCTAAGGTACTACAAAGTTTGTAGATTGGTCTCTGGTCAAAATATTGTGCATTAGTATGAAGTGAACATTAAACTGAAGTATATTGTAACTACCTAGTTATAACGATGAATTTATGATTAGCAAACCGATATAAGTAAAATTTTGTAGTGAACTCAGAATTTTATTATAGTACCTATTGATAGAGCCTAAACCACAGAATATATAATAGTGCCTAAACGTAATCCTTGTCCATTGTTATGCTTAATTATTTCAAAATCTAGTCTTATGTCTTTATTATGAACTACAGAATTGCAAGAAGGTTTTCAAATGTGCACTTTTTTCTTTGAGCAATTCTCAATCATTTCATTTTGTAGTTATAGCTATATTTTATCATTGCTTTGCTACATTTTATCATTGCTTTGCTTTATATTTTATAAAATGTGTTTTACTAAGTGAAGATTTACCTACTGCAGATCAATGATAATATATTAAACAAGCAGCTGCAGATAGAAACACATCAATAGTATAGTATTTTAAATTCTTTTGGATCTTCACAAACAGTCATTCGTAAAATGCACTAGCCCACAATTCGAGCCACACAACGGAAGCATGTTGTTTTTTTCACCGCCGCAGCTGTGGCGGTTCGGCGCGACACAGATGGCACGATTTTTTTTCATGTTGAGGATAATTTTTGAATCGCAGCTTTCGATTGTTCCCATTTGTTCTGACGTCAGCAGAACAATAAGAAAAATGAAAGTACCAAGTTTTCCGTAGAACATTTAATACTTACTTATTTTTTCTCAAATGGTTCTATAGAACAAGATTACAACAAGACTCCTTGATGATATGGCCACTTGGAAATAATAACTTCTAATAATACTTTGCCTTCTATATTTTTTTCAGAAGATGGAAATGTAATTTTCACCTCATATAGGCTTATGTGTTTATTTTTAAATGCTTCAACTATTTTCAAAATATCTCGATATACTGTTGTTCTCATGCAAGGCGGTACATGCTTCAAATCTTGAGTAAGAAACCTAAAATATTCATTTCTCTTGTCATTGGGGAACAAACAGAGCAGTCATCTGATTTGTTTCTGGTGATTCATCTGATTAGTCCTTTTAAAGATCATTTAATAGGTAATAATTATATCCAATTCAAAAGGTTTCTTTGTAAACATACCTTTGGGTATGTAATTTCAAATAGTTCTATAGCTTTCTCATCTTAATCAACTGTTTAAAAATATCTGGAAAGGTGTTCAGTTGAATGTCGAGGTTAATTCCTTCTACATTGGTGAGATGGCGCTGGCTTGCAGCGTAAGAGTTGATATACTAGAAGAAATTCGACGTTCTCACTAGTGACTCGGTAGCTCAGCGGTCAGAGCATTGGACCGGATATCCAAAGGTCGCGGGTTCGATTCCCATCCGAGAACATGATCTGGTGCGAGTCCTATTTTTTCTCGTATATTATTTAGTATTATACCTTTGGGTACTTTACTATTTAATTTTGTGACACTTAAGTTAGATCTAATCTACGCTTAGCATAAATCTACAAAGTTTCTCAGGTTTCGGATAAGTTCGAATCAAATTATTACTTGATAGCATGAATAGTTCCATTTTTATTTTTATATTAAATCAGACGATATGCTGGTGCTGTCCAGACGGAATTTGTGAATTTTATAATATAATTAATGAATGAAAAGCAACTTACAAAGTTTAAAAATAAATATGTATTTTTCGAGCCGTACATTTTGACAAAATATGACATCCTAGCTTCATTAGAAATAAAACACTTTTTACGGATTACAGCGCGTATATTATTAATTCAAGTGTTGTTCAAAAACCAATAAATACAAACTGAATAATTCTAAAACAACACCTGAATTAATAATATACGCGCTGTAATCCGTAAAAAGTGTTTTATTTCTAATGAACTATACGCGCGAAAGTCTTAGAAGTGTATATCTTAGCTTTATGTTTTCCAAATATTTCCTTTTTAATAATCTCACCATCATGGACGCGGTTTACTTTTATAATTTAGCTAAATGTTGATTAAATTGCGACGCTAATATGTGATGGCCTTGTAAAAAAAATGTTAAGTATTAGAAAAATATATTGTGTCAATATAATTATATGTATAAATGTTAAGTATAGTAAATTATCTGTTTGTTTTTTGTTTTATGGTGGTGCCACACTAAATGATTATGTTATTAGTGCAATATTAGTGACGTTATTTCGTTATACGAGCGATTCGGAGCATTGAACATCACTATCTCGAAATACCAATGTTGGGTTGCTATGGCAACGGAAATTTATTAAGTTCGATCGTGAAATTTTGCTGACCGTATGTATACTATTGATGTCAAATTGTCCAAGAAGGATTGCAAGTAGACTTTGTTTTTTTTGGCAAAAACCATTTTACCTCCACCACAGAATTAGTAGATATAGTACTGACGTACTCCACACAAAAGTTTTATTTTAAAACATGGCAAATGAACACGTCATCAGCCTTCATTGAAAGAAAATACATAAAAATGTATTTTTATCGATGAAACTTTATACTGACAAACATACCTACTAAGATTGGTTTTCCATTGATTTTAGTAAAAAAAGAAAAAAAGTGAAACTTAGCGTGAACGCTTCGTAACTTGTACTAAGTTACTTGTAAAACTTGTCATAAACTTAAATAATACAAGTACTGTGCCTGTACTGTATCATGAGTTTGCACAGTTACGTTTACTGTACTCGATAGCGATTATCTGTAATAAGCAATTTTGTATGCAATTTGGCATGAACTATACACTGGACTGGTTTGGATTGGAAACTAAAAGTAGTCATATAAACGTCAACTATAGTCGCTATCGAGTATAGTAATCGTAAACTCATAAAATGCCTACTGAAGTTGTGAACTACACTTGCGTGCAATCAAATCGTGACGTGTTGTTTTCATACAAACGTGTGCACGTCGAGATCTCTGTAATATAAAAGTATGTGCATTTTTGCTGTCATTTTTATTACTTACCATGAGAAAGCCTACTCATCCCCTCCGGCTGTTTTCGCAACTGCGATTCGCAACCTGTTGCGAATAAACAATTTTTATCCTCTATCAAAATAGCAGATCAAAAACATGCATTTACCTCTTAAATGCGTTATAAAGAGACACAAATAAGCCAATCTTTGTTTTTCTATGGTATGTTTGAATAAATGTAGATGTTTTAAATTGAATATAATTCTGAAAGGGCCTTTGATCAACATAATAAATCGCTGCAGATATGCTCATTTTTTTATTGCTGAGACCATAAATTAATTTAATATAAAACACAGGGAGGGTTGATTTTGTTGCACGCAAGTGTAGGTATAACTAAGTAATTAAACTTATGTGTTAACAAGTTATCAGCCGCTTATTGCGGAACCACCATTAACTTTGTGTATTGAAATTGTATTTTCACACAAACACGGTGCATTACGAACAAGGTTTGGCACCCGGCGAACACATAGTGTAACTTGCAATTCCTTCTACATACCTACTTCCGATAATAAATATTGTTTTTGAATAAAAAGAAGACTATTTAGAATGGCCAGTGTGTGTTTCATTTTACGTGTTTTTTCAGTTCTTTTTTGACGAAACCTAATTTTTATAGTGATGAGTTGACAATGAGTTGTTTGTTACGACGGTATTGGGTTCCGTAAATCATAATTAAATAGATGCATTAGCGATCGTGCATGCCACCGAAGCTCTACACAAACCGAAACTCGAACGGTGCCGGATTGGAGTGAACCCGGATTTCAACCAGAGCTCGATCGGACCCAAACTTGGTGTCTCACCAAGCTAATGGGCCCTCCACATGCACAGGCCCGGCCTGCAGAATCGTACGGAGAGGGCGGCCCTCCGGCCGTATCTCGGCGTTTGTACTATGACAGCGGAGCCACCATGTGTTATGGGCCCTCCACATGCACAGGTCAGGACTGCTGAATAAAACGGAGAGGCGCGGCCTCCTGCGGCCTTCCGGAAGCTAGCCCCGCGGACCGCGCTATTGTGAACAACTTAAAAGGAAAAAAAATGATTTCAGTTATAGTATTTATTTCTAGTGTTTGTAGGATGATTATTTATATACGTTATAGGTACTCTTGCTAGCTGACGACTGATAAATACACACACACACACACACACACACACACACACACACACACACACAATATGCTCGAGGAAAAAATCCGTGGTAAATTGGTGTGACTACGCGACCCGTAGTCACACCAGTGTTACTAAGGATAATTTATCCGGATCCGTAGTCACACCAACACACCCTTTACCTAATTTGCTTCTTTAACCCGTGTTAATTATTTCAATATTTATAAGTAGGTCCTTTTTTACACACTGAAAAGAAAGCTGGGCGCCTCCCCCTACACACGTTGAGATTTGTCCGGAAGGCCGCAGGAGGCCGCGACTCTCCGTACGATTCTGCAGGCCGGGCCTGTGCATGTACATGTACTACGGGTTAAAAAACGCCCGTTAGTCACAACGGTGTGGTAAATTGGTGTGACTACGCGACCCGTAGTCACAGCAATTTACCACGGATTTTTTCCTCGAGCATATTGTGTGTGTGTGTGTGTAGGTATGTGTATGTATATGTGTGTGTGTATGTATGTATGCGTGTGTGTGTATGTATTTATCAGTCGTCAGCTAGCAAAAGTACTCAAAACGTATATAATAAACCATCCTACAAACACTAGGAATAAATACAATAACTTGACTGAGATCATTTTTTTTCCTTTTAAGTTGTTCACAATAGCGCGGCCCGCGGGGCTAGCTTCCGAGAAGGCTCGCAAACAAGCTTTCCAATAATTAAAACAAATGTAAACAGCAAGAAGTTTGTTTCAACTGGGATATTGCAGTTTGCCATTGTTGCATTCTCGTCGGGGGTGAATGTTTTTCATATTGTTTCATATTTAGGAAGAACGGGGAAAGAAATAAGTAGGAAAATAATGTTAGAAGTTGTTATTAACTCTCTGTAGCGTAGGAAAATAATTGAAATGCAAACTAATTATTCTTCTTGTAAATTCGGTCAGTTCTTTAGTAGACAAGACTTACGGGGCAAGTAATATTTAAAGAGTTACATTTTTTAAAATTTAAAGCATCTTACCTGTAATATGAAAATTAAAAATATAACAATTCAATAAACCCCTTGTTTAAGTATGAAATTGCTGTTTTGTATGGAGAATTTTAAATAATTTTAATTTTCCATACTAACATTTTCTTAATTTATTTAACAACCATGAACGCTAATGTTTTAAAACTTTTAAGGACTAATGTTTAAACACTAAGATAAGTATGACGCGAAAAAATAAGTATCAGCTAAGTTGCAACGAAATTTTCTGCTAACAAAAAAAGGAGTTAATAATAAGGTACTATTTTAAAGTTAAGGAAAGAAAATCAGAAATATTTTTATTGCCGACAGGTATTTGGCCATCATGATCATAATTCGAAATAAACAGCCGAAGCTCATTTAACATCATGGAAGATATGAGAGCCTCTGTGTGTGAGAAAAAATCATATAAGTAGGTGCCTGATATTGGGACTTCAGAGGTAAAACCTCCAACAATTGGCCACTAATTAAATATTACTAATTTGATTAAAATTATTATTTTATGTTATGGTTTATTAATAATAATTATTAGTCCACTCGTATCCTACTGACCTCAAAGGAACAGCAAGTATAGGTCTTACATCTATCTATTTATTATTATTATTATTTATTATTTCATAACAATGTTCATTGTGTCGAAAATATAACAATTGGTGAATACTAATGTATTTAATTAAATTACTTACAATTAAATTTAAAAGTCCAATATTCGAAATTAATAAATATTGCGCCAACTTACTACTTAATTAAATATTCAAAAGCAACATCACAGATTAATTTGCTACCTATATTTTTTTTAATTATCTAAAACCGACTTTTCATATGGTGGATCATCAATACGTAAGCATTTAGGTACCTAGTATTTTAACGATTTTCCGTTAGCGCTTCGTCCACCGACATCCACTTTAGGTTTAATCTGGAGATTGGAACTTTAGCACTAAGTTTCAAGTTGTCCGGTATCAGGAATAGATATCAAGTAAGTTACAGCAAACGGCTTTTAAGTGAACTCTGGATGAAAGCCAAGCCGCAGTAAATACTGTCTAACTTTAGTTCATTTAGGTTGTCGCTAATAATACCTCGAAATACTTATAATTTGTTTGTTCAGTAAAATAAAGGGTTGTTCTTTTACACTTTGACGGTCTAGACTAGACAAATCATACATACTTACGAAAAAACCGGTCAGGAGTCGGTTTTTTTACATTTTTCATCAAAAGTCGTTTCTTTTTACCGTTTTGGTACGGAACCCTAAAAACAATCACGGATGATAGGTATTTACAGCGTGATTCTACATCTTCATGCCCGCCTACTCAAAAGGCCAACTTTCTATGCGTTTGAACGCATAGAATGCCTGTTAAAATTAGCAGTAGGTAAGTAAACTATAAAATTACCTACCTGCCGTAAGCTTGTCAATTCCATACAATACATCAAAGCCTGGGATTTACATAAGTTTGCGACATGTGTTTGAGTCGTCTATTGCTTTAAAGTAAGCGTAGCGTTCAAACGTATAGAATGCATTGGCTATTTGAGTAGAGGGGTATGGTGATGCGCGTGACAGTGTGAGATTTATTGAATTTGATAACCGAATGTTTAGTTTGTTTGAGAAAAAAATATAAACATTCTTGTCATAGTGTCTGTGAAGTCAGAATTTGTTTTCTCAATTATAACATTGAGAATTAAAGTCAACAATATTTATCAAACATACGGTTCCTCGGTTATTCCTTCAATTTGTAATAACAATAACAATCTTTGGTTAACATCAAGCATTGTATATAACAGTGGGGAGGTGTGAAATTATGGCGAAGGTAAACCGTTTTACAAAAATGTTATGATCTGCATAGTGGATTATTGAAATTGAAAAATACTTTATTCAAATAAGCTCACATAACAAGCATTTTTAAATCGTCAATTCTTTTATCCTACAACCTATTATGACGTCTTTTAGCTGACAAAAAAAATGGGCGCAAAAAACTTATCAGCTTTATTAAAAGGAACGATATTTATTTACAAATATGTTCGAATGAACGATATATACATTACATTCATAGTATTCATACATGTTACCATTAACATAGATTCATAAATAAATAACATTATTTAATTAGCTCATTTCTACTGAATCAATTTACAGGTGTCAAGCTTAATTCAAAATTTAAGGTTCAGCCTAGGCATTTACAAAAAAAATAAAATTTATATATATAAATCAATTCATACAATTCAATAAACGTTAAGACAAGTAGGCAGAAGCAGACCCATTCCCACTAGCAGCACCCGTTCACGAGCATGACGCATGAATCAGCCATCGCTTCGCTCAACCATATTTGAGGGAACGTAACGACCCGCCTCACACGACACCACCGTATAAAATACAAATATAGTATAAAAGATAAGCCGATGGGAATCGGCTAGTATGGGCCTTTCGCCACCGGTTTATAATTATGCTATCCGGAACAGGCCCTTAATTTAGATAACAGTTATTTGTCCACTACAAAGGCTCGGCTTAATAGTTGCCAAATAGAGTAGAAGCTTCGTTCTCGCGGGTGAAACGGGAATACAAACATTAGAGCTCCTCATAATTAATGGAAGTTCATTATTGGGCCCGTCGGGTATTCCCGAGCCATAAATGAGGAATTACCTATCCGGTAGCTGGCTGCCGGACTGCTGCGCCCGGCTGTCGCGGTCCGGCTGCACGGTAATAATATTACCGTGCTGGCTGCGAGCTGTCTCCGCCGGCCTTGATTATCACTACATTATTATGATGTCGGTAATAAAACAAAGTAGGTACCTCGCCGCGTCTGTCTGTCTGTCTGTTCGCTATAAACTCGATAACTACTGAACGGATTTTCACGCGGCTTTCACCAATGGATAGAGTGATGCCTGAGAAAGGTTTATGTGTGTTTATTACACAAACATAAACCTTTCTCTAGTTGAGGTTTTATGTAAATTGGTAAAAATATAACGATAAATTTGAAGATGTCAGCAAAAATTAAGCCGACTGGGAGGTTGCATCGAAAACGCTGCATAAACCATTCAGCTATAACAAAATAATGTACGATGAAATAATGTTCCTCTTTTATGTAGACGTATAAAGTATCTACAAAAAGTTCGCGATTGTATGTCTGTCTATCTTTTAAGCATAGCTTACATAGCTATTTTAACTATTTTAATTAAAATTGCTTGGCAGATACAATAAAAAAATATAAATATATTATAAATAAATATTCGACAACATCACATACATTGCTCCGATCCCAAAGTAAGTAGCTAAAGCACATGTGTTATGGAAATAAGATACAACGGTGGTATCACAAACACCCAGACCTGAGCCAATATAGAAAAGTTCATTTTCTAAATTGACCCAACCGGGGATCGAACCCGGTACCTCAGAGATGGCGACACCTTGAAAACCGGTGTGCAAAGCCACTCGACCACGGAGGTCGTCAAAATCACTTTGTATCTTCGACAATGTCACCAGACGAGTTGGTCAATAAAAAAATTCTTTAAAATATCACTATTACAAGGTGTTACAAAAGTACCCCTAATGCCGAATATGGTATATAGGGACCATCAAACTGAACAACTTTTACTATGGGACCAACTCTGAAATCGCGAAAAAAAAATCAGCTGTTTCATACATTTTGATATTTTCGATTTTAATTTTTGTTTGTCCCATAGTAAAAGTTGTTCAGTTTGATGGTCCCTATATGCCATATTCGGCATTAGGGGTACTTTTGTAACACCTTGTATATTATTGTATCTGCCAACCAACAATACCTATTGAAAAGCACACTGATTGGATTTGGATTTTTCCCAAAGTGTTTCCTTCCAAAACGGGAAGCTGTCAGACTTTATCTGACAACAAACAAGAGCAGTTAGATGGCCCCACTAGTGTTTGTTATATATAAGTGTGGATGGTCCGAAATAGAACAACTACTGTCGGTCAGCTGACGCCGTGCACGGCGGCGCGACGGCACCGCGACGGTAAAGTGACGGCAACGCGACTAATTGCGGTCGCCGCGGCCCGAGCCGCCCTGCGCCGTGACAACGTACAGACAGACGGGCGGTAAATATTCTGTGCAAACGGACCGGATGGCACGTTTAGGGTTCCATTTTACCGGGACTATAAAGTAATTTTTAGCCCCCGACGCAAAAAGAGAGGTGTTATAAGTTTAACGTGTCTGTTTATCAGTCTGGTATCGTAGCTCCCAAACGGACGAACCGATTTTGGTTTAGTTTTTTTTGTGCGAAAGATTTTTTTTTATTATAAGGTTAGCGAACAAACAAGCTTTTGGTCAAAATCATAGTGTTCGGGCAATTTATCCGGCTACGGAATAAAACACAACATCGAAAAAAACATACCTACTTGTTGATTTCCATAGAAATGTAATAATATTTCAATGTTGATTTCGGTGTTTTTCGTAGTTTCGTATCGTAATAGTAAACAAATCTTCTAGTCATTAATTTTATTTTCTAAATGCGTTGCGCATTGCGATAGAAGATTTTTGTAGAAAAAAAATGCAAGGTCACCACATTAATGTGTGATGTGTCATCGTTGTCTGTACCAATATTTTTGCTGAAGGGACTGATAGAATCCTGGGATTGTCGGAAGGATTAAAAAAACGCATCAAAATTAGTCCATTAGTTTAGGAGCTACGTTACCTGAGACAGTCAAACAGACACACGTCATTCTTATAACACCCCTCTTTTGCGTCGAGGGCTAAAAGAGGGATTTTATACGGAACTCTGAACTCCGTACTCTGTTTTGGCGGCAAGAGATCGACGTCAGTAGTTTTACTGACGTCGATCTCTTCATCATCATACCATGTACTTTTTCAACTTTTACAGTTGATTAAGTATTTTTTATTGTAAGCTCTGCTCTGGTCGTTGATAAGCAGCCTATATTATTTCCTATTGTGACTTGCGATGTGACGCGTGGATAGTGTCGTGTGGCTTTTGTACCGAATATGAAACTTATAGCTCATCTAGAATGTCGCCTCGCAGTTCATCTTTAGGTACAACTGGATATGATGTCGTGTGTACGTAGTACGTACCTATACAAGGTGTTACAAAAATACCCCTAAAGCGGAATATGGTATATAGGGACCATCAAACTGAACGACTTTTACTATGGGACCAACTCTGAAATCGCGAAAAAAAAATCAGCTGTTTCATACAAAAATTAAAATCGAAAATATCAAAATGTATGAAACAGCTGATTTTTTTTTCGCGATTTCAGAGTTGGTCCCATAGTAAAAGTTGTTCAGTTTGATGGTCCCTATATACCATATTCGGCATAAGGGGTACTTTTGTAACACCTTGTATAATAAAGAATGTAATAGTTTAAGAAGCTAAAATATCAGTTGATAGACTTGAAATGTTGCTTTTTTACAAAAGTGTGCGTGTGATGAACTATGGCGCTTGATGATGTCATCTTGGTGGGCAGTTGACGCTGGAGGGACTTAAATCATATGTTTAGCCTAAGTTGAAACTAACAAAGTGAAGATAATATTTCGTTTTGCATGCGAGTGAAACGAATTCTACGAGCCTTTTGCAGCTCTGTCGGTCGAGGTCAAGCAAGACAATACACATCATAAAAATGTTCACTGTCAATTAAATAGGTAATACATAAAATTGAAGAACCGAGAGGGCTTCTTCAATGGATCTTTATTGGTTTTCAATCAACTGAAGTCGTCATCTTTTCAATATTTACAAATATTTGTTGGGCCTTCTAGACGTTGCTGATTAATTCTTATCAGCAACGCAACGCAAACAAACGTCGCCATAATTAAAATATTTAAGATAATTTTAAATTAAACAATATTTATGTTTATTCATGGGACAAAACTAGTTTGGCCATGTAGTTTAGGAGAAACCATGACTGTATAATAATTACCCCCATATAATTACCCAAAACTCGTCCCATGGGTGTCATAAGGGCACGGCGGGCGGGTACTAAAATACCCCACATAAACTCCAATGGAAAACGGCTCTTAATAAACATTTTAAAATTTTGAGATTTTAGCATTTACAATCCTATTTTTTATATAATACTAAATAATATACTAGAAAAAATACGACTCGCACCAGATCATGTTCTCGGACAGGAAACGAACCCGCGACCTTTGGATATCCGGTCTAATGCTCTGACCACTGAGCTACCGAGTCTCTGATCTTCCCGTCCGAGAAAATGATCTGGTGGGAGTCCTATTTTTTTTCTAGTTTATTATTTAGTATTATCTTAATAAACATTTTAGGATCTTGGTGTTTCATTATTATACTAGACTAAGTACTCGTACAACTTCCTTCTGTATATAATATTATGAGATATTGTGATGGTATTCCAGTTTTCACGTTTCAGTTAAGATTTTAGGGTTCCGTACCAAAATGGTAAAAAGGAACCCTTATGGTGCGACTTAGTCTGTCTGGCTGTCACAGCTGAATTTCTCGAGAACTACTAACGCTATCAACTTGAAATTTGGAATAGTTTTAGACGTTTGCCCAACTATTTTGCAAATAAGAGAGAAACAAAAATATTTATATATTTTTTGTAACAGGGACAGAAAGAAAGTCTTAAAAATTCGAAGTGAGGCTACTAGGGCATATGGGGTTATGAAAGAGCGCTGCTTGCACATTCTCAAACATTTTTTTTGACCGCGTAGTTTTCGACTTTTGATGAAAAATGTAAAAAAATACCGTTCCTCCCCTTATTTCCGAAGTTTGCATAGAGAAAAATCTGAAGTTAAATTATTTGTTAGAAGTTTATGTAAAGATTACAGGAAAAATAAAACGATGTCTCTAAATAGTAAACTTTTTTAGAATGATGGTACGGAACCCTCGGTGCGGGAGTCCGACTTGCTCTTGACCGTTTTTTAATACTGTGGCTACAGGGTAGAATTCTAGACTCATTTTATTACAGTAAAGCTGCAAATTCAGCAAAATGAAATACTAAATGAAGTCGAAACTAAAATAATAGAGTCAAGATGTCAAAAATGTTCAGCGTTTAGTAAATAAATAAATACGTGGTTTTTTGTTTACAGATAACCTGAGGGGAAATTGTAGAGTTCATCATAATAACAGACTTTGTAGTGAAGCAACCCTGAAATCACAAAAATATTAATTTAGCTGATTTTATACATTTGAGCGAAGAATATACAAAATTTTTGTATAAAGTTGTAAATTTTCTCGCTATTTCATGATTGCTTCATGTTCATAATGATTAACTAGATACTATGCTTTTCAGGTGTAGCGTAAACAAAAAAAATATGACTGAATCGATCGGAGTATCCCAGATTTAGTATCTATCTCAAAACGTGTCGGTTTGGGTTCACTTAGACAAGATCTTTGATTGAGGTCTCGGGAATCTCGGGTTTTGATAAAGGCCTGCCTCCGGCGCGGCGCGTTACTCTTGTAACCAACCCGGTCTACTATCAACGCATTCAATCAAGTGAGCTCTATCTTTACAACCAATATAAATAATTAATTTATACCCAACAAGCCGTACTTAAAATATCAAATATTAATCTTATTTTGCTCTGATAGAGAACCATTCACTAAACATGTTTATTTTCTAGAATATCATCCCAACGAATCAAATCTAGTCTCCTGACGTGACGTAACGCAGCTACAGATACTGCGATTAAAAAAGCAACAAATCATTGCACGCTATTTTATTTAACAAGTCTTAAGTGCACAATTGTAAGAAGGTAATTGGCTTTCGGGCGCAAAAAATGTGACGTCTCGTCGCTAGGAAATCCGGTCATTCCCGGAAAAAGCCATAAATCTTGCCTAGCCGCAGATAGAGAGATCGGGCATCGGGCGCAGCGTGCGGAGGGGAGACGCGGTGCAAGTGGCAGATCGATAGCAAGGGTCCTGGCCGCGCGACCCGCCCGCTGCGCTCGCTCGCGGTCCACCCGCCATCCGCCACTACGCCGCGAACCGCCGCGCTGATATCACGCCCAGAGTCCGCTCTACTCACGTCGACCGAACCTACGAGCGTGACAGTGTCCCGTACCATGGAGGTAAGACTCGCACACAACTAACCACTCATCATTTAATATTTTAAATATGACTTTAGATTAAATTGTATTGCTTATATGAAATGAGTGTTTTGTTGTCAAAATTTACATTTTAAGCGGAGCTTTTTTTTGCTGCAACATAAATAGCGAATTGAACATAATTTACTGTAATGTTTTCTCAAATGGTTCTCTGTCATTTAGATCTGTCTCCTATGATTTAAGATTAAAATTTTGACGTGGTTATTGATCGTTTGTCTGATTAAATTCTTGTAAGATGGAGCATTGTGCTTTGACAAAGAGCCGCAAATATTGTTACATAATATTAAAAATGAGTGCGCAGTATCCTTGTGAAGAGAAGAGTGAGCAGGGTCGTTTGTGGCCGTTGTGTTCGCGCGTGTTTGCGTAACCTATGCAATTTACCCCGTCCCACTCTCTGTTAATCCGCGTGAATTTTTGCGTGTCTACGAAATTCAGCGGGAACGTTCGCGGCTAGAATCGATATAATGCGGGTCTCTGCAGACTCTCAACTTGTTTGTCTTGTTTACGTTCAGAATTTGGGACAGACTTATTGAGTTAATTTCGGATCTGTATTCTGTTCATAACGACTACATATTACTTGAATTGGAACCGTTGGGAGATTTAATTTTAATTATTCACAAGCGTTTGTTTTGTTTATAAAGTCGTGTATCTACGATTACTTGATGACTTCCCATTTAAATAATAATATGCTGTTTTGTTTGCTCTTAAGTAACGAGCGAACATAGCAAATATTTACTAACTTAAAACTAGTATTTGGTGGATAAAAATACTTAGGTAGGTGCAATTAATTAATTGATTAAGGTATCTTTAAAAAATGTTTGACCTAACTACACTGAATTTAGTTAATTTAAAAGTACTTAGTAACTAAATTGTGCGATTATTATGGTTTGTATATCCTTACTTGTCCTATTTGGTAAACAGTGTTTGTCAGTTTGTCATACGTTTTTTAAACTTAAATCGCTATTTAAAATATGTTATCTTAATAATTGTCATTAATACTAATGATATCTTTCGTATTCTATTTGTGGAAAACTATTTTTTGTATTTTATAAATGACTAGCTTTCGACCGCGACTTCGTCCGCGTGGACATTCGGAAAATCCCTAGGGAACCTTTAACCGGGATAAAAAGTATCCCTTGTTTTATTCCAGACTATATATACTATCTGTGTGCCAGTACAAATCTGTTCAGCCGTTTTTACGTAATTGAGTAACAAACATCTAAACTCTCACAATATGATATTAGTAGGATATTCATAACCCGTTTCTGTTCGTTTCCGTTCCCGCCCCGTTCTTGTCCCGTATTATTGTTCCATACATAATTAGGACCCCCATTTCGACCCTTTAGGGATTGAATCATGTCCATAGTGTTCAATTTCAAAATGAATGCCATTTTCGCAATCAACATCCTATCAAACCTAAAATAGATTTGTTCTGTTCATTAAACCCCATTTATCACTAAGGGGTTTATTTTATGAAAATCACGAAATAGCTGTTTGCTTATTTTGAAAAGTACTTCTACAAAGTTTCAAGTCGAAATGGCTATTTAATATTATTTTTCCATACAAAATAAGAACCCAATCTCACCCCTTTAGAGGTTGAATTATGGCCACCGTGTTGACTTCAAAATAAATGACAATTTTGCAATCAACATCCCATAAAACCTCAAACACGACATTCATATCAATTTTAAGGTTTATTTACCAATTTACCCCCAAGGGGTTCATTTTCGGAAAATCACGACATACGTGTTTGCAAAACGCTCGATATTGATAATGGCAACAGGTAGACGCTTGAAATATTATATATACACAGTATATTTAGTTATATATTCACTTTAAAAATAAATAATGAAATTAAAATAAAACAAATATTTAAGAGGGGCTCTCATACAACAAACGTGATTTTTACGGAACCCTTCGTGCGCGAGTTCGACTCTCACTTGGCTGGTTTTTTTTATAATGGATAACATAACATTGATTTTGTATCTAAATAAACACAACGTTATAATAGTCTATAGTCAAACAAACTGTGAGTTAAATGGCGGAGGTCGCTGTTGGTGAACATTATTGAAAAACAAAACTAAAAAAAAAAATACGGTTCGAATTGAGTACCTCCCTCCTTTTGAAGTCGGTAAAAATATCTTTAGTGTCAAAATCTATGGCTGAACCGTAGGTCCGTTACACAAATTGTTCGATTTAGCAATATGATTGGCCCAATGTGGCGATACTGTCGCAAATCAAGAGTACGAAACGTCACAATTTCAATGTCGATCGATAACCATAGATTTCAGTTTTATTATAAGTACCTACTATAGATTATTTCCCTCCGTATCACAAGGACAATTTAGTAAAATGTCTTTCTGGAACGAACGACACAAAAGCAAAACGACCTACTAGTAAAACGTCTCAAATTTAAAATCGTCATATTAGTAGAACGACCGAAATGACAAAACGGCATGTTGGGCAAAAGGGCTTGCCTATGCTATAATGTACATTCTAGGGCACAAAATAAAAATTCATTATATTGTATGGTGTATTGTTCAAGTACTCCACTAACAGTACTTCAAATACTCCTTTGTTTTCCTTATTCAATAAAGAGTTGGCGAAGATTGTTTACCAAATAGGACAAGGTAAGGACTAGTGGTTCCGTGAGCTGTAGGTTTTCAAAGTAGTGCTATGTGCTGTTTGGTAAATTATTTGATGCTGCGCTGCGCTTCTAATTATTGATATTTTTTGAAATAGATGATTTTTTTTCGATATGTAGGTATACTCCGAAAAAGTGGCTCTACAAAAAATCTTTCTAATAATTATTGAACCTGCTCATAATATTTCACGAGTTATGTTTAGCCCAAGCTGAAGTAGCGCTTCGCGCTCGCTCGGTTTCAGCTTGGGAGATATTGCTCTCGTATGTCCGACTGTCCGTCTGTTCTCCTCTACAGTTCGCATTACTCAACCGATGCTCTTGAAATATTGTGAGCAAGTTTTATAAGTATAGGTATATAAATTTTGTCCATCTAGTTTTACTAAATTTTTCAAAAAAATTTCAAAACAAAATATTATATTTCAGCCATTTCGATTTTTTTTAAATAACACAATCGCGAGGTTACAACTCTACAGACCCACTAGTACTTTGAATGTTTATTTTAAATCCAGGGTGCTGACTTGATGTGTCTGAATATGCATTCAGTGAGGGATGAAGTAATGTAACTATGCAACGCTGGTGGGTAAACGTCAACATTCAACATGTCCATTGTTGTAATAGAGCGTGATTTTCGTAGAAATAGACATGGAAATTGCTGCCCTACTGTTGCGGACGTTATCGACAAGTTGGTTTAGACCCGAGTTCACCAACTACCTAACCAACCGATAAACTTTTGACCATCTGTTTTTGACATTTTCTGTCTTTTTTACATAAAAACGTCAAAAACAGACGGTTAAAACTTAATCAGCTGTTTATGTGTTGGTGAACTTCAGCCTTAATGTCACAGCATTTGACTTATTATTTGAAAATAATAATTCGAAAATAGTCACACAACAAACAACGACGTGATTAATTTACTGAAAGTTTGAAAATAGTTGTTATTGCTTTAATCATAGAACAGACACTCGTTTCAGGGCCCTATAGCCATCAAAGTGGCGCCCTCATCTTAATGAAATTGCTCGCCAAGTACATGATGTACTTATAAAAAATTCAAAAATATAATTTTCTTTTGACCTAACAAAATTTTGCACTTTTAAGCTTAATATTTGGCAAACGGATCCCTAAATCAAAAAGTGATTTTCATAAACCTACAATATTAATGAAAGACTTTTATCCAACAACAAAAAAAAATCATCCGAATTTAATTCTACCACTTTTTTGGCGTTATTACTCGTAATAGGTAAGCTATACACATTCATGCTCAATTACAGCTTTCTAGTATTTAGGGCCTTTAAGCTAAGCCGCGGACGGACGGACGGACAGACGGACATGCAAAACTATAAGGGTTCCTTGTTGAGTTGACTACGGAACCCTAAAAATGAAAAAGTCCTACGAAATTTAGATGGAACTAAAATATACGATGTCTATCACTATTGTAATAAAGCTTAGTTTCGACGTGACCTAAACGATACCAGCGCCTCATTCAAAGACTCTTAATTTTGTACTAGAGTCGTCGTGACGTCTCACGCTAAACCAACGGGATTTATTCGTGTAGAATTTGGAGTTCCAAATTTGAGGTTTGGGTTGCAAAAACACAAAAGAACACGTGTTGACTGCAGATTTATTTTCGGGTGTTTCATTATTGGCCACAGATGTTACAGCGCTTGGTAGGGCAAAGGCGGCGGGCTGTCTGGAGCATGGGTTTTTTATTTTTTTGTATGACAGACCAAGAAATTTCAAAGATCAATCGGTCCTTCTCAAATAGCCGCCGCCAGCCTGCTACTGCAGATACAGAAACGTGTGCTAGTATACGCGCAATACTTGTAGAAAAAATGATTGCATTCTTAAATTAAAAGATGTTTGCCTGACTAGCCCCACGGACCCTTGGCAAAGAAACCCAGTTCTAAATTGTAAAAATAATAATTTGACAAGATCGTGTCTGATGCTTCTTAGCAGGAAGTGAGAGACCGCAGTTAATAATGACGGCGGCGCAGGCGCACCTTATCGACCCTCCGGTTAAATTTAGACCTTGTCGTTTACTTGACTCTGAGGAGAGTCATACAGACGCTTTAGTACCTACTATTCTGTATAAATGTCTGTGCTATAGCGCATTGTGGCGCAGTCTATCGGATCTTATATAGTTGTTTGACCCAAAATTAGCTAATTTCTCTTCTAAAATGCTCAAGCGAATGTAAGCAAAAGCGACTGTTGTAAATAAGCGATTGTTAAAAAATATATATACAACCTGTTTCAAAAGTACCCCTAATGCCGAATATGGTAGATAGGGACCATCAAACTGAACAACTTTTACTATGGGACCAACTCTGAAATCGTGAAAAAAAAACAGCTGTTTCATACAAAAATTAATTACGAAAATAATATGAAAATGTATGAAGTCCCCATAGTAAAAGTTGTTCAGTTTGATGGTTCCTATACCTATACCATATTCGGCATTAATAGGTGTATATTTTTGTAACACCTTGTATATATATATATTTATATAAATAAAGTTCAGGCCTCGACGGCGCCGCTACAATAAATAGATACTATTTATGGCAATACATAGCGCCACTGATCGTGCTGTCCCTTTGCCTACGTCATTCGTTTATCACGTTGCGCGTGCGTCGTCCGCTTTTAACGACGCTTAACACCTTAAGTTGTCTGCTTGTTCCAGAACAAGCACTGGTTGCTAGTGGCGGCGGGGCTGGTGCTGGTGTGCGCCGCCGCGCGCGCCGACGGCGAGGTGTGGGAGGAAGGTGACCACGAGGTGCTCGTGCGCAACGAGCGTGGCGCTAGGAGCAAAGGCAAGTCTTATTGAGCACAAGAACAGAATAAATAAGTTGCTGTTGTGCGCCGCCGCACGCGCCGACGACGAGGTGTGGGAGGAGATCGACCACAAGGTGCTCGTGGGAAATGAGCGCGGTGCCAGGAGCAAGGCAAGTCTCCTTTTAACCACAGCGGGTAAGCTTGGCCTTCGTCTTGCCCCATTAGCATTACCATGTCTCCTAATATGCGGCATTCCAAAGTATTTTGACAGAGTATCAATCTCTGTATCATGTTGCTTGTCATGCTACGACGGCTGACTGGTGGTGAGTGAGAAGTTTCACAGCAGCAGAGGCGAAGAGTGGTGAAGTATTTCAAGACTATTACGCTCTATTTTCTTCCTTTATTTCTTCAGAGGAAAATCAAACAAGAAAACCAGCGAAATATGTTAAGTTCTTTGTCTTTTGTTGCATGGTCAATTTGCGAGGTGAACTTAAGCACTTCCTCAGTGTAATGTCTGTAGTCTGTCATGTTGTGAGGTGTCGCTTGGATTTCTAATAGGATTTTAGTATTTCTCAATATGTAGTCCGAAGATGATGCGACGATGGTGCCACCGGCCGAGTGCATATCATCGACGGGACGCGGGGTCACTGAGGGAGGACACGCGCACGCGATCTGCGTGCGATGCGTGCTCTGTGTATAAACTGATGCTTATTACGCCATGTTGAAAATGCAGCCTTCATTGTGGCGCGGTGTGTGATCCGCTTAGTAATTTAATCAAACCCATAGTTACTATACATAGGTAGGTATTGGCTGTTTACTCTACTTTAGCAACTTGGTCTTGCTGTAAGCGAAGGAAACTTAAGCTGAGTGTTTACGTAAACATCTATATCGTAAACAAAATGTTTGTGTACGTTGTTCTCAGCTCAGCCCAGTGTTAGGTAGTCCAAAACATTGCCTGTGGCGCCTCACAAGAAGCAAGACTACCAAAAGATAAACAACTCCAAGATGGTTTGCAAAAAACATTCGAGTCTTCGTTTTGTTCCATTCCCGAAAAACAATCTTAAAATTGGTTCGTTTCTTTTTGTTTAAATCTAAAGTTGGTTTCGGGTATTTCGAGATGTTCCCATGTCAGCGCGTGGCGGTGGCAAAACAAACAACCAAACATTCATTGCTCTGGAAGTGGGAACGAGTGGCCCTGTCAACCGTCCCGCCTGCACTCTGCACCAGACCAAAATAAGTCAGTCAGTCCACACATGTGGACCCGGCTCCATAAAAATAAACTGCACAGCACTCCAAATCGCTGGGTCGTGCCTGATTCACTATGCACTGGAAAATGTCAGCTCTGTTTTATGTGGAGATTCCTTGTTTTGTAAATTTCGATGTTTTTATGTAAAAGTTCATTCTAAATGTTTAATAATTATAGGAAAAATCGTGAAAGTAGACAAAGGTATTTACCTAATTAGAACGTTTTTAATAGATATAATATTTGTCTGTAGTACACACGACAGCACGTCAGGTTATACAGTTAAACTGCAAAAATATCTTTTATTACGTAGGGCATAAAGGTGGTCTCAAGGTCAACAATCAACATGTATAGTCTGAGGTGCCGTCTTGTGTACAAGAGATTACTCGGTCACGTAGTGCGTTAATCTATTTACGAACATCGATGGCGACACGGCAACGCTTCCAGACAATGAAGGAAAACTACCTAGCAAGATTTCTAGTAGGTACTTTACTTTAGTCAGTAGGTACTAATTATTCTGTGCCTTAGTGACCCTACCGGCAATCGAACGCTGGACCTCACAGATCGCTACTCTTCGTTGTAAAAGGACACAAATCACACTTGAACCAAACAAAACATAGTAGAGAATCAAATTATTAAATAAAAGCCTAATCAATGCAATTACTCATTTCTCATTTAGTTACTTGCGAGTTTAATCACCTGTGACCTGTTACTCTGTGCCTGTGATTCCCCTGTCGCCATATTGTTTCTGTTTTGGTGGCACCTCAGAAGGGTACCACTATAAATCAAGAGCGAGTCGGACTAGCGCACCGATCATTCCATATCATCATTCTAAAAACATAAACCTTTCCTTGCAGTCGGGTAAAAAGTTTACTATTTAGAGACATCGTTTTATTGTTCCTGTAATCTTTACATAAACTTCTATCACATAAAATAATTTCAGATTTTTCTCTATGCAAACTTCGGAGAAAAGGGGAGGAAGGAACTACCTATATTTTATTTTTAATTTTTCATCAAAAGTCGAAAACTATGCGGCCATTAAAAAATTTTTTTGAGAATGTGCAAGTTGCGCTCTTTCATATGATGATAGCCTCACTTTTACACACAGAGTTTTTAAGACCCCCTTTCAATCCCTGTTGCAAAAAATATAATATGTATAAATATTTTTATTCATCTCTTATTTCAAAATAAGTTGAAATTTCAAGTTGATAGCATTAGTAGTTCTCCAGATATGCAGCTGTGACAGACAGACAGACTGAGTCGTACCATAAGGGTTCCTTTTTACCATTTTGGTACGGAACCATAAAAAGTACTAGGTGATGTTATCATTCTGAGTTTTGGTACAAAAAATGATTGAGAATGTGCAAGCAGCGCTTTTTCATATGATACCCATATGCCCTAGTAGCCTCACTTCGAATTTTAAGACCCCCTTTCAGTCCCTGTTGCAAAAAAAAAAAATATTTTTATTTCTCTCTTATTAGCAAAATAGTTGGGCAAACGTCACCTAAAACTATTCCAAATTTCATGATGATAGCATTAGAAGTTCTCGAGATATCCAGCTGTGACAGACAGGCAGACTGAGTCGTACCAGAAGGGTTCCTTTTTACCATTTTAGTACGGAACCCTAAAAAAGGCCGTTCTACATGGTTGTCTAACTTTTAACGAATTGCCAAATAAGATGAAAGCCCTCCTAGTTTTGATAATGCTGTAAGTAACAAATAAGCTTTTTGAAGATGATTCATTGTAATTTAGGTACCTACTATTGTTTATTTATATTTAAAGTTTATCTAATATATTATTCGTTTGTTTAATTGTTTAAAAATTAACCTGCTCAGTATTAAAGGAATAATACATATAGAATTATTTTCAAGTTTGTAAGGAATCTGCAGTACCCTTATGAGGTTCTGAACTATTTATTGTTAACGCCATGTTTGCAACAAGAACGCAAATAAAGAATATGAATATTAATGCCCAGAATTTCCCCATACTAGTCCCTACTCACCCCTAACCATCGCAACTATGTTTAACTTCCCCGGGTTATATTATATTTTTATATATCTTTGAAACTGGATTTATTTATATTATATTTTTATATACCAACTCTGAAATCGCGAAAAAAAAATCAGCTGTTTCATACAAAAATTAAAATTGAAAATATCAAAAAGTATGAAACAGCCGATTTTTTTCTCGCGATTTCAGAGTTGGTCCCATAGTAAAAGTTATTCAGTTTGATGGTCCCTATATACCATATTCGGCATTAGGGGTATTTTTGTAACACCTTGTATAGAGTGGTTAAGTGCATTTTCTTCATGCATAATTTAGTAGAATTATGTATAATAATTCGGATGTTTCCGGGAATACGACAATAAGCGAAGATCTGCATGTGCATCATTAATTTGGGAGTACTGTACTACAAGTTTTTGATGTACTTAAATAATTTATAAATTAAAGTCAATCTAATGACTGCTTTTGTCGTGCAGCGGCCTGTCGTTACATCCGCAGTGCGTGGTCGGAGTGCGACTCGAAGACCAACATAAAGTCACGGGTGCTGACGCTCAAGAACGGGGACCCCGCCTCCTGCGAGCGCACCAAGACCATCCAGAAGAAGTGCAAGAAACGTGAGTACCTGTAATGTCATTCACATTTGATGACCTCCCAAAATAGATCAGTAGGTGTATCACATCTGGGCTCTACGTGCAGCGCGACAGCAAGCCGGAAGTGGTACCTGCGCATGGACGTCTCTGTTTTTTCATACAAAATAGGTCTCAAGATAGAGCATCATTTTGCAACGGGAATGTGCTGGACTGCTAACGCTTGAACGACTTCTTTTGCATGAAACAAAAAGTGGCCAAGTGCGTGTCGGGCCACGCGCAGTATGGGGTTCCGCAGTTACCTACCATATGGCTTTAAACTTATATTTACTTCCTGTTTTACATAATAACGACTATAAAGAATACTTAATACCTTCCTAAAGTTGTTCTACGAAAACTTTTCCAATATAAATGAATTTTGTAAGTGGATCGACTATTATTAAAATTGAAAAGCCTACCTAACAGTGATAGTTTTCCTTTTAACTTCTCTGTAATATGTACTACTGTCTTGAATTTTTTCACATCGAAATATTATAATATCCTGATTCCGGTCTTGTGTAGCGTGCCGCTACGAGAAGTCTTCGTGGAGCGAATGCAACTCCAACGGTGAGATGTCCAGGACTGACATGCTGAAGTCCAACAGCGACCCCAGCTGCGACCAGAGCCGGCGCGTCACCAAGAAGTGCAACAAGAACAAGCAAGTCAAGTCCACCAAAGACAAGGGTGAGGTCACAACACAACTCTGTTTTAAAAGAGCGAAGGGGCGCCATCATCACTTTTCTAACTAACATGACTTATTCAAGTTCATACAAGGAGATTGTCCCAAATATTTAAAGAGAGCAGAGAGCGCCACTCTCGCTTATAAGGAAAAAAAACAATTTGAAACATTAGTTGCATTGCTGGCTGCTATTTCCGTTACATTATTTAGGGGCTTTTACAGAGTTAAGTTCTGAGTAGCTTACTTGACAGATGATTTGACAGTTGTGTATGAAAATATGTTAAATCATCTGTCAAGTCACTTACTTTTTGATTGCGAAGCAAATTATTAGTAACTTAAGAATTGCAATCTAGGTATATACGATACGTAGGGTGTAATGTTTTACAATGCTATTTTATTCTTATTTTGTGGATCTCTAACTATTGTTCAAAATTAGTACTTACATCGTAAAGTAGATCATCTTGAATACCTATGTAACTTTAACTTGTTTTTATTAACCATTCCTCCGTTTCTCATTTCAGGTCGCCGAAATCGTCAGTAATTTAAACAAGTTCAATTTAAACTAACGTTTTGATTCTAATAAATTTGATCGTTGGTTCTAATTTATGTAATAGTGCCAAAATAGTGTCGTTACGTCAAATATAATATTATTTTAAATTATATTATAATTATAATTCTTATGCCATAAATATAGCATCAATATAACAGTACAATTCTCTTATATTGTATTTAATATCAAAGTTCAGTAGGTACTAATATTAATTTTATTATGTCCGGTAAGTCAAATCTTTGATATTAAAATAAATAAGTACTTAAGTAACAATTGTGTCTTATTTTTAATCCCTTACCCTTCTTCCAAATATTGTACTTACTGACCATCAGCCATTTTTAATGTCCCCACTGCTGGGGCACAGGCCTTCCTTATGGGTGGATAAGGAGGATGGGCCATGACCCACCACGCGGGCCCGGTTCGGATTGGTGCTAACGACTGCAAGTGCAGCCGGGGCCAACGGCTTGACGTGCCTTCCAAAGCACGGAGGAGCTCGAGATAATCAACTTTTTGGTCACCCATCCCATGACCGACCCTTGCGAAAGTTGCTTAACCTCCGCAATCGATGGGCTAGGCGCTATACCACTGCGCCACCGAGCTCCTCATTATATTTACTACTATATATTATACTTACTACTTAGTTACTTACATTAGTTCTAACACTCTTACCGGTTGACTGTTAGAGAATGCCTTATGGCATTAAGTCCGCCATTTGCTGTAATTTTTAAGCAATAAAGTTTAAATAAACAAAATAATAACAACTTAACTTTTTCAACACGTGAGATTTCAAAATTTATGGTACTTGCTACTATTAATCTCTACATATTATAAAACAAAGTCCTCCACCACGTCTGTCTGTTTGCGATAAACTCAAAACTACTGCACGAATTTTAATGCGGTTATCACCAATAGATAGAGTGATTCATGAGGTTTAGATTTATATAATTTGTCAAGGTTTAGTGTAACTTGGTTGAAATATAACGAAAATTCTTGGAAGTGTCGGAAAAAGTCAAGCCGACTGATAGCTTTCTTCGAAAACGCTGCCTAATCCATTTCAGATAATAGCAAAACAATCTATGGTAGGATTATTCCTCTTTTATAGATCTACAATAAGTCGCGATACAATGTCTATCTTTTAATCCTCTTACTAATAAGAGTTTTACCTATATAGCTGATGAGTAGTTACACAGTTTTTTGTCCCTTTCTTTTTAATGTTAAACTTAAATTGTTGGACCGAGAGTAACCAGTATGATTCCTTATCAACTTAAATACGTAAGTTACCTTAAGCATTTCATGTACATTATTATAATCTTAATCTTTGACACCATACAATTTAAATGGATCTTAGGATCTCTTAGGAGTTATAGCAAAAAATTAACGCGTGCGAAAAAAAAATTCAAGCGCTTTTCTCACACCGATGACAAGGGTCTCGAACGGGACGGAATCAGGATTTGGAGCGAATGGAGGTGACGACTGGGACCACCCATTTGTTTTCTTTTTGGATGTTGTTGGATGTCGCAATTGGCAAAAAAAGAAAGGAACCGAAGCGAAGTGAAGGTCGCTAGTACGAAATAAAGTGGTACTTAATACTATTGTTAAATTAGAAATAAAACACTTTTTACGGATTACAGCGCGTATATTATTAATTCAGGTGTTGTTTTAGAATAATTTAGTTTGTATTTATTGGTTTTTAGAATTCCCCACGTTTCGACATCTTTCCAGGGGTCGTGGTCACGGGAGGACTAAAGCAAAAAGGCTGCTCATATTTTTATTAAATTACCCGCTCGAAACTTTATAATTCACTTATACACTTAGTAATTTTATAAAAATTAAAAAGACTACGACCCCTGGAAAGGTGTCGAAACGTCGGGAATTCTAAAAAATATACGCGCTGTAATCCGTAAAAAGTGTTTTATTTCTAATGAACTGTACGCGCGAAAGTCGTAGAAGTCTATTGTTGAATCTCAGTGTCACTTTCTTTTTAATAAAATCTTTAATTATGTAATTAATGGGACTTTCATGTCGCTCTAGTTACTTAGGACTTAACTATTGGGACTAAAGGAATTTAAGGAATATCTCTTTCCTATTACTTTTTTTTGGATTTTATCCGTCTGTTTATTTCTTTCATAAAGATACATCCAAGTCCAAAGATGCAAAAGGATTTTGAATCTTTAAAAAAAACTCCGCTTTATTTTTAACAATATCAAATTTATTAATAACTTTATTGCTTGATAAATACTGATGTCATTTTCGAACCTCATTCGATTTCTCGATTAGTGTGCACCTATATTGAAAACGTCTCCCTTAAACTATCGAATGAGATTCAAACCTGGCCATCAGTACTCATTGATTAATAAATTAAATAAATAAATAAATTAAATCTTATCTAGAATAAATAGGTACGTAATACCAAATGACTGCAGGTATATATAAAAAAAATCGGGCTTACAAAATTACAAAATAATTGATGTTGGACGCTTGTGACCAATTATCCAATATTGGTGACTGGCGTCCGCAAACTATGTATATCACAGGTTATATTCGTGCGCGGCCGCAGCTTGCTACTTGAATAGCTGCTTCGCGTAGTGCCATATTCTGAAGAAATACTCGTCACGGCGTAGCAGCGAGCCCCGGGCGTAGGAGCGGATGTCGGCGTCCATGTTGTGCTCGCGGAGCCACGAGGTGGTGGTCTGCGTGCTGAACGACGTCGGCTCCGTCAATTCCGTGTGCTCGCCCAGCTCCTCATCGGCGTGCGAGTCTGGAAACAAGCCAGTTGTAAAGTAACTAAAATGACCTCACATTTTAGTTAGTACTTGGCTCTATGACTGTACTTGTACTTTATCATTAAGTCTGTGGTAGATATCTCTGCGGGAAGAAACTACTTATTTGATGAAACGCACTCTACGCACTCTACAGACCTACGCATTTGACCACAGATTTTGTTTTTTGGTTGACCAATTAAAACATGATGTCGAGTTTTTGGCGCCATTTTGTCGAGTTCGGTTTGGTGTCTATTTTAATTATTTTCAAATTGATTCATAGTGGATATTGTGTCTTAAAATTGGTGCAGTTATATGGTACAAGTGTCTACGCAACTGAACAATATGTGGGATAATTGAAATAGGCGCGATCTTGGTTGTGTAAAAGCTGAGACTTTTATTGAAGTGGTGGCTTCCTCAGCAGAACTAACCGAGTAAACTGTCTTGATATACTTGGTGCCAAATGCTCCAAGCAGCATTGGAATGCGATGCACCCGCATTCTAATGAAATATTAAACAATATCTACCACTGAACTATTTAACACTTGACACTGGCAAAAATTACTTCCAAGAGGAAAGTAGATTGCCATAACAAAGAAAGAAGAAGAAGAAGAAAACATGATGTCAACATGACATGACATTGCATTAGCATGGTACGTAGCACGCGCCAAAAAGGACAAAATTTGATAATGGTTTTTATAGTTTGTTTGTTTACTAATTGTAAAATAGGAGCAAAATAAACACTATTAAGTATTATTTTTTTTGTGATTTCTTGTGATTATCATTTACATAAAGCGCGAGTGGCACCATACTATATACACCGGTGACGTTGGTCATGTGTTATTTGAGATCGAGATAGCAGTTCAACAACTCGACTCGGTGAGTCCGGCTATATTTAGGTTATCTTTACTGTTTACAATTTTACATAGATATATCGGAATTCAATGTTTGTAGGTATTGAGTGTTTGTAGGTAGTAAATTATTCTCAGGATTACAATGGTTATTTTCATAACATTTTTTTCACAAAACTCTCACAAATTCGCGATGTATGCGTTTTTCTCCACAATTACAGTGTCTCCTACTCTTCCTGACCTCTGCCACCGTTTAGAGTTTTCTAGAGTTTAGAAAGGTCTTACCTTCTCCAGGCACAACTTTGAAGGGCTCGTCGGACTCAAGTGGCTCGCTGAGGCCGATCTCGTTGCGCGCGTAGATTCTGACCATGTAGGTGTGGTCTTCGCTGAGGTCTCGGACGGCAAACTTGAGCGTGTGCGCGTCCACGGTTCCGACCTCCATCCACATGGTCTTGGTGACGTCACGAATGGCCACGTTGTAGCCCAGAAGCGGGGCGCCGCCGTCCCACTCGGGCGTGCCCCATGACGTCATCACGATGTTGTTGCCCACTGTCCTTATCTCCAGCGGCGCCGTGGGCGGTGACGGGACAGCTGGCAAGAACAAATAAGGTTGTTTCTTATTTCGGATTTAATTACTTTAGGAAGGAACCTATGGAGGACTAAACCTGTGGTCTGGTCAGACAGATCAGTACCATCATGCTGAGTGTATTTTGTATACCGTTTGTTTACTTCGACACCAAACCCCCTAATTATACTTACTGGCATGCTTCTCCATGCGCACCGTCTGCGAGAGTGCTGGCAAGCTGACTCCCACCGCGTTCTCTGCAGACACTCGGAACACCAACTCCTCCTTCTCTCTGATGTTCTCCACGCGGTAGTCTCTCGCCGCGCCGCCCACCGTCACCACCTTTGTCCAACTCTTGCCCTTCACAGTCTTGTACTCGATTATGTAATCTGAAATCATAACGTAACTATGTAATATATTGCTTTTTCTTACGAGGCCGTAAGTATACGAAATGATACCGATTTCGCTAAACGTCATTTTACATACATGATCACGTCTGTACAGTAAAAAAAACTTGTTCTATATGTTTAATGCATAACATTAAAGTTCATTTCAATTATGATCTAATGTATGAGCTACCTTTTTCTTATAATATGACTTACTGTATACACTTCTAAGACTTTCGCGCGTACAGTTCATTAGAAATTAAACACTTTTTACGGATTACAGCGCGTATATTATTAATTCAGGTGTTGTTTTGAAATTATTTAGTTTGTATTTATTGGTTTTTAGAATTCCCGACGTTTCGACACCTTTGGGGCCGTGGTCACGGGAGGACTAAAGCAAAAAGGCTGCTCATATTTTTATGAAATTACCCGCTCAAAATTTTATAAGAATGTATTCAAGTTTATTAAATTATTTTATAGCTGCGTTCTGATTTTATTTCATATGACTTACTGGTTACTGGGCTTCCTCCGTCGCTCTCTGGGGCCGCCCATTGGAGCGCCACAGTGCGGGACGTGGACTCTCGCACCACGAAGTTAAGCGGCTGCGACGGCGCCGCTGAAATAAACATAGTGGTTATGGCACAGATTAGATATCGGCACTGTTATGTTAAAGAGCTGTTAACTTATGACCACACTATGTCACTACTTATCACGCAAATGGTTGCTAGACGTAGGTACGGTAACGATTTTGATGTCGATAATTTTAATGATGATAGCATAGCGTACCTATGCAAATCGACATCCTGAAAGATTCGAAACCAACTCGAGTTCATTGTTCTATTTTGATCCAATCCAAAAGTTAACTTTTAGAAAAAATCTCATTATAAAATGATACTATAGGTATATCTTTTTAAGTAGGTAAGTACTTTATGAACATTATGAATAACAACTTACTCAAAGTTTTTCCGATGGTGATCTTTTCATCGGAAATGTACGGCTGGCTGGTGCCTATTTCGTTCCTTGCACATATCCTAAACTGGTAAGTGACGTCCATGGTAAGTTTATCTATCCTAGCGCTAGTCTCCGTGACGGTGGCGACATGCTTCCACTTCTTGCCCTCCTGTTTGATCTCCACGCTGTAGTCTAGGATGGGTGACCCTCCGTTCCTCTCGGATGGGTACCAAGTAACGGTGACAGAGTTGCCGTCGATGCCGTACAGGCCCAACGGCCCGACAGGTGGCGATGGAACGTCTGCGAGACAAAATATGTTTTATCAATGGATGTGTTGTGTATTGTATTGTACCTAGCATAAATAGTGAATCACATAAAGTTAGTTCAGTCGTGTGTGCGACTCGGATCGGTGCAGACGCGTAGTAACAATTAGAAGAACGCGTAACGCGGCTTATGGCTAGTTTACATTATCTTAGTTTTCATTAGAGAGTAGAGGTGCATTGCCTGGCATATTTGTCGACCTTAAAAAGAACGTCAAACACACCAGGCACTGTATGTCTACTCTCTACTAACATCTAAGATAATGTGAACCAGCCTTAAATGCCGCTATGCGTAATTGCGTATTGATCCATGAGTGACAAACTTGTGGCAAATGAACTTCTGGCGTTCCTACAACAAAAGCTCGACGTCATGAATAAGGGTGAGTGCACTGCTAATTTGCAAGTCCAACTTTAGCGAGGAAAACTTTTGTATGAGTTTCTCGGCAAGAATGACCAGAGTGTCCCGGAGGCATGACGGGACTCAGAAGAGCCTGCAGGAGATCATCACCCAGGTCAAGGAAACCGACCCCGGCGACTCGACGATTCGACACAGAAAATAGAGTCATTTTTTTTACTGTTACTGTTAAGTTAATAACTAACAAATATTATTTTATATTTTAATATATCTTTAGTTTTTAAGGTAGGTTAGGTGCTTACATCTATATGGGCTATTGTTGCCTGATAGAAATAATAAAAAAAGGATCACATCTATGTACCTTTTGCACTCACGTATCTTCGTATAAGATTATGTATTCAAATAGACATAGGATTTAAACTAGAAGTCAAGTGATCATGATTATCTTAAGGGTTTGTTATTTAATTTAATGTAGTCTCACCAAGCGCTGTCTTCAATACGATCGGTTGACTTTCCAGTGCCTCCGAGTACCCTATCGGGTTCTGCGCCATTATCCTGAACATGTACTCGCAGTTCTCGTTCAGTCTCTGGATGCAATAGGTCTCCACACTCTTGTCGACGTCTGCCACTTTCACCCACTGGTCAATCTCTGGCTCATGCTTCTCGATCGCGTACTTGGTCAACTCCAAGCCACCGTCATCGAGGGGAGGTTTCCACTCTATGGTGACCGATTCCCTACTAATTTCCCTCATAATAACGGGCCCTTCGGGCCTGCTTGGTTTGTCTGAAAAGCAGAAGCTCTTTTATTGATTGAATTATATTATTAAAGTTTTGCCATGCCGGTGTACTATTATACATTTTATTGTTTTTTATTTTCCCGTTCGTCTGAGGTTTGAGAGGATCGATTTGAGCTGATGATTCCACTTTACGTATCAGATTTTAGAGTATACCTAACCATCGATTCGTACATGCATTTATCATTCATTTTTAAATATAAAAGGTAATTTGTAAATAAGGGCACTTTATTGGGACATATTTATTGGTTTGGTTATTATTTTATTTAGTTTTTAGAAGTAGGTGGAAGTTTTTATTTCCCAGAAATATGGTTATGTTAATCTGTTTAGCACTAAAATCGAGATGCCCTTGTAAATTAGACTGGTAATAATGATACCATAATTAGATTAGGCTAAAAAAGGTACAGTCAAAGGGCCATTGGTGGAGTGTTACCCAAATATTCCTCGCCTGGAGATTTGGATTTGCTACGGCGCTCTGTGTCATCTAGAATCGTCAGGTTACTTTAGATACTGCTCAAAATTAACATGAACTGCTGCACCAGAATAACGAGTGGAACTGTCCAGTTATTGTAAAACAAAAATGGCCTATTGCATAGATTTGCTATGAAGCTCTTGGACACACATTAGAAAATTTTTTAAAGAAAAGTTAAAATAGAATATTATCCAAAATATCTATTCTCAAATATTATTTATTTGTAAACTAATAAAAAATTCATAATTATGCTGCATATAATTTTAGAATATAAACTGAAGTTCCAAACTACCGTGACAAGAGCAACTGCTCGGTACGGAAAGAAATGCTTTTTGCCGGAATCGAACCCGCAAGCTGAGACCGTTGCCTATTCAATCCTTTATTTATGTTATCTATATCTTAAAAGATAAAGATAGCAATAAATTATTTAAACCTCTTATATTTAACTGCCAGAACGTGAAATTCATATTATAACTTAGCTTTTAGATTACAAATCGTATCTCTCTTTGCCGTAAAGTGTTACAGAATAATTTATTAAATAAATGTACTTACCGTATACTCTCAGCGTGAGTTCTACAGTATTAATGCCACCTTTGTTAGTAGCTTCGATTGTGTATTTGTTGGTGTGCGACCTGTCCAGCTCCTTTATCCTTATGGTATTGTACTCTTCCTCAATCGTTATCTCTATTTCATTGGATTCTTCTATTCTTGATCCATTTCTGTACCATGCTATCGATGGCTTGGGAATGCCTTGTATACTAGCGGTCACCGACCATTCTTCTCCCACACGCAATTTCTGGTTGATTTCCTTCTCGGGAATATTTATAATCGGTTTTAATTGTACCTCCAAAGTACAAGAGGTTTCTGCCTCCCCAATTTCGTTGGATGCGATGCATTTATATTCGCCTTCGGTCGTCTCCGATGCATTGACAACGAGAGTAGCAACGCGGTTCACGTAAGATGCTTTAGCGGTTTTCAATGACTTTCCGTTTCTGAACCATGCCACTTTAGGTTGTGGAACACCACCGAATATACATGACAATTCTACGTCTTCACTTGGAGCACTGACTAGATCCTTCAATGGCTTTTCAACAGTAGGGGCCTGGGATTTTGAAATCTTTTCAATTCTGACAAATTCTGAAATATCTGAAGATTCACTGACACCTACTTCATTAATTGCGAACACGCGGAATCTATATGATGACTTGTTTGTCAATTTTTCAATGGTGTGTTGTGTTTTGGTAACGTTTTCTATAGACACCCATCTAAAAATAAAGTTGAAATTATCGTTACAAAAATTCGTAAGTTTATAATAATTGAATTATTTTATTAGAATATACTCACTCATTCGTATTGATTTGTTGATATTCTACAATGTAATATTGTATCTCAGAACCACCATTGTTTTCAGGTTCTTCCCAGCAGATATTCACTGAAGTGTCACCTGTCTCCAGTACGTTTGGTATTCCTGGTTTCGATGGTATGTCTAAAATAATAACAACATTGTATTATTTGTATCAATTGAATGTAACATACAATTTTAATAGAAACATATTTAAAAAGAAGCACTAGCGAAATTTTGGGCTTACCTAGGACAAGGACAGATATCTCCACTTCCGCATCTCCACAGTTATTCTCTAGCCTAAGCTTATAGACGCCTGCGTCAGTATGCTCTAGTTTCTTGATTGTTAAACTAGCGTTCTTTGAATCTATCGAAGGTTTCGTATGTTTTGATTTCTTGATGATTTTAGAGTTGACTACCCATTCATCATTTGGTTGAGGTATAGCATCATAATCAACTAGTAGAGTGACGTCGTTGCCACGTTTGACTCGGTATTCCTTTTCAAACGATATAATTCTGGGCGGTGACTCTAATACTGTGAAGTGTATAAATATTAATTAATTATGCCTATTTATAGGTATATCACTTAACTTTCATGCAGTACGTAAAACATTTACAAAAAATAAGTAACAAATGCTACAACTTTTTTTATTATGTGAGATTTATCTTACAAAATTTATTCGATTGTTTATAAGATCAATCGTTTATCAATGCAAAAGTTTATAAGCTTCATTCGTTCATGAAATCTGAAGCATATAAATCGAATGTTTATAAGATCGAAGTATTAGTAGCAAATCAACAGGTCGTGACATTTAAAGGATTGTATGTATGTATTGTATATGTAGAAATAAAAAAATATGTGATTAAAATATCTAATAAGTGGAAAAAATATTTTTTTACATTGATTTGACACCATATATTTGTTTCAATGTACTCGATATTCAAGTAGGTAAGTCATATTTAATAGATATTTCAGTCATAGATGCTTTTTTATTAATAAAACGAATAATACCTTTTCTAGCACTTATTGACGACAATATTACGTGAACCAATATGAAATCATACAATATTTTAACTCACCTTCTACTTTAAGTTTCGTAGAACATCTGGCATCTAGTAAAGTACATGTATATTCGGTCTGATCCTCTTCTGTGCATTTTCTTATAATTAGAGTACGCTTATTTACATCTGTGATAAGTGTATACTTTTCAGTATCTTCAATGACAGTTCTTTTCTTGAACCAAGTGACATCTAATGTCTCGTCAGGTATTTCAACAGTCAAATAAGCGTCACTGTTTGCTGGCACAACTATTACTTCCGGAAGCCGAAGCACGAAATCAGTTGAAGGTTCTTCAACAACCAGTTTTGCGGCACATCTGTCGATTCCTACTTCACAAGAATACTCACCAGCATCACTATTCTCACAGTCATATATCTTTAGCTTCTGTTTCTTCCCGTCTATTGTGAGTTGCATGTGATTAGAGAATTGAATTTCTATACCATCCTTAAACCAACGAACAAGCGCGTCTCCCTTAGTAAGTTCAATTTCAAATGTAGCTTTATTGCCTTTGCTTACTTTTTGATCTTGAAGCCTTGAAATTATTTCTGGTGGTAGTTCTACCACAGTTACTTCAGCAGTGCATGAATCATCTCGTAAAATACACGTGTATTCACCTTCATCGTGAACTGAAGTATTTCGTATAAGAAGCTTTCGTACGTTTCCTCGTTTTTCAATATCATATTTATTTTTCTTGGGTTTAATTCTTTCACCATCTTTTTCCCAGAATACGTCCGCTGTCTCTGAATTTATTTCGACTTCCAGAATTGCAATATCTCTTTCTTTTACTTCAAAATCTTGCAACTTCCGAGTAAATTCAGGTACAGTTTCATGAACAATTAACTTACTGTTGGTTTCTTGATCTTTGACAACACATTTTATGCTGCCTACATCAGTCAATTTGGTTTTCTTTATTCTTAGTTTATGAACTCGTCCTTCCTGAATTATTTCCCTATGGTCCATGCCACTAAGCTCTTTGTTATTGTGATACCATTTTGTCGAAACTGTGTGAGAGGTTTGGCATTCAAGCACTACTGTTTTCCCTTCTTCGATTTCGTACGATTTTTTCAAATTCTTAATGAATGTTACCTTGTCAACATCTATAGTTACACGTGCTCCATGAGAAGCTTTCCCTGCGCTGTTTGAAGCGACGCATTTGTAGTCTCCGGAATCAATTTCAGAATCGACATTCGTGATTATCAATTCAATATTTTCACCATCAAAGTTTTGGGTGACTGTCTCTGATGGAGTTATTATTTGATTATTTCTGTACCATGTTATGGTTGGTACAGGAAGGCCAGTAACTCTTGCAACTAATTTAATAACTTCTTTTTCTTTAACAGTGATCTCCTGGAATCTATTGATGAACAAAGGTGGTTCAGCGTTTTCTTCTGTAGGTTCTGAAATTTTTTAAATAATATTAACACTGCTTATTTATACGGCAAATAAACTTTTATGAGTACTTATTTACATAGGAGAAACTAAGAAGTTTATGGACTACTTTCACTGTCCGGATATGTTCTAGCTGTTATCAGATAGTTTAATACAAACTAGCATTTGATCGCGACTTTGCTTGCGTGGATATTTAAAAAAAATCCCTAGGGAACGTTTGACCGGGATAAAATATCTATTCGCCAAATTTCATCCAAATCCGTTTTTGAGTTACAAAATGATGTCATTAATCCTACTTCGTTCTATATTTTTAGATTCTGTTCTTTTTTAATAAAATTATACTAGTAGATAAGAGCTATATTAAACTAGTGAAGTTGGCCAAAAGTGACGCTAACTTTCAGGTACAGCCAGAAATGGATTGGATTACTTACCCTCTATTGTTATTACAGCAGAAGTTTCAGTAGAACCTTCAGAATTTACTGCTTTGAGAGTATATACACCATCATCTTTGCCCTTCTTAGGTTTGAGTATTGTTATTGTATGAGTATCACCGTCAGATTTTGTTGTTTGCTTTTTGATAGGCTCATTATTTTTATACCAAGTTACTTTTGGTTGTGGATTACCTACAACTTGTGCAGTTAATACAACACTTTCACCTTCTCTGATGGTCATATTTTTCAAAGGTTCTATGACCTGTGGTTTTTCTTTCTGCCCAGTTTTTATCTTTAATACAATTGGTAAGCTGGCTTCGCCTTCTCTGTTCACAGCCAAAACAGTGTATGTGCCTTCTTGATATTTCTTTACGTTTGATATCTTTAGCACACTACAGTACATGTGCATGTCTGACTCGGTAACAACAGTAATATTCTCATCCGGAACGATTTCTTCACCTTTGAAGAACCAAGCTATATCAGGCTCTGGTATAGCGACCAGTCGACATTCCAAGAATATTTGTGTGCCTTCATCAACGTATTGAGCCTTAGGCCTTTTCGAGAATGTAGGCGGAATACCCTCAAGTATATCTGCCAGTGATGATTCACGAGAAAGACTTTTTCTCGATAAAATTGTCATTTCAGAACCGTGGTCCGACAGCGGAGCTTCAACTATGAGCTCCGTAGTGCTGGATGCAAAGCCGGCAGCATTTTTGGCTACACAAGTGAATGTACCTGCATCCTCCGGGAATACTTCGCGAATCACTAAAGTGGCTACATTATCATCGTCGTAATACATTTGGAAATCTTGCGATGGTTTGATAATAGCTGTTTGCCTGAACCATGTGATTTGCGGTCGCGGATGACCTTCCACTTGACACTCAAACTGCACAGTAGAACCATCAGGTGTATGCTTTGGTCGTAGTTTCTCAACGAAGATTGGTGCCACTGCTTGCTCCTCTGATGCTGGTTCTGTTGACGTATTTGATTAATTTAAATATAAAATATGAAACATAAACGTGGCACTGACAATGTGAAAAAGAATCTTTAGAAGAAAAAGAAACTTTACTTGACAGTTGTGGGAAAATACTTTCTTCATGCTGGAAAAGGAAAGTGGTGCAACCTAAACGTTACAGGCGAGTGCGGGAAGTTAGCATTCATATAGGCGAGGGTTTTAATTATTCAAAAATTAAATGTAATTTAGAATTTTATGATTGTAAATAAATAAATAAATAAGATGGGAATTTAATAAATAAGAGAAAAACACAACGTAATGTAAAACAAAACAACGGGAATTTATTTTACTCTTTACTATTTGAATAAAAAAATTCAGCATTAGGTTGGATCGAAATTTTTTGTATTAAGTATTACAAAAAATGAGTGCGTCCAGCGATGAAGATAGTTGCCTAATTCCAAAAGAGTTCCAGAATTTAGCTTTTTACCAGGAAAGACACGTGAAAATAACTGTTCTTACCTATAACACTTTTCTCGCTAGTAGAGGTGAAAGGTTTATGTTAAACACGAGACCAAATTTTTGTTCTGCCTCGTGCCTTAAAATCACTCACTGTGCTCAGTAGTCTAGTATCACGAGCGTTGCGAGTGATTCAATAGTAGACTACTTTTATAGTTCGTGATTTAAAGTCGGCACTCGCAGCACAAGTTGACTTTGGTCTCTTGTATAACAAATAATTATTTCAATGTACCAGGAGGTAGTGAAAGGCACGAGATTTGTGGTTTTTTACCCTGTGCAAAATGCCATCTCTGTTAAAACAATATTTACGCCAGTCGCTGGCGCCGTATTGGTATAACAGCGATGATGTGAGTTTCAGGGAATAAGAAACTTCTGTGCCCAGGGTATTATGTAGATACTAGCTTTCATAAATGTTTTCATGCCAGAAAAAAAATAAAAGTGTCTCTGGACTTGAGCTTCAATAAAGTTTTAAGGTATATTAATAAAAAGAAAATATACTTCAAAAATCGATATTAGATCATGATCATACTTACTCTCAAAGACTGGCAACTTGTCAATCTTTTCATTCAGTTTTTTCTGTAGATAGAGAGTATAGTTCGCCTCATCCATCAAGTATTGAGCAGGAACCCAGCCTTTTTCTTCCGTGAGATGCTTACGTACAAACCACCAATCTTGATTTGTTGTTTCTGAAGAGTTAATAGAAAATAATATTATTAAATCCACATTATACTTAATATCGTAAACTGAAGATGATCAATAAAAACTATTAATTATTTTATCTCTTATGTTTATATTACAATCAATAACTCGAATGAGTGACGTTATTGAAACTCTTCTTATTAGTTAACTCAATGTTATTGACAATGAAGATTTGAATATTGGTAATGATTCATCAGGTGGGAAGAGGATGGGACAAGAGTTAATTGGTCGTTACCCAATATATAGAGTCGTTCGCCCTCCACCAAGTTGATGGCTTCATCGGTTTCGGCCACGTAGGAGTACACAGCGAACACAGTGTCACCGCTTCGGACATCCAGAGGCGTATCTTAACAAACAAACAACACGTAAATATTTGGAATTTTTGATCAGGCATTCAAATACAAACCCAAATGCCAAAACTGAAATTATGCTGATAAAGATAAAGAAAATTAATTTGCACAAAATATGGTAGGTGCAATTGAGATCCAAATGGCGTGCAAAGTCTGTTCATTAAATTATGTCTTACACAATTATTTTCAATTAAGTTCAGATGCAAGACAGGAAAATATATTTCATGAATAAATTGTCAATGTAGGTAATATAAATAAATTGAATCATCATAATAATTCAATCATTTCGTCAATTTAATTCTAAACAGGTTAAATAGTTTAATAGTCATGTAAATCTGATAATAGTTTCGAGTTTGGATTAGACACTAATAATTTTGTAGGACCTCTAGAAACTTGTCTTTTGTATTCCTTTGCCTTTTTAAATATCTCTGAATGTTTTTTTACAAAACACCCCGATTCCAGGATAAGCAAGGATGATGACGTCAACAACTTTAACTTTTTGAATAGAGGTCTGCTTGAATCCGACACGCACTTCGCCGGTTTTTATTTTAAGTTAAATTGTAATAATAAAACTGGTGTTTTTTGGCAACCAAAGAATATGCTAATTAAAGCCCATTTAATGCAGAAACAAAATAATTTTCATGTACCTTTACTAACAATAATAGCAAATAGTAGTTTATGATACATGGTTGGTAAGGAGTTTAAAAAAACCTTAACAACCGTGTGTCATACTACGTTTTTCAAAATATTTTCGAGTAAACATTATAGGTACCTTCTGAAATAAAAAAACCGTAAACAAAAACGCACGGTGGTGGCGTGCGGTAAAATCAACTTACCGTACGCTGTACTGTCATCGAAAGCATGGTTAATACCAAGCTAATTTCAAACAAACTCTACTTATGTTCATCTACCTTATTGTCCCTTTAAAGAAATGTAATAATAATAAATAAATGCTTGGACAATTTCACGCAGCTGCATCTAGCCCCAAACTAAGCAAAGCTTGTAATATGGGTGCTAAACAACTGATATACTACTTATATACTTTTTAAATATAGTATACTTATTATACATAGTAACACCCAGACCCGTCACAGAAATTAAAATTCATCATTTAAATTTCTGCTCGGCCGGGAATCGAACCCGGGACGTCTTGCGTGTTAGACCGGCATGTTGACCACGGTACCACTCAGGCAGGAGTGCCTTGATTGCTTTTACTCTTATCCTTGGTTTCCATGACCATCTTGGAAACATGGGTATTATAGACATCTACATTTCTATAAAGGGACAATAATTAAGGTAGATATGAACATATAAGTAGAGTTTTTTTGGAATTGGCTATTTATTAGCTTTCATTTGATACTCATTATTGTTATAACGATTTTTTTTTGTTCCACCTATGTATAATAGAAATTGACGACGCTTATAAACTTTTTCGCTATTTAATATAATTACATTTGTAAATGATTGTACTAAGCTGCATTTTCAGAAAATAAATAAAACACCAGTTTAATAATTACGGTGCCTTAAAATTTAAAACGGACAAGAGCGAGTCCGACTCATGCACCGAGGGTTCCGTACCATCATTCTGAAAAAGTTTACTATTTAGAGACATCGTTTTATTTTTCCTGTAATCTTTACATAAACTTCTAACAAATAAAATAACTTCAGATTTTTCTCTATGCAAACTTCGGAAATAAGGGGGTGAACGGTATTTTTTTACATTTTTCATCAAAAGTCGAAAACTACGCGGTCAAAAAAAATGTTTGAGAATGGGCAAGCAGCGCTCTTTCATAACCCCATATGCCCTAGTAGCCTCACTTCGAATTTTTAAGACTTTCTTTCTGTCCCTGTTACAAAAATATATAAATATGTTTATTTCTCTTTTATTTGAAAAATAGTTGGGCAAACGTCATCTAAAACTATTCCCAAGTTGATAGCATTATCAGTTCTCGAGATATCCAGCTGTGACAGACAGACAGACTGAGTCGCACCATAAGGGTTCCATTTCACCATTTTGGTACGGAACCCTAATAATGGAGAGTTTTTATACATTGAGTGTCCATATAATTTGAAATATTTTCGGAACTCTAATACTCAGCTGATGTTTTGTAATAACTGCTGATTTTTTTCGCGATATCAGAGTTGGTCCCATAGTAAAAGTTGTTCAGTTTGATGGTTTGATACTATATTCGGCATTAGGGGTACTTTTGTAACACGCTGTATAGTATAGGGTTTATAGAATCTTAAAATTAGCAAAAGCGCTCGGGTAACGATCATTTGCGATCGCCAATTTTTACGTAATTGACGCTCATTGACGCGAAAATTGATCGTTTTCATGTGCAATTGAAGAACAATGATATTGACGGAAAAATTTACAATCACAAATTTATTGATCGTTACCGGAAGCCTGACTACTCGTATTTATACAAAATTATTTTGTGATTTATACGAACCGTTCAAGGTTGTCAGACACCCTTTCTTATCTTGGTCAGTAGTGTCAAAAAAACATGAAAATAAAAATAAAAACTTATGCGGATGCGAAAACACGGTTCCACCAGACTAATCGGATTTGTTGTTCGTTTCGCAGAAAAATAATCAATCATGGGATGGCGGTTTTTAACCGTACCTAGGAAGAGATAAAGTGCTTTGAATACTAAAGATAAAAATGTTTACAAGAGACATCCTTTTATTAACCGACTTTAAAAAAGGAGGAGGTTCTATGTTCGGCTATTTATTTGTTTTTTTTTTTTTATGTATGTCCACCGATTACTCGAAAACGGCTGAACCGATTGACATCATTCAAACGCCACTTTATCAGGTTTGAGCCAAGCTGGTCCCATTTTTTGAAAATTTTAAATCGGTTCAGTAGTTTTTGAGTAATCCTGAAAATACTGTAATTTTTTAGGTAACTTTTGCACGAGTTTTAACGGATCTTCAGACATAGCTTCTTTGTTTATAAACCGATTTAGACAATTCTTTTTTTGTTAGAAAGGGGGTACTTTAAGGGTGTTTTTATTAAAATTTCCTGCACATTGGACCTTGGACTTCAAAGATACTCAAGAAAACTCTTCAAAATCAAATAGGATAGTGCATTAGTGATTACTCTATGGTATTGAAAGCCATTTTTACTGTCACTGCTGGGGCTGGGATACAAGCCTTACTTATGGGCTGATGAATAGGATGGACCATAACCCACCGCGCGGGCCCAATGCGGATTGGTGGGTGTTAATGAGTGCAAATGTAGCTGGGACTAACGGCTTAACGTGTCTTCTGAAGCACGGAGGAGCTAGAGATAATACACTTTGTTCACTCTTGCTAAAAATAACAGCGCGAAAAGTGGAAATTGAGTTATTAGGAGTATTATACCATTAAAGTGTGAAATATGAATAAAATATATTTATATCATTGCTTAAATTTACTTATACATATCTAGCACAAAAAAGTTAAAAAAAATAAAGCTTTTAAAAATTAAAAAGAAAAACCTCCTTCAAAAAACCTTAATAAAATTTCTATAAAAAACAGCTTCAAAAAACAGCAGCTCTAAAAAGCAAGAAATAATATTAAAATCTGCATAAGTACCTACGCATATCTGATATAAAATAACGTCTAATGAAGTCGGGTGGGGCTTTAAGAATTAAAAAATCAAATTGAGAAAGAGAAACCACGATAAATGTTTCTATAAATTAAAAAAGGAAAATATCTTTTTTCTTTTCTTGCTTTTTAGAACTGTTGTTTTTTGAAGCTGTTTTTATAGCAATTTATTAAGGTTTTTTGAAAGAGGTTTTTCTTTTTAATTTATAAAAGCTTTTTTATTTTTAACTTTTTTGTGGTAGGTATGTATAAGTAAATTTAAGCAATGATATAAATATATTTTATTAATATTTCACACTTTTTAATGGTATAATCCTGTTTTTAAAGTCGGTAAAGAAACAAGAGACATCCTTTTATTTTTTTACCGACTTCAAAAAAAGGAGAACGTTATCAAGTCGACGGTTTTTTAGATGTATGTTTTAACATAACTTCACCAGTTGTTAACCGATTTCAATTATTTTATATTATTTGAAAGAAAATAGTTCATGTGTGGTCCCATAAAAAATACAAGGATCTGGCTAGTAGTTTTTTCATAATCCTGCAAAATATCAATTATTTAGCTTACAATCGCACAAGTTTTTACAGATTTTCAGGTATAACTTCTTTGTTTATGTTCCGATCGATGATTCTTTTTAAAGAAGCAAATGTGCATTCAGAGAATTCTGTTAATAAGATTCAATTGACTAATTAGCATTAATTTAGAGTATTGTGTACCTATGTAGCTTTTATTTGTGGAACAAAAAAATTAAAGCAGTTTAAAGATGCTACTAATTTTGGTCTGTTTTAAATGGTCTTTTTTAATTTAAAAAATAGGGAATGTCTGTCGTCTTTGAGCAAAACTTCTTCTATCTTTTTTAATTAGAGTAGATGCTTTCTGATAGTAGGTAATCAATTAATTTATTCTTACTTTATTTCATTCTATAAGTTCGCTTAAAGAATGCCTGTTTTCAAAGTAACACATATTTCTATATTCATGATAGTACCTGGAAACTCTTGTTCTCTCGAAATGCTGACGGTGACATCCGCTTCTGTGAAGTACACACACATAAATTATTAATTATCTTTTTGCTTTTGTGATAGATAAGCTATCTGTGATTCACTCATGCTTTGAAATACAATAATCTATTGGCAATCCATCCGTTCTTTTGTAAGTTTAGATTTATTATGATTGGTTTATTTGTGATTATTATTTAATTTGTTCTAGTTTCAAATGTTGTAGATTAGTATTTATTTGCTAACTTGCCTATTATATAGTCTCAGTAAAATTACGACTACGTAAAAGTAAAATATTAATAAAAATGTAGATATGACCTACCTTGTATTTGCGATGGTTTCCTGGGTTTGCGTTTAGCTAAAATGGTGAGTTGCTCTTCGTCGTATGTGTCTGCGTTGATTCTTTTTGGTTTAAGTTCAACACTCAACTCTTCTATTTCACTTACTTCATATTTTGGTTTTTTAATTTTACGTTTTATCACCATTTCAATATTTTCATCCGATTCCGCTTCGCTGATTATTATTTCTTCAGCTTGGCTCTCATCTTCAACTTCCTGAGTTATTTGTATGGATGCTTCATCTGCCGCTTCCGATAAAGTAACCTTCTTCTTAGGTTTCAGTTTAATTTTACTTGAAAGAGATAATTCTTCTTGTGTAAACTGGTCCGTTTGAGGCTTTACATCATAACTTACTTCTTCTTGATCGTCAATTACGTATTTTGGTTTACGTTCTAGTGTCAAATTGACATCTTGAGTTATTTCTGTCACTTCTTCTGGTTTCTTTGGTTTTGATACTGTTATACTCGAAGTAATTTCTTCAGAATTTTCTTTGTTTAGTTGCGGTCTTTTTAATGGAACCATTAGGTTAGTCAAGTTATCTTCCTCATTATCACTTTCAACAATTTCTACAATATTTGGTTCACTATCTTCTTCTTCTGTGTAAAATTTAATGGACGTTTCATTGGCTTCTTCATTAAAGGTTGGCTGTCTATGAGGTTTTAGTTTGACTTTACTAGACATTGATATTTCTTCTTCTGCATACGAATCCAGTTGTATGTTGAATTCCTGCTCTACATCCTCTTTTGTCTTAGTAGTTTTAGGTCTAAAAGTAACATTTTCAGGTTCTGTGATTTCAGGAAGTGTAACAGAAGATTTGCGAAGTGGTTTAAGTTTTTTCTTTATTGTGACTTCATCAACAATTTCTTCAGTCTTCTTCACACTGGGTCGGCGTGGTTTTATAATAAATTCTTCAGGTTCTTCCTCTTTATCACTTTCTAGTACTTCATCTGACTGCATTTCTTTGATTTGCGTAGCTTCTGCGATATCTTCATGACCGAACATAGGTTTTTCTAGTTCGGTTTTTTCAATATCGGGTAATTGTGGTTGTTTATAAACTTTCTTTTTAATTTTTGCTGCTTCTTTCATGTTTCTGGATAATATTCCGTTTTGTCGTATGCTACCCAAAAAGTTAATGACAAGTTGAATAGGCTGCGGTGGCCAATCTTTGATATATTTTATTCTACTTTTTAGTTGGAATTTCGGCAGTGTAGATGAAGTTGGTTCCTGTTTTGGTTTCGTCACAGTTTTCTTCAATTTAAGTTTTGTAAATTGAGGTCCTTCAATATTTTCTGCGTGTTGAGGTTTACTAATTTCAAGTGTTTTTCTTTCTATTTTTATCGGAGTCAATTTCAGTTTAGATTTCTTTTGGAGAACTTTAGGAGTTTCTTCGGACGGTGTTTCTTCTGTAACCAACATCACATCTGGTTCAATGACGCCTATTTTCTCAATTGTTTTCTTTATCTTTTTAGGTTTTTTCTCTGGTTTGTCTTCGATTATTTCATCTTCTTTACGCAATATGACTTCTTCTGGTGTCTCGATCTTTTCCGAGGTGATTTCTTCAGTTAAAGTATCTTTCTCGACTTGAGCATTTTCTGGAATTACGACTTCTTTCTTTTTTGTCTTTTTTATTTTTTTATCTACGCTTTTGACGACTTCTTTGGTTTTTCCAGGTTTTTCTTCTTGTTCAATCAATGTTGGAACTGGTTTATCATCTTGTATATGCGCATCTTCCTTCATAGTTGTTAATGGTTCATCAACTACTTTCGGACAAACCTCTGAAATACTGGTCGTCTCTGTTTCTTTTACATTTGTATCTTCCATTATTTCAGCTTCTTCAATGTGCGGCTTTGTAGATTTCTTTATCACCTTTTTCTTCATAGGTTTTTCTGATTTCTCACTATCTTGGGTTCCATTTTTATCCTGAATAGTTTCTTCTGACATTATTTTAGGTTCTTCTTTAACTTCTTCAGGTACAAGTACAAGTTCAGGGCCACCTTTGCTCTCTTTAATTACTTCTGCATCTTGGGACGGCACGCTTTTACTTTCGTGAATAACTAATGGTTCTTTCTCATTGTCTGATTTAGGAGTTATATCTTTAGACATTATATTATCGCCTATTGGCATTAAAATTTCCTCCGCTTCTTCCGTATCAAGTGACTTTTCATTTCCAGAAGTGAAATCAATTTTTTCGATTTTTTCTAGATCTACATCATAATCTGGAATATCTTTTATTTTAGGTTGCTTTTTCTTGAGCTTAGCTGCTTCTTTTACATTTCTAGACAAATCTCCATTTTGGCGTACACTACCTAAATATGTGATGACTGGTTTTATTTCTAATGGAGGCCAGTCGGTAATATGTCTTATGCGACTCTTAAGTTGGAATTTAGGTAAAGTTACAGATGTTAATTCCTGCTTTGGTTTTTGCGAAGGTTTCTTTAATTTCAATTTCGAAAATTGTGGCCCTTCTATACTTTCAGCATGTTGAGCTTCGCTTATTTTTACAGTCTTCTTTTCGATTTTCTGTGGCACAAGTTTGGGCTTTTGTTTTTCTGGTGATTTGGCTTCTTTCGATTCTATGGTTTTCTTCTCGTTTTCCGACTCAGGAATATCTTCTGGTAAAGGTTGCTCTTCGGTATACTCGTTAAAATTAACTACTTTTTTCTTCTTTTTCGGTTTTTTCTTTTCGTCCTCATCACTAGATCTCAATAATGAAATATCTGTAAAGTAATATTATTTTTGTTTATTTTGTGAATATCAAGAAATATGAACCTTAACGTACGATGTAAATAATAATAAAGCACATTAAGTAAGAAAAAAATGATCATTCAAAGCATACCTTTATAAAGGTTTAAAGACAAGACACATCTACATATAATAAAATAGACTGGTCTCTCAAAATATAAGAATATACCACAGGTTACAAAAATACCCCTAACGCCGAATATGGTATATAGGGACCGTCAAACTAGACAACTTTTACAATGGGACCAACTCTCAAATCACGAAAAATGTTTCATACATGTTGATATTTTAAATTCTAATTTTTGTATGAAACAGCTGATTTTTTTTCGTGATTTCAAAGTTGGTTCCATAGTAAAAGTTGTTCAATTTAATGGTCCCTATCTACCATATTCGAATATTTTTGTAACACGTTGTATAGCTCAGCAGCGTGACGACCAAACTAATTAAAAACAACAAAGCATTACTTGCTAATGCTTCAAGTAAAGTTAAGTCAACTTCCACAATTCATCTTAACAGAATGCAATATCATCCGAGATATTCAGGATTTTACTTTTCCATTCCTATGGTTCAGTGCCCCCCTTTTCAAAATTTACCATATTGTGATGTGGTTAAAATATGTCAAACTCCAGAACGAAAAAAAGTCCACAAGTGACATCTTGTGTGGACAATTATTGTGTACCTACCCACTACAATGAAAATATCCGGTCTATAAAAACATTCTTACCAATTCAACATTCGCAATTTTGCTTGATACCTTTACCTTTAGGCGATTGTTTTTTATAGTCGTTTCCATCTTCCGTAAGCTCAAATTCTACCACACTGTCCGTTGTGTTTGCCGAGTCTTCTTGGGTTGTGGTGATTTCTGTAACTTCTTGCTTTGGTCCCTTTTGTTTTTTTTATAACGCGTTTGGAAACTTTAACAATTTTAATATCGCCAGAATCAGTTTTGACATGTGTTACTTGTACTGTGTCAGGTATTTCTTCAATGAGATGAGTAGTGTCAGGTGTGTGTATTGTGTCAAATAGTTCTGTGTTGTCATGAGTACTTTGTTTTGTTTTGTGTACCGATATGACTGGTGCTTGGTCGTCTACTTGTTATGTTGTGATTTCAGTGGTTTCCACTTTTGAACCTATTTTCTGTTTGATGATGCGTTTAATGATTTTCTTACCTTTAAGCGTGTGAGTTTCTTCGACGTTGGTCACTTCGGGCAACTCTAAAATCTCGATGGGTTTGGTTTCTTCTTCCTTTAAATTGTCTTCCATCACACTGACCGTCGCGATCGGAGCTTTGTCGTCCACTTGAGTAGTGATTACTTCTGTGACCTGTTCTTTGGGTCCCCTTTTTTTTTTGATGATGCGCTTTGTTCTCTTGACCGTCTTCATATCGCCCGTATCCGTGCGCACTTGGCTGAACTCCACGCGCTCGGGTTCTTCGACAACTACCGCGGTGTCAACATCGTATAACGTTTCAAGGGGCGTAGTGGTGTCATCAGTCACTTCTTCCGTGGTGTATACGGTAACGTTACGGTCGTCCTCTTTTTCCGTGTCAATGTCAGTAGTTTCTACTTTCGGGCCCTTCTTTTTGATAATGCGCTTGGTCACTTTCTTTGGCACTATCTTGCCTTTCGGTGTCTCGACTTCTTCGACGGAGTTTTCCTCAGGCAATTCCATGTTTTCGAAGAGTGAGACCTCTTCGGGATTCTCCTCTTCGGAGACATGAACGGTGGTCACTGACGCATTGTCATTCTCTTGGGTTGTGATGATTTCTGTAATTTCTTGCTTTGGTCCCTTTTGTTTTCTGATAACACGTTTGGTAACTTTAACAGATTTATTGTCGCTAGTGTCGGTGTTAGGCTGTGTGACATGTTTTGTGTCTGGAGTTTTTTCGATGAGTTGTGTCGTGTCTGGTATGTGTATTGTGTCAAATGGTTCTGCGTTGTCATGTGTTTTTTGTTCTGTTTTGTGTACTGGTGCTTGATCGTCTAGTTGTTCTGTTGTAATTTCAGTGGTCTCCACTTTTGGACCTACTTTCTTTTTGATAACATGTTTGGTAATTTTCTTGTGTGTGACCTTACCTTCAGGCGTGTGTGTTTCTTCAACGGAGGTCTCTTCGGGTAACTCGACTATCTTGAAGGGCTTGGTTTCTCCTTCCGTGGGTTTGTCTTCCACCACACTGACCGTCGTGATCGGAGCTTCGTCGTCTACTTGAGTGGTAAGTACTTCTGTGACCTGTTCTTTGAGTCCCTTCTTTTTCTTAATGATGCGTTTTGTGGTCTTAATCATCTTCACGTCGCCCGTGTCCGTACGCACTTGACTAAACTCCACGTGCTCGGGTTCCTCGACAACGCCAGCGGTGTCGACATCGTATATCGTTTCAAGAGGAGTAGTAGTATTTTCGGTCACTTCTTCCGTGGTGTGTACGGTAACGACCGGCTGCTTGTCAGCCTCTTTTTCCGTGACGATTTCAGTGGTTTCTATTTTCGGGCCCTTCTTCTTTTTGATAATGCGTTTGGTAACCTTTTTGTGCACGATATTGCCTTCTGGTGTCTGGACTTCTTCGACAGAGGTTTCTTCCGGCAGCTCGATGGTTTCGACGGGCAAGATGTCTTCCGGTTTCTCTTCTTCGGTGACATGAACGGTGGTAACTGGAGCTTTGTCGTCTTCTTGGGTCGTGATGATTTCTGTAACTTCTTGCTTCGGTCCCTTTTGTTTTTTGATAACACGTTTGGTAACTTCAAAAGATTTTATGTCGCCATTGTCTGTTTTAAGCTGTGTGACATGTACTGTGTCAGGTGTTTCTTTAATGAGTTCTGCAGTGTCTGGTTTGTGTAATGTGTTGAATGATTGAGTGGTTTCGTCAGTGGTTTGTTCTGTTTTGTGTACTGATGTGACTGGTGCTTGGTCATTTACTTGTTCTGTTGTTATTTCAGTGGTTTCTACTTTTGGACCTACTTTCTTTTTGATTACGCGTTTGGTGATTTTTTTGTGTGTGACCTTACCTTCAGGCGTGTGTGTTTCTTCGACGACGGTCTCTTCGGGCAATTCGAATATTTCGATGGGTTTGGTTTCTTCTTCCGTGGGTTTGTCTTCCACCACACTGACCGTCGTGATCGGAGCTTCGTCGTCCACTTGAGTAGTGATTACTTCTGTGACCTGTTCTTTGGGTCCCTTTTTTTTCTTGATGATGCGCTTTGTAGTCTTGACCAACTTTACATCACCCGTGTCCGTGCGCACTTGACTAAATTCTACGCGCTCGGGTTCTTCGACAACGCCTGCGGTGTCGACATCGTAAATCGTTTCAAGAGGCGTAGTAGTATCTTCAGTCACTTCTTCCGTGGTGTGTACGGTAACGACCGGCTGCTTGTCGTCCTCTTTTTCCGTGACGATTTCAGTGGTTTCTATTTTCGGGCCCTTTTTCTTTTTGATAATGCGTTTGGTAACCTTTTTGTGCACGATATTGCCTTCTGGTGTCTCGACTTCTTCGACAGAGGTTTCTTCCGGCAGCTCGATGGTTTCGACGGGCAAGATGTCTTCGGGTTTCTCCTCTTCGGTGACATGAACGGTGGTAAGTGGAGCTTTGTCGTCTTCTTGGGTCGTGATGATTTCTGTAACTTCTTGCTTCGGTCCCTTTTGCTTTTTAATAACACGTTTGGTAACCTTAACCGACTTGACTTTACCAGTGTCAGTCTTAAACTGTGTGACCTGTACTGTGTCAGGTGTTTCTTCGATGAGTTCTGCAGTGTCTGGTTTGTGTAATGTGTCGAATGATTGAGTGGTTTCGTCAGTGGTTTGTTCTGTTTTGTGTACTGATGTGACTGGTGCTTGGTCATTTACTTGTTCTGTTGTTATTTCAGTGGTTTCTACTTTTGGACCTACTTTCTTTTTGATTACGCGTTTGGTGATTTTTTTGTGTGTGACCTTACCTTCAGGCGTGTGTGTTTCTTCGACGACGGTCTCTTCGGGCAATTCGAATATTTCGATGGGTTTGGTTTCTTCTTCCGTGGGTTTGTCTTCCACCACACTGACCGTCGTGATCGGAGCTTCGTCGTCCACTTGAGTAGTGATTACTTCTGTGACCTGTTCTTTGGGTCCCTTTTTTTTCTTGATGATGCGCTTTGTGGTCTTGACCAACTTTACATCACCCGTGTCCGTGCGCACTTGACTAAATTCTACGCGCTCGGGTTCTTCGACAACGCCTGCGGTGTCGACATCGTAAATCGTTTCAAGAGGCGTAGTAGTATCTTCAGTCACTTCTTCCGTGGTGTGTACGGTAACGACCGGCTGCTTGTCGTCCTCTTTTTCCGTGACGATTTCAGTGGTTTCTATTTTCGGGCCCTTTTTCTTTTTGATAATGCGTTTGGTAACCTTTTTGTGCATGATATTGCCTTCTGGTGTCTCGACTTCTTCGACGGAGGTTTTTTCCGGCAGTTCGATGGTTTCGACGGGCAAGATGTCTTCGGGTTTCTCTTCTTCGGTGACATGAACGGTGGTAAGTGGAGCTTTGTCGTCTTCTTGGGTTGTGATTATTTCTGTAACTTCTTGCTTCGGTCCCTTTTGTTTTTTGATAACACGTTTGGTAACCTTAACTGACTTGACTTTGCCAGTGTCGGTCTTATACTGTGTGACCTGTACTATGTCAGGTGTTTCTTCAATACGTTGAGCAGTGTCTGGTTTGTGTAATGTGTCGAATGGTTCGGTGGTTTCGTCTGTGGTTTGTTCTGTTTTGTGTACTGATGTGACTGGTGCTTGGTCGTCTACTTGTTCTGTTGTGATTTCAGTTGTTTCTAGCTTTGGACCTACTTTCTTTTTGATTACACGTTTGGTGATTTTTTTGTGTGTGACCTTCCCTTCAGGCGTGTGTGTTTCTTCGACGAAGGTCTCTTCGGGCAACTCGACTATCTCGATGGGTTTAGTTTCTTTTTCCGTGGGTTCTTCCACCACACTGACCGTCGTGATCGGAGCTTCGTCGTCCACTTGAGTAGTGATTACTTCTGTAACCTGTTCTTTGGGTCCCTTTTTTTTCTTAATGATGCGCTTTGTGGTCTTGACTATTTTGACGTCGCCCATGTCTGTGCGCACTTGACTAAACTCCACGCGCTCGGGTTCTTCGACAACGCCTGCGGTGTCGACATCGTAAATCGTTTCAAGAGGCGTAGTAGTATCTTCAGTCACTTCTTCCGTGGTGTGTACGGTAACGACCGGCTGCTTGTCGTCCTCTTTTTCCGTGACGATTTCAGTGGTTTCTATTTTCGGGCCCTTTTTCTTTTTGATAATGCGTTTGGTAACCTTTTTGTGCATGATATTGCCTTCTGGTGTCTCGACTTCTTCGACGGAGGTTTTTTCCGGCAGTTCGATGGTTTCGACGGGCAAGATGTCTTCGGGTTTCTCTTCTTCGGTGACATGAACGGTGGTAAGTGGAGCTTTGTCGTCTTCTTGGGTTGTGATTATTTCTGTAACTTCTTGCTTCGGTCCCTTTTGTTTTTTGATAACACGTTTGGTAACCTTAACTGACTTGACTTTGCCAGTGTCGGTCTTATACTGTGTGACCTGTACTATGTCAGGTGTTTCTTCAATACGTTGAGCAGTGTCTGGTTTGTGTAATGTGTCGAATGGTTGAGTGGTTTCGTCAGTGGTTTGTTCTGTTTTGTGTACTGATGTGATTGGTGCTTGGTCGTCTACTTGTTCTGTTGTTATTTCAGTGGTTTCCAATTTCGGACCTACTTTCTTTTTGATTACGCGTTTGGTGATTTTTTTGTGTGTGACCTTACCTTCAGGCGTGTGTGTTTCTTCGACGACGGTCTCTTCGGGCAATTCGACTATATCGATGGGTTTGGTTTTTTCTTCCGTGGGTTTGTCTTCCACCACACTGACCGTCGTGATCGGAGCTTCGTCGTCCACTTGAATAGTGATTACTTCTGTGACCTGTTCTTTGGGTCCCTTTTTTTTCTTGATGATGCGCTTTGTGGTCTTGACCAACTTTAGATCACCCGTGTCCGTGCGCACTTGACTAAATTCTACGCGCTCGGGTTCTTCGACAACGCCTGCGGTGTCGACATCGTAAATCGTTTCAAGAGGCGTAGTAGTATCTTCAGTCACTTCTTCCGTGGTGTGTACGGTAACGACCGGCTGCTTGTCGTCCTCTTTTTCCGTGACGATTTCAGTGGTTTCTATTTTCGGGCCCTTTTTCTTTTTGATAATGCGTTTGGTAACCTTTTTGTGCACGATATTGCCTTCTGGTGTCTCGACTTCTTCGACAGAGGTTTCTTCCGGCAGCTCGATGGTTTCGACGGGCAAGATGTCTTCGGGTTTCTCCTCTTCGGTGACATGAACGGTGGTAAGTGGAGCTTTGTCGTCTTCTTGGGTCGTGATGATTTCTGTAACTTCTTGCTTCGGTCCCTTTTGCTTTTTAATAACACGTTTGGTAACCTTAACCGACTTGACTTTACCAGTGTCAGTCTTAAACTGTGTGACCTGTACTGTGTCAGGTGTTTCTTCGATGAGTTCTGCAGTGTCTGGTTTGTGTAATGTGTCCAATGGTTGAGTGGTTTCGTCAGTGGTTTGTTCTGTTTTGTGTACTGATGTGATTGGTGCTTGGTCGTCTACTTGTTCTGTTGTTATTTCAGTGGTTTCCAATTTCGGACCTACTTTCTTTTTGATTACGCGTTTGGTGATTTTTTTGTGTGTGACCTTACCTTCAGGCGTGTGTGTTTCTTCGACGACGGTCTCTTCGGGCAATTCGACTATATCGATGGGTTTGGTTTTTTCTTCCGTGGGTTTGTCTTCCACCACACTGACCGTCGTGATCGGAGCTTCGTCGTCCACTTGAGTAGTGATTACTTCTGTGACCTGTTCTTTGGGTCCCTTTTTTTTCTTGATGATGCGCTTTGTGGTCTTGACCAACTTTACATCACCCGTGTCCGTGCGCACTTGACTAAATTCTACGCGCTCGGGTTCTTCGACAACGCCTGCGGTGTCGACATCGTAAATCGTTTCAAGAGGCGTAGTAGTATCTTCAGTCACTTCTTCCGTGGTGTGTACGGTAACGACCGGCTGCTTGTCGTCCTCTTTTTCCGTGACGATTTCAGTGGTTTCTATTTTCGGGCCCTTTTTCTTTTTGATAATGCGTTTGGTAACCTTTTTGTGCACGATATTGCCTTCTGGTGTCTCGACTTCTTCGACAGAGGTTTCTTCCGGCAGCTCGATGGTTTCGACGGGCAAGATGTCTTCGGGTTTCTCTTCTTCGGTGACATGAACGGTGGTAACTGGAGCTTTGTCGTCTTCTTGGGTCGTGATGATTTCTGTAACTTCTTGCTTCGGTCCCTTTTGCTTTTTAATAACACGTTTGGTAACCTTAACCGACTTGACTTTGCCAGTGTCAGTCTTAAAATGTGTGACCTGTACTGTGTCAGGTGTTTCTTCGATGAGTTCTGCAGTGTCTGGTTTGTGTAATGTGTCAAATGGTTGAGTGGTTTCGTCAGTGGTTATTTCTGTTTTGTGTACTGATATGATTGGTGCTTGGTCGTCTACTTGTTCTGTTGTTATTTCAGTGGTTTCCAATTTCGGACCTACTTTCTTTTTGATTACGCGTTTGGTGATTTTTTTGTGTGTGACCTTACCTTCAGGCGTGTGTGTTTCTTCGACGACGGTCTCTTCGGGCAATTCGACTATATCGACGGGTTTGGTTTTTTCTTCCGTGGGTTTGTCTTCCACCACAGTGACCGTCGTGATCGGAGCTTCGTCGTCCACTTGAGTAGTGATTACTTCTGTGACCTGTTCTTTGGGTCCCTTTTTTTTCTTGGTGATGCGCTTTGTGGTCTTGACCAACTTTACATCGCCCGTGTCCGTGCGCACTTGACTAAATTCTACGCGCTCGGGTTCTTCGACAACGCCTGCGGTGTCGACATCGTAAATCGTTTCAAGAGGCGTAGTAGTATCTTCAGTCACTTCTTCCATGGTGTGTACGGTTACGACCGGCTGCTTGTCGTCCTCTTTTTCCGTGACGATTTCAGTGGTTTCTATTTTCGGGCCCTTTTTCTTTTTGATAATGCGTTTGGTAACCTTTTTGTGCACGATATTGCCTTCTGGTGTCTGGACTTCTTCGACAGAGGTTTCTTCCGGCAGCTCGATGGTTTCGACGGGCAAGATGTCTTCCGGTTTCTCTTCTTCGGTGACATGAACGGTGGTAACTGGAGCTTTGTCGTCTTCTTGGGTTGTGATAATTTCTGTAACTTCTTGCTTCGGTCCCTTTTGCTTTTTAGTAACACGTTTGGTAACCTTAACCGACTTGACTTTGCCAGTGTCAGTCTTAAACTGTGTGACCTGTACTGTGTCAGGTGTTTCTTCGATGAGTTCTGCAGTGTCTGGTTTGTGTAATGTGTCGAATGGTTGAGTGGTTTCGTCAGTGGTTTGTTCTGTTTTGTGTACTGATGTGATTGGTGCTTGGTCGTCTACTTGTTCTGTTGTTATTTCAGTGGTTTCCAATTTCGGACCTACTTTCTTTTTGATTACGCGTTTGGTGATTTTTTTGTGTGTGACCTTACCTTCAGGCGTGTGTGTTTCTTCGACGACGGTCACTTCGGGCAATTCGACTATATCGATGGGTTTGGTTTTTTCTTCCGTGGGTTTGTCTTCCACTACACTGACCGTCGTGATCGGAGCTTCGTCGTCCACTTGAGTAGTGATTACTTCTGTGACCTGTTCTTTGGGTCCCTTTTTTTTCTTGATGATGCGCTTTGTGGTCTTGACCAACTTTACATCACCCGTGTCCGTGCGCACTTGATTAAATTCTACGCGCTCGGGTTCTTCGACAACGCCTGCGGTGTCGACATCGTAAATCGTTTCAAGAGGCGTAGTAGTATCTTCAGTCACTTCTTCCGTGGTGTGTACGGTAACGACCGGCTGCTTGTCGTCCTCTTTTTCCGTGACGATTTCAGTGGTTTCTATTTTCGGGCCCTTTTTCTTTTTGATAATGCGTTTGGTAACCTTTTTGTGCACGATATTGCCTTCTGGTGTCTCGACTTCTTCGACAGAGGTTTCTTCCGGCAGCTCGATGGTTTCGACGGGCAAGATGTCTTCAGGTTTCTCTTCTTCGGTGACATGAACGGTGGTAACTGGAGCTTTGTCGTCTTCTTGGGTTGTGATAATTTCTGTAATTTCTTGCTTCGGTCCCTTTTGTTTTTTCACAACACGTTTGGTTACCTTAACCGATTTGACTTTGCCAGTGTCAGTCTTAACCTGTGTGACCTGTACTGTGGCAGGTGTTTCTTCGATGAGTTCTGCAGTGTCTGGTTTGTGTAATGTGTCGAATGGTTCGGTGGTTTCGTCTGTGGTTTGTTCTGTTTTGTGTACTGATGTGACTGGTGCTTGGTCGTCTACTTGTTCTGTTGTGATTTCAGTTGTTTCTAGCTTTGGACCTACTTTCTTTTTGATTACACGTTTGGTGATTTTTTTGTGTGTGACCTTACCTTCAGGCGTGTGTGTTTCTTCGACGAAGGTCTCTTCGGGCAACTCGACTATCTCGATGGGTTTAGTTTCTTTTTCCGTGGGTTCTTCCACCACACTGACCGTCGTGATCGGAGCTTCGTCGTCCACTTGAGTAGTGATTACTTCTGTGACCTGTTCTTTGGGTCCCTTTTTTTTCTTGATGATGCGCTTTGTGGTCTTGACCAACTTTACATCACCCGTGTCCGTGCGCACTTGACTAAATTCTACGCGCTCGGGTTCTTCGACAACGCCTGCGGTGTCGACATCGTAAATCGTTTCAAGAGGCGTAGTAGTATCTTCAGTCACTTCTTCCGTGGTGTGTACGGTAACGACCGGCTGCTTGTCGTCCTCTTTTTCCGTGACGATTTCAGTGGTTTCTATTTTCGGGCCCTTCTTCTTTTTGATAATGCGCGTGGTAACCTTTTTGTGCACGATATTGCCTTCTGGTGTCTCGACTTCTTCGACAGAGGTTTCTTCCGGCAGCTCGATGGTTTCGACGGGCAAGATGTCTTCGGGTTTCTCCTCTTCGGTGACATGAACGGTGGTAACTGGAGCTTTGTCGTCTTCTTGGGTCGTGATGATTTCTGTAACTTCTTGCTTCGGTCCCTTTTGCTTTTTAATAACACGTTTGGTAACCTTAACCGACTTGACTTTGCCAGTGTCAGTCTTAACCTGTGTGACCATTACTGTGTCAGGTATTTCTTCGATGAGTTCTGCAGTGTCTAGTTTGTGTAAAATGTCGAATGGTTGAGCAGTTTCGTCAGTGGTTTGTTCTGTTTTGTGAACTGATGTGACTGGTGCTTGGTCGTCTACTTGTTCTGTTGTGATTTCAGTGGTTTCCATTTTTGGACCTATTTTGTTTTTGATTACGCGTTTGGTGATTTTTTTGTGTGTAACCTTACCTTCAGGCGTGTGTGTTTCTAAGACGGAGGTCTCTTCGGGTAACTCAACTATCTCAATGGGTTTGATTTCTTCTTCCGTGGGTTTGTCTTCCACCACACTGACTGTCGTGATCGGAGCTTCGTCGTCTATTTGAGTGGTGAGTACTTCTGTGACCTGTTCTTTGGGTCCCTTTTTTTTCTTGATGACGCGCTTTGTGATCTTGACTGTTTTCACATCACCCGTGTCTGTGCGCACTTGACTAAACTCCACGCGCTCGGGTTCCTCGACAACGCCCGCATTGTCGACATCGTAAATCGTTTCAAGGGGCGTAGTGGTGTCTTCAGTCACTTCTTCTGTAGTGTGTATGGTAACAACCGGCTGCTTGTCGTCTTCTTTTTCCGTGACGATTTCAGTGGTTTCTATTTTCGGGCCCTTTTTCTTTTTGATAATGCGTTTGGTAACCTTTTTGTGCACGATATTGCCTTCTGGTGTCTCGACTTCTTCGACAGAGGTTTCTTCCGGCAGCTCGATGGTTTCGACGGGCAAGATGTCTTCGGGTTTCTCCTCTTCGGTGACATGAACGGTGGTAACTGGAGCTTTGTCGTCTTCTTGGGTCGTGATGATTTCTGTAACTTCTTGCTTCGGTCCCTTTTGCTTTTTAATAACACGTTTGGTAACCTTAACCGACTTGTCTTTGCCAGTGTCAGTCTTAACCTGTGTGACCGTTACTGTGTCAGGTATTTCTTCGATGAGTTCTGCAGTGTCTAGTTTGTGTAAAATGTCGAATGGTTGAGCAGTTTCGTCAGTGGTTTGTTCTGTTTTGTGAACTGATGTGACTGGTGCTTGGTCGTCTACCTGTTCTGTTGTGATTTCAGTGGTTTCCATTTTTGGACCTATTTTGTTTTTGATTACGCGTTTGGTGATTTTTTTGTGTGTAACCTTACCTTCAGGCGTGTGTGTTTCTAAGACGGAGGTCTCTTCGGGTAACTCGACTATCTCAATGGGTTTGATTTCTTCTTCCGTGGGTTTGTCTTCCACCACACTGACCGTCGTGATCGGAGCTTCGTCGTCTATTTGAGTGGTGAGTACTTCTGTGACCTGTTCGTTGGGTCCTTTTTTTTTCTTGATGACGCGCTTTGTGATCTTGACTGTTTTCACATCACCCGTGTCTGTGCGCACTTGACTAAACTCCACGCGCTCGGGTTCCTCGACAACGCCCGCATTGTCGACATCGTAAATCGTTTCAAGGGGCGTAGTGGTGTCTTCAGTCACTATTTCTGTAGTGTGTATGGTAACAACCGGCTGCTTGTCGTCTTCTTTTTCCGTGACGATTTCAGTGGTTTCTATTTTCGGGCCTTTCTTCTTTTTGATAATGCGCTTGGTCACCTTTTTGTGCACGGTCTTGCCTTCTGGTGTCTCTACTTCTTCGACGGAGGTTTCCTCCGGCAGCTCGATGGTTTCGACGGGCAAGATGTCTTCGGGTTTCTCTTCTTCAGTTACATGAACGGTGGTAACTGGAGCTTTGTCGTCTTCTTGGGTTGTGATGATTTCTGTAACTTCTTGCTTCGGTCCCTTTTGTTTTTTAACTACGCGTTTGGTAACCTTAACCGACTTGACTTTGCCAGTGTCAGTCTTAACCTGAGTGACCTGTACAGTGTCAGGTGTTTCTTCGATGAGTTGAGCATTGTCTTGTTTGTGTAATGTGTCAAAAGGCTCAGCGGTTTCGTCAGTGGTTTGTTCTGTTTTGTGGACTGATGTGACCGGTGCTTGGTCGTCTACTTGTTCTGTTGTGATTTCAGTTGTTTCTAGCTTTGGACCTACTTTCTTTTTGATTACGCGTTTAGTAATTTTTTTGTGTGTGACCTTACCTTCAGGCGTGTGTGTTTCTTCGACAAAGGTCTCTTCGGGCAACTCGACTATCTCGATGGGTTTGGTTTTTTCTTCCGTGGGTTTATCTTCCACTACACGGCCGGTCGTGATCGGAGCTTCGTCGTCTATTTTATTGATTATTACTTCCGTCACCTGGTCTTTGGGTCCCTTCTTTTTCTTGATGATGCGCTTTGTGATTTTGTCTGTCTTCACGTCACCTGTGTCTGTGTGCACTTGACTTAATTCCACACGTTCGGGTTCCTCGACAACGCCTGCGGTGTCAACATCGTAAATCGTTTCAAGAGGCGTAGTGGTATCTTCAGTCACTTCTTCCGTGGTGTGCACGGTAACGACCGGCTGTTTGTCGTCCTCTTTTTCCGTGACAATTTCAGTAGTTTCTATTTTTGGGCCTTTCTTCTTTTTGATAATGCGCTTGGTCACCTTTTTGTGCACGGTCTTGCCTTCTGGTGTCTCTACTTCTTCGACGGAGGTTTCCTCCGGCAGTTCGATGGTTTCGACGGGCAAGATGTCTTCGGGTTTCTCTTCTTCAGTTACATGAACGGTGGTAACTGGAGCTTTGTCGTCTTCTTGGGTTGTGATGATTTCTGTAACTTCTTGCTTCGGTCCCTTTTGTTTTTTAACTACGCGTTTGGTAACCTTAACCGACTTGACTTTGCCAGTGTCAGTCCTAACCTGTGTGACCTGTACAGTGTCAGGTGTTTCTTCGATGAGTTGAGCATTGTCTTGTTTGTGTAATGTGTCAAAAGGCTCAGCGGTTTCGTCAGTGGTTTGTTCTGTTTTGTGGACTGATGTGACCGGTGCTTGGTCGTCTACTTGTTCTGTTGTGATTTCAGTTGTTTCTAGCTTTGGACCTACTTTCTTTTTGATTACGCGTTTAGTAATTTTTTTGTGTGTGACCTTACCTTCAGGCGTGTGTGTTTCTTCGACAAAGGTCTCTTCGGGCAACTCGACTATCTCGATGGGTTTAGTTTCTTTTTCCGTGGGTTCTTCCACCACACTGACCGTCGTGATCGGAGCTTCGTCGTCCACTTGAGTAGTGATTACTTCTGTGACCTGTTCTTTGGGTCCCTTCTTTTTTTTGATGATGCGCTTTGTAGTCTTGACTATTTTCACGTCACCCATGTCTGTGCGCACTTGACTTAACTCCACGCGCTCGGGTTCTTCGATAACGCTTGCGGTGTCTACATCGTAAATCGTTTCAAGAGGCGTAGTGGTATCTTCAGTCACTTCTTCCGTGGTGTTTACGGTAACGACCGGCTGTTTGTCGTCCTCTTTTTCAGTGACAATTTCAGTGGTTTCTATTTTCGGGCCCTTCTTCTTTTTTATAATGCGCCTGGTCACCTTTCTGTGCACGGTCTTGCCTTCTGGTGTCTCTACTTCCTCGACGGAGGTTTCTTCCGGCAGTTCGATGGTTTCGACGGGCAAGATGTCTTCGGGTTTCTCCTCTTCGGTGACATGAACGGTGGTCACTGGAGCTTTGTCGTCTTCTTGGGTCGTGATGATTTCTGTAACTTCTTGCTTGGGTCCCTTTTGTTTTTTAATAACCTTTTTGGTAACCTTAACCGACTTGACTTTGCCAGTGTCGGTCTTATACTGTGTGACCTGTATTGTGTCAGGTGTTTCTTCGATGATTTGAGCAGTGTCAGGTTTGTGTAATGTTTTAAAGAGCTCGGTGGTTTCGTCAATGGTTTGTTCTGTTTTATGTACTGATGTGACCGGTGCTTCGTCGTCTTCTTGTTCTGTTATGATTTCAGTGGTTTCTACTTTTGGACCTACTTTCTTTTTGATTACGCGTTTGGTGATTTTTTTGTGTGTGACCTTACCTTCAGGCGTGTGTGTTTCTTTGACGACGGTCTCTTCGGGCAATTCGACTATATCGATGGGTTTGGTTTTTTCTTCCGTGGGTTTGTCTTCCACCACACTGACCGTTGTGATCGGAGCTTCGTCTTCTATTTGAGTGATGAGTACTTCTGTGACCTGTTCTTTGGGTCCCTTCTTTTTTTTGATGATGCGCTTTGTGGTCTTGACTGTCTTCACGTCACCCGTGTCTGTTCGTATTTGACTAAACTTGACCTGCTCGGGTTCTTCGACAACGCCTGCTGTGTCGACATTGTAAATCGTTTCAAGGGGCGTAGTGGTATCTTCAGTCACTTCTTCCGTGGTGTTTACGGTAACGACCGGCTGCTTGTCGTCCTCTTTTTCAGTGACAATTTCAATGGTTTCTATTTTTGGGCCTTTCTTCTTTTTGATAATGCGTTTAGTCACCTTTTTGTGCACGGTCTTACCTTCTGGTGTCTCGACTTCTTCGACAGAGGTTTCTTCCGGCAGTTCGATGGTTTCGACGGGCATGCTCTCTTCGGGCTTTTCCTTTTCGGTGACACGAACAGTGGTAACTGGAGCTTTGTCGTCTTCTTGGGTCGTGATGATTTCAGTTACTTCTTGCTTCGGTCCCTTTTGCTTTTTAATAACACGTTTGGTAACCTTAACCGACTTGACTTTGCCAGTGTCAGTCTTAACCTGTGTGACCTGTACTATGTCAGGTGTTTCTTCGATGAGTTGAGCATTTTTTTGTTTGTGTAATGTGTCGAAAGGCTCGGTGATTTCGTCAGTGGTTTGTTCTGTTTTGTGTACTGATGTGACTGGTGCTTGGTCGTCTACTTGTTCTGTTGTGATTTCAGTGGTTTCTACCTTTGGACCTACTTTCTTTTTGATTACGCGTTTGGTGATTTTCTTTTGTGTGACCTTACCTTCAGGCGTGTGTGTTTCTTCGACGGAGGTCTCTACGGGTAACTCGACTATATCGATGGGCTTGGATTCTTCTTCTTTGGGTTTTTCTTCCACCACACTAACTATCGTAATCGGAGCTTCGTCGTCCACTTGAGTGGTGATAACTTCTGTGACCTGTTCTTTTGGTCCCTTCTTTTTCTTGATGATGCGCTTTGTAGTCTTGACTGTTTTCACATCACCCGTGTCTGTGCGCACTTGACTAAACTCCACGCGCTCGGGTTCCTCGACAACGCCCGCATTGTCGACATCGTAAATCGTTTCAAGGGGCGTAGTGGTGTCTTCAGTCACTTCTTCTGTAGTGTGTATGGTAACAACCGGCTGCTTGTCGTCTTCTTTTTCCGTGACGATTTCAGTGGTTTCTATTTTAGGGCCGTCCTTTCTTTTGATAATGCGCTTGGTCACCTTTTTTCGGATGGTCTTGCCTTCCGGTGTTTCGATTTCTTCGATTGCGATTTCCTCGGGAAGTTCTACTGTTTCTGTCGGCACAGTTTCTTCACCTTTTTCCTCTTCGGTGACGTAAACGGTGGTCACTGGAGCCTCGTCGTCTGCTTGCGTAGTAACGATTTCAGTGACCTCTTGTTTGGGACCCTTTTTCTTTTTGATGACGCGTTTTGTAACTTTAACAGACTTAACATCACCAGACTCTGTTTTGACTTGTGTCACTTGCACTGTGTCGGGTTCTTCTTCAATGAGTTCTGCAGTGTCAGGTTTGTGTATAGTGTCGAAAGGTTCGGTTGTTTCGTCAGTAGTTTGTTCAGTTTTGTGTACTGATGTGACCGGTGCTTGGTCGTCTACTTGTTCTGTTGTGATTTCAGTAGTCTCAATTTTGGGGCCAACTTTCTTTTTGATGACGCGTTTGGTGATTTTCTTTTTGGTGATCTTACCTTCAGGTGTGCGTTCTTCTTCCACCGCTGTTTCTTCGGGTAGCTCGACGATCTCGATGGGTCTGATTTCTTCTTTAGTGGGTTGCTCTTCCACTACACTGACTGTCGTGACAGGGGTTTCGTCGTCTACTTGCGTGGTAAGAACTTCTGTAATTTGTTCCTTTTGGCCTTTCTTTTTCTTGATAATACGCTTTGTTGTCTTCACGGTCTTGACGTCACCCATTTCTGTACGCACCTGACTGAATTGAACATGCTCAGGCTCTTCTTTGACGTTAGCTTTATCAACATCGTATATTGTTTCGAGAGGTGTAGTGGCGTCGTCGGTTAGTTCTTCCGTAGTTTGCACGGATACGATAGGCTGCTTGCCGTCTTCCTTTTCTGTGACGATTTCGGTGGTTTCTATTTTAGGGCCCTTTTTCTTTTTGATGATGCGTTTGGTCACCTTTTTTCGGATGGTCTTGCCTTCCGGTGTTTCGATTTCTTCGATTGCGGTTTCCTCGGGAAGTTCTACTGTTTCTGTCGGCACAGTTTCTTCACCTTTTTCCTCTTCGGTGACGTGAACGGTGGTCACTGGAGCCTCGTCGTCTTCTTGCGTAGTAACGATTTCAGTGACCTCTTGTTTGGGACCCTTTTTCTTTTTGATGACGCGTTTTGTAACTTTAACAGACTTAACATCACCAGACTCTGTTTTGACTTGTGTCACTTGCACTGTATCAGGTTCTTCTTCGATAAGTTCTGCAGTGTCAGGTTTGTGTGTAGTGTCGAAAGGTTCGGTTGTTTCGTCAGTAGTTTGTTCAGTTTTGTGTACTGATGTGACCGGTGCTTGGTCGTCTACTTGTTCTGTTGTGATTTCAGTAGTCTCAATTTTGGGGCCAACTTTCTTTTTGATGACGCGTTTGGTGATTTTCTTTTTGGTGATCTTACCTTCAGGTGTGCGTTCTTCTTCCACCGCTGTTTCTTCGGGTAGCTCGACGATCTCGATGGGTTTGATTTCTTCTTCAGTAGGTTGCTCTTCCACTACACTGACTGTCGTGACAGGGGTTTCGTCGTCTACTTGCGTGGTAAGAACTTCTGTAATTTGTTCCTTTTGGCCTTTCTTTTTCTTGATAATACGCTTTGTTGTCTTCACGGTCTTGACGTCGCCCATTTCTGTACGCACCTGACTGAATTGAACATGCTCAGGCTCTTCTTTGACATCAGCTTTATCAATATCGTATATTGTTTCGAGAGGTGTAGTGGCGTCGTCGGTTAATTCTTCCGTAGTTTGCACGGATACGATAGGCTGCTTGCCGTCTTCCTTTTCTGTAACGATTTCAGTGGTTTCTATTTTAGGGCCCTTTTTCTTTTTGATGATGCGTTTGGTCACCTTTTTTCGGATGGTCTTGCCTTCCGGTGTTTCGATTTCTTCGATTGCGGTTTCCTCGGGAAGTTCTACTGTTTCTGTCGGCACAGTTTCTTCACCTTTTTCCTCTTCGGTGACGTAAACGGTGGTCACTGGAGCCTCGTCGTCTTCTTGCGTAGTAACGATTTCAGTGACCTCTTGTTTGGGGCCCTTTTTCTTTTTGATGACGCGTTTTGTAACTTTTACAGACTTGACATCACCAGACTCTGTTTTGACTTGTGTCACTTGCACTGTGTCGGGTTCTTCTTCGATGAGTTCTGCAGAGTCAGGTTTGTGTGTAGTGTCGAAAGGTTCGGTTGTTTCGTCAGTAGTTTGTTCAGTTTTGTGTACTGATGTGACCGGTGCTTGGTCGTCTACTTGTTCTGTTGTGATTTCAGTAGTCTCAATTTTGGGGCCAACTTTCTTTTTGATGACGCGTTTGGTGATTTTCTTTTTGGTGATCTTACCTTCAGGTGTGCGTTCTTCTTCCACCGCTGTTTCTTCGGGTAGCTCGACGATCTCGATGGGTTTGATTTCTTCTTCAGTGGGTTGCTCTTCCACTACACTGACTGTCGTGACAGGGGTTTCGTCGTCTACTTGCGTGGTAAGAACTTCAGTAATTTGTTCCTTTTGGCCTTTCTTTTTCTTGATAATACGCTTTGTTGTCTTCACGGTCTTGACGTCACCCATTTCTGTACGCACCTGACTGAATTGAACATGTTCAGGCTCTTCTTTGACATCAGCTTTATCAATATCGTATATTGTTTCGAGAGGTGTAGTGGCGTCGTCGGTTAGTTCTTCCGTAGTTTGCACGGATATGATAGGTTGCTTGCCATCTTCTTTTTCTGTAACGATTTCAGTGGTTTCTATTTTAGGGCCCTTTTTCTTTTTGATGATGCGTTTGGTCACCTTTTTTCGGATGGTCTTGCCTTCCGGTGTTTCGATTTCTTCGATTGCGGTTTCCTCGGGAAGTTCTACTGTTTCTGTCGGCACAGTTTCTTCACCTTTTTCCTCTTCGGTGACGTAAACGGTGGTCACTGGAGCCTCGTCGTCTTCTTGCGTAGTAACGATTTCAGTGACCTCTTGTTTGGGACCCTTTTTCTTTTTGATGACGCGTTTTGTAACTTTAACAGACTTAACATCACCAGACTCTGTTTTGACTTGTGTCACTTGCACTGTATCGGGTTCTTTTTCGATGAGTTCTGCAGTGTCAGGTTTGTGTGTAGTGTCGAAAGGTTCGGTTGTTTCGTCAGTAGTTTGTTCAGTTTTGTGTACTGATGTGACCGGTGCTTGGTCGTCTACTTGTTCTGTTGTGATTTCAGTAGTCTCAATTTTGGGGCCAACTTTCTTTTTGATGACGCGTTTGGTGATTTTCTTTTTGGTGATCTTACCTTCAGGTGTGCGTTCTTCTTCCACCGCTGTTTCTTCGGGTAGCTCGACGATCTCGATGGGTTTGATTTCTTCTTCGGTGGGTTGCTCTTCCACTACACTGACTGTCGTGACAGGGGTTTCGTCGTCTACTTGCGTGGTAAGAACTTCTGTAATTTGATCCTTTTGGCCTTTCTTTTTCTTGATAATACGCTTTGTTGTCTTCACGGTCTTGACGTCGCCCATTTCTATACGCACCTGACTGAATTGAACATGCTCAGGCTCTTCTTTGACATCAGCTTTATCAACATCGTATATTGTTTCGAGAGGTGTAGTGGCGTCGTCGGTTAGTTCTTCCGTAGTTTGCACGGATACGATAGGCTGCTTGCCGTCTTCCTTTTCTGTGACGATTTCGGTGGTTTCTATTTTAGGGCCCTTTTTCTTTTTGATGATGCGTTTGGTCACCTTTTTTCGGATGGTCTTGCCTTCCGGTGTTTCGATTTCTTCGATTGCGGTTTCCTCGGGAAGTTCTACTGTTTCTGTCGGCACAGTTTCTTCACCTTTTTCCTCTTCGGTGACGTAAACGGTGGTCACTGGAGCCTCGTCGTCTTCTTGCGTAGTAACGATTTCAGTGACCTCTTGTTTGGGGCCCTTTTTCTTTTTGATGACGCGTTTTGTAACTTTAACAGACTTAACATCACCAGACTCTGTTTTGACTTGTGTCACTTGCACTGTATCGGGTTCTTCTTCGATGAGTTCTGCAGTGTCAGGTTTGTGTATAGTGTCGAAAGGTTCGGTTGTTTCGTCAGTAGTTTGTTCAGTTTTGTGTACTGATGTGACCGGTGCTTGGTCGTCTACTTGTTCTGTTGTGATTTCAGTAGTCTCAATTTTGGGGCCAACTTTCTTTTTGATGACGCGTTTGGTGATTTTCTTTTTGGTGATCTTACCTTCAGGTGTGCGTTCTTCTTCCACCGCTGTTTCTTCGGGTAGCTCGACGATCTCGATGGGTTTGATTTCTTCTTCAGTGGGTTGCTCTTCCACTACACTGACTGTCGTGACAGGGGTTTCGTCGTCTACTTGCGTGGTGAGTACTTGTGTGATTTGTTCCTTTTGACCCTTCTTTTTCTTGATAATACGCTTTGTTGTCTTCACGGTCTTGACGTCGCCCATTTCTGTACGCACCTGACTGAATTGAACATGCTCAGGCTCTTCTTTGACATCAGCTTTATCAACATCGTATATTGTTTCGAGAGGTGTAGTGGCGTCGTTGGTTAGTTCTTCCGTAGTTTGCACGGATACGATAGGCTGCTTGCCGTCTTCCTTTTCTGTGACGATTTCGGTGGTTTCTATTTTAGGGCCCTTTTTCTTTTTGATGATGCGTTTGGTCACCTTTTTTCGGATGGTCTTGCCTTCCGGTGTTTCGATTTCTTCGATTGCGGTTTCCTCGGGAAGTTCTACTGTTTCTGTCGGCACAGTTTCTTCACCTTTTTCCTCTTCGGTGACGTAAACGGTGGTCACTGGAGCCTCGTCGTCTTCTTGCGTAGTAACGATTTCAGTGACCTCTTGTTTGGGACCCTTTTTCTTTTTGATGACGCGTTTTGTAACTTTAACAGACTTAACATCACCAGACTTTGTTTTGACTTGTGTCACTTGCACTGTGTCGGGTTCTTCTTCGATGAGTTCCGCAGTGTCAAGTTTGTGTGTAGTGTCGAAAGGTTCCGTTGTTTCGTCAGTAGTTTGTTCAGTTTTGTGTACTGATGTGACCGGTGCTTGGTCGTCTACTTGTTCTGTTGTGATTTCAGTAGTCTCAATTTTGGGGCCAACTTTCTTTTTGATGACGCGTTTGGTGATTTTCTTTTTGGTGATCTTACCTTCAGGTGTGCGTTCTTCTTCCACCGCTGTTTCTTCGGGTAGCTCGACGATCTCGATGGGTCTGATTTCTTCTTCAGTGGGTTGCTCTTCCACTACACTGACTGTCGTGACAGGGGTTTCGTCGTCTACTTGCGTGGTAAGAACTTCTGTAATTTGTTCCTTTTGGCCTTTCTTTTTCTTGATAATACGCTTTGTTGTCTTCACGGTCTTGACGTCACCCATTTCTGTACGCACCTGACTGAATTGAACATGCTCAGGCTCTTCTTTGACGTTAGCTTTATCAACATCGTATATTGTTTCGAGAGGTGTAGTGGCGTCGTCGGTTAGTTCTTCCGTAGTTTGCACGGATACGATAGGCTGCTTGCCGTCTTCCTTTTCTGTGACGATTTCGGTGGTTTCTATTTTAGGGCCCTTTTTCTTTTTGATGATGCGTTTGGTCACCTTTTTTCGGATGGTCTTGCCTTCCGGTGTTTCGATTTCTTCGATTGCGGTTTCCTCGGGAAGTTCTACTGTTTCTGTCGGCACAGTTTCTTCACCTTTTTCCTCTTCGGTGACGTAAACGGTGGTCACTGGAGCCTCGTCGTCTTCTTGCGTAGTAACGATTTCAGTGACCTCTTGTTTGGGACCCTTTTTCTTTTTGATGACGCGTTTTGTAACTTTAACAGACTTAACATCACCAGACTCTGTTTTGACTTGTGTCACTTGCACTGTATCGGGTTCTTCTTCGATGAGTTCTGCAGTGTCAGGTTTGTGTGTAGTGTCGAAAGGTTCGGTAGTTTCGTCAGTAGTTTGTTCAGTTTTGTGTACTGATGTGACCGGTGCTTGGTCGTCTACTTGTTCTGTTGTGATTTCAGTAGTCTCAATTTTGGGGCCAACTTTCTTTTTGATGACGCGTTTGGTGATTTTCTTTTTGGTGATCTTACCTTCAGGTGTGCGTTCTTCTTCCACCGCTGTTTCTTCGGGTAGCTCGACGATCTCGATGGGTTTGATTTCTTCTTCGGTGGGTTGCTCTTCCACTACACTGACTGTCGTGACAGGGGTTTCGTCGTCTACTTGCGTGGTAAGAACTTCTGTAATTTGTTCCTTTTGGCCTTTCTTTTTCTTAATAATACGCTTTGTTGTCTTCACGGTCTTGACGTCGCCCATTTCTGTACGCACCTGACTGAATTGAACATGCTCAGGCTCTTCTTTGACATCAGCTTTATCAACATCGTATATTGTTTCGAGAGGTGTAGTGGCGTCGTCGGTTAGTTCTTCCGTAGTTTGCACGGATACGATAGGCTGCTTGCCGTCTTCCTTTTCTGTGACGATTTCGGTGGTTTCTATTTTAGGGCCCTTTTTCTTTTTGATGATGCGTTTGGTCACCTTTTTTCGGATGGTCTTGCCTTCCGGTGTTTCGATTTCTTCGATTGCGGTTTCCTCGGGAAGTTCTACTGTTTCTGTCGGCACAGTTTCTTCACCTTTTTCCTCTTCGGTGACGTGAACGGTGGTCACTGGAGCCTCGTCGTCTTCTTGCGTAGTAACGATTTCAGTGACCTCTTGTTTGGGCCCCTTTTTCTTTTTGATGACGCGTTTTGTAACTTTAACAGACTTAACATCACCAGACTCTGTTTTGACTTGTGTCACTTGCACTGTGTCGGGTTTTTCTTCGATGAGTTCTGCAGTGTCAAGTTTGTGTGTAGTGTCGAAAGGTTCGGTTGTTTCGTCAGTAGTTTGTTCAGTTTTGTGTACTGATGTGACCGGTGCTTGGTCGTCTACTTGTTCTGTTGTGATTTCAGTAGTCTCAATTTTGGGGCCAACTTTCTTTTTGATGACGCGTTTGGTGATTTTCTTTTTGGTGATCTTACCTTCAGGTGTGCGTTCTTCTTCCACCGCTGTTTCTTCGGGTAGCTCGACGATCTCGATGGGTCTGATTTCTTCTTCAGTGGGTTGCTCTTCCACTACACTGACTGTCGTGACAGGGGTTTCGTCGTCTACTTGCGTGGTAAGAACTTCTGTAATTTGTTCCTTTTGGCCTTTCTTTTTCTTGATAATACGCTTTGTTGTCTTCACGGTCTTGACGTCACCCATTTCTGTACGCACCTGACTGAATTGAACATGCTCAGGCTCTTCTTTGACATCAGCTTTATCAACATCGTATATTGTTTCGAGAGGTGTAGTGGCGTCGTCGGTTAGTTCTTCCGTAGTTTGCACGGATACGATAGGCTGCTTGCCGTCTTCTTTTTCTGTGACGATTTCGGTGGTTTCTATTTTAGGGCCCTTTTTCTTTTTGATGATGCGTTTGGTCACCTTTTTTCGGATGGTCTTGCCTTCCGGTGTTTCGATTTCTTCGATTGCGGTTTCCTCGGGAAGTTCTACTGTTTCTGTCGGCACAGTTTCTTCACCTTTTTCCTCTTCGGTGACGTAAACGGTGGTCACTGGAGCCTCGTCGTCTTCTTGCGTAGTAACGATTTCAGTGACCTCTTGTTTGGGGCCCTTTTTCTTTTTGATGACGCGTTTTGTAACTTTAACAGACTTAACATCACCAGACTCTGTTTTGACTTGTGTCACTTGCACTGTATCGGGTTCTTCTTCGATGAGTTCTGCTGTGTCAGGCTTGAGTGTAATGTCGAAAGGTTCGGTTGTTTCGTCAGTAGTTTGTTCAGTTTTGTGTACTGATGTGACCGGTGCTTGGTCGTCTACTTGTTCTGTTGTGATTTCAGTAGTCTCAATTTTGGGGCCAACTTTCTTTTTGATGACGCGTTTGGTGATTTTCTTTTTGGTGATCTTACCTTCAGGTGTGCGTTCTTCTTCCACCGCTGTTTCTTCGGGTAGCTCGACGATCTCGATGGGTCTGATTTCTTCTTCAGTGGGTTGCTCTTCCACTATACTGACGGTCGTGACAGGTTTTTCGTCGTCTACTTGCGTGGTGAGTACTTGTGTGATTTGTTCCTTTTGACCCTTCTTTTTCTTGATAATACGCTTTGTTGTCTTCACGGTCTTGACGTCACCCATTTCTGTACGCACCTGACTGAATTGAACATGCTCAGGCTCTTCTTTGACATCAGCTTTATCAACATCGTATATTGTTTCGAGAGGTGTAGTGGCGTCGTCGGTTAGTTCTTCCGTAGTTTGCACGGATACGATAGGCTGCTTGCCGTCTTCCTTTTCTGTGACGATTTCAGTGGTTTCTATTTTAGGGCCCTTTTTCTTTTTGATGATGCGTTTGGTCACCTTTTTTCGGATGGTCTTGCCTTCCGGTGTTTCGATTTCTTCAAATGCGGTTTCTTCGGGAAGTTCTACTGTTTCTGTCGGCACAGTTTCTTCACCTTTTTCCTCTTCGGTGACGTAAACGGTGGTCACTGGAGCCTCGTCGTCTTCTTGCGTAGTAACGATTTCAGTGACCTCTTGTTTGGGGCCCTTTTTCTTTTTGATGACGCGTTTTGTAACTTTTACAGACTTAACATCACCAGACTCTGTTTTGACTTGTGTCACTTGCACTGTATCGGGTTCTTCTTCGATGAGTTCTGCTGTGTCAGGCTTGAGTGTAGTGTCGAAAGGTTCGGTTGTTTCGTCAGTAGTTTGTTCAGTTTTGTGTACTGATGTGACCGGTGCTTGGTCGTCTACTTGTTCTGTTGTGATTTCAGTAGTCTCAATTTTGGGGCCAACTTTCTTTTTGATGACGCGTTTGGTGATTTTCTTTTTGGTGATCTTACCTTCAGGTGTGCGTTCTTCTTCCACCGCTGTTTCTTCGGGTAGCTCGACGATCTCGATGGGTCTGATTTCTTCTTCAGTGGGTTGCTCTTCCACTACACTGACTGTCGTGACAGGGGTTTCGTCATCCACTTGCGTGGTAAGAACTTCTGTAGTTTGTTCCTTTTGACCCTTCTGTTTCTTGATAATACGCTTTGTTGTCTTAACGGTCTTGACGTCGCCCATTTCAGTACGTACCTGACTAAATTGAACATGCTCAGGCTCTTCTCTAACATCAGCTTTATCCACATCGTACATAATTTCAAGAGGTGTAGTGGCGTCATCGACAAATTCTTCGGAAGTGTACACGGATACTACCGGCTGCTTGTTGTCCTCCTTTTCCGTGACAATTTCAGTGGTTTCTATTTTCGGGCCCTTCTTCTTTTTAATGATGCGCTTGGTCACCTTTTTGTGAATGGTTTGTCCATCTGGCATTTTCATTTCCTCAATAATTGTTTCCTCAGGTAATTCTACAGTTTCAAGATTTGTTTCTTCTGCTATTTCTTTTTGTGTTATTTTTTGCTTTTTTACCTGTTTCTCGCGTCGAGTTGCTTTCTTTTTTAATTTTTGTTCTTTTATTGGAATATTTGTGTCACTCTCTTCTGAGACAGTTTGTTTTTCTTCTTCGATTTCTTCAATTTCTACTTGATTTGTCATTTTTGGTATAAGGTAATTATCATCAGGCATTTCAATTGTACTTTTTTCAGAGTCTTCAATGAAATTATCATCGCCTTCATATTCTTCTATGTCGATATCGCGATGTTGATAGGTTTCTTTTGTAGGAGTGTGTGTTTCATCTTCATCAATGTTTTCTTCTATTACCACATCTCCTTCATCTGAATGCTTTTTTTCACCCTTCTTCTTTCTTAATACTGTTCGTTTTGTCTTTATTTGTATTGGTTCACCATTTCCTGGGGCTTTTGTGAATTTTGTTACTATTTCCTCAGTTTCTTCAAAATCAGATGATTTAGGGGATTGTAGCACGTCTTCAGTCATTTCTGAAATGTTTTGATTCTGTTTATGTATTTGTAATGCAATTTAAATAAGTACGTATTTGTAAATGTTTGAATCTTTTAATGAAAATGAAATTCACAACTATGGAAAGTGTCTCGTTGTCGTTTAGTTATCAGTGCGGTTTTCATCTTGTTTTATACATGTTTTCTTTTGTTTGTTTTTATAGTTGTAATACTACACATTTATTTCGAAGGTTTACCATGAGGTTTGAGGCATAGCACTATAAAACCTAGTAATTATGCTAAAAAATTGATCTTTTTGTGTATGTGTATCATAGCTAATTAATGCAAACGGAAAGGTTTTTAGCGCCACAATATTATGTTTAATAGTAATATTTAAATTCAACTGATTCAAATATGTCAATTTTTAGCAGTCTTATTGTAATCCGCAGTAGTACAATAGAAATTGATTCTAAACGGCAATCATTGAGGCATAAGATTTTTTCTATTCAACATCGGTTGCTACGATTACAAGCTGTTTGAATATGCTAAAATAGAGACTATAAAGTGTTAATAATATAATAAAGCCGCATTTGTATTCCGACTTTGAATTATGAAGTGACCTTATAGTGAGATAATTTGAATATGCGTTGCGTTAGAAGTTATTTTGGAAGGTATATTTTGCATTGTGTCTCAATTTACTCATTGTTAGCTTTCATTACACTGTGTTATTTACTATGTAATGTCAAATAAATTTAATAAAATCTTTTTAATGTTGATGACTGGTGACTGGTGAAGATGTAGTTTTAAACAGTTATCAATTAAACTATAGTCATTGCTTACCTTTGATATAAGTGTTTTGCTTTGAAACCGCAATTTCCGGTTGATAATCTTCAGTTGTAGTTGTATTTTTAATTGAGAATATTTTTTCCGATGTTTTTGGAATTGGTATTGTCTGTTCGTCAATAAATTTGGTAGTCACTTCGACTTCATTTGCTATATGTAAGCCTTTCTGTGGTGTTTGTTTCTTTGGCTCTACTACATGCAAATTTGTTTCTTTTTGAAGTATGGTTTGGTCAGTGATTATCAAAGGTGATAATATAGAAGACGTGACGTTCGGTGTTTTAGGTGCAGCTTTCAATGATGCCAAGTCATCAACGTGTGTTTCTGTTATATTTTCTGTACATTGTAAATGTGTCAAAGTTGTAATAGATTTTTCTGCAATCATTGGTTTACCTTTACTAGTAAGAAAACTGCTCTCAGAGTCCTCTTCCGTTATTTCATATATTGATAATCCTTCAACTGTATCAAATGAAGTTCCGGCAGTTTCTGCTTTTGTAGGCTTATCAACTATTCGTTCTACTTCACTTTCATGTATTATGATATCACTCAAAGTTATAGGATGAATTTCTGTTTGTTTTGGGACAATATTCTTTTGCTCAGCTTTGTGAAAGTCTTTACCTGACGTTATACTTTCATTTGGCACAACTTCAATTTGTTCTAAAGATTTCATTTCTAAAACATGTAGTGTGACTTGATTTAACGGTTGTTCCCTCTTAGAAATATTTTCAGAAAATTCTTGAGTAATATTTTCACTAACTGTAAAACTCCTATGTGCTTCAATTTCTAATGAAGCCTTATTTTGATCGGGTTCATAATGAGACGCTAGTTCTTCAATATTTTCAATTACTTCCGGCTTCGCAATAAACATTTCTTGTAACGTTATGTGATTAGTATTGGCTTGCTCATGTTTATCGAAATCGCTTATGATGAAATTGGAAAGAGATTCATTTGCTACTATCTCAGTCTGATTTAACGGTTTTAAATCGGTTACTGATCTACTAGCTAGTTTTGCTTCATTTATTCTTGAGTCCAAATATTCAGGAAGTTCATTTGTTGTGTTTTCGGAGGTAGTATAAGACTTATGTAGCTCTAATTGATATTCGGCTTGTGATTTATCTGACTCATAATTACAAATCAGTTTTGAAGCAGTTTCCATGATTTGTTGTTGACCGCTTACTAATTCTTGTAACATGCTTTGAGTTTCCGATACAGTTTCTTTTTTGGCGAAAGACTTAACGAAGTTCTCAGATATTTCTTCAGCAGTCGTCACTGATTGTTGTAAAGGTTTCATATTTTCGATTTCTAGTTTAGCATGAGACAATGAATTCGGTGCAGTAAACGGAAAATCACTCGTCTGTTCTATTATTTCTTGTTGTTGATTATATAATGCTTCCGTGAGTGATTGAGACTGTTTGGCTTTCTCTTCATTGGATAAATCATTTTTGACAAAACCAGAACTATCTTCAACTGTCATTGTTTCTGTAATAGTAACATGATGAGAAGGTTGCACCTCTAGATTTTGCTTATCTGTAGGAGATATTGTTTCTGTCTTTATAATTTCTTCTTTTTCCCTGATCTCGGTGTCAGTTATAACAAGGTGTTGTTGAGATTCGATTGCTAAATCAGCTTGGTGTAATTTTTTAATATTTTCGGTTATTAAAGGACTTTCTCCCTCATTTACAATATTTTCATTTGTGCTCAAACTTAAGTGCAAATTAATATCATGAGATGGTTGTATGCTTTTTGTTTCGGGTAAAGTATCAATTAAAATTTGTTCAACTTCTGACGTTGTCACTTCCGAAACTCGAATGGAATGACTTTCTTCAAATTCAGTGTTCGACAATTCAGGTTTTATGGTTGATAGTTTTTCAATTGGTTTCTCTGAGTCTGTCAATATAATTTCTGTAATATCTACAGATTTAAAAGCACCCAAAGATGTTTTTGTTAGTTTTTTGGTAAGTATTTCATTTGTGAAGATTTCTTCAGTTTCACCAACAAATGGTTCAATATTTTGAACTGCTTCCTGCGTTCCACTAACTATGTGAGCTTTGTCAAATGTTTGGTTTGGTGCGGTTAAATCTTGACTCTCTTGAGACGTGATAACCTCAATATTTAATAAAGGATGCTGTTCATTTACTGATTTTTGAACCTGAATATATTGCGCCCCTACATAATCTTGTAACCGGTTTTCATTTTCTATAACATTTACTTCGGTTATTTCTTGGGCTACTTGTTCAAATAGTTTTGGTGATGCTTTTTGTAAATAATTAATGGGTTGTATTAGTTCAGATTCCTTTTCGCCTAATAAAATTTCTTCCCCTTGCACGTGTCTTTGCAGGTCTGTATGTATTATATTAGCTTCAGACGTTTTGGTCGTTATATCCTGGATATTTTCAGTCGTATTTGTCAATACTATTTCAGATCCTGAAGTACTGTTAAAAGGCACAAATCCAAAAGATATTTCTCGCTTTGGAATTGAAAATTTGCCTTCAAAGTTTTCCTCAGTTTCAATAACTTCAACATTACTAGCAATAACTGCCTCTTTCTCTGTGAATTCTGGTATTATATTGGATTCTTTGGGTATCACTTCCTTCATAGGAATTTCTTTGTCAGCTGCTACTACTTCTGTCTGTTCAATCACAGCAAACGAAGAAACAGTGTTAAATACAGATTTGAGTTCAGTAAGATTTTCATTTTCAAACTCCTCTGCTTGCTGATTCACAATTACTTCTTGAGTGTGGGCAGCTTTACCATAGATTCCATCCACCTTAGATGAAGCTTTTTTATATGACACTTCAATATCTTTACTGTCTTCAAGATTATCGGATTGCGAAATAGTTTCGGAAGTTTGTAGCCCATGTTCTACGCTCAGCGAATAATCTGCTTTCTGCTTGTCAGGTAAGATAGATAAAGACAAATTGTCTTCACTTTCAATGAATAAACTTTCTTTGCATTCAGGGACTTGAAGCGTAGTTAATAATATATTGGGCTTTGTTTCCGAGTCATCAACTTTTATCACTAACTCACTTTCCGATGACTGAGCGATAGTTTCTTCTTGGATTATTGCTTCTTTTGCTATAGTGGCTTCTTTGGCAATGGCTAAATGTTGTTTTTCTTTACTTTCAAGAGGTGCAGTAAGTGATTCGGTTTCTGTTTCTTCAATAACGACTGCTTGCTTTGAACTGAAGTCTATTGTTGCTAAAAAGGTATTTGGCTTTTCATCTCGTTCTAAAATAGTTTCATTTTCGTTTAGATCTGTAGTGCTTATAATAATCTCTTTAAAAGGTATGTTTTCTACAATGGCTCTTTTAGATTGAATTTTGTCGTTTTCTGCAAAACCAACACTGGAGTCTATAACATATTCAGATAGTACTGCTACAGGAAGACCTTCGAAATCAGTGGAGGCTAAACAAGTTTCAGGGGAACTTTTATTTTCATAATTACCTTCTTTTTCATTTTGCACGATTTCGGAGATACTGACAATTTCTGTTGATTGTATAAACTGTGGCTGAATAACTTTTTGTTCAGGCTTGATGTCATCAGTTAGTAATGATTGGCAGTCTAGAAGGCGGTTTTCAGATATCTGAATTGATGACATTATATTATGTTTCAGATGTGCTTCTTGCAGTTGGGGAGATAATAATGCTAATGGATTTATTACATCATTCGGATTAATTTCAGATGTCAAAGCAACTCTATGATCTACATCTATATCAAATTTGGCAAAGTTGTCTGTATGTAATGGTTTAGACTCAAAATTTTCTTCAGCAGTACTCGGAATAACTTCTGTGACATTCAAACTTTCTTCTTCAATGAATGTTTGAGTGGCATTTCCATGTACTGCTTCATTTCTATCCAACTTTTGGATTTGTTCATCGACGGTCATTTGCAAGATAGTTATTTCTTTGTGCAAGTCCGTTTGTTCGGTTGCTAATTCTGTGATTGTTTCAGAACTTTTGATAAAATCAATTTGCTCAGCTGTTGTTACTTCATGAGACACTGAAGCTTTCAAATTATGTGCAGATGTTTGTTTTGCACTTAGCGTGTCAGGTATTTTTTCTACAGTCAGTTTATTCTCATTTTCAGATACCTCTGCTTCCGAGACTGTTAGAGATACATTGGGTACTAAATTAGATGTGATGTTTTGAGGAGTTTTGATGTCATAATTTCCAGTGATTTCTTGTTCATGGATCAATGGCGATTCAATTATTTTTGCACTTGAGGTTACTAAACTTTCAGTAGCAGATTCATCGCCTGCTTTTTCTCCAATTACTATATCACTTATTGATGACATTTGCATTACTTCAGACGTTATTATAGGTTGTACAGTTTTTACGTCTAAATCAGCAACTGCTGCCTGAGTGTCTTCTTTTATTATCAGGTCTTTTTCACTTTCATTGACCAGTACTTCTTCAACCGTATTTTTGTCTAGTACAGATAGAGTCACATCAGCTTTAAAGTCGTATGATGGTTTATCTTTTTCAAACGTTTTTTCAGAATCATGAACATTAGTTTCTAGGTTAAACTTATGTTGTAGCTCATTTACTCCTACCATTGCTTTTTTAGTTGATATTGGTTCTATGTTAAATTCCTTTTCTTTCATATGTGTCGTGGTAATAATATTATCCAAACTTGTATGTAAAATAATTTCTTGATCTAAAGAGAGTTGTGTAGGGCTATCATCTATAGTAAGTTCTTCTTCCTTTTCATGTAGCTGCTTCATACTGACAACCAAACTGTCTTTTGACGTGATATCAATACTAGCTTCTTGCATCGGAGGCAATTTCAACGCTGATAATGAACCTTCTTTCTCTTGAATATCTTGTATTTCTGTGACAATTTGATTTGACACAATTACCTCTTTTCTAGCTGTTTCGGTAGGGACTATCAGTTCTGGGTAATATTTTCCTGATTTATCTTCTACGTAAACTTCACCAACTTCAAGGCTTTCCAATAAATTGAAGTTCAGTTTAGAGACTACAGCCTTTTCCTTTGGTTCATTTTTGATCTCATGTTCCTTAATTTCGTCACTAACTTCCATTACATGTATGCCTATTAAGGGAGAAAATGTTACTGCGGCAGTAGATTTCTTAACATCTACATCTGTAAGAGTTGCCTCTTTATCTGAAGTAATGCTTTCTGATACATTCAAAGCATCTTTTAACATTAAATCTTGCTTGGCTTTTTCGAAATGCCTTTCTTCTTTTGTGAATTCTGTTACAGATGTGTTACTAAGAACTTCAGAAGTAATGATACCCTCAACAGGTGATACTGATTTGATTGCTTTATTTTCCTTGATCGGCTTTGATATATATTCATCCAAAGAATTGTTTATTTCCACCTCAGTTACCTCTATCGGCAAAACTTCAGATAAAGATGATTTAACATTGCTTGTAGCATTTCCCTTAACTAGTAAAGGTGTTTCTCTTTCCTGTAGTTCTTGCATTTCGCTGATAACTGGATAACTGGTATCTATTTTTAAACTAGCTGTTATATCATCTGTTTTTGATGATAATATATGAGACACCTCGCTAGCCGGTATAACTTCAATTCTGTTTTCAGGAAAATCAGTAGCAACAGTCTTTATATATGGAAATTTGTCCATTTCAAATGTTCCAGTATTATCTTCAACGTAATGTTCCATTATTTCTTTTGATTTGGACGTTTTCATCAATCTTCTGTCTTCTAGGATCTCATCATCAATTTCAATTGCTTCTTGTTCTATTGTTACCGCTTTTCGTTTAATCTTGTCTTTTTCTTTGATATCTGTGAAATGACAGTAAAGTGTATGAAATGCGAATTATTCGTGGTATTGATATTCTAAATTGAATGCTTGTACATGCGTAAAGGCGCAGTCAGATAAGTGTTTGAAAAGTATCTACCGTCTACTGTTAAAGTGTTTTAAATGTTTTACTCTGCTAGTGTTTAAGGTGCGATGGTTAAACTAAAAATACTTACACTAGTTTATTGTGTTCACATCACAAACTTTAGGTTCAGCACATACTCTCGAAGCCAAGTGTAGAATGTCAATGCTGCGTAAAACATAAGTTAGATGATATACTATTACTATGCCAAACGCAGAAGCGTTAGAAAGCAGAATATTATATATACTACAAGCTACTTGTTATATAATATTTACGATGTTAAATAAGAACTTGGATAAAGAATCATTGATTAAAAAAATCTTTTATTGAATGACTAATACTTACGAATGGATTATAAACTTACTAAATGATGGAAAGCTATTGAATTATTCTTAGTTTTTTCCTTTAATATACAGTTATTTTTATTTTTTTTGAACGAATAGTTATTTGAGAATAATCATAATAGTAATTATTTCAGTAAGAATGCCAAAAACGCAGTTTGTATCGTTGCTTTATCATTAATCGTTCGCTTAACCGTAATATAGTCAATAATTTAAGTGCAGCTTTAAGCGTTATCTGAAGCTCTTTTTTGTTATTTCAAAGCATGAGTGAGCCAACTACATAATGAAATTATTTTCAGACAATTTTAATAAAATATATATGAAACTTACCTTGCCGCCTCTTTGTTATTTGGGTGTCATCTGTAAAATAAACATTATAATGTTAAGAGTATTACAGAGTCTAGCTTTTGAAAACTATCTCTTGGTCTAATTATCTCAAAAAGTACGTTATTGACCAAGAAGCGCTTGGGAAAAAAATGCTTTGTATGTGCTTAAATATTTTAGCCATTTTTCATAATGGCTAAAATATTTAAGCCATTATGAAAAATGTTCAAAAATGACACAAACCTTTTTTGTTAGCGGTGCAAAGCAAATGTTTTATTTTTCATTTTTAGATGACTTAAAGTTCATAGTTTAAAATTAATCAAAGCATTTCTGGCCAATATTAGAAAAATAATAAGATTGAGAGGTTGTGACAGACTTATGACTGCGTATATTATTTGAATTTTAATGACTGAATTTTCTATAATTATGGACTTCGTTGCTTACTGGTAGGAATATTAATATTATTCTGGGAACAGAGGTAAAACGTTATGGGTCCGAGAAATCAAGTAATACTGTATGAAATTGTTGCACCAAAATGCATATTTGACGTTGTACGGCCCCTTAAGACGATTAGTGCCCTCACAGTAGCGCCCTCATCATAATTAAAGAGCATCATGTGCTTTTGGCATACCTACCTGTCCGCCATTTTGAAAAAATCGGTTTTGGAGGCCTGTGATAAAAGTGCCAATCGATAGAATAAGTCATTGCAAATTGCTTAAGGGGCATTGACTCGCGAGGTCTACAGCCCACAGAATAACTAGTTCATATATTTTTCATGAATAAAAATTAGTAGCATTTTAATTCTAATTATTAAGGTAATAAAAAAAAACACCTTCTTAGCAATTTTTTTAGATTGTGACCCAGTTATCTCGAAAGTTATTCGACCAAATTAGTATATTATTGTGTCTAAAAATAAGTTTTCGTGATAGTAAAAATAATTAGTAGTATCATATTTTTAAGTTGAAAGTAAGGTTTTAAAAATCAAGAAAAACCTCAAACATGATCGCAGGCTACGCATTGCGGTGTAACCACCACGCTGCTCTAACGCTGATTTGTACTTTAACGCTTAATCTTTTAGTTCGATATTACTTCGAACGTTATAAAGCTGCTAATTCTGGCTTTTATAATATCCTTAATGAAATTCTATATTTGGAACTTATATTATTATTATCCTAAACTTTTGTAACTGGCCGCGTTTCCATATGCAAACACTTACACGCATGTATGCCTTCACCCTGCGTGTAATGTTTAACTGAATTCGGAAAAAATCAGAAGAATCAAAATCAAAAAGAAATCAGAAAATCAGAAAAAAAACATATGATAAATTGTAAATGGCCAATGTCTGTCAATACATAAAAGCTATTAAGAAAAAATAAAACGAGGGGTCTTTACAGTAGCAATAGAAGCCAAAACAATGCGCTTACACATCTTAACTAATCCACGCAAATAAAGTTATGGGCGCCCGCTAGTGTCTAATATCTTAAAAAAACTTGATTATTGGGACAGGGCTAATAATAATAAAAAAGTTACCGAACCTTTTAACACGGTTGGAGCATGCGTTTCTGCAGATAGTTCAGCGGGAGACTCCACAATAACCTGAAAAAAAAACATTTATATTTGAAATGTTACACGATACTTGATCTTCAAGCGTATGTGAAATTAAAGTCTTGATTTTTACCTCTTGTGCTTCTCGTTGTTCCCAGGAACGAGGCTTGAAGTCTTCTGGGTAGAAATGAGCTATAACCTCTTCTACCGAAGAATGCTTCATTTCGACCATTTTCAAGAATGCCCGGAAGCCCACCTTCGCTGCGATAATGTCCTCGTCTTGAGCTGTTTCTTCGGTGAGTACCTCGGTAATGAGAGTTCCATGCCCTTGGCGTTCAACTAGTTGAACTAAAGCCGATTGTGATTGTGGTACACGAAGAGCTGGGAAGTATTCCGAGTCATATAAGCCCTCTATTTCATCAATTGTCACACCACGCCTTAACATGTAACCAATTTTTGCCAATTCACGTAAAGGCGATTCACCAGGACCGAACTCCTTGGCATTAATTACTTCCAGAAGTTCATTTATCTCCGCCACGACTCGGGAGTCTGTATCAACCATTCTTATTATGCCCTTTTGTTTTTCAAAAGAATCTGTTTCCAAAGGTTGAACAGTTTCCTCTTTTTGTTGTTGCGATGATACCAAATAATCGTGAGGCGTTACGACAGGTTCTACGCTTTCAGCCTCTGGCTTTGCTTTTATTTTTTTATCTACTTTCTTGTATGAAGCCACATCCGTTGTTTCTACGTGTTCCGCCTCACTAACAATTACTTTTGCTTTCTTTTCTTTAATTTTTGGTAAAGGTGTAGGCTCGTCAATAGGCTGCACAGCTGTAACAGTAGCTGATTCCAGCAAATCTTCTGTTATTTGATTAGCTGTTCTTTCTTCCACAGCTTTTTCCTCGCGTATTACCACTTTTTCTTTTTTCACTTTTTCTCTCGCTTCTTTTGCAGTTTGCTTCTTTATCTTCACTCCTTTCTCAAATACTTGCAATTTAGCTTTAGTTATTGCCATGCCTATGTCACTGACAGCCTTACACATGTATGTTCCCTCAACTTCTTTGGTAGCATTTTGTATAGTACAAGCAGTGCGGTTATTGTCATTAACTATTTCAAAACGCTCATCCGTTCTTATGACTTTGTCATCTTTATACCACAATATTTCTGAAAAATAAAATAATGTCAGTTGATGTTATTATTGCTGGAAGAATAAACCAGTTCAATAAGTTGAAAATTGTGAAAAGTAAAGGTAAAGAAAGACTTAAAGGTAATTCTCTTTAATTAAAGACTTTATCTTTGTACCTGGAACGGGGTTGCCACTGTAGATCGCTTCAAATGTTACAGAATCATTTTCGTGTACGCGTTCACCTAATATGTCCTTAACGAATGTTGGGACCGATTGAGTCGCTGGAATAAGAAACAAAAAATCTTTATGGGTAGCAATTAAAGAGTAGATTGTTTACAAACTACTGTTTTGTTACTAATTTAAGAAAATCAGCGGCGAAGATTCACCATACCTTTTAGTGCAGCTTGCAGCTCCTCCATATGTGTTACCCATTCTGGTTTCCTATATTCTTTGGTTCCAATTATACCTAAAATTGGCAAAGATTAAATTAATTATTGAATTTAAAATTCTGCTGGTTGACAAGAATCTACAATTATCAGGTGATCAAAGTTATTCTCAGTTTTAATAGAATTATATTTAAGTCTGTGTGTATGGAAATCACATGAATGCGTACATACTAAGGTAATTTGTGAATCTGTGGTGTTTTTACATGTATTGAGTTTTTTAAATTAAATACATACACACTTTATAATTATGTCAAAAGCGTCACAATATAATTTTGTTTTAGATAGAATGTAGTAATGATGTTGTATTATATCAAGAAAACCTGATATTTTTTTACGTATTATAAAATGAATATAGGACTCGTAAGAGTGGAAACCTTTATTCAACGAAAACATGGTCAAGACAAGGACAGGGTAGGCAAGATAGGTAAATGGTATGGTAACAAATGTTATCCAACGAAGTAGTTTTCCCACGTTGAAACCTGTCAAAATAGCAACAAGATTTTAGCTTTCACAGAAAACGCGATAACTCGCCGTTTTTTTAAAACATGGATGATGCATAATGTCACCTTATTAGTATCTTAGAATAGGAAGTATGCATTCAGAATAGCTTACGATCATGTTCTGATAATACCAAAGAAACAACTTACTCTGAACAGAAAGGGCAGCTATTGTGGACGTAACGCCAAGGGGGTTGTAAGCTTCGAATTTTATTTCACCCGTGTCATCCTGATAGACTTCTGATATGATAAGAATCGATGTGCCATCTTCCATTTCTTCTATTTGGTATTCTTGTGATTGCTTTATCTCGACGCCTTGCTTCATCCATCTTATTTGTGGTTTTGGAATACCTATAGCCTTGGCTTCCAACCTAAGTGAGTGTCAAATAAAATAATTTTATATTTATATTAAAAGAAACGATTAAAGAATCTGAAAATCTTAATAGCTTTATATGTTTTAAAGTATAGTGGCAACTACGGAAACTCCATCTGACTATAAGCTGCTTTATCAGCCTATGACTACTTAAAGCACTTTTGATAAAAACGTATTGTTACCTTCCTCTAACATTAAGAACCCGGCCACACCCGGGACACTCCATACAACCACCCCATTATAAAAAATAACGGCAAGATGACGTTTTTGTACACGCGCAACTGTGTGTCTAGGGCTACCGTGCAGTTTGTACTGTATGAGCGCCGTTCAATTCATAATTCGATCCTTTTTAACTGACTTCAAAAAAGGAGGAGGTTATCAAGTCGACGGTTTTTTTATGTATGTTTTAACATAACTTCACCAGTTGTTATGGTAAATAAAGTTACGACGCATTGCTTTGAATATCAAAATAAAGTTGACAGTTGACAAACATGACTAAACGAGCACACGTTACGGCACTCATGAACTCGCGGGGAGGGGGGAGGCAATTGTTTCTAGGGTGGGGCTGGGAGTATCCTTTCTGTACGTAGTACTTATATCTATTCTGTGCCCCGGCAACTATATTCGCCGACAGAAACATCACAATGTCAAGAAGAAGTGCTATTGACATTGACACAATGTTAATTATAAAACCGACCCGCTATCAATTAGTCTTACCTCGTCAATTCACCTTCATTGCTGGATACGACTGTTGGAAGCGCCTTTACAATGCGTGGTGCAAATTCTTCAATGTCACTAGTTTTCTGTAATTTTTTAATGGTTGAATTTTATTTTTTTTATTGCTATGTTGAGCTAAATTAATCTTGTTTCTTTTATAACCCTTACCTCATCACTTAGCACATCTTCTTCAGACGCGCTCGGGACATATTCGTAAGCTGTAATTTAAAAAAAGGTTTAAGAAATGTTAAAAAAAATATCTTGCTAATTCATTTCACCATAAACTATCTAACTTGAAGTGTATGAGAAATTAAAAAAGTGCTCTCAACCGTACGTTTTCCTTTTACGAAATTATAGACGATTTAATCATCGCACTGACACTGATACAGGGTGGTCCAAATAGTGACGTCCAAAATATTTTTTTAAGATTATTCACACTTAGTTGCATCCAAAAATACCCCATGTATGTTTCGCGATTTTTCGTAGTTTAGAAGTAGTTATTAATATGTATTTGCGTATTTCCTACCAGGCTGTCTAAAAAAACTAATAACTCCTTTCACATTAAGAATTTTTGGGTTTTCTTTTCGCAATTTAATCGTCTTAAGTCACTCTTTTATACGTAAAATAATCAACTACATAATATCCAACAAGTTCCTGAAAAAAAGTCAAATGTGAAACATTTAGGTTTTACTTCGACTAAGTAACATTTTAACAATTCTTTTAAATAAACAAAATAAAAACCTATTTTTTTACTTTTGACCGAAAAGGGTCTAATATTTTAAGTATAAATAAAATACTGAAAAGAGTAACTTATCTGGATATTGTGTAGTTGATTATTTTACATATAGAAGAGTGATTCAAGACGATCATTTTGCAACAACAAAACCCAAAAAACTCCTAATGTGAATGGTGTTACGATTTTTTTTAGCCAGTTCAGTAGAAAATTTTCATATACACATTAAGAAAATCATAACTTCTAAACTACAAAAAAATTGCGGAATATACATGGGGTATTATTAGATGCGCCAAGATGTTAATAACCTAAAAAAAATTTGGACGTCACTATTTGGACCACCCTGTATACAGTAAGTTACTAAAACAAGCACCAATAGCTAAAAATTATAAGGATTGCTGCAACTCAAGTCTTGAACTTTCTTGTATTGTTCAAAACTACACCAGAATCATAAGAATGTCAGTAAGTGCCATTAAAGCAACCTCTTGTGCAAAAAAGCAACCAACTCATATAAATATTTGATTCCATTATTTTACTTGGACCGCTTTCACTACCTCCGGGGAAATATTTTTATGATTTCTAGTAGATATTGTCATGATAATAGAAGCAAAAGTACGAGTATAGTAATGGCTTTTACAGGAAATAGTGAAATTAGCCCTCAGTAGGTACCAATTTGATTTTTAAAGTAGTGGTTGTTATTTTTATCAAAGCTATTGAGATACATTCTGAGTGGCTCTTTATGCTCAAATAATTTTCTTCTACAGATGCATGGCAAGTGTGTGTTAATGTTAAGTGAGTGCTGAAAATAAGTGCTGATATTTTTTGAAAATATACCCTTAATCACATGCAACTCATGCAATCATGTCATGATACTTCGATTAATACGAGAACCATTCTTCACCTTCTACGTTCACTATACATTCGCTGTAGTCCGAGCCCAATACGTTTGTTGCAATACAGCTGTATTTTCCTGTCATTTCTGGGAACGCTTCTTTAATACATAATTCGCAAAGTCCTGATTCTTGACGCGCAAATGTTACATCTCTAGCTTTTAAAATGTTTTCATCTCTTCGGTACCATTCAATTTTAGGCCAAGGATTACCAGTAACTTCACAGGAGAGTATTATTGGTTCACCATCCATAACTGTCTTTGACGTCAAATGACTGACAATTTGGGGTGGTTGGCCTAATAAATTAGATTTTACTGTATCCGATACAATAAGAGAAGCCGAGCTTGATACAGAGCCAGCAAAATTCTCTGCTCTGCATGTAATTGTTCCCACCAAATCCTCTGTGATGTTCTCAATGCACAAGCAAGACACATTATTCCTGTTAGTTACATAGACATTAGTGATTTTTGTTTCTTTTATGAGAGACAAAACTTCTCTGGTATTTATGAACCATATGAACGATGCACAGGGATTCGATTCTACTTCTACTTCCAGAAGCACTATGTCACCTAAATAAATTTCCTTGGGTTTGAGTGGCCTCTTAAATATAGGTGGTCTGATTTCGTCTTCGTCGGATGGTTTTTGTAATTTTACAGAACTTGCAGACTTAGTTATTATATTTTTGGATTCAATAACAACTTCATACTTTCCCGTTTTCTTTTTATCAGTGTTTTGTACTTTTATTACGGATTTACCCGATTCTGTATGAATTATGCAATCATTGTTGTTCTCCAAAACTTGGTTGTTACGATACCATGTTAATTTACTGTCATCGTCAGCATCAAAGACTACGGTGAGTTCAAACTCGTCATTTTCAGTCACGTTCTGAGCCGTAATAGGGCTTATAATTATTGGTCCAACTTCTGGAAAATATTCATTAATGTAAAACCTACAAAAACCTTTGTTCATAATTCCAAGATTCAGCCGAAGAAATAACGTATTAATTTTAAAAACGATAAGTTGATCATCATTTCTCAACGCAGCAGTTTTTAACGATATATTATGTTAAATATTAGCTGAAGAAACAAAATGCTGTAAAAGGTATATTATTACCAATTTCACAACAATGAGAGCAAACTAATAGTAAATTAATATTGTTTGTCAGATAACTAAGGTTTTCTTTGTATGTTGCAGAAAAGAATTAAGTTCAATAAAGATATAAAATTATTATGTTTATAGGCGATTTTCTGACAGCTCAAATAAAAAATAGTCAAAAAATTTCGACATAAATGGCGTTTTATGAAAGCCGAGCCGTAAAGTTAAACCATCTTGACTCTAAACAATTTACTTGAGTGAGAGTGATGAATGAGGCGAGGGAGTTAAAACGGTGATAGACATATAGGCAACTTTACGACGACTCGGCTTTTATAAAACGCCATCTATCGATATTTTTTTGAACTATGTTTTTTTCCATTTGATCTCGGAAAACCGCCCAGTAAAGATGTATGTATATTCTTAGCCATGCATCTGTTTTATTTAAAAAAATTTACGAGCTTATGTATCTGAAAGTTCTATTACGAAGTGACGAGTGACTTGAGTATATGAGATTATGTGCCTTTGAAACAAAAATCATTTACCTTTCTTTTCATCTTTCCTCTTCACAATTTTCTTTTGTTTGGTTACTCTTGTAACCTCTTCTTTTACTTTCAGGACTGGTTCAGATTCTTCTATCTCTTCAATAACGACTTCCTCGACGTCAATGACTTCGGTAGATTTTTCTTTTACTGATTTCTTTTGTTTCCTCTCTTCTCTCTTTTGCTCAACAATTTCCTCTTCATCTAGCTTTTCTTCTTCAACTGGCTTTTGTTTCTTTACTGGTTTCAATAGTACTTCTTTAGGTTTCTCTTCTTCTGGAGCTTTTTGCTTTCGAACTGGCTTAAGAACAACTTCTTCCTTTGGTTCTTCTTCTTTTGGACGCCTCTTGCCAGTAGGCCATTTCACCTCTTCTGGTTTTTCTTCCTCAACTGGCTTTTGTTTCTTTATTGGTTTAAATTGTACTTCTTCAGGCTTCTCGTCTTCGGGAACCTTCTGCTTGGGTATCGGTTTCAGAACAACCTCTTCCTTTGGTTCTTCTTCTTTTGGACGCCTCTTGCCAGTAGGCCATTTCACCTCTTCTGGTTTTTCTTCCTCAACTGGCTTTTGTTTCTTAACTGGTTTCAATTTTAATTCTTCGGGCTTCTCTTCCTCGGGAGCCTTCTGCTTGGGTATCGGTTTCAGAACAACCTCTTCCTTTGGTTCTTCTTCTTTTGGACGCCTCTTACCAGTAGGCCACTTGACTTCTTCTGGCTTTTCTTCTTCAACTGACTTTTGTTTCTTAACTGGTTTCAATTTTAATTCTTCAGGCTTCTCTTCCTCGAGAGCCTTCTGCTTGGGTATCGGTTTCAGAACAACCTCTTCCTTTGGTTCTTCTTCTTTTGGACGCCTCTTGCCTGTAGGCCATTTAACTTCCTGTGGTTGTTCTTCTTCAACTACCTTTTCCTTCTTTGTAGGTTTCAGTTGAATTTCTTCAGGCTTCTCGTCTACGAGAACCTTCTGCTTGGGTATTGGTTTCAGAACAACCTCCTCTTTTGGTTCTTCTTCTTTTGGACGCCTCTTACCAGTAGGCCACTTGACTTCTTCTGGCTTTTCTTCTTCAACTGACTTTTGTTTCTTAACTGGTTTCAATTTTAATTCTTCGGGCTTCTCTTCCTCGGGAGCCTTTTGCTTGGGTATCGGTTTCAGAACAACCTCTTCCTTTGGTTCTTCTTCTTTTGGACGCCTCTTGCCAGTAGGCCATTTCACCTCTTCTGGTTTTTCTTCCTCAACTGGCTTTTGTTTCTTAACTGGTTTCAATTTTAATTCTTCGGGCTTCTCTTCCTCGGGAGCCTTCTGCTTGGGTATCGGTTTCAGAACAACCTCTTCCTTTGGTTCTTCTTCTTTTGGACGCCTCTTGCCAGTAGGCCATTTCACCTCTTCTGGTTTTTCTTCCTCAACTGGCTTTTGTTTCTTAACTGGTTTCAATTTTAATTCTTCGGGCTTCTCTTCCTCGGGAGCCTTCTGCTTGGGTATCGGTTTCAGAACAACCTCTTCCTTTGGTTCTTCTTCTTTTGGACGCCTCTTGCCTGTAGGCCATTTAACTTCCTGTGGTTGTTCTTCTTCAACTACCTTTTCCTTCTTTGTTGGTTTCAGTTGAATTTCTTCAGGCTTCTCGTCTTCGAGAACCTTCTGCTTGGGTATCGGTTTCAGAACAACCTCCTCCTTTGGTTCTTGTTCTTTTGGACGCCTCTTACCAGTAGGCCACTTGACTTCTTCTGGCTTTTCTTCTTCAACTGACTTTTGTTTCTTAACTGGTTTCAATTTTAATTCTTCGGGCTTCTCTTCCTTGGGAGCCTTCTGCTTGGATATCGGTTTCAGAACAACCTCTTCCTTTGGTTCTTCTTCTTTTGGACGCCTCTTGCCAGTAGGCCATTTCACCTCTTCTGGTTTTTCTTCCTCAACTGGCTTTTGTTTCTTAACTGGTTTCAATTTTAATTCTTCGGGCTTCTCTTCCTCGGGAGCCTTCTGCTTGGGTATCGGTTTCAGAACAACCTCTTCCTTTGGTTCTTCTTCTTTTGGACGCCTCTTACCAGTAGGCCACTTGACTTCTTCTGGCTTTTCTTCTTCAACTGACTTTTGTTTCTTAACTGGTTTCAATTTTAATTCTTCGGGCTTCTCTTCCTCGGGAGCCTTCTGCTTGGGTATCGGTTTCAGAACAACCTCTTCCTTTGGTTCTTCTTTTTTTGGATGCCTCTTGCCAGTAGGCCATTTCACCTCTTCTGGTTTTTCTTCCTCAACTGGCTTTTGTTTCTTAACTGGTTTCAATTTTAATTCTTCGGGCTTCTCTTCCTCGGGAGCCTTCTGCTTGGATATCGGTTTCAGAACAACCTCTTCCTTTGGTTCTTCTTCTTTTGGACGCCTCTTGCCAGTAGGCCATTTCACCTCTTCTGGTTTTTCTTCCTCAACTGGCTTTTGTTTCTTTACGGGTTGTAATTGTACTTCTTCAGGCCTCTCTTCTTCAGGAGCTTTTTTCTTGGGTATTGGCTTAAGAACAACTTCTTCCTTAGGTTCCTCTTCTTTTGGACGCCTTTTGCCAGTAGGCCATTTAACTTCTTCTGGTTTTTCTTCCTCAATTGGTTTTTGTTTTATCACTGATTTGAGCAGAGTTTCTTCAAGCTTTTCGTCTTCAGGTTCGTCTGGTTTTGGTATGGGCTTTAGTACTACTTCTTCTTTTGATTCATCTTCCTTGGGACGCATTTTATGTGTAGGCCATTTAATTCCTTCAGGCTTTTCTTCGTCAAGTAGCTTTTCTTTTTGCACTGGTTTTTGTTTATAAACTGGTTTCAATTGAATCTCCTCAGGCTTTTCTTCCTGTGGCTCTTTAGGTTTAGGGATGGGCTTAAGTACAACTTCTTCTTTAGGCTCATCTTCCTTGGGATGCCTTTTACCTGTGCGCCACGGAACTGCTTTTGGCTGTTCTTCGTCAATTGGCTTTTCTACTGGTTTTAACTGAACCTTTTCAGGCTTTTCTTCGGGAGCCTTTTGCTTAGGTATCGGCTTTAGAACAACCTCTTCCTTTGGTTCCTCTTCTTTTGGGCGTCTTTTATCTTTACGCCACTGGACTTCTTGTGGTTTTTCTTGAGTCGCTAGTTTTGATTCTGGTTTCGTAGGAACTGCTTCTGTTTGCTGTTCTTCGGGTTCTCTTGGTTCTCTTTGTTTCGGTTTTACTTCCTCAACTAGCTTCTCTTTTTTAACTGGTTTTAAATGTACTTCTTCGGGTTTCTCTTCTTCAGGAGCTTTTTTCCTAGCTATTGGTTTAAGAACAACTTCCTCCTTAAGTTCCTCTTCTTTTAGACGCCTCTTGCCAGTAGGCCATTTCACCTCTTCTGGCTTTCCCTCTTCAACTTGTTTTTGTTTCTTTACTGGTTTTAGTTGGACTTCTTCAGGCTTTTCTTCTTCGGGAGGCTTTTGCTTAGTTATCGGTTTCAGAACGACTTCTTCTTTTAGTTCTTCTTCCTTCGTGTGTCTTTTACCTTTACGCCACTGAACTTCTTGTGGTTTTTCTTCAGTAGCTGGTTTTAACTCTGGTTTTGATGGAACTTCTTCTGGTTTCTGTTGTTCTGGTTCTTTTTGTTTTGGAATTGGCTTGAGAATAGCTACTTCTTTTGATTCTTCCTCCTTTGGGCGTCTCTTGCCCGTACGCCATTGAACATCTTGTGGTTGTTCTTCTTCAACTTGCTTTTGTTTCTTCACTGGTTTCAGTTGAACTTCTTTAGGCTTCTCTTCCTCGGGAGCTTTTTGCTTGGGTATTGGCTTGAGAACTACTTCTTCTTTTGGTACCTCTTCCTTCGGGCGCCTCTTCTCTGTGCGCCACTGAACTTCTTGTGGCATTTCTTCTTCAACTGGTTTTTGTACAGCTTTCATCTGAACTTCTTCAGGTTTCAGTTCTTCTGGTTCCTCTGGCTTCAGAACTGGTTCAAAACCAACATGCTTATTTTCTTCGATCTTTAGTTTCATTTTTTGTTTGCCCCATGGCGTTATCTTTTCTTCTTTTTTATCTTCTACATGTTCTGTTTCTTTACCAGATATTTTAAGTATAATTGTATCTTCTTCTCGAGTCAGTGATTCTTCTACCACCAAAGTTTCAATTTTTTGTACAGATTCTCTACGAATTGGTTTTAGTGAAACGTCTTCAATTTTTTCTTTTACAATCTGGGATTTTTCTACTTTAGTAGGTCGCAACTGGATACTTTCTTGTGTCCATGGAATGCTCTCTTTTCGCTCTTGTTTTGGAATGATTTCCTCTGTTTTAGGTTTTCTTTGCCATTGCTTTGTGTCTAAATTTTGCTCAATTTCCATTGATTCCTGTTGTGTTAAGCTCACGGTAGAAGTGGTTTCAGTTGGTTTTATTTCATCTTCTTTTCGTGGTTTTCTCCAAGATTTTACTTCAAGAGTTTCTTCTTTAGGTTTTTCTTCCAGAAGCTCCTTATTTTGTATATGTAAAATATTTGCATCTTCAGTGATCATTGTTTTCTCTACGTGTTCTGCCTTTTTTTCTGTTCTTGATTTTCTCCAATGGTTGGTTGTCAAATCTTCTTTAGATTCTTGTTTTAAGTTTTCTTCTAAAGTTTCTTGGTTTTCAGTACGTAATAAAGTCGAGTCTTCGATACTTGTGGTTTTTTCCATATGTTCTGTTCTTTTCTCTGTTTTGGGTTTTCTCCAGTGTTTTGTTACCAAATCTTCCTTAGATTTAGTATTTTCATCTGTTTCTATTAACTCTTTTCTGTCTATGGATAGAATGTTAGAATCTTCTGATGCAGTGATTTCTTGGATTGATCTGGTTTCTTCTTGGCGAGGTTTTCTCCAAGACTTGACCTCTAACTTTTCCTCTTTTATAACTTGCGTTGTATCTACTTGACTTTTCCTGCGCCAAGGTACATCCCGCACCATCTTTTTGGTGTCCACATCTTGCGCACTTTGTACTTTCAAGATACTAGTTTCTTCTGTCGATTGATATAAAGCTCTGCTTGTTATTGTATCTCCATCTTCTGATGTAGCTGCTGTTACTTCAGTTTTATCTTGAAACTTCTTGTGTGTAACAGTTTTGCGAGATTCTGGAAAAAAATGTCTTATTAAACATTATAAAATACAAAAGTATGGATAAAAATTGTAAATATTTAACCCAGACATTTAGATTCGGGCATCAATGTGACACACACGTGCAAACGTGCTAGAAAAGCCCTTAAAGACATAATAATAATAAGTTCTAGCCAAAGTTATGTCTCATGCCCAATCGCACATTAAGGCAGTGGCATTTTTACTACCTAGCTTAATGCTAATCGAGTCCTAAGTTATTGAATTTGCATATAATTTAAGAGGCCGTATACGTTTTGCCGCTCTCTCACTCACACAATTCATGTTATCTCAAGATTTCTTAAATGTGAGTGCGTAATTAAAAAATGTGATCAACTTATTCGACGGAAAATAAAATAACGGACATTTTAAACTACGGATATTAACTTTAAACACCCACCTACCTATTTAAGCTAAAGACAAATACATTTGAACTTTCAGAAACGACTACTTTTTGTACTTCAACACGAAACTGAAATATAAATGTTAAAATGTATGTATGCGTCGAATAAGTGGATCACATTTTATAATTACGCACTAAGACTTGAGAAAACTTGAAATACGCGAGCGGCAAATCGCAAACGGCCTCTTTAGATCTTTTTTAGTTTCGAGTTGTGCCTCAAAATATAATAAATACGAGTACTAAGATACAGTTATATACGTAAATTGTAAAAACAATTACGCATCCAATCTACTCTCTATTTAAATTGTCGAAAGAAACCAGTTTTAACCGTAAATGTAACTCAGTAACTCATGGATCTGAATCCAAAAACCAGATATAACCTCAGTATTTTACCCATTATGCCTATTTAAAATTTAACTCGACTCATCCTCTGTAAAATGGATTTTATACCTTCAGAGTATACGATATTACAAAATTAAAAGATGCAACTTTTGCGTAATTTTTAATTTTGTTTGTGTCATAAATTGAATTACACATTGTATAGTTTAATAATTTTCTACCCACATGAAGTTAGATTAGTTAGACAAACAAAAGAAATATTTTTCTCTTTTCATTAATGAAACTTGATGAGAACCAGTTCACTTCAACACCTACGTGTCACGGTAGTAAACTAGAAGTTGATAATTCACAGGTTTACAGGCGCGGATCCACCGTTGTGGGCACTATGGGCATGCCCACAAGCCTAATTTAGTCTCGCCTGGTACATCTCACTTGGCTTGGAAATTGGTTTGGTATCTAATCGAAACTGTTTGACTATTTAATTGGACGAAATCGGGTCTGACTTCCTCCAATGATGATTTCCATTCCTAAGGCCAGTGGACTGATGCGCGGAAAAAAGGAAATAACCACATTCAAAAGTCGTTCATGAGTCATGATTGTTCATGAGCGAGTCGCACTTGGCCGATTTTTGGGTGGCTATGACCACAACCTTTTTTGAAGGCTGGATTAGTGCCTGCAGGTTTATCCACTCTTTCCTCCTCTCCACTTTTTCCGTGTCATCTGGGTCACGTGACTGGCCCATGACTATGTCACGATCAATCAAATGTTGCGATGCGGCCCAACGACTAATCAGATAACTAAACGTGTCGTAGCTTGGGCCATCCGTGGGAAGAGAACACTTGGGGCCGTACCGGCTAACGCATCGAACTTCGAAGAGTCTGCCGGGTTTCTAATTAAAACAGATAAATCGAGCCCAAATCGGGCCAAATGGCGAACCTCAATTCATGATGTCACATCGAACATCGATATCTTCTAAATAACTTCGGCGAATAATACAATACAAAACTCCTTACTTCGATTTATCTGTTTTAAGTTGAAGCTCGGCAGACCCGTAGAAGTTCGAAAAGTTAGCCGGTAGGGCCCCTGGGGCCGTACCGGCTAACGCATCGAACTTCGGAAAGTCTGCCGGGCTTCAAATTAAAACAGATAAATCGAGCCCTAATCGGGCCAAAATGGCGAACCCCAACATCGATATCTTCTAAATAACTTCGGCGAATAGTACAATAATACGGAACTACGATTTATCTGTTTTAAGTTGATATCGGCAGACCCGCCGATGTTTGAAAAGTTAGCCGGGAGGGCCCCTGGTGAAACATATTAATATGCTCCTCTCCTGGTGCATGTAAGTGAAGTCCAGTCAGTCCTCAAATATTATTTGACCATGATATACTATTCAATCAAAGGCTAAATTAGATTTTAATTATAAATCAATCACTTTAGAACTTTTGTTTTATTTAAATGATTCGGTTTCTTATGAACGCCGTGGCGTAGGCATAGGAATAATTGTTTTTTTACTCGTTGGCGTTTGTGTGTGTCTCTGACTATCCTTACTAGTCTTATTTGGTAAACAATCTTCACCCAACTATTTATTGAAAAAAATAATTATGAAATATTATTTTATAAATGGTTTTCCACACATAGATTACAAAAGAAATTACTAATTATTAGTGACAATTTGATTTAATACGAAAACAATTTTTTATTTAACAACACAACGATTTAATTTTAAAAGACGTATGACAACTGTCATAATCTATTGACTAAATAAGACAAGTAGAATAGACAGGATACTTGTATTGCTGAGTATTTCAATTATGTAGAAAATTATGAGTGTCAATTTAAAATAAAAAACACTTAAAAGGTAAATTATTTTAATGCATCGCCTAAAACTAAACCAATATTTGGTTGGATTCTTTAATCCTCTATCTTCATCACAGAATTGATACTTATCAGTGCGACGGTTACGTATTTTACTGTCTGGTATTTTGACTGATGGGCATTTTCAAAAAAAAGTGTACCCCATTTTAAAATTTTATTTTATTTTAGTTATTTTTTCACTTTTAAGCATAGGACATATTATAATTAATTATAGAGAAAACTAAAAAAAACACGGAATTCGAGGTATTTACGCTATAATATCGAAACAAAACTGACTGCGTGGCGAAACTGGTTCCGTTGTGTGACTAAATAAGGAAACTGTGAAACTAATGCGCATTTTTTTATTTTATTTAGACTAGTTATACATGTGACTAATTGATAAATCAAATAAAATAGCTTAGTTTCAAGGATTAATACAAAATTGACGTTTTTTGTTCGGTTATGTGACTATGTCACTTTTTACTGAGCTATTTTTGAACTTTACTTTAAAAACATAATGTTTTATGGGATATGTGTTGCTTTTTCAAAAAGTAATTACATTTGCTTAATCATATTTTGTGGCCGCACTTTAAATGGCAAAAAACGTCTAATTTTATATACAAGGTGTTACAAAAATACCCCTAATGCCGAATATGGTATATAGGGACCATCAAACTGATCAACTTTTACTATAGGACCAACTCTGAAATCGCGAAAAAAAATCAGCTGTTTCATACAAAAATTAAAACCGAAAATATCAAAATGTATGAAAGAGCTGGATTTTTTTTCGCTCGAGAGTTAACCCTAGAGTCCCCCGTACTCGGGGTTCAATATAGCGCCCGGGATATAATACACTACTTTAAGCCCTTGTTGCATAATCTACTATTTAATGAAACTTTTAACTGATAAATTAAACATTTTAAAATTGAAAAAGTATTTACTAAACCGCCTCGCATACACGGAAACTTTTGGAAATAAACTATTTTCTGATGGCTGTTGGGAAGGGGACATGCAGATTTGATGGGCTTCAACGTTTTAAAATCTTCGTTAATGTATAATTTTATGAGTTATCAATAAAAAGACAACTTACATATTTATTTAACAATATACTTATTTCACTTAAATGAATTTAATCTGCTAAAAGTCATTCATCCCAAACATATAAGTGATCAAATCTGAAGGACAAGTGAAATAACGCGGGTACACTTTTTTTTTAAAATGCCCAGTAATACTGCATGGATGGATAAGCTTTCTGTCCCTTAGCCAAAGTAACATCATATCTTCGTTAAAATATCGCTTCGTTTTCGAAACATGTATGGGATTGACATAATGTTTCATTAACAATCGAATTCCAAAACGATAAATCAATACATGTTAAAAGCGAAGCGTTAACGGCAAATGTTACTTTGGCTAGGGGTTCGATGTTCCCTGGAACGGTGGAGTGATCTTCTGTTTTCCTAACAATATGAAGAGCTTCATCAGTTCCTATCTACAGGTGAGTTAAATGTAATATTATGTAGGTAATATATACTGTTATAAGTGGGCAAATAATTGGTTTTCTCTTGCAAAGAGCTGCAATAGACGTGTGAAGCGAACGGTTGTGTTTTTAACCCCCGACGCAGCGCAAAGAGGGGTGTTATAAGTTTGAAGCCTATGTTTGAGTGTCTGTACGTATATTCGTAGGTCCTAAACGGATCAAGCGATTACAATGCATTTTTTTAATTGAAAGCTAATCTAATCGAGATGGTTCTTAGCCACGTTTTACATTATGCCATTATGGAGATGGTCAACTGCCTGCCGAAACGGTAAAAGATACAGAGATGGTGCTTTGACTAAAATAATGTAAACCTTGGGCAAATTCAGTTGCAAAAAAAAACAAAATGGTGCCAATAAAAATGGCAGCAAAAATTTTTTTTTTACTTTTTTTATTGCTTATAATATTTGCACCGACCCCGGTGAGTCGAACCATTACTGAGTCCAAGGGTAATTTTAATTACCCGTTAAAATTACCCATGGCATTAGGGATTACCACTATGTGCTCCTATTCACCATCAGCTACACTTTCGTGATGTCTTTCAAGGATATCTAACTGACGGTAGCATCGTAATAAGGTTGTTGTTGGACTAAGTTGGTGAAAGTGTTGTTTTCTTGGTACTTTTTTATGTGAATGTAAATACAGGTTATAGGTACACCGATATCATATAACGAAAGATTAAATAATTTAAAGTGGTTTTTTATTAGTTAAGTACGTCCTATGACTTACAGTCAAAATAACAGTAGGTACCTATCCGTTTTGTCTGACATCCACAATGTGCAGTCAACAGCACATCAAGTTATACAAAACTGTCAAAAACTCCAATTAATGTTGATCCTTAAAGTGTTCGCTTCTAAGTTTGAAATTGATGGAGGGTAACCCAGCAAGCTGTTGTCTAAACCTTCTCATATGATGCATATATCGCAGCAAACGCTAGGCAAATGACTTTTTAATGACTTGTCTAGCCAAGTTATTGAAATTTAGTTCCATTTTCTATCACTAGGCGCGCTGTAGGCGGTGCTATCAATATGGCGTCAACCAGCTGTGAATTATTTGTGATGTTTGACACAATCAAATTACGTGCCTGCGGCTTAAAAAACATGTTAAAAATCTTAAAGAAACTCCCTTAGGAGAGGAGTCATGGTGTCTTCTTGTTTGTATGGGGTTTTTTTCTAAAACCTAACGTGTGTGGTATTGAATGAAAAGGCTTTGTGACCCGGTTTTCAAAATATATCACATCATTACATATCAGCCACTTGTTTTAAATTAAACCAAAACATTTTCAAAACAAACCATGTTGGGCTCTTTCAGATCCGATGCGGTTAAATTATTTTTCATAAAATACATCTTAAATGATATCCTCATATCTAACCTAAAGAAATCAATTTGAAAATGTTTAAACATATAAGTATTATTATTTTTTGCCCAAACTCATGTTTGAGTGATATGTTTTGAATTTGATTTTTGGTTTAAATTAAAACAAGAAATGTAATGTGATATAAAAAATGACTCGGAAAGCCCTTTCATTCGATATCACATACGATAGGTTTCAGAACTAACATTTTTTATTATACATAATTACTTTGTAAAAGCTTTGTAATACTGAAAAATAATAAATAAAGACAGATCTTATATTTAGGCTATAGAAAAAAGTGATCAAACTATAATTTAAAAGACATATTTACATTAATACGGTGATTTATACTTAGAGACAGTTTTGATAAATATGATGACTAATATATTTCTTGGGGATAGATATTATAATTAGGGTATTGCAGATTAGTGACACATCTAAACTTAGGTGACAGAAAATATTGTTCCCAATAAAAACTAAATGTCAATATTTTCAAGATTGTTTTCCCGAGGTTCGATATGAGAAAATTACGTATCATTTGAAGTATATTTTATGAAAAATAATTTTACTTTGAAAATTTTTTATGGTTTAATTTAAAACAAGTGGCTGAAATGTAATGATGTGACATTATATTTAGAACCGGCTTAGAAATCACTTTAATTTGATACCATGCGCTATAGTTTGTAGAGCAATAAAAAATCTATCCCATACAAAAAAAGACATCGTAACTCCTATCCTAAGGGAGGTTTTGAAGAGGAAGAACTACGGCTCTAATCATTGTTTTGACCTCAACTATACGGATGTCAAACGTCTTAGTTACAGAGCTAGTGACAAAATACTGCAAGAGGTATCTCAATGCCCATCATTCAATATGATATAGTGTTTAAGGTTTACGTGAGTCAGCACCTACTCGCAAGGCCAGAAAGTGAAACACCTGACGTCATATATCCGTCATACATCCGGATACCGGAAGGACATCCGGATACCAGAAGGACATACCTTCCGGTATCCGGAAGTCCGTTTGGTCGCATTTCTCAACCGATCATCGTATAATTTTGTGAGCATTATATATAATTTTTTGGTCGATTCAGTTTTTCGATATTTTTTTTCAAAATGGCGGTGTTATGTTATAAAAACATAAATTGATTTACTGTTTACTTATTTACTAGGAACTGGAATTCATAATTTCTTGTATAGGTACTCTTCACTTCTCTCTTCTCTACCTACTCTTCATTCTAGATGTCATTCATGAGCATTGCTCGTCTCCAATACGACCGTATAAACGATAGAACCATATCACATCACATCGATCTCTAGCGAATCTAAATACAAACATTTATTTAAGTAATTCAATGATGTAATATTTCATAGTTCTAAGGTTAAGGATTCGTGTATATCTCTCTATGTCTGTAATGATTGATTCGTGACTACAATCTAATGTAACTGATCCCATATTCAGCTTTAAAAGTAAAGAAATCCTTCGCTAGCTTATAAGTGATTCTTGAATGTGTTATTAAATTACTTGAGTGCAAAAAAACGATTGCTTCAGCCTCTCTCATCAAGCTCGCTCGACTTTTCGTTCTAGTCTTTTAATTAAAGTGTTAGTAATCTTTTTGTTTCTTTAGATAACGTTCACTGTAATGTCTTCGCCTAACTGTCGTCATTTCCAGATATTCGGTTCCATAAGTTCCATATATTTCAGTGCCTGGTGTACCAAGTCATGTGGTACCACTGATAGTTCGAGGGATGTTGAATTCAACTTTAGGGGCTGAATCTGGATATTTAGCGGTAAGGACCCACAGCTGGTTATATCATAATATACCTAACCCCTAGATTTCACAATAAATTATTTGAATTTGTATTCAGAGATAATGACAATGTGTATTTCCGATGCAGATGCTATAATGACTCCCTAAAATTACTATTATCTAACATAAATTCGTGGCTTTTTGTGCTTTCTTGACCATACGCTTGCCTAGTCTAGATGTAGGTGCATAGTTACTTTTTCCCAGATTTCAAGTAACGTGTTCGCTTTTCCATCAACCATCGAATTGCTCATGTAGTACACTTGCTAGCTCGGTCAGGGTAAGTACTACCCACGAAGAAGGCACCAACATCCCCAATTTTTGCATTAGTAATAGAGTATCGGACCTAATATAGATCCCTGTGGTACAGCCGCAAGCCTTAAAATAATTATTTTGCTGTATATTTTTTGAAATGCTGTATATTTTCGAAATATTTGTCTTCAAGTTTGAACCTGATTTAAGGATATACCGAAGTATTCGACTTTTGATCTTACTCAAAAATCTGCAGATGGCAGCTGAATTGTATTCTTTCTTTTCTTAACCTCGTTGAATGGTTGGGTAAACACGGTGAGGTTGCTGGACGTCGGAGTGATCATGGATAACAAAATTGATGTTGTGAAATTAATTTCCTTTAAGCATTTCGTTAATTTCTTTCATTAAGAAAGGCTAATTAGAATTGAAGAGACTCATGTTTTTATTGAGGAGGGAACTTTTTTCTAGACGGTAGACAGGCAGTCAGTCAATTCTCAAAGAAACGTACCACCGAGAAATCTATTTGACATAAATGCCTATGTTAAATTTTTTTCATGCGAAGAACGTGCGTATATTTTAAAATTGCTTTTTTTTCTATTTATGATGAAATTTCAGGAATTTGTAACCATTTTTTATTTATGTTGCAGTTACAAAGAAGGTGTAGAATCGCCTTTATCACTAACTTGTGCTGGTCACGTATTTATAGTACTTTCCTGATTTTATTTATTAGAAAACGTTATAAATTATTATTTATACCACTATTTTTATTTTGTCTACAACAAACTTAATATTTGCTAACTCCAGTGACGCTTGACTGATTTTGTCTGATCTGATTTTGTATGAATGATGTGTCGTGTAGTTAATTGAAGAAGGTGATTATGATTAATAACATCAACATGTTAAGTAGAAGTTATAAAACTGAAGATTTATTTAAACACAAATAATTTATAAACTAATATTGTAATCTTTGAAATATTTTTATGGTTTCAGAGGACTGACTGAACAGTGACAAATGATACCGATACATTCTTACTATACATAGAATGTATCTGTACTCGCTAATTTAATGTATTACAATAAGAAATTTTAGACGCTGCTGCATAATGTTTATGGAGTTTCCAAAGTTACACAAAATGATGCGTAAATGTACATACTATTATAATTTATAAACCGTCAACCTAAACTTAACCGTATTATTCTTTAACTTTTATTAAGCCTTTAGTATCTAGTTTACGTCTATGTATTCATTATATTTGAGTAATATCGTTAAATTTGGTAAATGGGCTAGGTATCTTACAATTTTTAAAATTGTTACATAAAGTTTAGTCAACTTGGGCAAAACACCGTAGCATTACGAATTAAGTTTCTATCTTACCTTGATCATCCGCTATTAGTTTCGATTTCAATTTAATACGATTTGCATTTGTTTCGAGGTCTACTATTTTTTCTACAATATCACAGAATTAGTATAGTACTGACGTAACCATATCTAAATGTAATGAATTCTTACCATATTTTCGAATACTTACTGCGTCGTTTGGTTCTCTGCTTCCCTTTTTAGTAGATATTTCTCTTTTCGGTCTTCTTTAATGATAATGGTTTGTGCTTTTGCATACAAGTATATGCAAGGAAACCATTATCATTCAAATTCTTGTATTCACTTTATTAAAAAGCAAAATTTTCTTCATTCATTGTATTGAATGTGAGTTATTTGTGTTTAGTGTATCTTCTAACACCAATGTTGATTCTATTATCGTTTGACTTATTTCAAATATGTGTGAAGTATTAGTCTCAATCATTAGCCGGAACAATCGAATTGATTCACTGCTTGTTACGATATTTTTATTCAAATTGGTTTTTGTGTTTTATCACAGTTTCGTTTTGGAATATTGAAGTGCTTCAATTCGATTCCAAGCGACCTGACTACGAGACGGGCACTATAACTTGTCTTAATATTAGTTAATAATCATTCATTGGTTTAATAAAAAAAGTATTAGATTGAAGCTAGCCAACTGTTTAGTTACAACAGTAGCAAGGAAAATATATGACTAATCAAATCACAGATCAAATTTATGGGTATGAAGAGAATAGAAGAATTTAGATAGAGTGTGTGCCAGCCGATTATATGAAGCGGAATAACGGGCTCGCTATCCGAGCGCCGACGCACGGGCCGAGCTGCCTGACTCGAGTGAAACTTTGGACTGTACGAGTATGATCAAATTCGTGGTGAGTATTTGACCGTTGTTCGCTTGCTGTCAGGCTTTGTGCTCTACAAAGATACATGCGTATCTAGAAAGGGTAAAGGTTTGATTAATACTGGCAAGCTTGGAGCAGCTTCGAGCCAGGCAGCGGCCGGCGCGGCGCAGGCGCCGGGTAGCGCGCCCCGGTGCGTGTACTGTGGATGAGTCTCGATCCTAATACCCTCACTCTCTCATTGATTCGGGTTTACTAACGCTATTGTTCAGTACGTGTGTATAATAATGCGAAATTATAATTAATTTATAGCGTTTATTAAACAGTTTTCACATAAAGGTAACATACAAAAATTATTTCATAAATATATTATTATTAAATATGGAGATTTAGTTATCAAATATTGCCACGCCTAATAACTTATTACAATTAGGTGAACATACAACACAATTTAATTTTAACAATATCGTGCACTTAAAACAAACTAAGTTAAAAATCACTGTAACGTTAAACTATAAAATCTCATTCAATTCGGATTTGTACTTGCAGAAAACATTAGGTCATAAATATCGGCAGTGTTTTTCAAAACATAGAAACTGGCAAGGCAAGTGGTGCGTGCGTACTTCGAGATCGGTGACCGCGCTGCTAGCGGATTCTATTCTGACATGTTTCTTTGTCACCGAACAGTTGACATGACGCGGCGCGACGACGCGGCGCGAATGCGCGGGTGCGGGGCGGGCGGATGACGGGCGGGCGCGGGCGGCGCGCGGGCCGCGGGGTGGGGCACGGCGCGCGTGCGGCGTGACACTGACGCAGTTAGTCGGAGCTGTTAGGTGACAAGACGACAGCCTGCGGCGTGCAGCTTGTTAGGTTTAGGGGCTCGACGGAACTTCAAACCGAAATTGGACAGTACAAACATTTCTCATGCTAAGGACAAGCTGAAGCGAACACTTCCTTGTTGTGGTCGTGTGCTATATTTACAGAAGTCGGTTGGTGCCGGCATGATGACCGGCCAGCTCCGATGCGGCCTTCGCTTCGAGTTTCTTACGGTGAATTGAACAAGTTTTCTACAGCAAATAAACTGAGATCGTTTGCACAAGTTTCACAGGAAGTTTTCAACACAAAAAGCTTTCTTAGTGATCCATCAATTCTTAAGGTTAATAAGGCCAAATAAATCATTAACTAGCGCAGGCTTCATTTAAGAGTATTGGGTGAAAAATACATTTTACAGTTCGTTGAATGACGCATCTGGTTTCGCTATGAGTCTAATGAAACAATAAACAATTGAATCTACAAAATTACATAATTTAGTAAACATCGTAGCGGTAAAAGCAAAACAAAACAGTCGTAGAATGTTTTGTGTTCGTGTTAATCACATGTTACGTGTGTCCGCGCGGCTCGGCGCTCGCTGTCCTCGGCGCCCCTCGTTGCTCGTCTTGCTGGGACTATTTACACAAAAAGCTTAAATGTACAGCGTTGTTAGATGCGGAAATTCGCCCAAAGTATGCTACTGAGTTAAGTATACTGTCGGCCTCCTCGTGAATAGTGTTAGGTCGCCCGCGGTGCGATAATCGGGCGATCGCGGTAGCTGGCGCGGGCGCGAGCGCGCGGCGGGCGGCGCGGGCCGCGGTCCGTGTGCCATACCATCACGACTCGGCGTGGAAGCGGGCGAGGTGGGGCGTTATTGCGGGAACCGCTACGATTGTGTGAAGCCATCTATGAAGTGTATTCGCATGTCAACTTTCGAATTTAAAAATAGTAGTTTTCACCCGATCTCATAGTGATGAAACAAAGAAACACTACATTAATGGATTAAAGTGCGCGACGCGAGCTCGCTGCCTGTATCTATGTCTTACTTTTGACGACTAGCTTTGCCGAGGTCTCGGCCTGGCCGGCTGCGGTGGTGGCGCGGCAGGTGAACGTGCCGGTGTCCTCCTCGTACGTGTTGCCGATCAGCAGCACCGCGTTGTTGCCTTCGTGGATCATCTGGAACCACATCACCGAAATTGAAACAAAAAAAAAAACAAAACGACTTAACGCCTGACTCAATATTTCTAATGTTCTGCGAAACAGCATATATTTTTTCGAGATTATGCCTATTTTTTTACGAAACATGCGTGAAAGGGATGTAATATAAAAACCAAATCATCATAATAATTACCTGAAAATCAGGAGTCTCAGGAATGAGTGCTCCTTCACGAAGCCACTGAATGGTTGGTTTGACTTTGCTCGTGATATGGGTCTTGAACTGAGCAGGTTGGCCTACCATGACCAAGATATCACGGAGAGGCGTCAATGTCGGCAGGTTGTCGGCCTGGTCAGGCTGGGTGACCTTCAACTTGGCGGCGACGGTCACGCGGCCCGCAGAGTTGTATGCCACGCATTTGTAGTCCCCTTCATCCTCAGGGAATGCCTCTGAAATTCTAAGTGTATACTCATCGGCAGCTCTTGACATTTGAAAGTATTTCGATGGCTTTATCAACTTATCTCCCTTGTACCATTGCACAGTCGGCGTTGGCTTGCCGACAATCTTACAGCCGAATTCGATAGCTTGGCCCTCTGTGACGACTTTGTCTTTCAAAGGCTCGATGATTTCAGGCGGAGCATTCGCAGCCTTGGTTTGAGGCTTAGGCTTTTCCTTGGTAGCTGGGGCATTTACTGAACATTCAGCATCACATCTCGCCTCTCCAGCGCTGTTGATTGCGACACATTCATATTTGCCAGAATCTTGAGGATAAGCCTCAAGTATAAGAAGAGTATATGTACCGTCTTCTTCTAATATTTTGTTTCTAATATCAGGCTGGACTTTCTTACCATTTTTAAGCCAGTACACGTCGATGGGCTTCGTTCCAGTTACTTTAGTGTCAAATCTAACAAGTTGACCGGCAGTCACATTTACGTTTTGAGCTGTAAGTGTGAAGCTAGGAGGATTAACTCCTCCTCTGCCTTGACGTCTTCGCTCTTCTACGACTAAGTTAGCACTACATTTAGCTGTGCCTCCTCTGTTTTCAGCCACCGCTGCAAATACAGCAGAGTCTTCAACAAATACTTGCCTGATGATAAGAATGGATTTGGTACTAAATGTATGAATCTGGAAGTCAGGTGAATTTTTTATTGGGAAGTTTTCTCTGTACCATTTAATCGTTGGTAATGGTTCGCCATCGAATTCAACTTCAAATCGCGCTTGCTCATGTTCGAATACACGACAAGGCTGCATTTTTTTCGTGAACACTGGAGGTGTGCTTGGCTTCACTGGTCCTTCGACCACTCTCTCATGGGTCTGAGCCTTATGTTCTACTTCAGTCGTTTCGGTTGAGGTAATCTTACGTGTGATCTCCGTATCGCCGACAACCTCTTTCTGAATCTGTTTTTGTTTGGCTACATGAACCTCTTTGCCGTGAACGGTAGACTCGGATGGATCTGGAATCCTTGGCTTCTGAATAATTTTTTTATGTGTTTGTTGTTCAACTACTTCTTCAGTTTGTTCCCTGAAATATTGATTTAATTTTATTTATGGCAAAAATATATTATTATTTATTTATTGACAACCAAAATATTGTAATTATGTATACTTACAAGTTATCTTCGTACTTTAATGCCATGCCTTTAGCAAGAGAGTTACTTGCAATCTTCTCCCCGGGTATAGCATATTGATGTGTAGATTCTCTCATTCTACTCTCCTTGATAACTTGTTCATTTTCCAGTTCGTGCAGTTTGTTATAATATTCTTCGCTCTTCTTCTTTTTGACTGTCTGTTGCCATTCAGTTTCGGGTTCCTTGACAACCTTAGCTTTCAACTCAGGCCTATGATCGATAACACCCTGGCGCTGTAATGTCTGCCTCTCCTCGAATGTTTTTTCAAGTTCAGTTTCAGTGCGTTGATGCTGCGATATTTCGTCATACCAAGCTGCACGAATCAATAATTTGGTTAGTACATACATTTTTATTTAGCCTATGAAATGCAAGAAAACATACCTCGTTGAGAATCCGATGCTAAGCCGGTAGAAGCAGGTGATATAGCTGGTTTTCTTATGGATTTCAGGGTGGGATGGGATAGCAGGGGTTTTTATTTGTGCTTAAGCGATATATTGGTGTGTGCGTGATATTGCTGAATAGTGTTAGAGCAGCAGTGTTGAAAGCGTATTTCGAATTCATCCAAAGTTATTGAGTAATGCAACATAACTATCAATGATATTTGTTTATGTGCAAAGTCAAGTTTGTAACTTTTATAAAACTAAATATTAAAGAGTATTGATAAAGTAGGATTTTTTATTCTTGTCAGTAAATTGACTTTTAGAAGCTTGTAGATATGTATGATTAATAAGCCTTTGGTCATACATGTATGACAGTTCTAAATGGCAAATTACTGACTCGAATTGAAAATCCAACTTAAGTATTAGCAATAAATTAATGTTATACAGTAATACACACGAAAGCACCTCAGACTATACATGTTGACCTTGAGACCGCTTTTATGCCGTACATAATAAAAGCTGTTTTCACAGTTTAACTGTATAACTTGATATGCTGTCGTGTGTACATCTTCAATCGCGATGTTTTGGTTGAAGATGTGTTACGCAATGTAGTATATAAAATTCTTCATTAAAGAGATACTTACGTCGTGGTGCATTCTTGAGAACTCCTCTATAATCGTCGTGTCTCGGAATTACTTTAAGTTCGGTCGAAGCCAAAGCCTCACCCACAGAGCTCCTAGCGATAACCTCGATTTTGCCGGTATCATATTGTCTAGTCTTTGGTATATCGAAATGGTACATTCCATCATAAGTCAACTTATATCTTGAGCCCTAAAATGAAACTCGAAATCAGTATTACAAGAAATGAAACATGTTTGCTTATTAAAATATTTTATTAGAGGAATGAACAACAAAAATATTTCACTGTCACTTACGTTAACAATGGTGTTTCCGTTCAGCAGCCACATGACACGTGGCTTGGGGTGTCCAGTAACGCGACAGCAGAAACGAGCCCATTCTCCTTCTTCGACGGTGACCGGGTCGGGTCGGCTAACGAAAACGGGTGCCGAACGAGCCTTAGTTTCCTCAATTATTTGTTCAGGTGCCCTGTACATATAATACATATATTAATATTAATTCATAGTCTTTACACCAATCAAACGATGAATAGCTTACGTTTGCCATGAAGCTTCCATCTCACGGATCTTCTCGATACTCTTCATGTGCTTAGGGAGCTGCGAGTCATAAACGATACCAGGTTTCCCGGCTGTCTTAATAACAGCTCTGGTCTCATCCATGCCGTAAAGGTTGGTAGCACGGCACACATATTCACCACTGTCTTCAGGATACACCCATCCAAAGTTCATCGCCACGTAACCAAAGTCGTAAATGGGAGTGAATCGGTTTTCTGTAAGAATTTGGTTTGACGTTAATCGTTATTATGATTATTTAAGCTATTTTATTTTGATTAAGTGTGTACATATAATTAACTTACTGTGCAATAAGGGTTTGCCATTGAAGAACCATTCAACTTTCATATTGGGATCTCCCACAGGTGCTAACTGGCATTCAAACTTAGTAGTTTCCATTTCAACTAATGAGGTTTGACTCTGGATCTGGGTTACAAAGCGTGGTGGCTGCTTCTTGTCAGCGTCGTAAAGGTCGTCTTCCGTCAAATAGATTTCTGATGTATACTTCTTGATGGTTGCCTCCATTTGTGTCAATGCTTCAGACCTCTTCATACCGCGAGGCACTTGATTTTGCAAAATAATATCAGGCAATTCTGGAACAATAATCACTTGATGTTTTGGAGACGTCTAATAAAATGTTATTTGAAAATTGGTACTAAAATTATTCACACTTACGTTTGCAAGAAATGGTTCCTTTTGTGAAATCTTCACCGAAGTCGTTTACAGCTCGGCAAACATATTCACCCGAATCTTCTGCGTATACGTACAGAATATCTAATGAAACGAATCCCATGTCATAAACTGTGCGATACCTATGGCCTGAAGGTAAAAGTTTTCCGTTGCGGTACCACTCCACCCGTAATTTAGGATCTTCTTTTGGTTCCACCCTGCATTCGAATCGTACGCCCTCTGACTCTTCAACGGTGTGCGACTGAATTTGAGTAATGAATCGTGGTGGGGAACTAACTACTGGCTCTTCTTTAGGCGTTTCAGTGACGCGTCCTCTTTCGAGTTCCTTGATTTTTTCGCCGCTCATGCCTTGCGGTAACTGTGACTCGAGTACTATATCACGCTTGGCACTGCATGTTATCTTTGCCGTTGTTGTAGCCGATCCCCATTTGTTTGTTGCACGGCATGTATATTCACCAGCATCACGAGCATAAATATAATCAATATCTAGAGCTATAAAACCAAAGTCATTGAGCATATGGACTCGTGACCCTGTCGCAAAAGCTTTTCCATTGTAGAACCAGTCGATCCTCATGGTTGGATCCCCAACAGGTTCCACTCGGCAGTCGAAGTGTATGGGACCACCTTCCGGTACATCCAGATTGTCTTTAATTTCAACAGTAAATCTAGGAGGATTAGGTTTCTCATCTTCGATAGTAATTTCTTCTCGCTTATGCAGAGTTTCTTCCAACTTCTGAATACTTTCTGTTCCCGATTTGAAATGAGACGGAAGCTGAGGCTCAAGGATAATACCTTGCCTGCCTTTAACCTGTAGTTTGCATGATACAGTTGCTTCACCGTGACGGTTAGTAGCCTTGCAGGTATATAAACCGGCGTCGCGTTGGTAAACACCACCTACCTCAAGAATAACAAAACCAAAATCGTTAATGGTCTTTACTCTGGATCCAGTCAAAAGGGGCTTTCCGTTGTGGTACCATTCCACTCTCATGCTAGAATCATTAACAGGAACTAAACGGCATTCGAAGTGGGCCGATGAATTCTCTGATAGCACTAAGTCAGAGGGAGTAGTCGTGAATTCTGGTGGACTGCCTGTTTCTGCTTCGGGTGTCATTGAGTCTACAGTACCAGTGTAGCCTTCGAGAGCTGCGATTTTGTCAATGGTACCTTCCATTCCCTTTGGTAATTGTGACTCTAAAATGATATTGCGTTTTCCTTGCACCTTCATTGCTGCAGTTGTTACTGCCTCGCCGTAGTTATTATATGCTCGGCACAAATATTCGCCCGAATCCTCAGGGTAAGTAGGTGATATTTCAAGGATAACAAAGCCAAAGTCACAGAAAGTTCTGAATCTTGAACCAGCCTTGAGAGATTTTCCGTTCCAGTACCATTCCACCTGAAATATTTGAGTCAAATATTAGTTTTAGACATTAACGGCCTTACCACAAAATATTTTAAAACACTGTTTAATTTAGACATTGTTTAATAAATGTGATGCCGTCTTTTTCAAACAATGTTGTAAAAAAGCGACATATCGTATTTATACCATTCCCCCTCTAAAAAGCACTTCAATCACTATTTTGATGTTTGATTTTAGAACACAATTCGACCTCCTCCTCCTCAATGCTATACCTCCTTGCGCAAAAAATACTCGATAGTCTCGATACCAATTCCTTGTGCAAATAATATTTTCGTTTAATCTTTCTTTTCATCGTAGTCATAGTATAAAGTATAGTATGCAATTCTTGAATAAAACTGATTTATATCGAGGATCGTGTCGTCCAGGATCCTAACACTTGAATCACTTCCTACTGACGTGATCTAATCGTTACAATCCTCCTCTTGCTTGTGATTCATCTATGGTCCTCTTTTTTAATCCATCCTTTACTCACTTATAGCATAATATACTATTATATATTTTTAATTTAAATTATAATTAAAATGTCTTTATCCAGGTTCAATTGACCATTAGCCATTTTTTAATGTCCCCACTCAGCAGTGGACGATACGATAAGGAGGATTGGTCATGACCCAGCACGCGGGCCCAATGCGGATTGGTGGGTGCTAACGACTGCAAAAGCAGCCGAGACCAACGGATTAACGTGCCTTTCAAAGCATGGAAGAGCTCAAGATAATACATTTTTGGTCACCCATCGCATGACCGACCCTTGCGAAAGTTGCTTAACCTCCGCAATCACTGGGCCAGGCACTATACCACTGCGTCTCCGAGCTCCTAGGCTAAATTACAGCTTTTTCAATAATTATTTGTCTTGATCAACGATTTACTTACTTTTAGGTTCGGGTCGTCAGTTGGTGTCAGTCGCGCTTCAAAGTGGGCATTCTCTCCTTCTCTGAGATTATCAATGTTCGATAGAGGAACAGTGAAGACTGGAGCTTTGCCCCTCTCTTCCTCAACGGTAGTATCTTTCCTGCGGATCATTGAATCTTCTAGCGTCTGTAGTTTCTCTAATCCACCTTCCATGCCCTAAAATTTATTAACAACTTATTAATGCAAACCTGTACAATTGTGTATCTAATTTCAAGTGATACATTATAAAAGGTATTTATTCAAGTTCATCTCGTAATATTATTTACTTACCCGCGGGAGTTGCGAGTCCAGGATCAAATTCTCCTTTGATGTGCATTTGAGAGTAGCTTTAGTTGAATCTCTTCCTAATTTGTTTGTCGCAACACATTCATAAACTCCTGAATTCTCCTCATAACAATATAGTATATCCAAAATAACGATACCGAAATCATGGAAGGTTCTATATCTGTGTCCATGAGGTAATTTTTTTCCATTGTAGAACCATTCAACTTTAAGGTCGGGATCATCTACTGGTACTAATCTAGCTTCAAAGTGTGCACTCTGTCCTTCAACCAACTTGGTAACGTCTTGTATTTGTGTCAAGAACTTCGGTGGTTCTGCAGAAGCAGCCACTGGCATCTGCTGTTGTATACCTTGCAAGCTTTCTAATTCTCTTATTTTAGCTAGAGAATCGGGTTGCAGGCTGTCCAAGAACACGCCACTTCTGCCGTAGCAGCCGATTGTGGCTTTTGTGAAATCTTCCCCATACTTATTGTAAGCTCTGCAAACATACTCGCCTGAATCATGATTCTGTGTGTAAGAAATATCCATGACGACAAATCCAAAATCTGAGACCATTTTGATTCTTGTCGAATGGCGCAGTGGTTGTCCGTTATGATACCACTCAATTTTCATATCAGGATCATCAACTGGTACAACAGTACATTCGAAATGAGCCGATTGACCATCCTTGAGGCTTTCAATGCTCTGGATTTGCGTAGTGAATCTCGGTTTCTGACCTTTGCTTTTATCAACGCACTCTAGTTTCACACTAATTTCAGCTTGTCCCCACCTGTTAGTAGCTCGGCAGGAGTATATACCTGAGTCAGTTGTCTTAGTTCCTAGAATTTCGAGAACACACATACCAAACGCATATACAGTGCGAATACGATGACTGGCTTCTATAGTCTTGCCGTTGTAGAACCACTCAATAACCATACTTTGGTCACCAGTTGGTATGAGGGATGCTTCGTAATGTGCTATCTGCCCTTCACAAATATCAACGATATCCTTGAAAACTGTGGTAAACTCTGGAGCTCTGCCGGTATCGTCTTCTGGGCCACGGCCTGGCTCTCTGCGCAAAGATTCTTCGAGATTCTGAATCTTCTCCAATCCCTCAGTACCTTTAGGATGTTGAGTACGTTCAATGAGATTTTCTTTGCTGATACAGAAAATGGTTGAAGATGTGAATGCTTCGCCTCTCTTATTATATGCTTTGCATGTGTAAATTCCACTGTCTCTCTCGTATACGTCAGTAACATCTAAGGTCACAAAACCAAAGTCACTAGTAAGTTTAAATCTAGAAGCTTGCTCAAGGATTTTGCCATTGAAGTACCACACTATCTTTAGATCCGGATCATTTTTAGGTTCTACTTGACCCTCGAGATGAAGGCTTTGTCCTTCAACAAGTTGTTGTTCAGGAGCAATCTGGACTACCCATTCTGGTTTCGGATATTCAGCATCAGGAACAGAAGGTCGCCTACCCTTTGTAAGCCTAGCCTCTTCGGCTTGCTCAACAGCTTCTAATCCAGCTTTTCCTTGTGGGTGTTGAGTGTCGAAATAAATATGTTTATCGCCAGTGCATCTAAGTGAACCTGATGTAGTGGCAAAGCCCTTATTGTTTGTAGCCTTGCATGTGTAAATACCAGAATCTTCTTCATAGGTATGCGTAATGTCTAAAGACACATAGCTGAAATCATGAGTACTCTTATACCTGGTACCTGAAGGCAGAGGTTTGTTGTTAAAGAACCACTCTATTTTGAGGGTAGGATCCCTAGATGGCTCTACGTTACATTCGAAGTGAATGTTGTCTCCTTCCTTGCACAATATGTTGTTAAGATGGGAAATGAATACAGGTGTCTCATAAACAGGTTCAGGCGACTCTGGCTTTCCTGGCTTAGGTTGTTCCAGAGCTCCAATTCTGTCTAATGACTCAGGGTGAAGTGATTCTCCAAGCAACCAATGTCGGTCTTCGATTTTAATAGATGCTGTTGATACAGCTTCTCCCATTAAATTGGTGGCCTTGCAAGTGTAAATGCCGGAATCATCATTTCTGAGACCATTTATAGAAAGAGTTACTAACCCAAAGTCGAAGGTGCTCTTCAATCTCGCACCGGTAGTGAGGGAAATACCGTTCTTGAACCACTCTATCCTGAGGTTTGGGTCTGTACGGGGCTCCACTTGAGCTTCCAAGTATACGTGTTGTCCCTCAACTAGTTTATCATAGCTCTTAAGATGAGTAGTGAAAATAGGTGCTTGCTGTACTCCGCTGTCGATGAACATTTCTGGAACCTTATTCATAGCCGCTTCCTTGGCTTGAATTTGCTCCCAAGATTCAGGTCTCATGGCCTGGTCAAAAATGGTCGACTTAGTCTTAACTTTAAGCGATGTTGAGGACACTGTGCTTCCAGCTCTGTTAATGGCTTTACACATGTATAAACCAGCGTCCTGTGCCACGACAGAGTTGATGTCTAATGTTACGAAGCCAAAATCATGTGTAGTGCGGAAACGTGATCCTGCGTAAAAATAAAATGTTTGCTTTGAATATAGACATGGACTAGGTAAAAAATAACGAAAGTTATCAAAAACGATGTTCTTAAGAACTTACCCATTTTTAGTTCGACGCCATTAATGTACCATTCGAATCGCATACTTGGGTCACCGACAGGAACAACTCGTGCTTCATAATGAGCGTGCTGTCCCTCCCAAAGTTCGGAAGGACCAGTCAAAACTTGCGTAAAGATGGGCTTCTCAAACTCCCGGTCTGGTTCCTCTGGGCGCCTGGCCTGTGGTTGTTCTAACTGTTGGATCTTCTTCATACCTTCTGGATGTTGTGTGTCCATCTGAATCGCTGCCTTTGCTGTTGGACAGTATTTCATTTTATTGTAATGTTATTGAGATAAACGTTACGTTGCATTGTAACGTAGTAAATGCAGATCTGAACTAAACTTATTGGTCAAAATGTTACGCAAATATTGACGCTTTATTATTGTTTTTAAAGAAATTCTATATTTCTATCACTCAATCACCAATATTTAATGACCAATAACCCAGAAGCAAGGCTAATAATAGCAATAAAATAAAATAAAAATACAAAAAAATAAAACTTATTACACAATAATATACTTACTGCGTATTTTCATCGCAGCAGTGGTCACAGCTTCTCCTAGGAGATTAGATGCTCTGCACATGTAGACGCCTTCGTCTTCATCACGCACGTGGGTAATCGTCATTGACACGTATCCAAAATCGTGAGTTTTTGTTATCCTAGAGCTGTCTTCAATAAGCTTTTCGTTCCTAAACCATTCTACTTTGAGTGTAGGGTCACCAACAGGAATAAGTCTGCAGTCAAAGTGAGCAGTTTGCCCTTCCTGAATGTTATCAATGTTCTGCAGAGGTTGTGTGAAGACAGGCCTTTGTCTCGTGACCGGTTCGGGAATGTCTGGACGTCTAAATGGTTCCGCCGATTCCAGTTCTCGGATCTTGTCTAAGCCTTCTGGACGTTGAGATTCCGATATAATACTGCCTTTTGCGGTTACAGTCATGGATATTGAAGAAGTGCACTGTCCTAGAGCATTAATGGCTTTGACGGAATATTCACCTGCGTCTTCTGGGACACAGTGTTGGATATCCAATGACACGTAACCAAAATCAAAAGTGATATGGAACCTTGAAGCAGATTGCAGGGCTTTGCCGTTGTGGTAGAACTCAATGCGCAGATTAGGATCGTGCACTGGTTCTACTTGGCATTCAAAGTGTGCCGTTTTACCTTCAAATACATGTGTTGTTCCTCGGAGTTCAGCAGTGAACCTCGGTGGGCTAATCTTAGGCTCTTCTACTTCAATTCTGGTGTGGTGTCCTTGTGCTTCCAGTTGTCTTATTTTTTCTAAACCATTTGGATGCTGTGTATCAAGAATTATACTTCTGTGCCCTAAAAAAAATGTAGATTTACATTAGCAATTAAGATTGATAAACAAGTAATACAAAATGGATACACTGTCTTAATAACCTACCTGCAACCTTCAACGTGCAGGTGTTAACTGCTTCGCCAAGCTTGTTTGTCGCTTTACACATATACGTTCCAGAGTCTTCAGCATATGCGTACAGAATGTCCAAAGCAACATATCCAAAGTCGTGAACAGTTCTATACCTATGGCCGGCTCTTATCTTTTTGCCGTTGAGGAACCACTCAATCTTCAAATCAGAATCGTTGATAGGCTCGACTCTACATTCAAAGTGGGCTCGGTCACTTTCTTTCAAGTTTTCAAGACTTGTCAAAGCCGTCAAAAATACAGGTCGTTGACCTGGTTTTTCTTCCTCGACTGTTTTCGGTCTTTCATATCTTTCCAATTCTTGGATCTTTCTTAATCTTTGTTCATCCAGTGTATCCAGATACAGTCCAGCTTTAGCTAAAATATAATGTTACACAAATTAATAAATACTCTGCAAAAAAAATTAAGAAAGTGTTCCTTTACTACTAATTTAAAATAAAAATAAATATATTTACCGTCTACTTTTACAGAACTGGTGGTAACAGCCTCGCCAACAGCATTGGTGGCTTTGCACATATAAGTACCAGTGTCTTCTCCATAAGCGTATAAGATGTCTAACGCAACATATCCAAAGTCATATGTTGTCTTGAAGCGATGACCTTGTTGAATTGGTCTTCCGTTGCAGTACCATTCGACACGCATCGTTGGGTCGTTCACTGGGGTCAGCGTAGCTTCAAGATGAACAGGCTTGCCTTCAGCTACCTGAGCGCTCTTCAACGGTTTTCCAAATTGTGGCTTCTCCGCGATGAAGCTCTCATCCCGAACTACACGCTTGTACCTACTGTCATCTTCCAGGTAGTGGATCTTCTCTAATGCGCTTTCATGTTGCGTGTCCCTAATGATAGATTCTTTAGCTGAAATAAATAAGATTGTGTTAATATGCATGTTTCAAAAGTTTACTTTTTATCTTCAATCAAAAGTTTCTACTCACATTGTACGTTTAGTTTTATTGATGATGTCGCTTGTCCTAAATTATTTATAACCTTGCATGTGTACTCTCCGGAGTCTTCGCCATATACAGTCAGAATGTCTAGGGCAGCGAAACCAAAGTCATAAGCAGTACGGTAACGATGTCCGCTTTGCAATACCTTGCCATTGAAGTACCACTCAACTCGCATATTTGGATCGGGGTAAGGTTCAATGCGGCATTCATAATGCGCACTCTGGCCTTCGATTAGCTTCGAAGGACCATTTAATTGGGTGATGAATCTGGGAGCTTGGGTGACAGCCATTTCTACATCCTCACGGCGCTGGTAGCGCGAGGCATCCTCGAGCTGCTGGATCTTTTCCAACGCACTTTCGTGTTGTGACTCCAGTTGCAGTGATGCCTTAGCTGTTTAAGAAAAGATGATTATAGTAAAAACTACGAGTAAATTCATATATTAAAATTTATTGTAACAAATTAGCTATTATTTACTCACATTGTACAAATAATGTAGAAGAGGTCACGGCTTCTCCGAGTTCGTTGATTGCTCTGCATGTGTACGTCCCTGAGTCCTCAGGGTTCACATATTTCATATTGAGCGCAACATAACCAAAGTCATGCATAGTTGTTAAACGGTTAGCTGAAAATTTAATTATTTATTAATAAAAATGAATATTTCAAATGTCATAATAAAATTAAAAGCTTAGTCATGAATCCTATAAATGAGCAAATTGCTAACTTACAAGCTTCAATCGGTACACCATTGCGCAGCCATTCGACTCGCAGATTTGGATCTCCGACAGGTATGAGCCTAGCTTCAAAGTGAACAGCTTGATTTTCAGCCACTCTTATATCCTTCATGGGCATAGTAAATACTGGTGCTTGTGTTGTAAACTCTTCTTGTGCACTGTGTCTTTGGTATCTGGATGTATCTTCAAGTTGATTCAGTCTTGGTAAAGCCCCCTCGTGCTGTGACTCCAGATAAATAGATTTTTTAGAATGTACAATAGCTATACCAGATGTGACAGCTTCTCCCAAAGCATTAATAGCTCTGCAAGTATAGGTGCCTGAATCCTCAGGCAAGCATGCCATAATATCCAATGCCACAAAACCGAAATTATTGGTTTCGGTAAATCTAGAACCACTCTTGAGGGGTTTATTATTGTGGTACCATTCCACTTTCATCGTGGCGTCAGAAACGGGAATCAATCTGCATTCAAAGTGAGCGCGCTGTCCTTCTTTAATTTCGATGTTTTTCAGTGAAGTTGTAAATATTGGCGCTTGTGTTGTTATTTCGTCGATGACATCAGTTCTATGGTACCTGGACCTATCCTCCAAACTTTGGATTTGTTCAAGTCCAGCTTCGTTTTGAGTGGCCCTTACGATATCAGCGGTACCACGGCAAGTCAGCCTACAGCTAACTTCGTCAGTGCCTACAAGATTCACAGCTCTGCAAGTATAGATACCGGAATCTTCTGCGATTAGATCAATGATGTCTAAAGCTACGTAACCAAAGTCATGAATGGGTCTGAATCTGTGTCCTATCGTTACGGGTTGCCCATTCTTGAACCACTCAACTTTGAGATTGGAGTCAGTAACTGGTTCTAGTTTACATTCAAAATGAACGTGATGTCCTTCAATTACGTTTTCAATAGATTTTGGTTTCGTTACAAAATGAGGCTTGATGTTTACAGACTCATCGATAACTTCAGTCTTCTTGTAGCGAGAGGTATCCTCCAAATATTGTATTTTTTCAAGACCGGAAGGATGTTGCGAGTCAAATATTAAATCTTTCTTAGCAATCACTCGCAAAGCGCATGATGTGACAGCTTCTCCTAGCTGATTAGTTGCTTGGCAAGTATACACACCAGAATCTTCTGGATATACGCTAAGAAGATCTAACGCAACGTAATCAAATTCATATGCTGGTCTGAATCGATGACCTGTTTTAATAGGTCTTCCATTACAGAACCATTCAACACGCATGGTTTGATCGCCTACAGGCTGTAGTCTACATTCCAAATGCACATTTGTTCCTTCCACTGTCTCAATATTATGCAGTGATCGGGAGAATTGCGGAGCCTGCATTACTGTAATATCATCCTGTACTTGCCTGGTCCTCCTGGCAGCGTCCTCGAGCATTTGAATCTGTTCAACAGCTTGCTCGTTTTGAGTATCAGTGACAATGTCTGATCTTTCAATAACACGGACCATTGCTGAAGTATGAGCTGATCCCAGATGGTTCACTGCTCTGACTGTGTACTCCCCTGAATCAACAGACGTAGCATGGATTATATCTAATGCTACGAAACCGAAATCATAATAGGTCCTAAAGCGCGAACCGACAGTCACAGGACGACCGTTGTGGAACCATTCCACTCTCATCGTAGGATCCCCCATTGGCTCCAGTCTGCACTCCAGGTGTATATTTTTGCCTTCTGATACTGGCTGTGGATCAGATAGTGGTTGCACAAATACTGGTTTTGACTTTGAAATCTCTTCAATTTCGTACATTGGCTCTACGAATTTAGATTGCTCGATATGTCTGGTCTTTTCATAAAGCCCTCTGTGAATGCTGGAAGTATCAATGCTAGAGCGTGCTGAAAATGAAATACAATAATATTATTTAGGAGTAATAATAAAAAACATGACCACGAGGATCTAATATATGTATAATACTTACTTTCTACAGTCATTGAGGCGCTCAATTGTGCTTCTCCTGCTGCGTTTCTAGCTACAACGGTGTATGTACCGGAATCTTCAGCACGCACGCTTGAAATATCTAATGCAACATATCCAAAATCGTGATATGTTTGGATACGGTTTGCAGATTTTATTTGTTTTCCGTTGAAGTACCATTCGACTGACATGGTTAAATCGCTCTGTGGCTCCACACGTGCTTCAAAATGTGCACCTTGGCCTTCCACGATCTTGTTTGTTCCCTTCAATGGTCCCAAAAACCGAGGCTTTTGAGTAACTTTAACTTCTTCTTCTGATCGTCTCATGTATTTGCTTGAGTCTTCAAGATGCTGAATCTTCTCCAGCCCTCCAGGGTGCTGAGATTCAGCAATTATATCTTTCTTTGTAATTATTGTAAGATTTGCGTTGGTTGTTGCTTGTCCAAGAGCGTTGTAAGCTCGGCAAGTATAATGACCAACATCGTGAATGGTTACAGATTTGATAGTTAAAGCTACGTACCCAAAGTTGAAGAATGTAGTTATTCTTGAACTTGCCTCTACTGGGCGTCCGTCTTTTAACCATTCTACCTTAAGAGTTGAATCTCCGATTGGTTCAAGACGAGCTTCGAAGTGTGCGAAGCCTCCTTCCTTAATATTTAATTGATCCCTAATCGGCGTCTTGAACTCAGGCTTCTGTGTGCTTTCCGGCATTTCTTGGTAGTATTTTTGATGTTGCTGTTGTTGATATGCTTCTAGTTGCTCAGTCTTTTCAATATAACGTCGTTGTTCTGGTATTCCAAGATCTGCAGTAACTGTGCTCCTGGAAGCTACCCTGATCGAGGCAGTACTGACAGCTTCGCCCAATTTGTTAACAGCCCTCACTGTGTACGAACCTGCATCTTCAGCCCGTAGGTGCATGATGTTAAGGGAGACGTAACCGAAGTTGAAGATTGACGTGATTCGCGAGCTGGCTGTTATAGCTCTGCCATCTTTGTACCACTCGACTCTCATCGTGGGATCACTGACAGGAGTTAATTGAGCTTCAAAGTGTGCATTTCGACCTTCTTGAAGTTCACCAAGATCCTGGAGCGGCCTGATGAATTGTGGCCTTTGTGAAATTTGCTCCTCGATTGATTCTTGGTGCTGGTACCTAGAGTAGTCTTCTAATTGTTGAATATACTGCAAGCTCTCCGGGTGCTGACTTGTTCTTTCAATAGTCGCACGAGGTGTTACTTGTAACATTGCTTTGGTTTCAGCAACACCGGTCGCGCTTACAGCACGACAAGTATATTCTCCACTATCTTGTATATTTAAACTGAGCATATCAAGAGAAATATAACCAAATCGGAATACTGAAGTAAATCTAGAACCTGAAAAATAAGTAATAACATTAATTTCTTAACCAATTTTTTATTTTTATGTAAATTATAACAATTAATTCTTCTCTAATCACTGAGACTCTTTTAAATTTGCAAAAATTAAGATCTTGGTTAGCAAACTTACTGGCTTCGATGCTTTGTCCGTTTCGTAACCATTCAATTTTCATTGTTGGGTCACCAACCGGTTCTATCCTCGTCTCAAAGTGTATTTTGCCACCTTCCATCTGCGTGACACTCTTCAGTGGCACAATAAACTGTGGCGGAGGATAGACACGGTCCTCCTCACCCGGAGGAATGTAAGGTCTTGCTCTTTCCACGTGCCTTAGGTATATAATCTCTGGGCCAGGAGCAGGCCTAAAATCATTAAAAACATCATGAAAAAAAAACACTACACAACAGCATAATCATTTAACATAATTACATATTTTATAAAACTAGATTTAGCCTGTTGCCTGAAAAAAAAATCGTTTCGCGTGGGAAAGGAAAGAAGGAATGTTGTCTCCAAAGTACTTACTACAATTGGTTTAAAATTTTAGGCGAGAAAACTTAACAAAAACAGATACTCACTCTGGCTCAATGATTTTGGTAGGACGAGGTAAGTGAAGACGCTTCTGTTCGGGCGGAGGCTCTTTTGGTACTTCGACATAGAGCCTCGCCCGAGTGGCGGTGGAACCTGCGACGTTCTGGGCGGTGCATTGGTACCATGCCGCATCCGACGCCTTGGCTCGAGGGATGTCCAGCGTCGAGGCCCCACCATCGGTATTTATTCGTAGTTCTGGGTTGGGTATAATTGGAACGCCGTCCTTCTGCCATGTGATTCGTGGCGTAGGCGTGCCGACGGCGCGCGCGTGCAGTTGCACGGGCTCGCCCTCGCGCACGTTCAGTGTGCTGAAGCGCTCCACGAACTTGGGAGCGACCACTTGCTCCTTCTCTATCACGTTCAGTCTGCACTGGAACGACACTTCGCCGCTCTTGTTGCGCGCTACGCACGTAACTACGCCACTATCACTGAGATCGACGTTTGTAATCATAAGTGCATGATTACCTGATTCGTTTACTAATATCTTATGATTATAATCGTCTCGGATTTGTCTATCGTTAATGAACCACGTGACTTCTGGGTAAGGTCTGCCTGTGACGCGGCAATCGAATCGCGTCATTTTGCCCTCCGTAACATCGCGGTCTTGGCAAACTCTTACAAACTGCGGAGCGAGAGCTTTTTCACTAACTTCTACTCTTTCTTCTACAGCTGTTTGCTGACTGTCCATTATGTACTGAGATTTTTGATCTTGAACATAGGTTTCCTGCGGTGACTCTACGGCTAGGTACGCCGATGTAACGACGCATCCGTTTGGATTTTCAGCCAACAACGTATAGTGGCCGGTATCAGACTTTTGTGTGTTTCTTACCCTAAGCGTAGTTTGATTATGTGTCGTGACGATTTCGTGTTTGTTCGAGTTGACTATCCTCTGCCCGTTTTTGAACCACGACACCCGTGGCCGCGGGTTGCCCGACAGCTGCACCTGGAACTGAGCATCGGCTCCCTCTTGCAGCTTGGAATTCCTAGGCTTCTGTGCTATTTTCGGAGGGGACACAACACCGAGAGACTTGTCGATTTCAGTGCTGATCTGAATGTCTGTCTCTCCAATGTACCTCTTTGTGATAGATTCTCGGAATGATACTTCACGTAGGACTCTGTATTCGAACGTATCCACTTTGAAGTCGTCCGTCGAAGAGTAGTCGGAACCGTTGGTGTACGCGACCTTCTGGGTCTGCTTGGTCTGTTCCGTGGTGTATCCCTGTGTGCCGTAGGATTTGTGTTCGACGCTCTCGCTAACGTGGCGGTAGCTTTGCTGCTGGGACGATTGCTGTGCGGGTACAGGAACACCTTCTGGCTGGATGTAGACGGAGCAGATGGCCTCACCATACTGGTTGCGAGCGGTGCAGGTGTACTCGCCCTCGTCACCGGGCCCTATCTGTTTAATCAGCAGAGACACATCGCCCGTCTGTTCGTTGTAGCTCATGCTGTATTTGTTGCACTCCACCAGCGGTGCCTTCTTGCGCGTCCAAGAGACCACAGGCGTGGGGTTGCCGCGCAACTTGCCCTCGAATTTTGCGTTGCCGCCTTGCGCAAACCTCGCATTTTTGAAGATCTGCTCGAATATTGGCGGGGAAGGCTCGCCGGGTCTTCCCGACGTGATCGCTAAACGGTCGCCACTGCTCTCCACTGTAACAAAAAAAAACAATGCGCGTTATTTAGGTACTTAAATAAATAAGTGTCGTCTACATAACCTTGTATCTCTTTGGTGAGGGATTAAAAGTTTTTGAAAAAAAGATATGACTTCACAAATAACTAGAAACCTAAATTATATTTCTCTCTTACCGACGCGATGTATTTAAGCTTGTAAATCTTGGCTAACGTCATACATAAATCGTATGTGTCTAAATATTTAAAACACGTCAGAGTTATAAAACTGGCGCTAGCAGACTTATAACAAAATTAGAATTAAACTAATAAACAACGTCTTAACCCTTATTACATTTAATACAGAAATTCGCTTTACGTACATCTAAAAAACGATAATGTTCGCTTGCTTGCATATTAATAATACCAAAGGAGTATTCTAGATCTAAAAAAAATCCTTGAGAAGTCTGTACAAATCATTTTATAATTATTTAAGCCCTTCCCTAGGCGGTGAATTTAAGTATCGAAAGAAAAGGAGGGCAACACATCGCACGGGTTAAAATAATGCAAAATCATATATCGTTATATCCCACTAATATAACAAATATGCGAAAGTTTGAATGTTGTTACTCAAAATAACAAAATAACTGCTAAACAGATTTCGATGAAATTTTTCATTAACACAACGCACGGGTTAAAATAATGCAAAATCATATACCGTTATATCCCACTAATATAACAAATGCGAAAGTTTGAATGTTGTTACTCAAAATAACAAAATTACTGCTAAACAGATTTCGATGGAATTTTTCATCTTGGGTAAAGGTCTTAGGGCTTTGGATATAAGGCACACAGATAGTTTATAACCTGGATTAAAGCACAGGAAACTTTTTCTTGGTGGGCCAAGAAAAAGTGTCCTTCCTAGGAAATCCCTAGGAAACCCTTGGGGGTTTCCTAGGCATTTTCCGAATTTGCGGGTGGAAGCTAGTAAATGATAAATCGGAATCGGAGATAAACCAAATTCTATGTCACATTATTTTTTATAGCATACATATTTTTGGCGAAACAACAAAAATCTAGAATTATGCGATTTGGCAAGAAACAGGATTTCACAGCATAGACATTTAGTACCTACTATTATTATTCTGTGGCACAAGCAGAGAAATAATTTTTAAAATCAATCGTCAATTTTGCAATTACGAATATAAAACATTTATGCAATTTCAAAATTATGATTATGTAACCATTTGCACTCAACACTCGATGCGCGTACCAATCTATGCCATATATTTATAGTGTAGATTCATGATCTGTCTTCACCGAGTTGCATCAACTTTCAATTCAAGTTACGGCAGACGCATGCAATATTGCCTCCAAACCGTGCGCTTTCCCTTTCAACTTTCAAATTTGACGTTTTGAATCCGTGCGCTTTGTCGTTTTATTAGATGATAGGCATGCGCTATTAAATGCATTGAAACACACAGTCTGTTGAAAGCTCAAGAGGAACGGGAAAGCAAGTGTGTTAAGACACACCTTAACTTCATATAAATTTTAAAAACAGAAAGAAGTATAACACACATGAAACAATCAATAGTTTATGTTTCATAGGACCTTAATAAATAAAGAAATATTATAAAAAAAGCGAATAAACCTGAATGCTCTTGTTCCGTGAGCGACATGATACAAGCGCAGTGTCCTTGTTTACACTAATTAAATCTTCATCGACACGAGTGCTTGAGTGTATCTATTGAAATGTTTCTAATCAGAGCCGAGATTCTCATTTTAAAGCCAACAATGTGAATCAGCAGTAAAAATTTTCATTAATAGAAAGTGCATCATTGTTGAATCAGTATATTATGATGATGTGATTTTAGTGTAGGCAGAGTTTGGCGCATAGGATTAAATTATGATGTTGTTTAAGTTGGGATTTAACATTTTTTCTGGAATTGTTATATTAGCGCCGGTGGGCGGATCGGGAGCGCGCGCGCCTTTGCTGCGCTGCTATGTGAGTCAGTGTGCGCGATTCTATTTCTGTACCGCTCTGGATCTTGTTACATTCGCCTTTTTCGTGCGCTTAGCCACCGACAAGTGGCGTAAGAAGTGTCCAATTATTGTATCATTTTCAAAACTTTATGATAAAATGTATGTGGGGGTTACCATTCAAACAAAATATTTTCTTCTCTATCTTTTGTTGATGGGAGTCGGGTAGAAGCGAGAAAATACATAATTAATGGAAAAGTGACAGAACTTAGTTGTTATTGCATTCTGCTAGTGAAACTATACTAAGAATAGGAACACACTATAAGTCCAATGCTTCAACCAAGAATTTTAGAAGACTCTAGAATATTATTATAAAGTTCTTGACTTCAACCAATCGATGAACTGGGGCCGTACCGGCTAACGCATCGAACTTTGGAAAGTCTGCCGGGCTTCAAATTAAAACAGATAAATTGAGCCCCAATCGGGCCAAAATGGCGAAGCCCAATTCATGATATCACACGAACATCGATATCTTCTAAATAACTTCGGCGAATAGTACGAAACTCCTTACTTCGATTTATCTGTTTTAAGTTGAAGCTCGGCAGACCTGCCGAAGTTCGAAAAGTTAGCCGGTAGGGCCCTGATCGGAATTCATTGAAGAGTTTCGACATCGTTACTGTTTCATTTAAAATATCAATAACTTACCTCTGGTTTTTTCTATCCGTGGATCCTAACAAAATCTGTTAATCTATTTGTGAACATCACTAAGACACCTACATATTCATGGTGATGTACTCACAATTAGGTCACAGAATTAGTATAGTTCTGACGTAGTTAGGTATAAAGATTCGTACTGAGCCAACAATATAATTATTACATTATAAAAGAAAGCAATGACGAACTTACTAATATAGTAATGTATCATTTAATATTTTCGGTTGACGAATCAACGAATAAAACGAATTACTGACAAAGATCATATTATTATAATCAATGGAATCATATAATTCTTTTAGTTTTGATATATTAAATAATGATGTGGTTAACACGTTCCCTGCGGCATCAGAATTGCCAAACTTGCCGTGTTTGCGGTATGACCTATATGCTTCTCATATGCAACTTGCCACTTTTGCGTCATGAACACTATTTGCCCACATCACCTTCCTACTTTGAGTTCTAGACTTTACGTTAATAGTGATGGGAAATATTTCAAAATAAAACGTCGACAAAAGATTTAACTTGTTTTATCCAATACTTTGTTACTAATTTAATCAATCTTTATAGATTTTATTTTTTCGCGAGGACTATTATTTTACATGGAATCTAATAAAATGCCTAGGTAAGTACCAATATACAGGGTGTATCGTTGAATGTTTTAGTCCTTTTCACCAACTGTTTTTTTTTTAATTTAATAAAGCTATAAGAATCACGTTGCTTAATGCTTAATAAGTGCAAAGCCTTAATAGTTTTTGTTTCATTTTATACGATAGATATTAGTAAAAATAAAATAAAAATATATAAAATGCGTTTGAAATAAATGGTGCGAGTCCTATTTTTTTTTAGTATATTATTTAGTATTATATAAAAATAGCATTGTGAATGCTTAAATCTCAAAATTTCAAATAGTTATATAGCTTTCTCATCTTAATCAACTGTTTAAAAATATCTGAAAAGATATTCAGTTGAATGTCGAGGTTAATTCCTTCTACATTGGTGAGATGGCGCTGGCTTGCAGCGTAAGAGTTGATATTCTAGAAGAAATTCGACGTTCTCACTAGTGACTCGGTAGCTCAGCGGTCAGAGCATTGGACCGGATATCCAAAGGTCGCGGGTTCGATTCCCGTCTGAGAACATGATCTGGTGCGAGTCTTATTTTTTCTAGTATATTATTTAGTATGAAATAAATGGTTTAAATACCTATGTCGACACGAACTGACGTGTTGCAGCGCAGCACTAAGCAAAACTGACCGCGCAATGCGTCTCAAATACAGTGCAGTATGAGATGCATGTTTATGGCCAAATACATCTCGTGCCACATAGAACGTTAAAATTTACAGTTCTGTGCGTCGTGAACAGCCATTTTGCCATGCCAGTTTTTAAAACCATATACTCAGGTCTAGGTCAGTCCCTTAAAACTGTGAAAAAATCATACTTCTAAGTTAACGTAAAAAAAGATACGGCCATTTATGCCGCCAAAATACGTTTATTTCGATACTCTCAAGGGTATCAAAATTTATAGGGTACTTCCCATTAACGTAGAACTTTTATCAAGGCAAGTAATATCTTATACAGTACATCTGAAAACTATACATTTGTTATTAAACCTAAAAAATAAACATAGTCTTTATTTTGTACGGAACCCTCTGTGGGCGAGTCCGACTCGCACTTGTCCGGATTTTTTTAACGTGTGCTATATAAGTATTTGTTTGTTGGTTTGAATGGAATATTATGTCGTGTGCAACAATAGTGCACTGGTGTAGATGACCTGAGTCCTAACACCCCAGTCCTACTGGTTGCGGGACCGGTTCTGCCCGCATTAGCCGCTATCCTCTCGATTGTATAACTACATCAAGCATTTTCAGGATTCCTCAAACCGGGAAACAAACCAAGCCGTTGATTACAGCATTTCTCGGAATCCGCAAATCGGGAAACAATTCTAATTTCCAACCCGTTGATCAGAGCATTTTCCGGAAACCGCAAATCGAGAAATATTTCTAATTTCCAACCTGATGTTTATTAGAACATTTTCAGGAATTCATATTTGGCAATTTACTCACTGGTTATGGTTATTACCTATGTTAAGATAGGTTTACACATGGTCAGTACAGAAGTCAGTACCGACTGACTTCAAAATATTCGTGTGGGAATTTTCAAGTCAGCGCTGACTTCATGCCGCTGTACTGACTCAAACCAATTTACATTGGGTTTTTTGGGTCAGCGCTGACTTAATTGTCTCGATTTCGGAGTCAGTCGCTTACCTCGTATAAACCAGCCTTTATAAGTAAGCTATATGCTCTACATTTTATGAACTAGGTAGTTAAGTAAGCTACTATTCTTATTTACAAAAAGCACCGTTTGTTTATATACCAAATAACTAAATCAATATTTGTTTCTAAACAAAAGCCACAACGGCTCAGACACAGTAATGGTATTATCATTCCCGTGGCTCGGATTATTTTTAGGTACTGACTGTTTCTTAGTCCTTATAAAGAAAAAAGATTTTGATAATATCATGACATCACAGAATGTATATTATTTGATATCATGCTCCATAAAACCCAGCTACGGAAAAATCCCACCCTTAAAAGTACGAATCAAGAAAATATTTGAGTCAATAATTCAATAAAATGGATAATGCCACCTCCAGCCTATAGACGTTCGTGTCGTGTGTGTCTAGGACGAAGTGGCATGCGACTACGGTTATCCGTTTTATCGAATTTTGGATTCGAATATTTTCTTGTTTGGTACTTTATAAGGTGAGCTTTTTCGTTTTTAAACTTCTTTTTCATTTTAAATATTTTGGGGTTGTAAATCGAGTGAATACAAACAAAGCTAATAATATATTTACAAATATTTGAAAAGTGCTAGTTAAGCCCTTTCATTTGATACCCAATACGGCATCATTAGAATTTTTTTTTTAGTTCATGACTTTAAGTTCTCTAGAGGATGCCATATTCAATTTCATGTGACGTTACATAGCCTATAACCAGTGCATGAGTAAGACGCTTCTAACGATACCTTACTTGTCAAATTATGATAAGTAGTTTAGAAATTATAAGGGAACAGATAAACATTCATACACACCCTCTTTTTTGCTTCGCCGTAGTCGGGTAATAAAACTTAACCGCATTTAGTTTTCTCCAATTATTTGGCATTACAAGAATTTGGCTTAAATTAAAATATTATTACCATCAAACCATATTTTAAAATCCACTTTTAACTTTTATTTTTTCTTGGCAATAAGTTAAAATTAGATGTGTATACCTAGTAGATCCCGTGAATGTCGGATGTTTATGTTATAGTTTCTCGTCCAAGGTTCGATATTTTTGGGTCAAGGTCACTCTTGTCTATCAGAAAAAACAAGTTTTTTAGATTAGTCCAAGAAGATTGATATTATTGATATACTAAGTACCACTGACACTTTTGAGACACTTTGGAGATACTTTTGAGACACTTTTTTAAGCCCAGTTAAGAACGATAAAACTAAAACCTTATGTTTCTTTATAAAAAAAACCATTTCACTTTAGCTTTGGAAATATCGTTAAAACTTATTGCGCCCGATTCAACGAAAAATTAAATTCAACGAATATTAAGTTACGTTATTTTTACCCACGACAAACGACACGGAACAGAGGTGGTGTATGCGTTTGGGGTTAGAAGTTGTTTGTATGTATGTCTGTTACCATTTTTCTCGAAACGACTGGGCCTATTTCGATGCGGTTTTTTGCATTCAAAAGGTTTTATATTCAAAAAGTGTTCAGAAACATAACCAAGATTAGAATTAATTTTCGCGAAATATAAATAAAAAGATCAGGCAATCGGGTAATCATATTATGACATGTGTTTATGTCAAAGCATTTCGCATTTGCAGTTGCACGGCTGTCACATTATAGTCATTTGCACTCCATTATAATGTATATTTCGTAAGCGTTGGCGATGTTTTGTGTGTGTGTGTGTGTGTTTGTGATTTGTTGATTTTTATAACTAGGAACTTCGAACGGTATTACTTATCGTTATACATTCACACAGTATATTAATTTCTTAAAAGAACAAAATATTTTCGTGTACATTTGCTAGAGAAATAATAAATTATAATGAATTATTTTCGAACATAAATTAAGTAAGTAACATTTAAATATTTTTAAAAATCAACACTTTGTTTTTCGCAAGTTGCGTAAGTAAATGAATCGAGCATGAAATTCTCGTTTTTGAAAGCATTAAATTTTATTAACCCTTAAACGCCCGGATAATGAGACACAATAGATATTCCATTGTTATCCGGCTGCACGCGTCCGCTCGAGCGTTGATGAATTAAGGTGACTTTACTACCAACTAGCCTAGCCATTCCCGCAAAATAAAACCGTGTAAATACACAATTTAATAAAATTCCAAGCTTATAATCCCCTCGCAAATATAGTTTTTACACAAGGTATTACAAAAATACCCCTAATGCCGAATATGGTATATAGAGACCATCAAACTGAACAACTTTTACTATGGGGCCGACTCTGAATTCGCGAAAAAATAATCAGCTGTTTCATACATTTTGATATTTCCGATTTTAATTTTTGTATGAAACAGCAGAATTTTTGTGGCATTAGGGGTATTTTTGTAATACTTTGTATATACAAACTCAGTGACAAATAATTGTTTGCAGTATTGCTGGTGAAAACAAGCTAAAAACGGCTATTAATACTTTGCAAGGGGTCCATCAGCTCGGATTTTTAATAAATTGTGTATTTATCCGGTTATTATTTTTAGTGTTATTTATATTTTTAGTGTTAGAGTGTAAAAGTTTTGTCATTACATTTAGATTTCGAAAGACAATGTTGGTTTTAATGAGTATTTTTTCATTGTTTTATGGAAATGCAATAGGATAATATACATTTCTAAGACTTTCGCGCGTACTGTTCTTTAGAAATAAAACACTTTTTACGGATTACAGCGCGTATATTATAAACTCAGGTGTTGTTTTATAATTATTTAGTTTGTATTTATTGGTTTTTAGAATACCCGATTCATTCATTTGTATTCAAGTTTAATTTAATAAACTTGAATACATTTATATAAAGTTTCGAGCGGGTAATTTCATAAAAATATGAACAGCCTTTTTGCTTTAGTCCTCCCGTGACCACGGCCCCTGGAAAGGTGTCGAAACGTCGGGAATTCTAAAAACCAATAGATACAAACTAAATCATTCTAAAACAGCACCTGAATTTATAATATACGCGCTGTAATCCGTAATAAGTGTTTTTTTTTCTAATGCAAGGGGATAAATTTGTAATGGATGATAATTTCAGCTTTCGACAATTTTTTTTTTAAATGTTAATAGAAGCATACGAAATGTAACAAGTACGCGCTCCCGTGTCGCAACCGTGGTTATTTTTCGATGAGGTATAGATTCGAGTAGCGCGCACGCAGGCCTGCGGTCGCTGGCGCGGGACCAAGTTGCCACACCGTCGCTGTCCAAAGTTGCGAAACTGTGCACATGCACAGCTCGCGAGCTCTGTTAGATTCTCCACCCTGAACTTTTTTACTTTTTATTATATCTACGTTTTGATTCTGCTAATCGTCACATGATCGAACGTGGAGTGGCCTCTGACGAAACACAATGATGTGAAACTAATTCTTAGCTGAGCTTAAGACGATTAGTGCCCTTACAGTGGCGCCCTCATCATAATTAAAAAATTTATTGTTCGCTAAGTACATTATGTATCGAAAATTCAAACGTATAGATTGAAGCTAAGGTTCTATAGTTTATTTACAAACAAACCCCTCAGTAAAATATAGTTCGTTGTAGTAGTAGTAGGCAAATGTGCCAAAAGTGGCCAATTATTGCTCTTCTGGTTTTTTGTTTGTAAATAAACTATAGAACCTTAGCTTTAATCTGCACGTTTAAATTTTCTATGCATTATGTACTTAGCAACCAATAAATTTAATATAATGAGGGCGCCAATGTGAGGGCACTACTCGCCTTAATGGCACAGTGGAGTCGAGCTGCGATTGCGGCGGGTAGCAACTTTGCTATTTAAGTTTGACATTAGAATGGGACAAAACACTATGTAACTATACATCTGCTAAACAATCTTTATTAGTAAGTAAGGGGGTTTAATTTTTTTCTTCACATAGAAATCGGCTAGTTTGTTTTGTTTTGGCCATCGAATTTACTATAGGCACAGTGTACCTACCTTTGTAATTTAATTGCTGACTTTCCGAGTTGCTTTTAACATCATCCATCCATCACAAATCACATGTCTCTAGTCTGTTTATGTTCAGTTAATATATTAGTGCTCTTAATAATAAAGATTGTACAGCAAATTTATAGTTACATAAACTGGCTATCTTACCTCTAACTGCCGGAACACAACAATTTTCAGATTGCTGTTACGGCGTCGCATCAGACTTAGGTAAGATGGTGGTAGCTAGCCAGGCGGACTGATAAGCCCTACCACCAACCAAACCGAGTACAAATGTACCCCCCTCCTGGGAATCGAACCCGGGACCCCTGCGTCTTACACGGGTGGGCGAACCACTACACCACAGAGGCGGTTAACTTTAAATCATCACAAGATTACTGGCCATGGTTAGGCAGCCCGACGGTGAAAACGGGTTAGTGACGTCATCAGCGAGGCAGTTGGGTCTAAGGCACTGCCTGGCGGTCCTGTCCGTAGGGTTGTCAAAAACCTCTACAGGAAACAATTGGGGAATCTGGCTAACCACTACTCAGTTAGTTTTGTGTGTAGAAGTATTTATTGTTCTTGTAATTACTAGTTCATAGGAAACAAAGCCTATTCCCGTTGTCCCCCACTTTTGTCTCCCTCTGGGGAATATCGGGAAAAGTTCAGTTTCCAGGTTTTTTCCAGGGACAACGGGAATACACTTCGTCATCAGCCATTTCTAAATGTCCCCTCTGCTGGGGTACAGGTCTTCCTTATGAGTGGATAAGGAGGATGGGCAATAACATAACCCACCACGCAAGCCCAATACGAATTAGTGGGTGCTAACGACTGCAAATGCAGCCAGGAATAACGGCTTCACGTGGCTTCCGAAGCACGGAGGAACTCTAGATAATAAATATTTCGTCACCTATGCTCTAACCCACTGCGCAATCGAGCTCCTTCTTTAGTTGAATTTACTTAATTAGTAACAAAAAAATAATAATAATGCTGACAACCCTACTCGCCATGACCCGCGCCATATGGCCACGCGCGTGAGACCCAATAGGTACGCTTACAAACATATCAGCAACTCTGATTAAAGAATTTAACTGTTACGTAAGTCATTAACCTACATATTAAGGGGCTGACATGAGCCAACTAGCGCCGCCAGTCAATTTTATTTTATTTATTCTAAATGAGTCCAATTTCTTAAAAAGGAATCAGCCTACTTGTAGTATAAGATGATATTACTTGCCAAATTTTGAAGGTCAACGGAAGGAACCCTATAAATTTTGATTCTTTTGAGAGTGTCGAAATATGCGTTTTTTGCGGCATAAACGACCTGAGTATATGTTTTTAATTTTAACTCGATACCTCCACGCGTTCCCAAGATAAAGGGTCTTGACAGACAGACGGACGACAAAGTGATCCTATAAGGGTGCCGTTTTTCCTTTTGAGGTATGGAACCCTAAAAACTAAGAAAAAAAACCACTTATGGTGCTAACCTAAATAAATTAAAGCCTGTTTCATAGACGTAAACCAAAATGACAACGATTCAGTTTAGCCTCTACTCATCAACAGACCAGCTGACAACTATTTTATTTCCTTGTACCATATTCTACCATATTCGGCATTAGGGGTACTTTTGTAACACGTTGTATAGACATTTTGACTGCCTGTAACTATTTTAGACTCTACGTGTACACTTACATGGCTTACACCAAGAAGGTTTTGAAATAGATATTTTCCAAACCGCTACAATAGTTTCTCTCATCACCGCAACGATCTCTTTGTGCATATCCGAGATTGCACATTGTTTATTCGTTTTCAGAAGAAAGCTCTATGCAATATCCTTCTTTCACGAAATAAGCATTAATATTTTGTAAACAGCTTTTTTGAGACACATGATATTACGAAATCACATTTGACAAGTTTAAGTAAAAATTGTCATAAATAAATGTTCACACGTACCTAACCTAGTTATTGGTTTGATATCCGATTTTTATCACACAAAAATATCTCAATTTCATTAGGCACTTTCGGAATGCAAATAAAAATCATTTCATTCGCTGTAATTTAGCATTATAAAAGCTTTGTATTTATGTAACTTAAGTGCTTAAGTTATAAATTAAGAAAAAGTAAGTATAGAATAGGGGTGCTTCTATGAATACTATTTACTACTGACTCTGTGAGCTGTAGACCCCGCGTTTGTGACATTTTTGAACATTTTTTGGAATGTTTTAAATAAATAATTGACGACCTCCGTGGTCGAGTGGCTTTGTACACCGGTTTTCAAGGTGTCGCCATCTCTGAGGTCCTGGGTTCGATCCCCGGTTGGGTCAATTTAGAAAATGAACTTTTCTATTTTAGCTCAGGTCTGGGTGTTTGTGATACCACCGTTGTCTCTGATTTCCATAACACAAGTGCTTTAGCTACTTACTTTGGAATCGGAGCAATGTATGTGACGCTGTCAAATATTATTATAATAATTTATAATATTATTATATTATATTATAATGTTACAATAAAATGACAGCTCTATAGCTTTAATACAAGCTATTTTGTTTATTTTATTTTAAAGATAAGTTCAAGATAATACCAAATAATATACTAGAAAAAATACGACTCGCACCAGATCATGTTCTCGGACGGGAATCGAACCCGCGACCTTTGTATATCCGGTCCAATGCTCTGACCGCTGAGCTACCGAGTCACTAGTGGGAACGTCGAATTTCTTCTAGTATATCAACTCTTACGCTGCAAGCCAGCGCCATCTCACCAATGTATACAAGGAGAACATGATCTGGTGCGAGTTGTATTTTTGCTAGTATATTAGGTATTTGGTATTATATAAAAATAGCATGGTGAATGCTAAAATCTCAAAAATTTAAAAATAAGTTCAAGATGTCATTTGACAACAACAACATCACATATATTGCTCCGATTCCAAAGTAGCTAAAGCACTTGTGCTATGGAAATAGGAGACAACGGTGGTATCACAAACACCCAGACCTGAGCCAATATATAAAAGTTCGTTTTCTAAATTGACCCAACCGGGGTTCGAACCCGGGATCTCAGAGATGGCGACACCTTAAAAACCTGTGTTTAAAGCCACTCGACCACGGAGGTCGTCATTCTCTTTAAATCAATCGATGTCAAAATCTGCGGGCGTATTATTCTTCATTTTCAATTGCATGATTAGTCAATAGCATTAAATTCACTTTACAAACAAATGAAGCGTAATTTTCTCTGCATTATTACGTATGGAAAGAAAGTGTTTGAATGAAATGAATAAATGTAGCAGGTGATTTTAATTTCAATACACTGTACGATCGTTGAAGTATTCCCGCGTGATGTGAAAGTGGCTTCTACCGGTTAATAAAATAAAGGAAATATTTAAAGTGTCTATAATAAAAAATATCCTCAGTTACTTTAATCATGAAGAGTTGATCGATCATTTACGGTTATTATAGTTTCCTGTGATCATCCGTGCTGATAAAACACGGAAACTTATTCCGTAGCCATATTATGAAATGGCGAATGTTATAAAAATAATCAACCACAAAAGTGACTGAACGCTTTTGCACTTCGTCACACTTAACTATCACGCTTGTTTTTCATTATAAAAAACGCAATAATTACTAAGACATGGTACCAAACATTTTAAGCTACTTGCACCGATCATACTTATTTGAATATAAACTGTGTTACATAAAATTTCAAATTTCAAAACTTATTTATTCAGTCTAGACTGTTACAAGCACTTGTGAATGTCAAAGAAGCTACGCCATCGGTTTGCGCGCCCTAAGCGGGAGACCTTGTAACGAGAAGAACCGGCAAGAAACTCGTCAAGGGCTGCTTTTTCTCCCTGTATATTTCATACAGAGTATCAAAAATTGAAAAATGAGGTCAGCATTTAAAGTGACGTCATATTCCATCACTATAATTAACAAAGTTTACATTCAATGGGTAGGTAAATATATAAACGTATAGGTAGCAGTGGCGAAGGGTCCATACAAGCAGATTCCGAATTGGCTTACCTTTCATAAATCCCCTCCACCGATCCACTATGCAGATCATAATACTTTTGTAGAACGGCTCATCTTATCCATAATTTCACCCCTCGCCACTGACAGGTAGTAAGTTTTTATACAAGGAAATATTGACACGATTTTACTCTACGGGCGAAGATATTCTCACGAGTTCACTTGTCTTTCTCGCAATGCGCGAATGCCATACATATAAAAAAATCCGAACGAGTGCGAGTCGTACTTGCCCACCGAGGGTTCCGTAATTGACTATATTTTTTAAGATTTAATGGGATGGTATGGGTGACCAAAAATGTATTAAATTCGAGCTCCTTCGTGCTTCGGAAAGTACGCTAAGCCGTTAGTCCTGCATTTGCAGTTGTTAGCACCCACCAATCCGCATTGGGCCCGCGTGGTGGGTCATGGCACATCCACCTTATCCACCCATAAGGAAGGCCTGTGCCCCTGCAGTGGGGACATTAAAAATGGCTAATGGTCAATACTAAAGTATCCGATCTATTTAACTAAGCATATTTTGCTTTAATAATAATAAATGCTTGTACAATTTCACACAGCGCCATCTAGCCCCAAACTAAGCAAAGCTTGTATATAGGTGCTAGACAACTGATATAACTTTTTAAATATTATACTTATTATACATAGTAACAACCAGACCCGTCACAGAAATTAAAATTCGTCATTTCAATTTCTGCCCGGCATGTTGACCATTGCACCACTCAGGTCGTCAAGTCTTTTAAAAACTCAAACTCAAACTTTTTCACTTGCATTTTTCAGTTTATCAGTTACGATGAACGATCGTACTACAGTTAAGGGGCTGACATGAGCCACTAGCGCCGCCAGTCGATTTTATTATATTTATTCTAAATAAGCCCAATTTCTTAAAAAAGGAATCAGTCAAGGTTTTGTTAATAACGTCTAATATTTATTAAATCACTTTACACAGTTTGAAAAGGCATTCAATCAAACAGTTTAAAACGCGATTTTGTTAAAAGTGGCCACTGTTGGTTGAAATCCGTTTTTAAACTATTGCACGCATTTTGTAATATTGTACCGTTATTCAATAAACATTAGACGCCATTCACAGGACCTTGACTGATTCCTTTTTTAAGAAATTGGCCTTATTTAGAATAAATAAATTAAAATCGACTGGCGGCGCTAGTGGCTCATGTCAGCCCCTTAACTGTAATACGATCATTCATCGTAACTGATAAACTGAAAAATGCACGTGAAAAAGTTTGACTTTGAGTATTTAAAAGACTTGACGACCAGAGAGGTGCAGTGGTCAACATGCCGGTCTACCACGCAATAGGTCGCGGGTTTGGTTCCCGGCCGGGCAGAAATTCAGCCCCTTAATTGGCCGGCAGCCGACCGCGAAACAAATAGGAAACCAACCGTGTCAGCTCTTACGCCCACCCATCATTTATTCGGTTATTTGTGACCAGTGGGGCTACCGCGTAAGTGTCGTCGACTTCGCCGTCGGCTTCATTTGACAGATGGATGTAATACATTGCTACTTTTCTTTTGTGCCAAAAAGAAGTAGCAATGTATCTCATCCATCTGTCAAATGAAGCCGACGGCGAAGTCGACGACACTTGCGCGGTAGGGCCCCTGATCGCATTGCTGATCGCTCGTTATACAGTTTTTACGCAGCTAGTTTCATACTTGATGAACACTCTCGTGATTATAGACAGGTATCGCCACGCTTCGCCAACAACATCTTTTTTAAATTTAATTATACAAATTCCTTGCTCTGTGTGTACATAGGTGTGCTCGTCACTGCCAAAAGCTATACTTTATTCGTCTTTGGCAATTAGTTTTGTTATTGCTCTTTTTAAATCGACTCCGTAATGATAGTGTTCGGCTGAACAAATCGATAGGTCGCTACCATAGATAATAAAATGCGTATCGATGGTAATTACACGATTACTTGTAATTTTGGAAGCTTTGAATCAGCTGTAGTGAAAGCTAACCTATTCACAAACATCGTGACAGAAACTGTTATTATTATTAGGTTACCTATGAAATCGGCGTTTTGCATGGAGAATTTAGAAGAAGTAGTATTTTCCATACTAACATTTTCTTAATTAACAAACTTATAAGCAGAAATAGATGTGACCATCAGCCACTTTTTAATGTCTTGGTCTTGTCTTGGGGCACAGGCCTTCCTTATGGGTGCATGAACGCTAATGTTTTGAAACTTTCATGCAATAATGTTTAAACACTAAGATAACGTATGCTACTACTACTTAGGTTATACGAAAAAAAATGAGTTTTGACTAAGTTTAAACAAATAAAGTGGTCATTTCAGCTAACAAAAAGACGATAATTTTTAAGGTATTTTTTGTATGTTTAGAAAACTATAATAAGGATTAGAAATAAAACACTTTTTACGGATTACAACGCGTATATTATTAATTCAGGTGTTGTTTTAGAATTACTTTTTCTGTACTTATTGGTTTTTTGAATTACCGACGACAACACCTGAATTAATAATATACGCGCTGTAATCTGTAAAAAGTGTTTTATTTCTAATGAACTGTACGCGCGAAAGTTTTAGAAGTGTATATAATAAGGATATTTTTACTATTTATAGTTGTCTATGATGGTCATAAATCTATATAATATCAAGCAATTAATGAATATTTTAAATCATAGAAATGACCAGGTTCTCTATTTGTGAGAGAAAAACGCCAATTTTATGGACCCAATATTTGTGTAGGTATATTTAAATTGATAGTAGCTTCGTAATGAAACGGTGATTATGTTTGTATGAAATTTTTGCGCGTCATTCACCGATCACTATACAGCCGTAACCGTAAAGATTAAATTTTTGATACACACGAGTAAAAGAGAGCAAAATAAAGTTCAAATAATAAACCAAGTCAAATTCTTTGTTTTTACTTAATTGATTTTTGCTATTAAACCTTAGTACAGTCGAGTTCATTGACCGAGCGAGCGTGAAGCGTTTCTCGTTCAGCTTGGGCAAAAATGCTTTAGTATGTCCTTCCGGTGTCCGGATGTCCGTTTGTTCTCCTCTACAGGTCGCATTTCTCAACCAAATTCTCGTGAAATTTTGTGAGCAGCCCTTCTATTGCCTAATTTCAAAATCTATCGCAATCGCTTTCAAGATGTAACACCTTGATGCTTCTTTTTGGCATAAATAAAAACTTACCAAAGAAATGCAGCAATGTGTCACATCCATCTGTCAAATGAAAGCGATTGCGATAGATTTTGAAATTAGACAATTAGCCCCATAATTATATAGAATTGAAGTAGTCTATATAATTCTACTGTTTAGTAGATTGGATTATTCAGTCGCTATCGAGTATAGAAAGCGTAAACTCAAAACGCTTACAGGGTTCAGTACTAGTTAAAATTAATGTGATGTATACGAGCAACATTGTTTATGTTTAAACGTACGAGCTACTCAGAAGCATGAATATGTATATACCATTTCATCTCCTGGGGCCCTACCGGCTAACTTTTCGAATTCGGCGGGTCTGCCGAGCTTCAACTTAAAACAGATAAATCGAAGTAAAGAGTTTCGTATTGTACTATTCGCCGAAGTTATTTAGAAGATATCGAAATTCATGTGACATCATGAATTGGGGTTCGCCATTATGGCCCGATTGGGGCTCGGTTTATCTGTTTTAATTTGAAGCCCAGCAGACTTTCCGAAGTTTGATGCGTTAGCCGGTACGGCCCCTGAGTGTGGTTCAGCGAAATTTATGAATATTGTAAGATTTGAATGTTAGATGTTTTATTAAGGAATCCGGCTTGGCCTACAAAGCTAACAACGGGAGCTGTAGTTTTTTATGAATATAATAATTTTTTATCCTTTATTGCAAATTGAAATCACAGTAACGGCAACAAAAACTTTGATTTTTTCCCTGAAAAACTTGTCAATGTTAATTCGTTTTTTTTTAAAAGATGTACCCAGTAAGTAGTTTAAATAAAGTAGTGTAAAGATTTAGTTACAGTTAACGAGTAGGTTATGCATTCGTAATCTTTTTCTATCGGCTTATGATTTATGTATCTTTAGATAAGCATGAACTTTTAACAAGTAAAATCCCGGCACAACAATTTAATCAAATAGACTATGGTTGCATTTTAGATACGAGATAAAACGTGTACAATCGTGATCAACATAATTTATAGAATAGTCAACATTAAGGTCAGTGTTTGTGGACGATTATGTGTTCACAGCTGGGAGTCTACCACGTAACTATATGAACATGAAGTTCGGGTTTATTTTGTTTTTTTTTTAGTTTTTGTCGCTGAACGTTTCTGATTGCTGTCCGTAATAACGAGAGGAGCGTTGTTGAATAGAACAGTGTGAAATCGGGAAAAAACTATAAAAATAGGGACTTCCCTTTACTTTAGGGACGTGCTTCAGGTCCCAATTTCATAACTGACAATTGTAAACTAGTGGCTTTGTGAGCTGTACACTTCGCGAATCTGTTTTTGCAAAGCATAAATGTTCACGCTGAAATGAAATTCCCTTTTGATTTAATGTGACACATACATATGCGTTCTTATTCATTTTTTTTCCACCCTCTCACACCCCCGATCACTTGATACCTCTAAATAAGGGTAACAAAAAGGTTTGTGTAATTTTTGATGATTTTTCGAAATGGCACAGTGGTGGCCGGATAAATTAGAAACACCAGTCAATTTGCATACAAACGAGGTAACTTTGACTCCTTGGTTCTCCACCAGGGATTGACCTAGCTGTGATCGGATGATGACTGTCCAGGGAGTGAATAGAGGAGATTCAGATCGCTATACACACGCAACTGATCTGATCAACATTCTAAGAGATACAATTTTAAGCTAATTTCGTGGTTTTTTTAAACATATGCTTCGCGTTCGCTCGGTCAATTATGACTAGTTGCTCTATGAGTAGCACCTCGCGTTTGTCACATTTTTGAACATTTTTCAAAATTGCTGAAAATTGGCTGACGCCATGGACACAAAATTATCGTTGTCATTTACAAACTGTCAAATAGGGGCCATATGTCAGAATAAGCCTGAAGTTCATGTCCATATAGTTACGCGGTAGACCCGCTGATTGAGACTCGAGATCGGGTCTGCTGATTGTTGTGCGTATCGTAGAGAGCTGGGTCGCGCCCCGGCATTGCGCGCGCGCAAGTAATTATGATGGCTTAGTTACTAATTGGAATGGCAAAGTGATACACGATTATAAGCGACTCTGTTACTACGAATATTTTTCAAATGTCAAGTACAATTTATATTGCGTTAATATTTAAACACATTTTGTTTTGGTAAATAATTTATTTAGTAAGAAAATTGGTCAAGCAATTTACATACAGTTCTAAGCATTCAGCGTTTTAATTAAAAGAGACCTGTTAATGTTGTTTAACTCTAATACTTATCCTAAATAAGGGTCAGAGATAGCATCAATCGAATAGATTAAAAAAGTAATTGGATTGTGCGTGCGAGAAGGACGCAGCGCACCGGGGCGGTCACGCGCGCTATGATCCGACTCGACATTCTACGTAAGTACTTTTATTAGAGAGTTTGTCGAAACGCACAATGATCAAAACGTGACGCTTGCAATTTGGACAGCTAAACAAGTTGTTATTAGTGAAAGTGTACAACAATAAATACCTCGGATTAAGGCTGGCTGTTTTTTAAAGAGTATGAAAAGCGGCCGATCGCAGATGCAGTACTTAATTCGCGCGCACATCACGTTCGCGTCTAATTGCAAAAAAGGCAGCGCCTCAACATGATTTTATCTGGCGATTGCTAATTACGGTTCGAGCGTGGCGTGCGGAGGGTTGAAGGGGAGGGACCGTTACGGCAGGGGGGGGACTCCCGCGGATGATGGAGCACGTCTCAGCTCAGCTGACGAGATGCATCGCGAATTTGATAAGTCAACCCATTATTCACGGTCCCGTGCCAATCGAGACGCACGCGTGAATCACTCGGCTACCTTAACTTGGCGATGTGCCGTTGGTATGCTCCGGTATAATTTCCAGATTATGCAGCACTAAACGTCCCGCTGCTGATTATGGCCCTGATAATGATGTAATCGTTCCATAGTCAGTAGCCGGCGAAAGTGCCGGTCCGGAGCCGGGAGATAACAGTAAAAGTGCGATACGGGCACATGTCGTCGGGTCGGTATTTACCGCGAGTACTTTCGATTGTGCAGTCGTGACGCGCAGAAATCTCGATTGAATGCGATCATTAGTCGGCAAAGTCGCGGTGAACGAACGGTCGTGATAAACAGTAAAGCGGTGGTTCCGGGGTCCGTACCGAGAGGTCGCCCTCGCCTGCGCCCGCGCCGACCGACTCGTGATACCCGATTTTACGCGCATTCGGTATTCGAGTGACCAACAAAATCAAAACCCGTTATGAAAACCATTTATTTATGATTATTATTTTTATATTTTTATACCTATATCTGCGAATAAATGAATTGAATTGAATATGATATTCAATTAGAAAACTATTTCATTTTGATCACACATTTTTTTATCCTCAGTTGTTTTATTTGATATCTATCACCTCTTTGTCGAAATATGCGAATAAACATTTAACTTAATTACCCAAAAAGTGACAAAATGATGAGTGAAATATATCTGTTGGTAATAGACCCCAATAGAGATAGAATGAGAATCGTTACCTTTTATAGGTAATTTGACGACCTCCGTGGTCGAGTTGCTTTGTACACCTGTTTTTAAGGTGTCGCCATCTCTGAGGTCCCGGGTTCGATCCCCGGTTAGTCAATTTAGAAAACGAACTTTTCCATATTGGCAATGTATGTGTTGTTGCCAAATATTTATATTGATGTTTTATCTAAACGGAGAGTTAATGAATCTTTTACCGTGAGTGGCTCTGTCGAACACGAGGCTGGAATGCCAATCATCCGATTTTTTTTCCAATATCTTAATCCAAGATTTGGAAACAAACTTATTCTATCCGTAAGATAATTACAGGTGTAGAATATTGGATGAAAATTTGGACTTTATACAATTTAATTGATCAAATGCTGTTTTGACAAAGATATTAGAGAGTGAAATACCACCATTAAGAAGATGAGTGATTCTATATAGTTCCCATATTAATTAAAAAAGCTCTTAACCATAACGGAAACTTAAGCAATCAGTTAAGATACCTATCGATTAGCACAGGAAATGAGACCTTAAGCTGATTGTTTCAGGGGATTTTTAATATGGGCCTAGTTAAAGTATCCTGCCCTATATTATGACGAGAGAGGTTTTGGACAAACCTTTTGTTTATCTGTCAAAAATGACATTTAGGTGGAAACAACATTTTTGTCGGGTTCGTCAGGGCTGGATCTGGAGCTTAATCGCTCTCAACTCAAAAGAGATCTTTTTACTAACACGGACCTAGGACTCGAGTTAGTTAAGTGAGGTGATGGTACAGATTAGCGGGCGAGTGATGCGCAGATTGCGGCCGCGTGCGCAGCGGCGCGAGAGCAGCTCGCGTACCGCAACAAACTACAGTTAACATGGATTAAACGCCACATGCTCGCGCACCGGACTACCGTGCAAATTATAACTCTTATTTATTAGGATCAGCATCTGCAAAATCTGCAAATCGAGGCTACTCCCGTAGAGGATGTTGGTATAATCTCCATGCTGGATAAGCGGGTTGGTTATAGCAATGTTGAACCGCTTACATTGGAAAACACTTCTGCCCATTTTCAGGTCAATGTAGGTGTTAGATGTACAACCTTAGTCGCTTTAAGGGGCTGACATGAGCCAACTAGCGCCGCCAGTCGATTTTATTTTATTTATTCTAAATAAGCCCAATTTCTTTAAAAAGGAATCATTCAAAGTCTTGTGAATGACGTCTAATGTTTATTGAATAACGTTACAACATCACAAAATGCGTGCAATAGGTTTGAACCAACAGTGGCCACTTTTAACAAAATCGAGTTTTAAACTGTTTGAATGCTTTTTCAAACTGTGTAAAGTTATTCAATAAATATTAGAAGTAATTAACAAAACCTTGACTGATTTCTTTTTTAAGAAATTGGGCTTATTTAGTATAAGTAAAATAAAATCGACTGGCGGCGCTAGTTTGCTCATGTCAGCCCCTAAACTATACCTCTAAGTATGATATTCTCTGATTCATAATCGACGGTTTGAGATTCTCCTATCACTACTTATTATCAGTCAATGACACTACTTTTGTTTAATTCGCAGGTAGATAACAGATATTAGGTAATATTACTAAAAATAGGTCTAACTTCTAACATATACTTTTAAATAAATACATTTTTGACAACATCACATACATTGCTCCGATTCCAAAGTAAGTAGCTAAAGCACTTGTGCTAAGGAAATCAGAGACAGCGGTGGTATCACAAACACCCAGACCTGAACCAATATAGAAAAATTCGTTTTCTAAATTTACCTAACCGGGGATCGAACCCTGGACCTCAGAGATGGCGACACCTTGAAAACCGGTGTACAAAGCCACTCGACTACGGAGGTTGTATAGTTTGTAAAGTACCTATTAAACTATGCATCTAACCTTACTAATCTATCTATCTGCTCCCCGGTTAAGGGCAGTGTGACACTTATACACGGACGAGTTTTAATAATAAAACACTTATTGACAACTCACAAGAAAACATTACTCAAAGACGCCGTTTACAAAAATCCAAATCCATTGACAGATCAAGATTTTGTAATTCGAGCCTGAACAATACTTTTGATGATACTACAATTTTTAACGCTACAATGAAAAACCTACCGAATATATCATTATTGGACGATACCGCAAATACGGAATGAAAGTTACAAATTGAAGAATTCAACCTAAACTTAAACGCGGCAAACCAAGAAATAGAAAATACGATAAGAAACAGAAGATACGAAGAAAATAAAACAATTTATTAATAATAACAAAAAAACAGAAACAACTAAAAAAAATATTAAAGGGACGACTCGTAAATAAGATTACACTTAACTTTGTTACAATTACAGCAAGATAATAAAATAGAAATTCACATTATCGCCCTTACTAATAAAGATCGCAGATGTATAGTTACACAGTATTTTGTCTCTTTCTTTTTAATGTCAAACTTAAATAGTTTGACAGAGAGTAACCATTGTGTAACTATACATCTGCTATACAATCTTCATTGGTAAGGGGATTAATGTCTTACGGAAACATTTGTCATGAGCGGCTGTGACAAAAATGTTGTTATGACTGGCTACAAGTTGCCTGCAATTTAGTTAAAAAAGAGCTCGATTTTAAATTGATATTGGTTTGAATATAAGCGCGACTGTAGTGTTCAGAAAATGGACAAGTTTGTCACATGTAGGTACCTATATCCGCTTTGAGTTTTTCCGATTTTTACAAACAGGATAAATTGGATGACTGTTACGATAGCTTTTATTTATATAAATAAAAGGGAAAATCACTCACCCACTCACTCATCACGAAATCTCAGAAACTACAAGTGCTAGGAGTCTGAATATTTGCATGGGGGCCCCTTTTAAGGCGTAGGTGCTCACTAAGACGGGATTTTGCGAAATTCAGCCCCTAGAGGGGTGAAACAGGGTGTCAAAGTTTGTATGGGAGAACGCGATTCCTTGGCCCGATTGACTTGATATTTGGCATAGACATTATTTCATAAAATTGTTTCGTATTTTTTTATATTTATATCCTAACAGGGTTAAAAAGTGGTAGAAAGCTACTTTTGGGGTGATTGACTTCGACGTCGGAATTGAAACTTCTTAGTGCATTTGATTGATTAATTAAGAAAACTAAATATTATTTGTCATCTCAACGTAGTATTATTATAATTTCTCTTTAGTCATTTCCCCTGAGAATACGTAGTATGCGTTTCATTGAATAGTACCTATGGCGATATGTTGGCAGATATACACAGACTATATAGTGATACCAAGTTGGCAGTGCTGACATTGTTTCATTATTGCGTTGTAATAAAGTGCAAAATTAAGTTGATTTTCGGAAAACCAACATAACGTCATAGGTACTATTCAATGAAACGCACTATGTTCCTTTATTGTCACCGCACGAGATGACGTTTCGTTTCTATTTTCCGTAATATTAGTAAGAAAAATATAAGAAAATTGCGCGGCAAATTAAAAAAAATAAAGAATATTTAACTTATTGCTCTAAGATAAATAACCACCATATATGTTTGACAATTTAACTTTTTTAATTTAACCTTTTTGAGAATTTAAACTTTTTTAATACAACCTTATGGCGTTAGACATAACATTGACAGAATGCGTGCTGCAAATATAGTCAAAGAGGATGTAAAAAAAATATATCGTTCAAAACACATGCTTCAGTCGTAAAATAATTAACTTTTCGTCAAAAATATTATTATTATTAATATTCATATTATTAATAAATTAATCAGAGTTCATTTATAAACTTAGGTAAAAAATATATTTTATATTTAATAATTAAAGTTTGGAAGATAATTATCACATTAGGACAGTCGTTTTATTTTGTGGTGTATCTTTTAGTACAGACGACAGCACGTCAGGCTATACAGTTAAACTGCGAAAACTGCTTTTATTACGTAGGGCATAAAGGCGGTCTCGAGGTCAACATGTATGGTCTGAGGTGCCGTTGCGTGTACCTAAACATAATCTTGAGAACTACTACAAGGGTTTTTGTTTTTCAATAAACAATAAATAAATATCCTTAACGCATGTATCCCTCAGATGAGAATATATTTGTCAAATTATGAAAATAGGTTAAACTCAAGGAAAATATTTATACAACATGTTACAATAATACCCCTAATGCCGAATAAAGTATACAGGGACCATCAAACTGATCAACTTTTACTATGGGACCAACTCTGAAATCGCAAAAAAAAGTCTGCTGGTTCATACAATTTAAATCGAACATATCAAAATGTATGAAACTGCTGATTTTTATCGCAATTTGAAAGTTGGTCCCATAGTAAAAGTTGTTCAGTTTGATGGTCCCTATATACTATATTCGGCATTAGGGGTATTTTTGTAACATGTTGTATAAACAAAACACCTCAACAGATAGAGATTTTGGATTTTTTTTACGTATATCTAGACATGTTCTTGGTTATATTGAAAATGTAGTAACGTATATCCAGACATGTTCTAGATCCAAGTGGGAATTGAAGTCGCCTTACACAAAACAAATAATTACAAAGATTATACAACATGTTACAAAAATACCCCTAATGCCGAATATGGTATATAGGGACCATCAAACTGAACAACTTCTACTATGGCACCAACTTTCAAATCGCGAAAAAAATATCAGCTGTTTCATTCATTTTGATATTTTCGATTTTAATTTTTGTATAAAACAGCTGTTTTTTTTCGCGATTTCAGAGTTGGTCCCATAGTAAAAGTTGATCAGTTTGATGGTCCTTATCTACCATATTCGGCATTAGGGGTATTTTCGTAACACGTTGTATAAATAGGTAGTTATAAAATTAGTTAAATTAAAATGAAAAGTAATGAAAGTTAACATTTCGTATGAGCAAACGATCGCTGTTGTCGGTGTTATGTATTTTGATATAGGTATCTACATACTTAAAAAAAAACAATAAATAACCAAATGAACTTTTTTATCTTCTTACACCAACAAAAGCGATCTAAGATATGGTAAGATTGCATAATGATAAAAATATTCGCTTCGCTTCAAAATTCGCCAAGCAAGTCAACATAGCTGTTAAGTTAATATCTAAGTCTTATGTTTATACATATTATTCAAAATGAATCACTGTTTTTGTACAATTTAGAAGTTTCGTTAAAAGCCAACTTAATGTCTAAAATTAAAAACATATCAAATTTAATCAGATGTATAAGGCAAGTTCTGAGAATTGCGAGCAATGATGGACTTATGACTAAAATAAATCTCTTCCAGTTTTAATGAAGTTTCATTAAAGATAAACTAAACACAGTGATTTTTTTCAAAGTGTAACAGCCACAGATAATCAATACGGTGGATAAAAGCGAACGTGCCTATATCACTTAAGAGCGCTTAGTCTGCACACTAGCGCCGCCATGGGAAAAAATCATAGTGCTTATAAAGACAAAATTGTGAATTATCTCTGTGTACTCCGAAGAAACTTTGTGTTACTTTTTATGACTTAAGTTTAAATCTTCTAGCCTGTCGTTTAGTTTAATGAAGCTTTTTTGCGAAAAGTGGCCACTTTTCAACAAATAAACGTCAGGCTAGAAAATATAGTTAAGGCGTTAAAAAGTACCACAAAGCTTCTTCGGAGTGCACTACAGAGAGATAATTCACTATTTCGTCTTTATTTAAGCACTATGTTTTTTTTCCAATAGCGGCGCTAGTGTGCAGACTACGCGCTCTTAATATGCCGTTTCTAAAGTTACAAGAAGAGTGAAATCGTCGTACCCTCGTTTTTCTGTTAATGATGCTATTATTCCGTCGATCCAATGAGAACGGTGGCTTAGAAAACCGATTATTAGAGTATCAGCAAAAAGAAAAAACGAAAATCAAAAATACTGCGATTCAAGACTATCTTTGTTGATAAGTATTACGATAAAAATCCATAACTTTAGTGAGACCTATGCCTTTTCCGCAATTTTTATTAACAGTGCTCGTGATGGGTATGACATCTGATGCTTGCTACTTATTATACAATATTCCTAATTATTATTGTTAAACGTAGGTATTGGTGAAAATGAGAAAATTCCGCGTAGTGTAATATTATGTTTGAAATATATGCACAATAAATGTCTTTTCGAATTTTAAAGATACGGATGTGCAAAATTTATGATAAATTTTAAAATAAATTTTTAATTGAATTCATTTATAGCACCTTTCATCCAGTAAATTAATATCGTTTTTAATAATTCGCTAAAGTACTAAACTTTATAGTATGTATATAGCTACCCTACTTTCTAATATTAAGGTGTGATAGAGTATCCCTTGTTTCGGATATTTTGAGGTTATGAAAAATATTTTGCAAATGCCCGGCACAGTCGCATTCTGTTGAAGGCACCGTCTCTGACTCACGCGCCGCTCAATTTGAACAACTGTTGTGGGTACAACCGACCTTACTCGAAACGTAATAAATATTGAAGAATTCTAAACAACTGTTAATTATGATAATTCTATACTAGATACTTTATGATGCTAGATAAACAAACGTTAGAGCTACGGCCAACCGTTTATGCGATGTTATGCGAACGGCTCTTTATATTTAGAAAGAGTGTCTTCACGGTAAAAGCAATTGCATCTTAGGGCCCATCATCGGCGGCCCGAGGGTGAGGTTTCTCCGGCTAATGTCGGAGTTGTGCGAGGCTCCTCACGCAACGGCGCTATTGAGATTTCATTCGATTTCATATTTCCATTTGTTGTTGCGTCCACGCATGAGGAGCGCACGCACCGACCCCGGCGCAGGCGCAGGCGCAGCTGTCTCGCCCCGCATCGACCCAGTTTCGCAAGCCGAAAGTTTTTAAACCACAAAGAATAATCCTTGAATGGGAACATTATTCGTATATGGCATCGAATTTGTACCTTATAAGTAAACAAGTTCTTAATGTACGAGTTCGCTGCGGCCTCAGTGAGCCGACTGACCATTTAAGATCGCAGCCTATGTTAATGATTCGCGGATCTATCCTGGTCGGTCGGTGTGATTTCACTAATCGAAATAAAAGCAAGTGTGAAAAATATGTGCGCGGCGGCGCATTCCTGGCTCGGAGCGCGCGCCCACGCGCTCCCAGAATAGCGGCCGGGAAAGCGCGCGGACAAATAAAGCGAGCAGGGAAACCAGAGACGGGCGCGCGCGCCTGCCGCCGCCAGCGCCGGTACCGTACCTTGCTGCGTCAGCATCTGGCGCGTGTAGTGGTGCTCGGTGCGCTGCACGCTCTCCTGCTGCGTCACGTGCTCGCGCCGCTCCGAGTGCTGCTGCACGCTGCGCTGCTCGCTGCGCTGCTCCGACCACTTCGACTGCTTCTCCATCCTGCCGCCACCGCAGCACAACGCACAAAAAAACTCTCACTCGACGCTATGTCCTCGCACGGTAGCGCTTGCCACCCGAATAACTTATACGCCACTGTTCAAAACTTGTACTAGTCCACGGGTTCATTTAGCAGAAGTTAAGTCATTATAACCCAAGTCCAACAACCAAGACGTCGGTCGATTGCAAATAGTTAGCGGATAGTGCGGCGCGGTGTGCGCGCGCGCTGCGCCGGCGGCGGCGGGGTGGGGGGGCGCGACCGAAATACGCGGTTATTTCGAGACGAGCGCACTCCCGCGGCCCTCCCCGCTCCAGTCCGCCTCCCTCCGCCTCGATCCGCCTCCCCGCAGATTTGCCTCCAGGATCCCTGCTCCTCTGACTCAAGTTTGTAACTCAGGAGTCATTTTTAGCGATATGATTGCACTAAACATGCATAATGCAATCAATATGCAAACGATGATCAATTCAATTAGGGATGAATAGGCTTTAAGAAGGCTTCAACAGAAGATTATTCTTAACCCCGTGCGTCAATTATTTCCTCATTGTTGTAGAAAAACTTATAACGCCTTCTTTAAAATTATTGACACAGTTTTCTAAATAAAGCTTTTGACATGTGATATAGGGGTTTAAGTACCCACACATCGTACAAATTACGGCAAAACTATGATTACATTTGAAGGAGCACAACTTTGTAATAAAATACCCGCACTTATAAAAAGTGAAGACTCGTTTATCGTATTTAGAACGATTTACGAAATTTGCTCAGTATATTATCAGTTCGCAATAATTAAGGAATTACGGGCCTGCGCATTGAAATTGTAAAATTGTACTGTGGTGTAGATGCATTAATATACACTCAGCTTAGTAAGCATTTATTTAATCTGTTATGCTTTTGCGACCACGAACTGTTTTAGTTTTTTCATTTATAATGTTCTCATGTAAGTGACAATGTTATGTCTTTATAGAACAAAGTTCTTTAAACGTAAGTATGAAATTTGTTTTGTATGAAGAATTTCAAAGAATTTGAATTTTCCATACTAACATTTTCTTTATTTAATTAACAACCATGAACGCTAATGTTTTAAAACTTTTATGCACTAATGTTTAAACCCTAAGACAACGATGCCACTTAGGTTACGCAAAAAAAATAAGTATCGGCTGAGTTACAACGAAATAAGGGGTCATTTCTGCTACCAAAAAAGGAGTTACTAATAATAAGGTACTTTTTTTAAAGTTAAGAAAAGAAAATCAGAAATACTTTTATGGCTGACAGGTAGTTGGCCATCATAATCATAATTCGAAATAAACAACAGAGCATCTTTAAAATCATAGAAGAGAGTCTCTGTGTATGAGAAAAAATCAGCAATTTCATACTTTAACCCCTATTATTTAGAAAATAGGTAGGTATTGTAAAGTGTATTGAAACAACGGTGATCGGTTGAAGACTGATTTATCAATAGAGGTCGCGCACAAGCGTTTTCACAGATACCTTCAATTTCAATACATACATATTCACATCATCCTACTTAAACAAAAAAACAAAAATACTTTTTTTTACATTCAGAATAATTACCTAATTGCTAATTTCTTGTTACACTATTTAGTTTAGAAATTATTTTATATTTATTTATAATTTCGATTCTAATAACAATAAATAATAGTTTAGGTAGGAGTTCTCCTTTAACCGGTTTATGTGACACGTATAATTATCTGAATAAGAACAACTTTAAAAACATATATACAACGTGTTACAAAAATACACCTAATGCCGAAATCAGCTCGGCTAAATCAGCTGTTTCGCACAAAAATTAAAATTCAAAAATATCAAAATGTATGAAACAGCTGATTTTTTCACGATTTGAGAGTTGGTCCCATAGTAAAAGTTGTTCAGTTTGATGGTCCCTATATACCATATTCGGCATTAGGGGTAATGTTGTAACATGTTGTAGACAGAAAAAAAATTAACTCAATTTAAGACTAGTATTAAAAAATGTGTGTTCGATTAATAGTAATGAAGTAATTCTTTCAATAATTTTGGTAGTATAGTGATACAGTTATAAGCATTAAATAATAATATTTTCCATAAGTAATTAGTTTTCGCGTTATAATGATATACAACATGTTACAAAAATACCCCTAATGCCGAATATGGTATATAGGGACCATCAAACTAATTAACTTTTACTATGGGACCAACTATGAAATCACGAAAAAAAATATCAGCTGTTTCATACTAAAATTAAAATCGAAAATATCAAAATTTATGAAACACCTGTTTTTTTTTCGCGATTTGAGAGTTGGCCCCATAGTAAAAGTTGTTCAGTTTGATGGTCCGTATATACCATATTCGGCATTAGGGGTATTTTTGTAACATGTTTTATTGGCAAGGGTTGTGGACACAATATGTTATTTGTGTATGTACTAATATATGATACCTTTAAGAACTATAGATAAGAAATACACTGTTTGTGTTCCTTAAATAAATAAATAAATTTCTTTATTATCGAATCCAGCTTTTATAATAAACGCATATTTGACAACATCACATCCGATTCCAAAGAAAGTAGCTAAAACACTTGTGCTATGGAAATCAGAGACAACGGTGGTATCATGCAATTTCAAGAAAAATAAGAAAAGCATACACATTTTAAATTAATAAATTAGGTAGATATTTAATCACTTATGGGTATACCCCATTTATCCGGTGGTCTCACACACCTACCATAACGAGCAACGAGCATGTTTTGTTCACCATTACTGTTTACATTTTGTTCAGTATTTGTGATTACATTCTTATGAGGTAACATTATGTCATCATATTCAAAATTGTGATAAGCGTTTTCGCGCACAAGCGTTTTCACAGAAACCTTTCATTTCAATACATACATATTCACAGGTGTAACGGCTCTTTTAATTTGGTTACTGACTTTCAAGTTTATAACTAGATGGAATGGCGCTGGCTTGCAGCGTAAGAGTTGATATACTAGAAGAAATTTGACGTTCCCACTAGTGACTCGGTAGCTCAGCGGTCAGGGCATTGGACCGAATATCCAAAGGTCGCGGGTTCGACTCCCATCCGAGAACATGATCTGGTGAGAGTCGTATTTTTTCTAGTTCATTATATAGTATTAGAAGGTATCAAAAGAGGTAGTTTTACCCAAAAATTGATTTAAATGTTATAAAAATCTATTGACACTTCAATAATCTAAAGATCTATTACTGAATATTGAATTTCAATAAATATTGAAATACCTACAGCAATTTCCCTTTTCATCCGAAGACCCGAAGGTATGCCCCATTCATCCGCTTATTTTGTAAATGAAATTAGCAAAATAAATATAGGTAATATTATAATAAATAGGGCCAGCAAATATATTAAAACAAAAATTAAATTCCTGTTGTTGTTTTAAATTAAATATGTAGTAGCACGAAAAATTTAAATATAAATTTTACAATAAAAGTAACACATTGATATTAACAAGTCAATAAATTATTGTATTATTCGCCTATCTAGGAATACAAGATTGTTTGTTGGTCTCTTATACACATTAATCTAATATGTTTTTTTATCAGTTTTAGAGTAATCAAATTAATTTTAAAGATCTTTTTTTTAAGTTAATGAAGATCTTTAAAATTAATTTGATTACTCTAAAAATAATAAATAAATGACCTTTATTATGTAATAAATGTTTTATTAGGTAATTAACATGCCCGGATGAATGGGGAATCTTTTTTCGGATGTATGGGTAACAATTTATTTATATTTAGTTTTCGGATGAGTGGGACATATTAACTCCGATGAATGGGGAAGGAAAATAATTCGGATCAATTTTGCGGATGAATGGGTAATAGATCAATCTAAAGTTATTTATGAATTTTGCAAGCATTCCCTTGATACAAATTACTGTCACGGGTTTTTTTCGTAGTCAATAAAAAATATATCGTTGTTACTGACTGTAGCAACTAAATAATTAATAAAAAAAAATATATGCAATAAAAAAGTTAAAAAAAAAGTTTTTTTGCCGCTATTTTGTTTTCTTTTTCTTACACCTAAATTTGCCCAAGGTGTACATTATTTTAGTCAAAGCACCATATATCTGTATCTTTTACCGTTTCGGCAGGCAGTTGACCATCTCCATAATGGCATAATGTAAAACGTGGCTAAGAACCATCTCGATTAAATTAGCTTTCAATTAAAAACATGCATTGTAATCGCTTGATCCGTTTAGGCACTACGAATATACGTACAGACACACAAACATAGGCTTCAAACTTATAACACCCCTCTTTGCGCTGCGTCGGCGGTTAATAAAAATAAATAATAAATAAATATTTGACAACATCACATACATTGCTCCGATTCCAAAGTAAGTAGTTAAAGCACTTGTGTTATGGAAATCAGAGACAACGGTGGTATCACAAACACCCAGACCTGAGCCAATATAGAAAAGTTCGTTTCTAAATTGACCCAACCGGGGATCGAACCCGGGACCTCAGAGATGGCGACACCTTTTAAAGAGTATTTTGGTTTGGGCCTTCAGGACCCTTAGCACTAACAGCTATCGAAAAAAAAACGCGCGTAAAAACATTCGATAGAGTAATTTTGTATGGCAAATTTGTAGAGCGCCATCTACCGCTGAAAATCGAAATGAAATTTCGCATAGATACTCTATCGAGTACTTTTACGCACGTTTTTTTATCGATAGTTTTTCGTGCTAAGAGTACTGAACCATGGTGATCACAAGAGTATTTCGCATAACATTATGTTAAGTTGTTGTTGTTTTTTTAATGCGTTTGAGAAAAAGGACTACGACAGACCCCGGACCCCCGCGGCGCCTGCGCCGTGACGCAGCCGCTAAATATGGAGTCCACGCAGGAGACGGGTTTATTTATTTAAAAAAAGTAACAAGTGACCTCTTAGTTATCTGGATTGTTTTATACCTCGGCCGTTATGTATTCATTCTGTGCCTCAACATAGTTAAATGTACTAGTCAAACTTTAATTCGGGCATTGTAGAACCACAGAACAGACTATAAGAACTATATACTGTACATGCACCCAACTAAGGCTCGGTTGCACCATCTTAATTTAACTTTAACAGTACATAACACAAACTTATCTGAGCCGGTGGCCAAAACTGGAACCAAGTGTTATTACATATTGTTACCTAGGTTACGCTATAAACGACAACGGCTGCTGTCACCGAGTCAGATAAGTTGGTGTCTGTTAAAGTTAAGGTTAAATTAAGATGATGCAACTCAGCCTAAGTGTTCATTATCTTTTAGTGATGTGATGACGTTTTATTGTGAGCGTCAGGGTGGCTGGTTGTGTGTTAAGTGTTTCGTCCCTTTCTTTTTAATGTCAAACTTAAAAAGTTTGACAGACAGTAACCATTGTGTAACTTATGCATCTGTTATACAATCTTTATAAGTAAGGGCATTAGTAAATAGTCATTATTTCATAAAAAAATGTATTTCAATAAAATTGTTGTATTCGTTTTAGCTTATTTCAATGCTCTTAGTCCATTCCCTGTAAAATTTTCAAATGATCATAGCTTTTTACTTGTTACAGCTACAAGGTAGACATTGATAAACGGATAAACGTGAGGGTAGCAATCAGGTAGCAATTACTGAAATAACAATAATAACAGGAATTTGTACACAAACGGAGAGTCATCCTGATATCAGAATGGCTGGACATTTTGCAATCCCTTTATTTTGGTTTATAGTTAGGTAGCAATTAACTGACTGTAGGTAGCAAATAGTAGCAAATGGATAGCAATTTTTGGTCACCAGCTTAACGCGAACCGATGCAGACAACCAGCCATCCTGACGCTCACTAATATTTATGATATTAAACACAAATCGAAGATGATGGAAAGGATTAGAAAGGAAGACCGACGTTATCTGATCTTTGCCGTATTCTCCTCCAGTCCACCCTCAGGTCGCTGATGTTCACGATTAGGATTCGGCTTCGGTAAAAATCGTGGTTTATAAAATGCAATAAGAGCACAGAACTTGAAATAAAATTATGAAAAAAAATTATGTTGAATGTAAAGCAAATTAATGAAAAAATATGATCACTTATTTTTTTTTTCTATATTTATTTAGGAACTTTTGTTTTTATTAAAATATGCCAGTTCCATCGAACCTTAAAAACTAATTTACATTTTTAACTTATTCTTAATTATATGACTTATACTTAGAAGCTAAATCGTTGAGCATCATAGCCAAGTCTGAGCATAATAAAATTTAGCTAGGATACTCTGTTACATGCATCACTTATTATAAAAATTGGTTCAAATTATTGTGAAATTGATAATTTTAAATAAATGAGATAAAATAATCACATTATGTTATGATCAAAGATATAGATGATTTTATGGCAATCATTTCAAATGTTTGAAATATTCTCTACGCTAAAATTGTCAGTTTAGGATGATCAGTTCTTGTGAAAATCAGCAAGGCGTGAATGCGTCAGGATCCTTAAATAAATGCTGCGAGTGCAGATTCATGTGAGCGCGCGACTCCCGCGCATTCCTGTACGATGCGATGCTATCACCTTTCACCTCTGAAAAATAGAACATTACGATACACCCACGCAATTTATATGCGGAAAACGTGCAGTCGACAGGTTTACTGCTGTTATTGCCTTCAAACTTTTAGAACCGATAGTCCAATCAATTGAAATCGCAGTCTGTAGTTTTTCTGTGTAAAGAAACAAATTGTAAACCATGAAATTATTTTTCCAGCCACAATAACATGTGATAAGATTAATGTTTTTGCGAGACCAAAAAGTGTTCGCCTGTTCATATTCTTCATTATACCTTTTTTGGCGAGAACAAGTCATTCCGAGATCGTGTCCTTTTTTTGGCCGTGTGGCATTTTGCGAATAGGTCCTTTTGCTACTGGGCGAAGATAAATACAAAAATATAAAGTATTCTCGTACCTAAAAGCCTTTCTATTTCTGCATACAAACTGAAGTCTGAAGGAACTACGTGATTTTCGACGAGGAGCTTTATGGCACAATGCGTCCAAAGTTGTCCGTCCCGACTACCAGTTCCTGTCCTTTGTGCGGATACCTGCTCCGCCAACTAGTTGCGCACTAGTTATAACTTAGTGCTGACAATTTGTCTGCAACATCGGAACAGTGCTTCGCGTGGCGGCAACTTTACCAGCATCCAGCAAACTGTCGAGCCGACAGATTATTATTGCCGAGTCGACATTAAACGCTTAATTTCGTCTTCTCATTGCAAGAACTCATTATGTGACCAAAATCAAATAATAACAAATCAAATGAATTTTTGATTTGATTAAATCAAATTTTTTGATTTTTTGATTTGATTGAATCAAATCAAACTTGAATAGGGCATAATCATGGACATTTAAAATCAAATAAAAAATACAATTTATATTTTGTCATTATACCTATTATATAATTAGGTACCTACTAATTCTCAATAACCTTCTGATTCTGTTGTAGGCAAAATATGTACCTACTTAGGTGACAAATTATACGGTGTTGACTGCGTTAGAATCATGTAATTAAATCTAGTCTAATTTTGAGTTGGTGCCAAACAAACAAAACTAATTTAGAAGTAACTCATCTCGTTAAATAGAGTATCGCTCGAAAGTGAGCAGCTGTAACTGTAGCTCTAACATGAGTTGATGCAAACTGTTTTCGCTACCGTATATTATCGGATATACTGCTCACAGTCAATGCGAGTGAAAGAGAGAAAACAATAGTTTACGGGAGCGAAAACAGTTTGCATAAACTCATGGTAAGGGCACTAAAGTAAAAACGTATAGGTTCCTACAATGTTTCATAGATTTGCATTAAGTATGCTCCAGTAATCAAACTTGACAATTCATACACGATTTTATTATTAAGCAAGATACTATGAAAGAAAGAAAGAAATACAGAACATTACTTTTACCTACCTTTGACGACCTCCGTGGTCGAGTGGCTTTGTACACCGGTTTTCAAGGTGTCGCCATCTCTGAGGTCCCGGGTTCGATCCCCGGTTGGGTTAATTTAGAAAACGAACTTTTCTATATTGGCTCAGGTCTGGGTGTTTGTGATACCACCGTTGTCTCTGATTTCCATAACACAAGTGCTTTAGCTACTTACTTTGGAATCAGAGCAATGTATGTGATGTTGTCAAACATAATATAATAATATATAAATTAAGTACTAAATTACATTACTGCCGCGGTCTATAATGAGTTTAATGTTTTAAATTTCCATGGTTTTTGACGCTATTAGAATAAACTATATCAGACCTGAGCCAATATAGAAAAGTTCGTTTTCTAAATTAATTATATTTTACACTACTTATAGCAACATACAACTGATATCCACGTCACGTTATCCTTTTGTATACCTATTTTCAAATGCGACGATCGGCTCACGCTTGGCCGTTGTAGACTAGTACTATTATGCAGATGTTCTGTGGATTTGGTTCAATTTCGTTAGTCTAATTAGATTCCACCTGCGTATTCACGCCGACTGCACAAATCCGTGATTGGATCAGAGCAAGCTGCAGATAGGTACCTGAACCTGCGCTAAGCTCCGCTCTCTGCCATCGTCATCGCTGCAAGCAACTCATTATAGCTATTAGAATAAACTATATCGGGATTTACACCATGTACCTGTTTATTTTTGAGACTCCCGATTTTTTAAATCCTGATATAGTTTATTCTAATAGCGTCAAAAACCATGGAAATTTAAAACATTAAACTCATTATAGACCGCGGCAGTAATGTAATTTAGTACTTAATTTATATATTATTATATTATGTTTGACAACATCACATACATTGCTCTGATTCCAAAGTAAGTAGCTAAAGCACTTGTGTTATGGAAATCAGAGACAACGGTGGTATCACAAACACCCAGACCTGAGCCAATATAGAAAAGTTCGTTTTCTAAATTAATTATATTTTACACTACTTATAGCAACATACAACTGATATCCACGTCACGTTATCCTTTTGTATACCTATTTTCAAATGCGACGATCGGCTCACGCTTGGCCGTTGTAGACTAGTACTATTATGCAGATGTTCTGTGGATAATAAATATACCTTAAAGTATTGCTGCGAATGTTTTTACACAAAGCTAAACTATTGTTGGTTAATTGGTAAGTATGGTTAGTTGGTAAGTATAAATATATTCGGTATTTAGATTAATCTAACCAAGCTATCTGACCACGGACACTGAAGGGGTAGACATCCCCACCCCAATCCCGATGTGGAAATATCTGTTTTTTTTTAAACCTAAATGTTTTAAGTCGGTACAAAATGATAAACACACTCTTTATTAAAACATGGACTACACCGTTAATTTTTAAGTATATCTAAAAATGAAATGGGGATTTCAGACCACGCGAATGAACAACTTTTACTATGGGGCCAACCATGGAATCGCGAAAAATATCAGCTCTTCCATACATTATAGTAGAGTCGATGTTGTACTGTTCTATGGAACAGCAGATTTTTTTTCGTGATTCCGTGGTTGGCTCCAAAGTAAAAGTTGTTCATTTACGTGGTCTGAAATCCCCATTCATTTTTAGATATACTTAAAATTAACGGTGTAGAGTTAGACCTGTGTCTGTGTTATGAGTTTGCACAGTTACGCTTAAGTACGATACTCGACAGCGACTGTAATAAGCAATTTTGTATTCAATTTGGCACAGCGCCTCTGGCGGTAACTATACTAAACTAATTAAGTTGTCATACAAATATCAACTACAGTCACTTTCGAGTATTGTAAACGTTAACTCATAATACTCTACTGACTTAAAAATTATGCTTTCTCTGTCTATCTGTCAGCTAGAATAACAGTATCAGCTTTAAACCAAGGTGTGATGTTCATTAGCAAAAATCTAAACTCAAAAATTCTCATTGACAATGAGGAATCCTGATCCAGGAAGTGATATTGAATTTTCATTTGAATGTCGGCATTGCAAATACCTCTGTATTTGCAGGTCCAGGCAGCCGTGTGATGTGTCGGCGTCTGTCGGCTGGGTCGGCGTCTGTCGGCTGTGACGGCCGTTGCAGCACAATTTGTGGTTGCCGCCTCGCTCGTTTTATTCCCACTTGTTACTGGTTTGCTAATCCCCATGTGGTCGTAATTTCGAATTTGAGCGTTGGTCGATGCTTTTGGTGAACTATAGTAACTTGTAACTTTTTGGTCATTCTGCGAGTCAGGACACCGTCTATTTAACATACATCGATGGTTTGGTTCGGTGTGACATTCGGTGAACATTTTTTTTTCTTAATTCAAAAGATTGTGGTACAGCTGTCGTGTTAATTTTTTACATTTTTACTACGGGCCATAAAAATAAATATTGCAAAGGAGGTCCGACGGGTATACCATGGGTACATTCACTTCCCTGTGGTACAACCAGTTGCAGTTGTACCATGGGTCGGTAGGGAATAAAAAGACGTAGCATAAAATTATTATTAGTGTAATCCTTCTGTGTAACAGTCAGTTAGCTATTATGACATGTCTCTAATACACATAGACTCGAAAAAACAATATTTGTTGCTACAAAAACAAATAATATTTTTTTCGAGTCTAGGTGTTTATCAGCTCCGCGACGCGATCCGTTTCCAGCGGCCGCGACCCACTTGTGTGGTGGCGGCGGAATTTTTCCCGTTGACGTAAACAGGATGATTTCAGAATCTGGAATTATTCGCCCGCCTAAAAATAACTTGTGCATTCGAACAGATCATACTCGCTCGTTGTTGCGTACTCAGTGCCGCACAAATGCAATTGGAAAATGGTTAGCTACAGGTATACTCGTGCAGTTTACCGTTACTAATTTTATACTGCAGAATTGGATGATGAAAATGTCAAATAGGATTTAGTCCCTTAGTTTGATAATATTGGGATCTTTACTTTCTATTTGCCACGTTGAATTCAAGTTAATTATTACATAATTACTATTTGCCCTGTTATGTTATACTAGCGGACCCGACTGACGTTGTTCTGTGGCTATAATTTATTAATAATATGTATATTAATAATAATAATATCTTTGACGATAAATTAATTAATTTTTTATTCAGAGGAGGTGGTCCGCAGAGCAAAATGTCCTAAACGATATTAATTTCTTTTTACATCCTCTTTGACTATATTTGCAGCACGCATTCTGTCAATGTTATGTCAAACGCCATAAGGTTCTTCTTCTTCTTTTTTATGGCAATCTACTTTCCTCTTGGAAGTAATTTTTGCCAGTGTCAAGTGTTAAATAGGTAGTTCAGTGGTAGATATAGTTTCATTTTTCATTAGAATGCGGGTACATCGCATTCCAATGCTGCTTGGAGTATTTGGCACCAAATATATCAAGCAAGACAGTTTACTCGGTTAGTTCTGCCGAGGAAGCCACCACTTCAATAAAAGTCTCAGCTTCACACAACCAAGATCGCGCCTATTTCAATTATCCCACATATTGTTCAGTTGCGTAGACACTTGTACCATATAACTGCACCAATTTTAAGACACAATATCCACTATGAATCAATTTGAAAATGATTAAAATACACACCAAACCGAACTCGACAAAATGGCGCCAAAAACTCGCCATAAGGTTGTATTAAAAAAGTTTAAATTCTCAAAAAAGGTTAAATTAAAAAAGTTTAAATTGTTATTTTTTTTTATAAAAAACATATGATGATGAAGTGATTCCAATTGTTCAACTCCCAATATTTGACCGAACTAACGCGAGCGAAGCGTCTCCGTTTCAGCTTGTGCTACAATGCTTTCGTATGAATATGAATATGAATATGAATATGAATATGAATATGTCCTTCCGGTGTCCAGCTGTCCGATTGTTCTCCTCTACAGGGACAGTACCGGCTAACGCATCAAATTTCGGAAAGTCTGCCGGGCTTCAAATTAAAACAGATAAATCGAGCCCCAATCGGGCCAAAATGGCGAACCCCAATTCATGATGTCACACGAACATCGATATCTTCTAAGTAACTTCGGCGAATAGTACAATACGAAACTCCTTACTTCGATTCATCTGTTTTAAGTTGAAGCTCGCCAGACCCGCCGAAGTTTGATAAGTTAGCCGGTAGGGCCCCAGGTCGCTTTTCTCAACAGATTCTTGTAATGCAGGTTCGATAAATAAATATTTTTTTTGTCAATTCAGTATTTCTAAATTTTTCAAATCGGCGGAGATATGTGTAAAGACCATATTTCAGCCATTTCAAAAAATGACACAAACGCGAGGTCGATATCTCACAGAGCCACTAGTTATATAATATTATGTAGGTAGGTATAAGTTGTAAGTTTATTTTTAAAAGGGATCGTCTTTATGCGCCAATCTGTCGAGAAGCACCGCAGCACAATCTAAGTAATGTTATTATAGCTGCTTTTAGCACTTCGTGTGGGTCCAACTACACAAAACAATCTCAAAATATAACATCCGAATCTTGTCAGTTGGAGGTTGAGATTAGTGTAGGTACTTATTCGATTATTTTTACCCGCGACGGAACGGAGAAAGTATTTTTACCCGCGACGGAACATTTAGGGTGAGAGGATGTTTTTTGTTTGTTCGCAAACGCAAATTAGCCGCTAGGGGGCGCTACAGTTATCATGTTCCCATTTATCTCCGGTTTGACCGATTTAGATGCTGTTTTAAGAGTAGTTAACGTACCTAAGCGTCTCCGTTTCAGCTTAAGCAAAAATGTTTTCGTATGTCTGTCCCACTGTCCGGCAGTCTGCCTGTTCTCCTCTACAGGTCGCATTTCTTAACCAGTTCTCGTGAAATTTTGTAAATTTTTTTTTGTCGATTCAGTTTTCCGTTTTTTTTTAAATGGCGGAGAGATATGTACCTATGTTAAAGCGAGAAGGAGCTATGTATGTACGTATGTTAAAGAGTTATGTTGACAGAGTGACTAATTTATTAATTCGTTTATTCATTAACATCGACAAGCTTTTGTACACCAATACAAAGTGGTAAGGGATCTTACATAGAACATAGACACTAACTACATGCAATATTTTCACAACTTCATAAAGTTACTTAGCAATAATTGTTTAAATTTGAGTTAAAGTTTTTTTTAAAGTGATCAATTTCCTTTCAGTGAACTGTTCAAAAGTCATTACCATCATAGATGCCTTTTGTAAAACGACTTCCATTCGGGTAAAAATAAAAGAGTTAATTTTGTATTTAAACAAATAAATAGTGCTACCTAGCGAATACTGTTTGACCTATTTTGTTTTTCCGGAACCTCTGTATTAATATGTTTAACTCTATTGTATAAGCAATATGTGTTTTATGTGTTTTTTTCATAATGATATTTATCTAACTTGTTACTGAAATGATTAAACTACTGTTATAAGTGAACTATTTTGTTAAGTTTACATAAATAGCTTTATTACGCTATTGCATTGTTTGGCGAGGGTTGTCAAAAATCTTTTTTTTTGCTCCACTTGAAAATCAGTGTTGCACAGGCTGTGACTATAAATGAGGCTGGAGACTATTTCGGCTAAGTTAACTTTTATTGTATATTTGTACTAGTGGTTAATCACTTCTTTGTTAACTTTGGCTGAATAAATGTTTTCTTTTTCACTTTCTATCCTTAATTACGTATTTTTCACTAGGAACCCCTATATAAAACTCAAGTCTCTTTATGCCTTGTCTGTTGGCGAGATACTCATAGACATCTCGCGCTAGAAAACAGTAAAAGTTTTTAAGGAAAGTGTAGACAAAAAAGGAAATCACAATAACGTGTAAATAATACTTAGAATGTTGTGACCATGGCAGCTAAGTTGCCGAAACGCCAGGTAATTCTAAAATCAATTGCCTGACGATTCAGGTCTGGGGCTCTATCGGCTAAAAACATTGAAGTTCATGTTAACTGTGTTTTGACAGATGTATGTGATACATTGCTACTTCGTTTTGGCACAAATAAAAACTTACCAAAGAAAAGTAGTAACGTATCACATACATCTGTCAAAACATAGTTAACATGAACTTCAATGTTTTTAGCCGATACCGCCGCTGGTCTGGTTTTATTAAGTGGTAAGGTTCAGTTCGTTTCACTGGACGAGCTGTCCGACGAGGACCACCGCAGTTGGCCGTACATCTGCGGCAAGTAGTCGTAATTCTGGTTCTCGTCCTTGATTAACTTCTGCATCGTCGCCCAGTCGTTCTTTACCTCCGGCTCGAACAACCTGCGATCCGATCGTATCAACATTTATTATGAACTTTATGAAGATAAAGCTGATAAGTTTCTTGCGCCCGTTCTTCTGGTCCGTTAAAAAGTCTGGAACGGGTGGTAGGAAAATATAGACGATTCAAAAAGTGCTTATTTTTTATGTTTATTTGAATAAAGATATTTTGACTTTCACTTGAACTATAACTGAGACTGACCATAATATTAAAATATAAATAAATATAAATATTGGACAACATCACATACATTTCTCTGATTCCAAAGTAAGTAGCTAAAGCACTTGTGTTATGCAAATCAAAGACAACGGTGGCATCACAAACACCCAGACCTGATCCAGTATCGAAAAGTTCGTTTTCTAAATTGACCCAACCGGGGATCGAACCCGGGACCTCAGAGATGACGACACCTTGAAACCCGGTGTACAAAGCCACTCGACCACGGAGGTCGTCGATTCGACATTATTTATTATGACCGACCATAACAGCCTAGCCACGGTACAGAACGACAGGCGGCTTGGCGAGCGAAGTCTCTTTTTCTTTGTTACAAAATCGCCGTCTATTTCCTTCTATAGCGGGGCTGTGTGTGAAAATCAACGACAATTATTTTGTCGTGTACCTCTTGCAGTATATTGTTACGGGTACACGCCCAGAGCTGTATCTAAGTAGGTGAGGATCTGGCGATATATACAAAGGTAATTTGAATGAATGTAATTGCATGATTTGAGCTCAGTGAATGTGACTTTCAGATAAAGTCAGCACATTTACTACGCGAAGCTTCCAATCGCTTTTACAAATGTACCATGTCTAGGAAACCAGAACTGGGGCCGTACCGGCTAACGCATCGAACTTCGGAAAGTCTGCCGGATTTCAAATTAAAACAGATAAATCACGCCCCAATCGGGCCAAAATGGCGGACCCCAATTCATGATGTCACACGAACATCGATACCTTCTAAGTAACTTCGGCGAATAGTACAATACGAAACTCCTTACTTTTATTTAAATGTTTTAAGTTGAAGCTCGGCAGACCCGCCGTTCGAAAAAATAGCCGGTACGGCCCCAGATTACAATATTGGTGAAACGAGCGATTCTGTAAAGCAAGCAGCTAAATTCTGGATTACAGAGCTAATACAATCAACATCGTCAAACTTGAATTACTAAGCCATCCATTTTTCGTGCGTTTCCGTCTAGTCTTATCCTCTTTCCGCTAGGGGCGCCACCTGTTTCTGTATCCTGTTGTCCGTATTTCCGGCAAATGGACGCCTTGTTTGCGGCCGTTAATTTCATCATTATACGCCTTAAAACCTATTAGGCATACCCTTCAATCACATATTACCAATTTCCTTACCACAGAAAAAGGTTGTATTTTCGGCACAATAAAATTCCTCACCTAGAAAGGCAGGACATGAAGCCTCCTAGGAAGCGGGAGTTTAAGAGATGCATGATGTTGCTGTGGCCTGTGCAGTTGGTCCACTGCGCGTCCGGCGCCATCATCATGGCGACTACACGCCCCTTGCAAATTAGTGGCGCGCCATACATGCCCTGCGAAACAGGCGTTGACGAATATTTATGTAGCAAAAAATTACATTTTTAAACTTAATTTTTGGCGGCCATTTTTTTGCCATTTTATTGCACCGAAGACTCAGGGTGTACATTACTTTAGTCAAAGCACCACCTATGTATATTTTACCGGTTCGGCAGGTAGTTGACCAACTCCTTAAATGGCTAGATGGATTTCCGTCAAACGTGGCTAAAACAATCTCGATTAATTTAGCTTTCAATTAAAAAAACGCATTAAAAACGTTTGATCCGAATCCGTATAGGCACTACAAATATGCGTACAGACACACAAACATAGACTTCAAACTTATAACACCCCCTTTGCGCCGCGTCCGTCGGGGGTTAAAAATATTGATGGCTAGGTTGAGTGGAGTTGAGGTGAATATTTATTATTTATTTATTTGAGTTTTATAGCGATTAACTGACTTCTTAACCAGCGGAGACCTATGAAGGATATCAAGACATTTAAGTATGGTACTTACAAAATTGTTTTAGTCAGTAGATCAGGACATATCAAACCATAGTTTATTGGTTACAACTTACGTGGCAAGGTTGTGCTTCTTTACCAGGCTGAGAACAAAAAAAAACATGAAGCACAACTATCTGCCGCCTGCATAGTCTAGCTAAAAGAACTGATACCAGGCTTAAATCCTGGTTCAATGTTAGTAACTTAGTAGTGATTAACCTCTTCATAATCATAATCATTTATTTATTTGCTTCAAACATGCTAATTAAGATGGTAGGTAAAATTAGTTATACATCATGTTTCGCCTATTACTAAGCATGCAAATTAATACAGTAATGTTGAAATTACAATGGCAAATTAATTATCTCAAATAAATATTAAATTACATTTGGAATGTCCGTATTTTGGATTGAACTAGAATGCATAGGCAGTGTTCTGACAATTTAAATTACAATTTGTATATCTTTTAGTCATAAAATCCTTAATATTGTAAAAGTTTTCCGTCAATAGCCATTTATACAAACAATTTTTAAACTGAATAATATTTAATGATTTAATTTTTTTGGTATTATTAAATAATTTTACACACATAGTGAGACAGCTTTTGGAATACTGTAATGTTTTGACGACTTCCGTGGTCGAGTGGCTTTGTACACCGGTTTTCAAGGTGTCGCCATCTATGAGGTCCCGGGTTCGATTCCCGGTTGGGTCAATTTAGAAAACGATCTTTTCTATATTGGTTCAGGTCTGGGTGTTTGTGATACCACCGTTGTCTCTGATTTCCACAACACAAGTGCTTTAGCTACTTACTTTGGAATCGGAGCAATGTATGTTGAGTGTTTGAGGTCTTTCTTATAGTACCAATCTATTTGGATTTCTGGTATTTCGAGGGTAGATTTCACATTCTCTCTTAAATAGTTTTATGTTTTGCATAACAAATACACATACTTCAAATACGTAAAGTGATGGCAGAGTCAGTAAGAATAGCGCACGACAGCATGGGAGTGGAGGAACACCACATATGGCACGTATACATTTTTCTGAGCAATGAAAGCTCTGTCGACATTTGTACTAGTACCCCAGATTATCAAACCATATCGTAGTATGGACTTCACATAGGCATGATAAATAGATATGGCTGTTTTAACATTTGTCACGTTCTTGAATTGTTTCAAAGCATACTGTAGCGGCACGATCATACCGCTACATAAGCAAATCGACGAATGACGAAGAAATGCAGGATCAGCGAAAAGTACAATAATACGTAAACATTACGCAGACGTGACGTCGCACTACGTCAAGCTAACATCAAGGCAAAAATGTATGAAGACCTGACTCACGATATCGAAGTTTTCTAAGCACTTCGCATAAATACAAATTCCAACATAGAACATACCTACATTTTAATCCAAATTCCTCGTTTTTGCATGATTGAGTAACAAACAGCCAATCATCTAAACATTTAAACTTATACTTAACATAATATTAGTAGGATATATACCTACATATTCCGTCAAGGAATCAACATCCCATAAAACCCCAATAACGACATTCATTTAGATTTTAGGCTTTTTTTACTCCAACTACCCCCTAAAGGGTTGAGTTTCGGAAAACCACGAAACATGTTAACCTTAGTATTATTTTTGTAGAAGTACTCGTACGAAGTTTCAAGTCGAAATGTCAATTTTTTTCATGCAAACTTAGAACTCCAATTTTAAAATGGTTTCTGTGTCGTCAAAGCTCTTGTTTGAATTTTCACCCATTGGTTAAATTAAATTCGTCAAAGATGCAGTATAAAGGGTATGTACTCTTCTTTACTTAACTTTAATGATTAGGAAATGTTTGTAGGTTTCCAAAAATGTATAAACCCTAAAAAAAAATGAAAATTTTACGTTATAAAAATAAAATACTGAACGTGGTCACGAATTTTGCGGCCGACAGTGGAGTGGTTAAACATCACACCTACTATTAGTGGAAATAGCTAGAAGAAAGACCTCTCGGCCTCTAGGCCCATGATGATGATGTTATAGTAAATATAGACTTATTTAACTATTTCTAGAAGCTCACGTCTTTGACACAGATGTATCCACTCTTATCGATGTAGCCCATATATCCAAGCAGGGTCAGCGACTTCTGCATCTTAATTATGAGCGGTTCACACCACTCTGTCGCCTTCATGATGCTCAGGAACTGCACCCGTAGATTCCGTTGGAGGAGAAACCGATGCACGGGGTAGATACTATCCTGGTGAGAGATGAAACTCAATAAAAAACAGATTCAATACAATTATAGCTTCTAACAAATTATACCTGTAAAGCCTAATTGCTAGTATGCAGATTTATTCACACGCGCGGAACCGGCCCACACGCGCTGCGGCTTCACAAATATTCAAGCTTCACTCCGCACCTCCTACGCATCATAATTAAAGACTAGATCAAAGTTTTATGATAGCGCAGCAAGCGTGTTGAGTCAATGATCATTTACTCACCCCCCGATAGTGAAAATGCCATCCGGCAGTGAAGCATTCCTCGTGCAAGGTAAGGGGTTCCTCCCCTTTCCAGTCAATTTCTATAGCCCTTAGTGGAACCTCAACCATTATGTCTGGAATTTTCCTCTTCAATATCAAAATCGATGCTGACTTTTCCATAAGATAGCCCATTTCACCTGTCACGTTGTCCACTGTATATGACAAAATAATTATTGAAACAATAGGCAATAGTGATTTTCCAACCTCTAATTGCAAATCCAGGGGACTACTGCTAGATTAACCATCTCATAAGAGGCAAATGAAATAGTTTTTTTTGCCATAATCGCCTTGGCAAGCAGTTTTTGTAGTTGGCGAGATTTGATATTACGCGACTGCTAGTCTTCTAAAGGGTGCGCTCCCAGTCAGCTTTTACGTCACTTACGTGATAAGAAGGTATAGTGCAATAGAATACTAGGCGGCACTGCCACGGCATCAGAGAATTCCCCAAAGATAATAAGAATGAAACCATGAAACCCACTTACGAATTTTTTATACCTTGTACTTAGTTTTCAATTTTCAGGGATTATATTTTTAAAATTTGTTATTTGTGAATTAATTGATTAGTGAGGTATAGTAAAACCCTACTTCGAAACGTGCCATTCCATACACGAATGGAAGCAGGTGTTTGCTTAGAGGAAGGGGGGGAGAACGGATAATAAAAGAGTACAAAGATAGAGTTATGAGAAAGACAGAACCTGGAGAGAAGAGGGTGTTATTTGGGTCAAAGAGACCCAGAGGGGGGCCCAAGGCATTAGCCTTAGGCGAAGTAAGTGTTGCAAAGACCCACTTACGATTAGGCAGTAGCACCTTAGTGACTTGCACGCGGATGCCGCGACGCGGGTGGCGGTAGCTGGTCCCGACGATGACGGTAATGGGGCGGTAGTCGTGCTTCGTGGACGTGGCGTCGGTGACGCACACCGCCGCCGTCAGCACCGCCGTCCGGGAGACCAGCGTACCCACGCATATCCCGCGGTACCGGGACGCGAAGTATACCTTTGGATATTACATAACAGCGATTTCGTCTGCGTGACATTTTCCCGTGAGAATTTAAGGAATAAAACAACCACGTAGCCTTTAACTTTCTGCGAGGTGCTATGTATGCCTATCTTGTGTTTAGGTATGAAAACATACTAAGCAAACAACAGGGAAGTGCTGGTTTTATTTTTACCTGTCACAATCTACTCTAATATTCAACTTTAAAGCATTTTAATACTTACAATATAAGGCAAAGAGCCATGCTTGGGCTTGAATGGTTCCCGACTGCCACAAAATGTCACACAGAAACCTGCACAATGAATTCAACGGTATAATTATTCACTGACCTGAAAATTGTTTTTTGTAGTTAGCTTACTTCAGTTGTGACGAGTTAGATGGCAAAGGGAGATTTTCAGACAGCTCAAATAAACATTAAAAAAATGTCGATAGATGGCGTTTTATGAAATCCGAGCCGTAAACACCCTTCACTCTAAGCAAATTATCGCATGCAATTTTTTTTTCATCTAAAATGCTGTTATAAACGAGGACGGGAGTTTAAACGACAATAGACATAATATATAAGCAACTTTACGACGGTTCGGTTTTCATAAAACGCCATCTATCGAGCATTTTGAACTAATTTCATTCTCTCAAACATGCTTGGAAATTCAATCATTATTTTGACAACTTTCTTCGAGCTAAATCGGAGTAGCAGGACAGGCCTAAAACACGCCTTCAATGTAAGCATGAAAATCCATTTCAGCCGTGTTTAGCGGCCCTCAATGTTACTATGAAAACTCATATCTCTTGTGTAATTCAGTTAAAAATAGAACCAGCTGAGCTACCGAGTGGCACTGTCAAAACTCGATAAAGATCGAGCAGGTAATTCCTCACAATAACGAAAACGCTGGCTTGCAGCGTAAGAGTGGGATATACTAGAAGAGGTTCTACGATGCCACTAGTGACTGGGTAGCTCAGCGGTCAGAGACTCTTGAAATATCTTCTTTCAAACAAATAATGAAAATTAAATATCTTAATTGGCTCATAAAAAAAGTTAAAATGGTCAATTATAATGTTCATATAATAAATACTAACAAAACGACAGTATTTTCTAAATTTCCTGAAAACTACAAAATTGATTTCAAAATTTCAAAAAATGGGATCAACTTGGGATTAATTCTAATATAATGGACATTCCATTTTGTTCATTGCGTTTGCACGTTTGCATAATTTCTTTCGGTTCAGCCGTCTTCGAGTAAACGGGGAACATACCTAGAAACAACAAAATAAGGCGGCGAATAGATAACCTCTTCCTTTTAAATTTTTGACGTCGGTTAATAACGGGACGGGACTTGTCATTTCTTATAACTCATAAATACAATGATGTTAAAATTTGTAAACACCGGTATACAGCTGAAACAACTTCGATGGCCGAGAGCAAGTATGGATGCAGCGAGGAACAACTTATCAGTCTGAAACAGATTGTTGGCTGAACAACTTCAATGAAACATAATTTTGTTTGTTGTTGGATACGAACTCCATAGACTAAACTACGTAAAGAAGAATTGAATCCTGTGTAGAACAATAAAAACTAGTGGAAAAGTTAAATTCTAAGATGATCTCATCAAAGTTCATATTTCTCGGAAATGAGGAGAGAACCTCCTAATTTTTTTGAAGTCGGTTAAAAACAGTTGCTGTTGAGTTGAAATAATTACATTTAACAAATAAATGTATTAAATAATATTTTAAAAAATATTTTCTTACAGATTTTCCGTTTGTCGGAATATTTATTTTTGTATGTATTTACTCGATTACTCAAAGACGGCTGGACTGAATTGAAAAATTATTTTGTTGTTTGAAAGCATTATACTTCCATGTTGGTCCCATTGTCATCAAGTCAGGATCTGATGATGGGATCCCAGAGAAATCAAGGGAACTCTTCAAATATTATAGACACATATGTAGCGATTTTGGTTTTTTTAAGTAACTCGTGCATTTGTTTTCGGAGAGTACCATTTGGTTAAGTGGAACTGGTGATGAGGACCACAGATGGTCATCACATCAGAACTAATCAATACTAAGTATTTCACGGGTGCGATACGATTACTTTAATATAGTTGCTAAATCATTTATGCTCATCATAATGCATATGTTGACGTGGAGCTGACGGTGAGGTACCAGGAGAACTCCTCAACAAACAACGTCCCTGCGTCGGAAAATCAGTATTTTGTAAAAGATGCTGAGTAGTTGACATTAGGCTATTGTAACTTAGATAATATCGTCGCTAATACCTATCACAAAAAGTTGAAAGTAAAAAAGTTAAAAAAGACCAAACTTTCAAATCCTAACAAAAACAGCTTCAAAAATAAACTGCTCTAAAATGCAAGAAATAATATTTAAAAATCTGCATAGGATATAGCTACTTAATTACTAACTCGTAAGTCCGCATATCTAAAACTAAAAAACGTCTTATGGGGTGGGGTTTTAATTCATCAACGCCCGAGCGGACGCAGGCGACCAGATAACAATGGAATATCTTTTGTTTCTTATTTTCCGTGCTTCTAAGGGTAAAATAATAATATAATAATGTATTTATTCAAGTAATTAAAATAACTCATTTTGCTAGTAACAATGTTTCTTATGAACTATGTCAGTATTTATGTTTAGGATAATTATTATAAAAGTTATTGATTCTGTTTTTGCCGTGCCACTTCCTATGACACAGCAACGATTGATATACGTTGGGGCTCCCCCGCACCCTGCGCACCAGGGAAGCACATCTTTTGCGCGTAGTTGAGTAGAAACAATCCACGCTGGCCTCTGCGAACATCCCGGATGCACTGCAGGAGCGACGCAATCTCAAAAGCATCCTGAACGCATTATTGTATTGGACTCGGAGGGCGTGATGAGCGCTTTGGGTGTAGTTAGACCACAGGCTGGACGTGTAAAAGGATGTGCAAAAAGCTCGAAACAATGTAATTTTAACTTTACGTGAACAGCGTGCAGACCTGCAGACCAACATGTTCGCTCTGACTGATAACGCCCTCCGCTCCTTTTCTATATCATCGTTGTCTTTGAGGTCGGACGTCAACAAATGACCAAGGTATTTTAACGAGTAGGTTCTTTTGAATTGGCAATTATTAAGCCGAACAGGTGGCATTGTGTCGATCCGTCGACTCCCAGACTCAAAGACCATAACTTGGCTCTTATTTGCATTATAAGCCAGGCCATGCGACTCGGCGTATGCTTTACAAAGAGAAGCTAATTTTCTCAAGCCACAGACAGACGCACTTAGCAGCACCATATCGTCCGCGTAGCTGATATTGTTACAACCGACCCTGGTGCTGCTGAGCTCGTCTATTAGCTCAGATTAAAGAGGGTGGGCGAGCTCAAACCTCCCTGTCTCACCCCACACTCCATCTTGCCGGTTCTTCTCGTTACAAGGTCTCCCGCTTAGGGTTTGCGAACCGATGGCGTAGCTTCTTTGACATTCACAAGTGCTTGTAACAGCCTAGTCTGAATAAATGAGTTTTGAATTTTGAATTGAATTTTGAATCCATATGGCCTTGAGAGAATACCATCCCATCTTACACTGTTGACCTGGTTTCCATAACAATATTTAATAATATTTATGAGTTGTGTTGGTAATCCGACTTTCTCAAGTTTTCTCCGTAACAAGTCGTAGGAAACCAGGTCAAAAGCCTTCGAGAGGTCTAAAAACACGCAAATACAGGCGTTTCACGCGTCGTATAGTATGTAATAGCATGCTTAACACACAGTATAGCGCTATCTGTGGACAAACCAAACCAAAATCAAACCAAACCAAACCACTCAGTGTCTGAAACCAAATTGGTTATCGTGTGGTGTTGAAAACCACGATTAAAGTTTAATTAAAAAATATTGTTCGTCTGGAGACAGTCATGTTTTAAATATTCGTTAAATAGGCGTTTTTTAATATTCGATAAATATGCGTACTTAAGAGTTAGTAATTATGCAAATTTTAAAATATTATTTCTTGCTGTTTAGAGCCTTTTCTTTTTGAAGCTATTTTTGTTAGGTTTTTTAAGGTCTTTGAAGGAGATTTTGTTTTTTATATTAAAATAATCTCACTCAATGCTTATAAAATATTCTGGCTGAAAGAACTAAAATACAATTATCAATCACGTACCCAGCAGTATAACAGTGCAGTATTTGTCCATGGTCTTGATTATATTGCCCGATGGCGGAGCAGGAATGAATTTAATCAGTGCATTGTACCATTCGTAAATATTGTACGTCAGTGATGGAAATACACTCGCGGTGAGCAATCTTTCATTATTTTTACCCGACTGCAAGGAAAGGGGTATATTTTTTTTCGCGCGTATCTTGTATGTATGTTTGTATGTAATATTCTTTATCACCTCGTATCTTTCAAAAGGCTGAACGGATGTCTATCATTAATATATCGATAGATTTGTCTTGACAGACCAAGTGTTTTTAGATAAGCGACGTCAAAAAAACCAACATGGCGACTATGGTGCTATTATTTGAAATGATTTTTTTTTTTAATACTGCATTATGGGTATTAAAGGGCTTATCATAAGGATTTCAAAAAGATATATCATGACCGTTATATATAAGAACTAAAAAGACATACCTAAATAAAATAAATAAAAAAAAATAAAAAACCCGCCTGCATGAAAAGACAAGTCTACTGAAAAGATGGAAACAAGATCACATATTAAAGGCGACATAATAACATGTAGTCTTTTGATAAATAATATTAGAAAAAATACTAGAAAAAATCGACTCACCCGTAGCACCTCAGACGGGACTCGAACCCGCACCCTTGGGATTCCGGCCCAATGCACTGACCAATTATGCTACCGAGTCGCTACTCGTATTTTTTCTAACATTATTTATCTTAATATAAAAATAGCATTGTGAATGCGAAAAATCTAAATTTAAAAAATGTAGTCTTTTGCTTTGCTTAGTTTAGTTTGGGGCTAGAAGGCGCTGTATGAAATTGTCCAAGCATTAAAAAAAATAAGTAGGTGTGTACCTATCATTAGTAACTTACGTGTTTAATCCCTGTTACTTATTTTAATTTAATAATATGCCTACCGGTCTTATAATGGATTAACAAGAGTGGTGAATTCATCTTTTTAACATGCGTATGTTTTTTCCAGTGGATGGATCGTAACATTCGTATTTGGCAGCAAGCTTTTAAATGTTGTCGAACAACACGTTCGCTATCAACTTTTGTCTCTGACTATACGTGCTATATGATATAGTTAGGCGCCACAGTATAGAAAAATTGCGCAAATCAACAAAGTTATAATAATAATAATAATAATAGTAAATGATTTTGTTTCAGTGCAGTCGTTTCACTAAAAAAGACTACGCACTATTGACTTTCACTGTCTAAGATTATACCACAGTATAATATTTATAGTTTCAGTATATCAGTCACCCGCTGGTATCACAGCTTTTAACTCGCGAAAAGATGTTCTGTAAAAAGAGCAAAAGAAAAAACACACTCTACACCCGACCGAAGACTGGAACTCATTTAGCTCATAGTGAAAAACACTGGTTGAAAGAATGAAAGAAAGAAATTAATTTATTTTGTCACTGGTTGCAGATTTTTAAACAGAAAAAAAATGTTCTGCCGCAGAAGCCGTCTCGAATCGAAAGCATTAAGTGTAAATTACATTCTCATTGGTGCGAATTCATTGGTAAACTGCTAAAGTTACTACTATATTAGTAACTGAATATAGCATAGTATGGCGTGAGATTGCCTGTACGATATGTCTTTTTAGGGTTCCTTACCCGAAAGGGCCAAACGCTCTATTGCTGTCACTCATGTGTCCGTCTGTCCGTCCGCCCGTCCGTCGTCTGTCACAAAACATTTTTTTATGTTTACATGTTTTTTACTCAATCAGGCAAAAACGACGGATTTAAAGGCACACAGATAGATAATCTATGTTTTACATCTATGTTTTGAAAAGTATCCTATGTTTTACATAGGATACTTTTTATCCCCGTCAAAAGTTTCCTAGACACTTTCCAAATATCCACGCGGACGAAGTCGCGGGCGAAAGCTAGTCTCCCGTACAAGTGGAGGGGGACATAGTTTTCAACGAAACGTGTGGGGTATCATTGTTTAATGCTTGTTATGTAGACAAAGACATTTTTAGGGTTACATTTTTAGGGCATAATTAAAGGATCACCTTGTTGTCCGTCTGTCTGTCTGTCGGTCTATCAAGACCTTTTATTTTGGGAACGCGTGGAGGTATCGAGTTGGGTCCACAGTCCCTTGAAACTGTTAAAAAAACAAACTTATAACTGGATTATGATGTACTTAACATGCACGTTTCAAATGTCTCATTTGTGCAAACTTACTGAACCAACTGACTAATGGTAGTCTGTGACAGTATTCCAAACAAAGCTCGCAGCTCCATCGAGCTAGTTTCAACTACCGATTCATGTAGCTACATAGCAAACTCATATTGTTTGTATGGCCATCGCACTATAATCACATTTATTATTATTTTCGAGAGTCGAATTCATTATTTGTTTGTTTGTAACAAATTCCACTGATTTTAATTGTTGGAGGAGCTCGGTATATTATTTTTTTAGTCACCCATTTCGAACCCTCCCCTCAACATTTCGAACCTCCTGCTCACCATACGTAATGCATTTTCTTCGGCATACAAAAAAAATGGTCACCCATTCCATGGTGACCGACCAAATGACCCACCCTTGCAAAAGTTGCTTAACTTTCAGCTTCTCTCGACAATTCCAAAGCACATACGATGATGCGTAGGTTCCCTTAGCATGAACAGCTACCGAAAAAATAACGCAATTCAAAATAAATTCTAATTACATTTTTTCTTACAAAATTGTTATTTGGTTTGGTATTTGGAAATTTCTTATTTAGTAGAGCCCAAAAAAAACTGTCTTAATCCAAATAACATCAAAAGAAGAGTCAATTATGCTCAAATTGCAAACCATTTTGGTATTACATTTGCATGGGAAGCTCACTGTTCGCCGGACTCTTAACTACTCAACTGATTTGATGAAATTTTGCATACACATGTCAGGGGTACAAAAAAAAACTTAGGGTACTTTTCATACAGAAAAAAGTACTATTCCCGAGGGCTAGAGAAATAAACGTCCACGCAGACGACCTCGCGGGCGGCAGCGAGTAAACCTATAGAATCAACTGAAAAAGTTCACGCTAAGAGTTGGCAATAATGTAGTTAGTCGGATGTCGAAAACGCACACACAATCGTGTGAAATCGCTATTGGCGGATGTGACCGGCTATTTGTGTGTCGCCGGCTGGAATTACAAGTTTTATTGGAAATCAACGGCATGAACATGTACTGTAAACATGTTTACTTACTTGTATTATTTTTACGATATTGCACGTTTAATCTGTACATGTGAATTTTCGATACATTATCTACTTAGCGAGCAATAAATTTAATTAAAATGAGCCTGATAAATGGTGCCTCGAATCGAAGGTCTCCGGTTCGATTCTCGATCAGAACAATGGTTTTTTTGCTCTTTATTTATGGGTTCACACATTGAGCATGTATCCCCTGTAGAAGAAGTACAGAACAACAAAAACCTAATTAAATCGTAATTCTATTACATTGGCCTACATGCACAACGGCATATAGCATTTTAGCCTCTTATCCGGAACAATTTCTTTTGTACAATGTTAATAACAGTCCATTAATAAATAATAATAAATATTTGACAACATCTCATACATTGCTGCGATTCCAAAGTAAGTAGCTAAAGCACTTTTGTTACGGAGATCAGAGACAACAGTGGTATCACAAACACCCAGGGCTGAGCCAATATTGAAAAGTTTGTTTCCTAAATTGACCCAACCGGGACCTCAGAGATGGCGACTCCTTGAAAACCGGTGTACAAAGCCACTTGACCACGGAGGTCGTCGGGTTCGTCCATTGAAGAATCGATCGAGCTCTTCTTATATTCCACAGGTACCTACGGTATCAAACTCATGCTCAGTTATTTATTACACTAGGCATTAATACTTACTGAAATATATACTGCTCAAAAGAAAATAGAGGCCACTATGGTTTTCCGTACAAAGGAGCTTACTTCTAAAATGTATTTTTATGATCAAATTGAAAATTGTTCGCGTATTTTTGTATGAAACTCCAATTTCTTTCTATTCTATTGTGAAACGAGAAATATATGTACATTAGCATGACAGCAGAATACTTGCATTTAGCATGACAGCGACACACCTTGCACCTTCACTAATTGGTGCACTGATATTTTTGTGGTGTGCATGTGCATTTTTTTGCGAGCGGGCGGGCGGTGCATCTTGCATATATTTTTTGCGGGAGTAATCTACATATATTTATTTTTTCACAATGGTTTGGGACTTCCGCCAAGTAATGCCTGATTCAATCAAATTCTTTCTATTCTAACTGACACACGGCGAATAGGAGACATTATGCAGCAAAGACAGTGACAAAACCTTTCAGAAATTATCTCGTTTGTATGGAATACCATTAATGGCCCCTATTTCCTTTTGAGTAGATATATTTAACTGAAACCTACAGAAGTCGCTTCGCGGAAATTACCTAAAATCTATTTGGTCTTTAAGAAATCTTATTTCCTGTTGAACTTTCAATTCCAGAAATAAAAAAGGAAAAGTCGATGAAATATTTCCCAACTTTGAATAACGTGGGACGGTTTCAAGAAATGTTTTAGCGCTTTAAGATTTCTAAGACTTCTAGTACGGAGTTTAATTTAAAACACGTCAATAGATGGGTCATTTCGGGGAAAATTACGGAATTACACCTGTTTAATGCAAATTTTCATAATTTTACCATTATACTTATTAACACCAAAACTAATGTCTGTGAGAGAACTCGCGTTTGTGACATTTTGAACATTTTTCGAAATGGTTGAAATATGTTTTTTTTTAATTCGAATAACTGAATCGACTGAAAATCTATACAAGGTGTTACAAAAGTACCCCTAATGCCGAATATGGTAGATAGGGACCATCAAACTGAACAACTTTTACTATGGGAAAAAAATCAGAGTTGGCCCCATAGTAAAAGTTGTTCAGTTTGATGGTCCCTATATATCATATTCGGCATTAGGGGTATTTTTGTAACACCTTGTATAATTATCGAACCTGCTGACAAAATTCCACGAGAACCATTTAAGAAATGCGACCTGTAGAGGAGTACAAACGGACAGCCAAAGAGACATACGAAAGCATTTTTGCCCAAGCTGAAACGGAGATGCTTCGCTTGGTCAATAATAATATTATGTAGGTAGTAAACATGTACCGTAGTTAAAAACATTAGATAGCTCCGCATTTTTTTATTCCCGGATGGGTAAGTATGAAAATTTCTAGATTGACTCACATCACATCGTAGTATCTACACACCTATTCGATATTTCTGAAATCAAATCGGTTACACAAATGTAACTTTGTTTTTTGGTTGCATTCATGTTGAAAAAGCGAATAAATGTAAGAAATAAAAATGTGCTTTCAGCAACTAACAGCATTCAATTTCTGTGTTTATTACAATGCGTTATGACTCCTTTTTCCACGACAGCAAGAAATGATTTTTATTTTTAATAATGCGGCTTTTTGGTTTTTGTAAAAGTTCACGAATAGGTAAGGTAAGTTGCAACGTTCGTTTTCCATATTTTAACCGACGTTAAAAAAAGGAAGAGGTTCTTAAGTCGACGGGTTTTTTTAATGTATTATATGTTTTACCATAACTTCGCCAGTTGTCAACCAATTTTAATAATTATTTTTTTGTCTGAAAGAACATAGTTTAGGTGTGTCAAAAATTTACACACCTAAACTATGTTCTTTCAGGGAATCTGTCTAATAGCTTTTTTATAATCCTGAAAAATAACAATAATTTTGCTTACCATCGCACGAGTTTTTAATTTATCTCTGTAATGCTAATGTGGCATTGACATGGATTACATTGCATAGTGCCCAAACACAACAATGTCTAATTGCTGTTATGGTCTTAGACCACAGAATAGATATAATAATATGGTCAGACTTAGGAAAGATGGTGGTAGCTAGCCAGGCAGACTTAAAACAAGCCCTACTTCCAACCAAAGCGAGTACTATGAAGCGTATATAGTATGCGCGTGCGCTTCCAGCGGGCAGCACAGGTGCGTTGCTAGGTGCGCGCGCGGCTATTCCCGGCGCTCCAGAGCTCGGGTTACACGCACGTGACCGCCTCTCGCACCAAACTCCTAGTTCATTATGTTACTAACATAGCTTATAGCTTACAGATATAATGATACATATAAATATTTAGTACAATTGGATTCCAAACACTTCGAAACTACTATTCCGATTACAAAACATATTTCTTCAATAGAAAGCTACCTAGATGTTATAATATTTTTCACCGATATGCTCGCGCGCAGTGGAATTCCACGCGGGAGAAGTCGCAGGCAGAAGCTAACAATAATAAACTTGGTCGAAAGAAAAATAAAAAAGTACTTATCTTAAGAATTTCCACTGTTTACTATTTCTCTGTTTATAATAAGTATTAGAAGAATGTATATATTCACTATTTGAAATTTTGAGATTTAAGCATTCACAATGCTATTTTTATATAATACTAAATAATATACTAGAAAAAATAGGACTCGCACCAGATCATGTTCTCGGACGGGAATCGAACCCGCGACCTTTGGATATCCGGTCCAATGCTCTAACCGCTGAGCTACCGAGTCACTAGTGGGAGCGTCGAATTTCTTCTAGTATATCATCTCTTACGCTGCAAGCCAGCGCCATCTCACCAATGTAGAAGGAATTAACGTCGACATTCAACTGAACATCTTTCCAGATTTCTTTCCCCAAAGGTCGCGGGTTCGATTCCCGTCCGAGAACATGATCCGGTGCGAGTCCTATTTTTTCTAGTATATTATTCTAGTATTATGTATATATTCGTTATTTTAGGGAAATCATAATAGAGAGAAGAGCATATATAAGCATTGAACATAAATAGTAAAATTTATTTGAGAATAAAAGAAAACATCAGCAGGAAAGCCTCTGTAACAATATGGATTTATTTTGTATCACAGGCTATTTGTGTCATTGCATAAAACTTTATTATCTGAATTTATACACATAGAGAAACCTTCTTTTTCAAGTGACCTTCGCTTCTTAATATTTTAATAATAATTGAACCAAAGAATATCATTGAAATGAAATGAAATGATGATGAAATATTCTTTATTCAAATAAACTTAGATATTAAGTGCTTTTGAATGGTCTATATTTTCCTACCACCCATTCGAGACTTTTTTAGCTGACAAGAAGAATGGGCGCAAGAAACTTATCAGCTTTGTCAGAAATCAGAGTAACGATATTTACAAAGAAATTATATCGTTACCAAATACCTTCATTTAAAACAACATAATTAAAAAACAATAAAGTTTTTAAAAACTGAAAATTAGGATAGTTACTTATAATGTTACATCCATGCATTGCTATCTTTTAAATAATCTTCTACTTTGTAATAACCTTTGCATTGAATTGAACACAGTTATTTTACTTAATGGTTTATATCAAAGATGCTTACTCGTATCATGAGGAAAATTGAAACGATCAGAGACAGACAGGCTAAAATTAAAATAAAGAGCTTAATCTGAAAAAAGACCTCTTCCATTGTTTAACCCCCGACGCAAAAAGTGGGGTGTTATAAGTTTAACGTGTCTGTGTATCTGTCTGTGGTATCGTAGCTCCCAAACGGTTGAACCGATTTTGGTTTAGTTTTTTGTAAGTGTGGTCGAGTGAACACGGGCCCCGATCCAACCACCTGAGGTTCCAGGTTCTTTTACGACAAATCAATGCGGAAAATATAATTTGATATCGTAAAATATAATTTGATATCGTAAACTTAAAGCACCACAAAGTTCTGGTTTTACAATAGCACACATGCTTATGCTATAATAAAAGGTGATGAATCAAATAGTAATGTTTATGATTGATCAAGACAAGAATTACAGTGAAGATTGATGTAAACAACATAGGTAGGTACTAGGTACATTCAGATCGACACACGTAGTTTATGAGCATAGCCAATATTTATAGCCGGTATTATTTGAGCTCTTTCAGGTGAGCGGCGCGTTCTAAAAATAATGCAGTCATATTTTTGGCTCGCCAAGTCTGCATTTATGCTGAAGTTATTATGTGTCGGTGGCACTTGGGATTTGTAGTTCCTGTGTGAAATATACTGTCGTAGAATGTCGAAACTGTCTTACGGCTCACCACTTGTAATCATCTTCGTTTAACTGTTGGAGTCAACTGTAGTTAAGTGGTAAGATTCTCAGCCTAGCATGACCACTGTAAAATAATAAATAAATAAATAAATATAAATATTTGACAACATCACATACATTGCTCCGATTCCAAAGTAAGTAGCTAAAGCACTTGTGTTATGGAAATCAGAGACAACGGTGGTATCACAAACACCCAGACCTGAGCCAATATAGAAAAGTTCGTTTTCTAAATTGACCCAACCGGGGATCGATCCCGGGACCTCAGAGATGGCGACACCTTGAAAACCGGTGTACAAGGCCACTCGACCACGGAGGTCGTCAAATAATAGGTTAAATATCATGTAATAGGTACGGATTTCATAGAATTTTGTGAGTTAAGTATCGATAAATCGTTAGGTATACCTATATGGTGTTGCGGCGCCCATGCGATGGGTAGTAGAAGGTTACTTACTTCGTTTGTGGTACAAATTGTTGTTAGTTTGGCGGACTAGTTACAACTATGTAGTTTTACCTTATTATGTTGCCTTTGTAATGTTTTGGCAGTTAGAAAACGTTTTCAAAACAGAAGTTACTTGCGCATCAAATAACTAATGAACGTAGATATCGGAAAAAGACACTTTGAAAATCAAAACTACAATGCAATTTCACAATGTACAATTGAATTGACTAACTTCCGAGCGCTTGCGGTACAGAACCACGTATTTTAATATGTAAAATGTTCTCTTAGCCATATATTCTCGAGTGAAGTTGCAGCGGATCACTGTATATTATCAATTTAATTATCAATTTAATTTATTTATGCATTGCTTATGCACAAGTGACTTCAACAAGGTAGTTTTTTATGCTTTTTACTCCCACTCCACCGTCCCCACCTCTCTTAAATTTGACAGCCATATTGTTTCAGTACTAACCTACGCTCCAATATTTTTTAAGCTCGTGTCATTCTGTCGACCTACATAGAATAGAGCGTCATGGATAGACATGTCATGATGTGACTCACCATTTTGAAAACAGCTCATCATTGTACGCCAAGCTTCAGAGATGACAAGAAATGACCATAACGCTATTAATACCACGCCTCGTAAATCTCAATGTGCGAGTACCTAGTGCAGTCACTTCATGCCAATACTGCGAATAGTAATTGCTGTGACACTGTTAAAATAAAATGTGACACAAAACAACAAGCGTGGGAATAGGATGTATTTTTCATTACAATAATATTATTCTTTAGACAAATTGAAATTATATCTGTGTCTCAGAAATATGACTTATGTTTCTTTTTTTACTATACAACATTTTACAAAAGTACCCCTAATGCCGAAAATGGTAGATAGGGACCATCAAACTGAACAACTTTTACTATGGGACCAACTCTGAAATCAGCTGTTTCATACAAAAATTAATTACGAAAATATCAAAATGTATGAAACAGCTGATTTTTTTTCGCGATTTTAGAGTTGGTCCCATAGTAAAAGTTGTTCAGTTTGATGGTCCATATATACCATATTCGGCTTCCCTTTTCCCGTCGATACTGCCTGAAAACTGCAGATTAAAGTTATTTTACTGCCATTGTTATGAACTATAGCCATCGGGTTAGTGACTCTTTAAATATGAGTGTTGGTATGTTTGTTACTTAATCACACAAAAACGGCTGAACGGATTTGGATGGCACACAGATTGTTTATAGCCTGGACTTCAATCATCTATACCGAAGAGCATGGATTAATTAGATTATTCACAAAGTTAAAATATTCGTACTTCAATTCTATAGCTCCATGTTCATTGAATAATTTCATCTGTTGACGGCGTCGCAAACTCACGCTAATCTATTTAGCGTTTGAGCTAATCGGCCGCACAGCCAATGAATACTATGGCGATTAGCCACAACTCGATAAACTCGATTAGTACTTCGGCGGTAGGTGGCGTTGTACAAACTTCACGTACAAAATTACTCTATCCAATGTTTTCTAGCGCGATATTTTTTTCGATAGCTGTTCGTGCTAAGGGTACAGAGGACTTATTACAAAAAATAATCACGATGGTCGGACGATGTTCCTTGATCGATTTACTTAATTTCGAATCTGAAATGAATAAATTGCTGTTCTATAAGTGAACTGTACCCTTAGCACGAACAGCCATCGATAAAAATAACGCGTGTAAAAACATTCGATAGAGTAATTTTGTATGGGAAATTGGTACAGCGCCATCTACCGCTGAAAAACAAAATGAAATTTTCCATAGATAATTCTCTCTCGAGTACTTTTACGCGCGTTTTTTTTCTCGACAGATGTTCGTGCTAAGGGTACTGTTGTGTAAAGTTTACGTAAATAGCTTTATTATGTTATTGCATTGTTTGACGAGTGTTGACAATTTAAACTTTTTTTTCGGCTCTACCTGAATATCAGTGTTGCACAGGCTGTGGCAATAACTGAAGCCGGAGACCATTTCAGCTAAGATTGACTTTTATTTTTTAATTTGTACTTATTATAGTATTTTCAGCACTTTTTTGTAAACAGCTGAATACATTTTTTCACTTTCACTTTATTCACGGCATGGGACGAACATCGTACGCATGTAAAGAAAAATCTGAAATAATTTTATGTGACAGAAGTTTATGTAAAGATTAGGTACAGGAAAAATAAAATGATGTCTCTAAATAGTAAACTTTTTCAGAATGATGGTGCGCGAGTCCGACGCGCTCGTGACTATTTTAAAATGGGCTGACACAGTTCAAAATCAAAATTCAAAACTCATTTATTCAGTCTAGGCTGTTACAAGCACTTGTGAATGTCAAAGAAGCTACGCCATCGGTTCGCTAACCCTAAGCGGGAGACCTTATAACGAGAAGAACCGGCAAGAAACTCGTCAAGGGTTGCTTTTTTCTCCCTGTATATTTCATAGAGAGAACAATGAGGTCGGCATTTAAAGTGACGTCATTTTCCATTACAATAATTAATAATTAACATTCAATGGGTAGGTAAAATAAATTTTAACTAGTTGAGAAATCGCTGTCTCATCTATATATATAAAAGGGAAAATCACTCACTCACTCACTCACTCACTGATCACGAAATCTCAGAAACTACAATTGCTAGGAGTCTCAAATTTTGCATGGGGGCTCCTTTTAGGGCGTAGGTGCTCACTAAGACGGGATTTTGCGAAATTCAACCCCTAAAGGGGTGAAACAGGGTGGCAAAGTTTGTATGGGAGGACGCGATTCCTTGGCCCGATTGACTTGAAATTTGGCATAGACATTCTTTCACAAAATTAATTGAACACGTGTTTCGTATTTTTTTAATATTTATTACCTAACAGGGTTAAAAAGTGATATAAAGCTAATTTTGCTGTGATTGACTTCGACGTCGGAATTGAAACTTTTTTGTGCATTTGATTGTTTAATTAAGAAAATTAAATGTCATTTGTCATCTCAACGTAGTATTACTATTAGTAGTAGAGAGTAGGTAGAATGCATTTCATTGAATAGTACCTATGGCGTTATGTTGGCAGTGCTGACATTCTTTTCTTATTGCGTTGCAATAAGGTGCAAAATTATTCCATCTGATTATCAGATTAATTTTAAAAGACTACGATATCCGGTCAAGTCGCCTAGGCTATGACAATTAATAAAGCACAGGGACAAAGTTTAAGAGCGGCTGGTGTAGATCTGTAGTGATTGTTTCTCCCATGGCCAGCTCTAATGTCGCCTGCTCGAGAGTCAGCTCGCCGAATAATCTTTTTATTTTGCAACCGGATAACATGACAAGAAATGTAGTAGGTATAGAACATGTTACAAAAATACCCCTAATGCCGAATATGGTATATAGGGACCCTCAAACTGAACAACTTTTACTATTAGGACCAATTCTCAAATCGCGAAAAAATAATCAGCAAAAATTCAAATCGAAAATATCAAAACGTATGAAACACATTTTGATATTTTCGATTTGAATTTTTGTATGAAACAGCTGATTTTTATTATAGAGAAGTGTTGGATGATCGAGATTGAGAACCCTGTTAATGCACAACATATTTTTGTTTAGAACTAGCTGCACCCGGCATGCGTATATTGCAATGCTCCGTTTTTTTAGCCAGGGACTTTCTCGGTCGTAAGCAGAACAACTCGCCAAAGTTTCATCATATTCGGATCAATGGTTTAGGAGTCCCGCCGTCTGTACACTTAGATCTTTTAAACTATGCATAAAAAACCGCATCAAAATCGGTCCATAAGTTTGGGAGCTAGGTTGCCTCAGACAGACAGACACACACAAGTCAAACTTATAACACCCCTTGCGTATGTTATGTACGTCGTATACACATATAGTGGTGGCCACATAATTAAGGACACAAGTCGATTTTCATACAAACGAGGTAATTTTGAAGTCTTGGTTTTTCGCTAGGGATTGAACTAGCGGTGATCTGATGATGGCTATCCAGGGAGTGAATGGAGAAGATTCAGATAGCAATACACACCCAACTGATCAGGTCAGCATTCTAAGAGATGTAAGCATAAGAATTTACAGTTGCAAGTTTTCATACATTTCTATACTATATTCGCGGTTTTTTTAAACATATCCTTACATCTCTTAAAATGCTGGTCAGATCACTTGGGTGTGTATAGAAATCTGGATCTCCTCCATTCACTCCCTGGATGGCCATCACCAGATCACCGCTCGGTCAATCCCTGGCGGAGAAGCAATGCTTAAAAGTTACTTCGTTTGTATGAAAATCGACTGGCGTCCTTAATTTTGTGGCCACTACTATACCTATATAGATATCCTGTAGTATAGTCTAATAACTTCACACTCACCACATTAGTAACTACATTGTACCCGTGCGAAGCCGGGGCGGGCCACTAGTAGGATATAAAATTGTCATGACAGGTGACATAAATGTGTTTGATCCAGTTGGTTAGATGCTTCGGTTTGGCTCTGATAATGTTTTGCTTAAAACTATCCATAGGTTATGGTCAGTGCGTTATTTAAAAAGGAAGTTGGGTCAGTGGCCCTATTTTTGAAAGGCGGCGAGAGCTCTTTAATGCTCATTTTCATCGTATGCGGTTTATTGACAACACGCACTTGAAAAACAAACTTACTTCACCATGTGAAGGCGTCGCTGTAGTCTACATTAAACAATATGTAATAACACTCATTTCAGTTTTGGCCATTCGGTTAGTAAGTTCGTGTCACTGTACTACACTGATAACTACTGCTAATTTTCATTGGACAGCCATGCTGTCGAATGAAAATGAGTAAAAGAGTGCTCGCCGCCTTTCGAAAAAAGGGCCCCTGATAGGATCAGAAAAAAAATGGCGCGGGTTGACGGAATGACTTTTCATGCTAATTTCCGTTCGACCGCTCGAGCTCGTTTGTCTATCCGAGTGTTATTACTGGTGGCTCTGTGAGTTGCGACCTCGCGTTTGTTACATTTTTGAACATTTTTCTGAATAGCTAAATATAATATTCGAATATCCGCCTTTTTTTATATTTCGAAAAATAGATCGAGGAAAAAGTTCATATAATATAATATCGAACCTGCTCAAAAAAAATCCGGAAAATCAGTTGAGAAATGCCACCTGTAGAGAAGTTCAGCAGTAAAGACAGACATACGAAAGTATTTTTGCCCAAGCTGAAGCAGAGACGTTTCCTGAAAAATCCATCCATCCATCCATCCATCCATCCATCCATCCATCCATCCATCCATCCATCCAACCATCCATCCATCCATCCATTCATCCATTCATCCATTCATCCATTCATCCATCCATCCATACATCCATCCATACATACATCCTTCCTTTCTTCCCTCCTTCCTCCCTCCCTTTTCTTTCTTTTAGGTTTCGGATATATTGAAAACGTCACCCTATCTCATACTTAAAAATAAGTGCTAATTACTATACTTTTCAATATTTTAGAAGTTTTCTGTTTATTTCGTTAAAAACGTTTCTCTTGGAATTTTTTCGTTGTTATTGTAATAAATAAACCATAAAGAATATGTTACAGATAATCAGCAAATTATGAAAAGATGTCAATCATTGTGTTGTATAATTGTTTTCCCAGTCTGTAGCCAACATGAAGTTCCAGCGAAAAAAGGAAAACTTTAAAGCTATCTATTCGTCGTATCGTATCGTTTTATTCGTCCCAAAAATGGTAATAAAAACCCATTTCTGTCTGCAGATTAAAGCTGAAAACTGCATGAAAACTGCAAAGCCTCTATCGTGCAGGCGAGTGCATTCAGCGACGGGATTTTCTCTTTACAAACACAAACAGGATCCAAAGTTTCAGATGCCTTTGTCTCTGAAACTTATAACTTGAATCTTTTTTATTTAACTTTTATTTGATATATTATTTATTGTTAATAGTAAGATAGAAATTAGAAATAGAAATAAAATAGCAAATACAAAAAGTGAAGATTGTACTCTCATAGCATAAAACTATAGATTCGCTACGTAGCGTCACGTCGCGGTGTGTATTGTCCAATATTTTCGTGGCCCATATATTTTTGCTACCTAATAATACGAAAACAATGTCACTTTGTTTTTTGTTTTTGGCTGCCCACCAACCAGTGCGCATGCATTCTTCAGGTGGTTTTCATGTGAATTGGTGGATTTTGTTAACCTCTGTTCACACAGGGCACATTTATGTGTTTACATGTCAAAACTTCGATTAAACGTTTCACGAAAACATCACACAAGTATGGCACCGACCTGACGAAACAAAAAGCGATTCGAAATTATGAAATTCGAATCCCTATAATAATATGAATATTTTTATCTGGGTACAAATGACTATTATTTCCAAATTCAGCTTTAAACTAAATCAACAAAGAAGAGAATACTTTGTACAGATTTGGCTCCCAGTTTGAAAGTGGGATGTTATTTCGAGGTGCCGATTTTGAGACTGACATCTAGGGTATTCTTGGTCGAAGTGTATAACGTATATTTGTTGAGACTCGACGTTAGTGTCGTAGATCCTAGACTATTTCTAAAGATTTTCTTTTGCCCATCTCTGTTTAAAGAATGAAATAGGTGCGTCGTTTAAAAAATAGCTGTTTATTTAATGGTTTTCAGTTAATTCACCTGGTTATTTTTTCAGTGTGGGATGTTTGGATATTGTCACTCAATCACGCATTAAGGCTCCTATATACCTCAAGTGGCGCCCTCATTTTAATTAAATTTATTGCTCGCTAAGTACATAATGTATCGAAAATTCACATGTACAGATTGAAGCTAAGGTTCTATAGTTTATTTACAAACAATAACCTCAGTAAAATTTAATATAGTTTGTTGTAGTAGTAGTAGGCAAAAGAGCAATAAGTGGCCACTTTTAGCACTTTTGCACTTTAAAATGAGGGCGCCACTTGAGGTATATAGGGGCCTTAAACGGCTGACGCGATGTTTGACACGCTTGACACACAGATATAAACCTTATGTAGTGGATAGATGGATTTACAGTAAAATTCAAAAGCATCGCCCTTATTTTCGAATGCCCAAGCTAATGTAATTAGGATTTTCAGATTTTAAAGAAAAGCATATTTTTGTTTTATTATAAGAATGTTTTATTATATTGCGAATATAATTAACCATTTGCCACACTGTAACAAAATGATTGCGAGTCTATTATTAAATTAAATGATGTGGCATGTTGGCTAGATGTTGTTGATTTAGCGCGGCCACATAATGTGGTCAATATTGTGGTTGCCTTTATGTGGTCAGTGTGAGCAGACGACTAATGGCCTGGCCACGAGAAGGAGCAAATGGCGGCGCGACCAGCCAATTCTCTTGTGCGATTGAAACGCTCACGCACAGAAATTAATTGGCATCATATGCCATGCATTTATTTTGACTCGCTGTTAAGTTTGCCCCTTCGTATGGCCAGGCAATAATAATCACGTTAAACATTTTTTTTATACACCAGTAAGGCAAGCCCTGCCACGTGAAGGAGCGACCTACAGCGGCGCCGGCGATTAAATTCTCTCTACATTGTGCGGTCGCAACGCTCACCACCCAGGGGTTTATTGGCATCACTTGCCATGGGGTTCAGGAGTTCTCTTACCGCGTCGCCGGTCGCGCCATCACGGTGGTCAGGCCGTTAGTGTGCCCCAGCACAACAGCGGTCGGATTGCGCAAGCGGCGACTCAACGGCTGAGTCAGGCCGGCCGGTGGGCGGGCGGCAGAAATACCGTCCGCCCACAGGCCCACCTGCTTGCTGCAGTTATCACACCTTTTTCACACCTATGCTATTAGGTTACTGGGTATTCTTGAAAATACGTCAGCAAAGTTTAAGTGGGCTTAATGATACTCTGAAGAAATACGCGATAAATATATTTATTTTAAGCAGATCCAAAATACTCACTCTTTTAAAACTTTATAGGTTTATAGTCTTCATCTGTATTATGTACTGTCCACTTCTGGATATATTTTTTCTAAATAAGTATGTTGAAATAGGTTAATTATCATTCCTACATATGGCTCAGACATCTGAAACAGCATGAATATCAAACTAAAGCAATCTTGCTCAGTTACAACGTCGGTAATAGGATTTCGATATCCCGCGATTTTCCATCATCTCACGATTTTCCAGCATCCAGCGATATTCAAACATATTTCAATTTTCAAACTACCCGCGATTTCCAACTTCCGGCCTTCAGTTTAATATTTCCTGTGCATTTTTTCTCAGCATATTTCTTACGAATTATATATCTGTTGTATTATTTGCTGCTTAACTTAGCTGGTATATTTTAACATCATAGGAAAATACAGTATAAGCCTATATTGTGTTTTCATTCCCAGTTTCCTAATCTTACAGAGATTAGCAAATAACTTGGTAAGTATATAATATATCCTAAGTCCTACGTTAGAATTAGTTAGGAAAAAATCTTTAGATACCTAATAATTTTGTTTATATTAGAGGAAAAAACTAAATAAGTAGGTTTTTCTAATTGAGTAGTCTAATTGGTGAAGGAGTAAGGTGTTTCGCTGTCTTGCTAAATGCAGGTATTGTGCACTGATATTTTGTGGTGTGCATGTGCATTTTTTGCGGGCGGGCGGGCGGTGCATCTTTCATTTATTTTTTTCGGAAGTAAGCTAGATATATTTCTTTTTTCACAATAAATAAGTATTTCATCATCAACATCATCAATCAGCCGCACGACACCTACTGCTGGTTATAAGCCCTGCCCCAAGAATCTCGACCCTGACCTGATCTATCCTGCGCTGCCCGCATCCAGCGGCTTCCCGCGACCTTCACCCTCACGCGGGTCTACCTTGACGGGGGCCCAGTGGCACCGGACGACGCTCCGTGGGCCCCCGGGCCACTGGGGCCCGGGGGCCCACGGAGCGTCGTCCGGTGAGCGGTCGCTATTCCAGTTTCGCCCCATTCACCCACCGGTGATAATGAGATTGTTATTTATATTTCTTTCACGTTAATAAATATCATAAAACTCTAATTTTGTTTACAGAAATTACCAATTTGTTCGTTGTCATCAATTTTACATGTTTATGTTATAGTACGTTGTATGTAATAGTATAGTATATAGTGGTGGCCGTATAATTAAGGACGCCAATCGATTTTCATACAAACGAGGTAAATTTGATGCCCTGGTCATCCGCCAGGGATTGGCCGAGCTGTGATCTGATGATGGCCATCCAGGGAGTGAATGGAGGAGATCCAGATCGCCATAGACACTCAACTAATCTAATCAACATTCTAAGAAAAAAAACCGCGGAACTAGCATTAAAATGTATATAAAGAAACCCTGAAACTGGAGCACTCTGATCCTTACATCTCTTAGAATGCTGATCAGATCACCACACTCCACTCTCCACTCTCCACACTCCACTCTCCACCAGTCACTCCTTGGATAGCCATCATCAGATAACATCAATCAATCATTAATCAATCCTGACGAAGAAACAAGGCTTCAAAGTTACCTTGTTGGTATGAAATTCGACTGGCGTCCTTAATTATGTGGCCACCACTATATGTGGCATTAGCAACAATTAGCGTTTGCAGTTATTAAATTAACAAATTGACGCAACTTTTAAATAAATCTATTTAGTTTGTGACACTTATAGCGCTAATGAAATATCTACCAGAATAGATTCTGGAAAATAAGATGTTTTGTCTCGTCCGAAAATCACTTTTTTGTTGTCATCATCTCCTTTCATCGACTTTGTTTCCAGGGTTAACTATTTTTGATACTGACACACAGCGATTTAAAATGACAATGTGACTGAATTATAAAAAACGCCTTCAAGAAATTTGTAAACAGCTCTAAATAAAGAGGGTTGAAATAATTATAACTAATGGTTGAAATAAACAGACGCTACTTCAAGCTAGGCTACTTTATTTACATTGACTCATCGCAGGAATCGAACGCAGGTCCTCGGAGGTCAAACATGATCAAAATCGGAATCACAGGAACACTTTTCATACCAAACTCAATCAGCTGTTCGGATATTTGTATGGTAAGTCGTTTTTTTTGTTTCGGAAAAGTCGTAGAACAGATGTTGTTGTTTATGTTGTTAGTAATCGACTCCTGCGAGGTTTTTGGTGTTTTACAAAGAACCCTGTATAAGTAATCTTCATTATCTATTTATAACTTAATAGTTTTAAGCATAAAAAGACCAACTTTATTTTTATTTATCACCGAATATTAAAATCAAAATCTCTCTTCGTTATTTCAACCGATCCAATAAAACGAAAGCTTTTGCAATTCGTATGGTGTGCGATCCGTGATAAAGCTCCAATAAGCTGACGCTGAATGCACGGATACGGAAACCTCGTCGCAAAATATGCACCTCATTTAAAAAACCAGAGCAATTTATTGTTCTCGTTGACGTTGTTCTATTAATTCGCAATCCTCTCGGATCACGCCGTTTGTCCGGCGCCACCGATTCCGAGATGAGAACGAGCGCGATGAGAATGGGATGGAACCTTGTCAAGCTGAGACGCGCAGGGTATGCCGGCCAGCCACAGGGAGCATTAAAAACACGGTTTCACGCATCCAAGGTGAGGGAACTTATGCTGCAGCAACTTCAAGTAAGATGTTGTCATCTTACTTGAAGTTGCTGCAGCTAACAATTAATTGATTTTAAGGGCTGATTTTTCAATCTTCGTTAACAGATATCAGTCACTTTAATTATTAACCAAATATAATAAAAATCATTCAAAAATGTGACAGACAAATGTATGACAAACATTTTCAATCGGTATAATACGCTATCAAACGAATAAAGCTTTATCTGGGCATTAATAAATCAAACTAACGAATTAGTCCATTTTCTTTGACAAGGTTCCATCCCATTCTCATTGCGCGCTGATTATACCTACACACATTAACTATGGCTGTCTACCGAAAACCCGTCCCGTCATCTTGACCTCATAACTTCCTGTTCCTGTTCCTGTGACGGCTCGGAATCAGCGGCGGTGGACAAACGGTGCGGCGCGGCGTCACGATCATTATCCGAAATTTGCCACTGTTTGTTTCGGATATATTTTCCAAATAGGAAATGAGTGCGAAAGATAAGCTGGATATAAGTACGTGAAATAAAAGCTAATTTAAAAATCAATCGCATTTTAGTACTTGCATAAAGGAGAAGGTATAGCGATCTTTATCCGAAATGTCTGTTTCGGATATAGTTTCCAAATAGGAATTGAGTGCGAAAGATAAGCTGGATATACGTACTTGAAATAAAAGCTAATTTAAAAATCAATCGTATTTCGTACTTGCATAAAAGAGAAGGTATAGTGGGGAGCTAGTATAATATTGTATATTGAATCACAGTGTTTTGTGTAAGACATTCAATACATCCAATCATTGTATTGAATCACCACTTTTTAAGGTTTGGAGATTTCGTTTCTGAAAAAAAAAACAAAAAATTGTTATTGGAATAGTTTTTTAAATCCAGTGTTTATTGCAGATCTTTCTTTTAAGATATTTTCACTTTACATTAAAATGTAGCATTGGAAAATTGCCCGCAAACTTGGCAGTTGTCCAAAATATTTTGCGTTGTTCAACGGTGGTCCTCCAAAATAACATTAATGTTTTGTGACCAACTCTTTAACACTACTTCAATTTATTTTGTTACATTAGCCGTTTGTAAATGAAGCTTCGAGAAAGGTCTGTTGGAGAAGCAGCGATGTATACGCCACTGAAGAAATGCACACGCGGGTTACAGGTGTGAAAACGAAAACTATGTCATTGAGTACCTACTGCAATTTGTCATATTTCTATTTCGACTTATTACTCGTTGTTATTGAAGGTACAGCGAAGATTTTTTAATTGTTCTGTTACAAAGCATATTCTTTGAGGAAATTACATTAATTTATCCTGCGTACATGCACGGTAAAGCCGTGGTACAAGTTAAAAAGTGTAATACTGGTTCCCAATAATATTCTTCTGAGTTTATAAATATGTTTCTAAACTCAGAAGAATATTATTGGGAACTGAAGAAGAATATTAGTGGCTGTTTTTTTTTGTTTGGTACTAAGCATATAAAATGTTAAGTACAATAATTAAGATATAGACTAAATTGTCGAGAGCAGTTAAAAAATATTACAGATCAGTTTTTTCACATTAAAAACTATATAAAGTTAATATTCCAGAGGATACTTACAGAAACATTAGTAAAAAATATAATATAGGTTGCATATTTCTTATTCTGAAGAATTATTGCAAACTATTCGACGTTTTTACTTCTCAGTTCAACGTTCTTATTTTATTGAAAGTTTTTATTAATATGTAGGATCCTAAAATACTTTATTCAAATATTCTCATGATCTTACTGTCCAAGAACAAAAATTGAAATAAGTAATAGTCTGACCTTTACTTCACTTCACAGACTTTACGAGCTTGGCAAATAATTTGGCGGAATTTGAGTTTTTTTCATAACACGTTATCGGTATTGGCGATTACTTCATTTTACTAAAATATATCACCTTCACCTCTAGAAGTGAATTACGAATGGAGCTCGGTGTTAAGGGTGTAAGTACATATATTAATAGTGAAAGTGAAAAAAATTATACAGCTCAAGCTGTTTATAAAGTTAATAAAAGGTATTGTGTATGACGGAGCAGCACTTGAGATCGGCACGACCGAATCGGCCGAATTTTTTTTTGTTGTGTTCGTAATTTTCGGAAATTGACACGGGAAATGGAATAACACGCAGATGGCCGTGTAAACTAGTATTCAGGTGTTTTTATGTTAAGTATTCTGTGGTAATACCTTTAAAGCTGAACATGGTAAAGAAGGTACCAAGCATTCACCCCGGAAAATTTATAAAAGCCCTGAAATTCAACTCATCTTTAATTTTTTTTGGTTTTTATTATAATACTTAATTTTTAATAGTAGTTACCCCTATATTTCATTAAACATTTGCCGTATTATTTTAAAAGATTTTTAAACTCTATTAACTTAGACACCTGGTTTAAATGTGATGCTGTCTCTTTCAAACAATTTTGTCTAAAAAGTGATAGCATCACATTTAAACAGGTGTCTCAGTGTTTAAAATTATTTTGTAAAAACACGGACTGTATTTAAATAGGATAAGTATGTTCATTAATACCTGTCTTTGTGTACACAATTTTTTTTTGACATGACATTCCGATTCACTGTAATTTTTTTTTTTACGACATCACATAATTTGCTCCGATTCCAAAGTAAGTAGCTAAAGCACTTGTATTATGGAAATCGAGACAACGGTGGTATCACAAACACCCAGACCTGAGCCAATATAGAAAAGTTCGTTTTCCAAATTCTAAATTAAAAATTCTAAAAGCAGATCTGTATTTTTGTGTCGTCTCCTTGTAATTAATTTTGATAATTTTCATAGAAATGCTGTAATTTTGTCACTTCGGCTTTTATACATCTACTGTATTTTTTTTAAATATCTGTATTTTGTAGACTAGAATAGACACCCTAGTCTATGACACAGTACCTGGATTGTTCCCGAAAACAAGCAATCGCCCAACCCAGAGTCATACAAGCTATAGACAACGCTGCCAAAATATACCTAAATAATATTAAAATATATTGTGACTTGTAGTAATAAATACAGAAACTCACATGCGTACGTAAAAGTTTTTCGGAAAATGGCGGAAAACCTACATGAATATACTTATTTCGTAAGTACCTAGGTAAAGTACCTGAATATTTTTATCAATTTTTCATCGATACCTATCGCGATTAATTCGATCATTAATCAAAGATTGTCTACGTGGCTCATTTCTATTGTTTCTTTAATTAACAAACGCGTGTGGAAATCGGAAAACTTACTCAAATATATGGTTAAGGGGCTGACATGAGCCAACTAACGCCGCCAGTCGATTTTATTTTATTAATTCTAAAAAGCCCAATTTCTTAAAAAAGGAATCAGTCAAGGTCTTGTGAATGACGTCTAATGTTTATTGAATAACGTTACAACATTACAAAATATGTGCAATAGTTTAAAAACGTTTTTGAACCAACAGTGGCCACTTTTAACAAAATCGCGTTTTAAACTGTTTGAATGCCTTTTCAATATGTGTAAAGTTATTCAATAAACATTAGACGTTATTAACAAAACATTGACTGATTCCTTTTTTAAGAAATTGGGCTTATTTAGAATATTCTAAATAAGATTCTAAATTATTCTAAATAAGATTGTTCTAAATAAGCCCAATAAAATCGACTGGCGGCGCTAGTTGGCTCATGTCAGCCCCTTAATACGACCCGTCCAATCCGTCATAGGTCGCCAATCTGCGACATTCATCAGCTCAGCCCAAAACAAAACATTCCCGGGCCCATTACCCAATGCAATTCAGGCCATATCAGGCGTGACCACGCGTCGGCTTACCGCACTATCTGGCCACAGCGTTCGCCACTAGCCATCACGTCAGTAAAACGCTGACACTTGTATACTAGATTATACAAGGTGTTACAAAAATACCCCTAATGCCGAATATGGTATATAGGGACCATCAAACTGAACAACTTTTATTAAAGGACCAACTCTGAAGTCGCGAAAAAAAATCAGCTGTTTCATACATTTTGATATTTTCGATTTAATTTTTGTCCAGAGAGATAATTCACAATTTCGTCTTTATTTAAGCACTATATTTTTTTTCCAATGGCGGTGCTAGTGTGCAGTCTATGCGCTATTAACCAGAGCATTCACTACGGTATGGTTGAGCAACTAAAAAATCTGGACGGCGACGGAATTCCGGGGTCAAATTTTACCATCGGAACTTTCACGACGGAAATTGGAGAATCGTTCGACTTTTGCATTTTGCAAAACTTTATTTCTATACAGATAGTGTTTCTTTTAGCTAGCAGACTAGTTCGCAATGTCACCTTGGCGTATTTGCGCGTTGGCACCGCTCCAGTGCGCGAAGATCTGCAAGAGCTGTAAAGTCTTTGAGTAATCAAAGCGCATACTTTTTTATCTTGATTGTATTGTGTGTCATACTGGTAGATTTGTGAATAATGAAATCATTATTTGGCTCAAGATTTGAGTTATTTCAGTTGACCTGTATTGAGTGGCCTGGTTAGATTTTACACTAACCAGGCCACTCAATACATAGGTATATTGAGTCTCATGTATGAGTGGCCTGCCTAGATTGTAAGTTACAGCATTAACCACTTACGATTGTTTCTTGTTAATGTACTATTGAAAAAAACTAATGTCACATTCTACAATCTTTATTTGTCAATAATATGATATAAATAAATATTTGACAACATCACATACGTTGCTCCGATTCCAAAGTAAGTAGCTTAAGCACTTGTGTTATGGAAATCAGAGACAACAGTGGTATCACAAACACTCAAACCTGAGCCAATATAGAAAAGTTCGTTTTCTAAATTGACCCAACCGGAGATCGAACCCGGGACCTCAGAGATGGCGACACCTGGAAAACCGGTGTACAAAGCCACTCGAGCACGGAGGTCGTCAAGAGGTCGATATGTCATAGAATGGTCCACTCACATGACCCAACTGGGTCGGGACAATTTTTTTTTTTGACAACGACATATTGATCGAATGCTAAAATTTTAATTAAATGTATTAATTTAAACTTAATGTAGTGAGCCAACTTGCACATTCACTAGTTCACCACCCATGGACCCACTCTTTTACTACTTTGGTGCCTACATTTCATGATTTCATTGCTCGTGTCGTCGTGACTGATCTACAAATTATTCAGTCGAGTGATTTTTGTAAATCTTCGCGTCATGTCTAGGGAAAAAGAAAAATATATTTAACAATGTTCATTAATAAATTCGGATCCGCATTATATTCTTCATATCTTTTAGATGCCAATCTGATGCCTAGTGATGCGGATTTACTTATTTAGAGTCTCTTTAAATAAAAACGCAGTACAAGCAAATTGATGTTAAGATTCGACGAATAAACCTCTCAGTAACAGTCGTACGAACATCTATCGAGAAAAAAAACGCGTAAAAGTACTCGATAGAGTAATATTCCATATATTACTCTATCGAGTACTTTTAATTTCATTTCACTATTCGGCGGAAGTAGGCTATGTACTAATTTTCCATACAAAATTACTCTATCGAATGTTTTTACGCGCGTAATTTTTTTCGATGGCTGTTCGTGCTACGGGCACAGTATACAATACACTTCTAAGACTTCTAAAAAAAAACAATAATTAAAATAATACCTGAATTATTAATATACGCGCTGTAATCCGTAAAAAAATTTTTATTTCTAGACCTCTTAATAGTTGTATCTGTAGATATAGGTAATAAGAAAATATGACATTTTGAAATGACCATCTCGCAACAACTAACGCCATCTATCGAGGCACGCGAGAAGCTCGCCCGTCCATATCCACTATTGCACAATGTTATGTTGTTGTTGATTTGGAGCAGATTCTATTCCTGTCAGCCTTTATGTTATTGCGTCGGAATTAGCCCGCGACACCGCTGGAACCGAAATATTGAGTGGGATTACTGGAATGTTGTTAGGGTCACCAAATGTCAATGAAGATTTTTTATAATAATAATAAATACTTGGACAATTTCACACAACGCCATCTAGCCACAAACTAAGCAAAGATTGCAATATGGGTGCTAGACAACTGATTATACTACTTATATACTTTTTGAATATATACTTATTATACATAGTAACACCCAGACCCATCACAGAAATTAAAATTCATCATTTAATTCTGCCCGGCCGGGAATCGAACCCGGGACGTCTTGCGGTGTTGACCACTGCACCACTCAAGTCGTCAAAATTATTTATAAACCAAGTTATAACTTTGTCTGCGAGGACAGTTACTATTTTGACCATCGGGAACTTTTTCTGGGTGTTGGTGCATACTTTGTCTTTTTCTGTAAGTTCCCCTGTGGCAAGGTGTACCTATGCAAAACATAACCGGTTGAGTAGTTAAAACGTGGAAGCATTAAGCTCCAGCCAAAATAGCTGAGAAATTTTGTTTTTTATTTGTATGGAAAAATGCAAAATGACAACCCTAGAAGCAAATAGACTAATTTTGGTCTAGGGTGGTGGTTTTCAGTGTTTATAATAATTTTGCGGGGCTGTATGCACCACATTCGGCTTTATAAGTCTATTACCAAACACCCTGTATTTAAGATAAATAATATTAGAAAAAAAAAAACTCGAAAAAATCGACTCACCCGTAGCACCTCAGACGGGACTCGAACCCGCACCCTTGGGATTCCGGCTCAATGCACTGAATTTACTTTGTAGATGATAAGGATTCCAGTGGTTTTGTTGGGTAAGTAGTCTAGTCATTTTAGATTAAAACTATTTTTTTATTTTATTATACAAAAACAACATCAAAAACTTTGCTCTGATCCCTAAGTAAGTAGCTAAAGCACTTGTGTTATGGAAAACAGAGACAACGGTGGTACACACCGCCTGAGCTAATATAGAAAAGTTAGTTTTCTAAATTGACCCAGCAGCCGGGGATCGAACCCGGGACCGCAGAGATGGCGACACCTTGAAAACCGGCGTAAAAACTACTCGAACACGGAAAAAAGTAATTTAAAAGAAAATATAAGTATAATTATCGGCCAAGCCACCCACACTAGTCACTTAATCCCGATCAAGGAGCAGCTAATTCTGAACGATACCATTTCAGTTATATTAGGTACCTTACCTATGAAATTGGTGTTTTTTTTCTCACACACAAAGAACCTCATATAACTTCTGTGATTTAAAATATTTATAAATTGCTGGATATTACATCAAATTATGACCATAGCCGCCAACTATCAGCATCATTAAAGTCTTATTTTGTTTTCTTAGCATTAAAAAATTTTCTCACACACAGAGAACCTCATAACTTCTGTGATTTAAAATATTTATAAATTGCTAGATATTATATCCATTTATTACCATAGCCGTCAACTATCAGCATCATTAAAGTCTATTTATTTTGTTTTCTTAGCTTTAAAAAAATACCTTGAGAGTGACTCCTTTTTTTGTTAGCGAAAATGACTATTTTTGTTGTAACTTAGCCGAAACTTATTTTTTCGCTTAAGTTATATTGCCTAAGTTAAAATAATGTTCAATCATTTGAACATAAAAGTTTTGTTCCAATAGCATTCACGGTTGTTAAATAAATTATGAAAATGCTGGTATGGAAAATGAAATTTGTTAAAAATTTCTCCATATAAAACGCCAATTTCATAGGTTAAGCTAATTTACCTAAAAGTCTTTGATTTTCCGGTAGAATTTGTAGCGGCACCTACCTACCTACCTCCACATCCTTTCCATACTTATCACTCCTACAAATTCTTAATTTTTTTTTTACATTTGACAACATCACATACATTACTCCGATTCCAAAGTAAGTAGCTAAAGCACTTGTTGAAATTTAGATTTTTCGCATTCGCAATGCTATTTTTATATTAAGATAAATAGTATTAGAAAAATACTAGAAAAATCGACTCACCCGTAGCACCTCAGACGGGACTCGAACCCGCACCCTTGGGATTCCGGCCCAATGCACTGACCAATTATGCTACCGAGTCGCTAGTGGGAGCGGCGAAATTTTCTAGTACTTTTAAATTCTTCGCTGCAAGTCAGCGCAATTTCATCAATGTGAGGAAATACCCCCACATTCGAAAGAAACATCTTTCCAGATGTTTTGACAATCGATAAAGATGAAACAGCTATATAATTATTAAAATTTAGATTTTTCGCATTCACAATGCTATTTTTATATTAAGATAAATAATATTAGAAAAAATACTAGAAAAAATCGACTCACCCACACTTTAAATAAATAAATAAAGCACTTGTGTTATGGAAAATCAGAGACAACGGTGGTATCACAAACACCAAGACCTGAGCCAATATAGAAAAGTTCGTTTTCTAAATTGTCCCAACCGGGGATTGAACCCGGGACCTCAGAGATGGCGACACCTTGAAAACCGGTGTACAAAGCCACTCGACCACGGAGGTCGTCAATTGTCCAAGATTGTCATCTTAGGCTCCCTTGGCATAACTTTTAACAATTTTAACAAAACTAAGGCTCGGTTGCATCATCTTAACTTAACTATAACCAGGCCCATCTTTCCCACTGGGCACTCTGGGCACGTGCCCAGGGCCCCGCGATCGAAGGGGCCCCCTAGTTCCTGCCAGATCGCTAAACCATAACGCTTATTACCTTATTACCAAAAAACATTTAAAACATATTTAGGTATTTCGAAAACTTAAACAATAATTACTGACTACGAATACTACTTGCTTTCTAGCTTAAGTCAAGATCATTGGGCCCCCTTATCTTAATGTGCCCAGGGCCTCAAATAGGTTAAAGACGGCCTTGATTATAACAATACATGACACAAACTTATCTGAGCCGGTGGCCAAAACTGGAAGTAAGTGTTTTACTAAGGTTACGCTATAGACGACAGCGACGCTGTAACCGAGTCAGATAAGTTTGTGTCTGTTAAAGTTAAATCAAGATGATGCAACTCAGCCTTAAAGTGTGTATTTTTTCTGTAAACAAAACTGAAAAGGTAACGTATTAGTTTTGGTTTTATCGTTGAAAATTACTGCTCTATGGTGATCGAGTTACGGATAGAATAGATCGTCAGTTGACGATCGACCCAGATATTTACGTGTGGTCAGCAAAGGGCCGTCCGATTTAACTGTGCAGTTTGAAATAGCTACGATAAATAGTTATGTGTGTTGCCAATATAATTCTAAAACAAAACTGATTCGGAAACATTGGTGTACGAGCACGCTCGACATTTATTATATTTCGTTGAGTCGACATTTTACGTCACTTCGATATATGTATTGTAATTAATTCAGTCGTACAATAAACGTTATACACGGTGACGGCCACCTTAATTGACATCCCGCTCCCGTAGGAAAAACCTAACTTACGTACTCTCATAACTAAACTTATCATCTAAACATACTTACTTGTAAGGACTTACTCTTACAATAATAATTGGCCTTACTTCAAAATATTTTAAAACACTGTTCAACAAGTTTTTAACTTAGACACTGCATTTCATTCACATTATTATGTGATGCTGTCACTTTTTTGACAATATTGTTTAAACAGTGTTTTAAAATCTTTTGTGGTAAGGCCGATGTTTAACTTAATACCCAAGATTCGAAACTAGCGTTCTTGGCGCAGTATCCGGGATCACTACCAGTGCATCGAAGAGCTGAAACAATCATAGTCACTCTCATCATAATTATTAACATTTTATTATAACTGTTAGTGTGAAGTGAATAGATTTAAGTTAAGTGTGTGTGTGTTATATGTATTACTTGCTAGAGAAACTTTGCTAAGTTAGTTCAACATGACCTTTCTCGGTGTCTCACGTGTCCCGATGGTTTTCTTTTTTATCAAACTTCTTTGAACGATTTGTGAGTTTTAAAAACTATTCCATTATGTATCCGTACCGTAGTACAAGGTGGTACAAGCTCTGCATTGTTTGAAACTAAGTTTGACTATGATAACCATCGGAAAGTTTGGTTAATTTCATAAGTGTCCGCCGTAACCAAAACTTCGTAGCATTATCATCGGCCGTGACATATCTCTGCTACGAAAATATACGGACTACTACGCTACAAGAAATTGCTACGATCACAGCGTCGCACAAACCGTAGCAATAAGTGATCTGTAGCTGAAAACTTCTTGCATTATTGTATTTATAGTTTTCATATTTACTTATTCACTAATTTTTTTTTATTTTGTTTTAATAATAATAAAAATCATTTATTCGTGAAATTCGTGTTTTAAGGTCATTTTTTTTTGTGACGAACAGCACAGCTGTTTTTTTATCGTTCCAAAAGTTTTTGAACCGCAGTGGTTTTACATTGATTAATGGTTGAATTCGATAATTTGAATAGTAGATGGGCTTTACAAACTACGATAGTTAAAAAAATCTGAACGTACGTCTACTGCCATGTTTTGGTATGCTTTTAAAACCCTATTGCCTTTTTACGTTTTCAACCTTTTTTATGGCGTATAAAAATAATAAATTATCATACAATCGGGACAACGCCATCTGTTATTTTAAGAGTGTACTAAACATCTCCAGTCGTACAGCAGCTATCCAAACTCAAACCTAAAAGCAGTACTACAGTTACAAGGCGTTTTAGAAACTATCCACGAGATGGCACTGTCAGTCTCGGAATCCAAGAATTTATTTTTATAAATGGTGGATACAATGAACTCGGATCACAACTATAGCGAGTGTTACGTAGCTTCCATTATTATCTCACAGTATTGTTGCCACTCCGCGACCTGCGCGAGCGCAATCTCGCGCGCTTGACAAAGCCCAATCAATATTAATAATTGGCTGGGTTGATCGTAAACAGACATAAAGGAGCGTGCCAAAGGTCGTAGGAAATCATAATTGAAATCCTATCGATCAAGCGGATCAAGATCTGTGCGGGGCGTGCGGTGGCGCGAGTTATTCCCAGCGGGTCGGCGTCGGCGGGGGCGCAGGGAGGGCGGGGGCGCGGGGCCGGCCGCCGCGCTCAGTGTGCCGGCGCGCGCCGCCGCCATGGGCAACCAGCACTCCGCCGCGCATGCCGCCCTCAAGCCCCGGAAGAACGTACACTGGAAATCCGCAGGTATACCCTTCACACCCCATCCCCTCCCACGCCAGACGCGCGCGCTCCGCGAGGCCCCCGACTGCGCGGCTATTTTTAATAACACTGCGCGCTACGATTCCTAAAGCGTGGCACAACAAAACAAATCGTAAGAGCGCCCGCGTTCATGTAACTATAATCACGCATCTAATTCTGTGAGGAGTTTTATGCCAAATGACTGCGCGTCTAGTCCGGTCTCCTCAGCGAAAGACGAGGCTTGATGGAGGTTGATGTGTGTTCCAGGACGGCCGGCGCCACCCGGCAAGCCGGATGTGATTCCGATCCTGACGGACGACGAGCCGAATGCGGTGACGCTGCGATGGGCAGCGTCGGCGCACGACGGGGGCGCGCCGCTGATGGGCTACCAGGTGGAGTGCAACCGGCTGGGCGGTGCCGACTGGGTGCGCACTGCGCCGCCACTGGTGCTGCGCCCTGAGCTCGTACTCACCGGCCTCGAACCCCCTCACCGCTACCAGTTCCGCGTCGCCGCTCTCAACGCTGTCGGCCGTTCCGACTACAGCGAGCTCTCCGACGTACTCACCGTCAGCTTTGAACGACCTCACAACGAACCCCCCGTCTTCCTTAAGCACCTAGACGACGTCACCGTTCTCGAAAATGAAAAGACGGAATTCCGGGTGACCTTCGCCGGATCACCGACCCCGACGATCGCGTGGTTCAAGGATGATTACGAAATTTTCAGCAGCCGGCGTACGGCGATTACTACTGATGAAACGTCAAGCGTGTTGCTTTTCCACCAGACCTTAGCCAGCGACGAGGGCGAGGTCAAATGTACCGCCACTAACCGTGTCGGCCACGCCGTCTCCAAAGCACACCTCTCGCTCGAGGCCGCACCAAAGTTACGTTACCCGCGCCAATACGAGGACGGTCTGCTTTACGAAATAAACGAAACAGTTTTCTTAAAAACGACCATAGTAGGCAAGCCGACGCCGACGGTCGAATGGCGGCACGACGGCCAGCCGATAATCACCGACGACCGCGTAGAAATCTCGAACACTCCCAAATTTTCCATGTTGAAGATTCATTCAGCCCGGAGGAGCGACAGAGGAGAGTACCAGGTTCACGCGAAGAACAACATCGGGGAGGACACGGCGGCGTTTCTGGTAACGATCACGGCGCCCCCGGACCCACCGCGGCGCGTGTCCGTGGCGCGGCAAGTGGACAAGTCGGTGACACTGGCGTGGGAGCCGCCCGAGGACGACGGCGGCTGCCGCATCGGCAACTACGTGGTGGAGTACTACCGCGGCGGGTGGAACGTGTGGCTCAAAGCGACCACAAGTCGCAAGACGTCCGTCACCTTATTCGACTTGATTGAGGGCAGCGAGTACCGGTTCCGCGTGAAGGCGGAGAGCCCTTACGGCATGAGTGCCCCGAGCACGGAGTCCGCTCCCGTGAAGATCCCAGGGAGAGCGGTGGACATGGAATTTTTGGCCGTGGAGTCAAAGATAATCAGCCACGTTTTAACGAAAGAGGACGGTGAAGGAGGGCGGGTATCGCCGGCGCCGCGGCGCAAGCGGCAAGGCGGCGCGCAGGCGGCCGCGCCGGCGCCGCAGCGTGCGCGGTCCGCCTCCCCGGCGCCCCAGGCCCTGGCCGCGCCCCCGTCCAAGGACCCCGGTGGCAGCAACGAGTTTATGCTCGTACTTTATCCAGACAACAAGGCAGCCGATAAAGCTGGTAAGAAAATATACTATTTACCACCCCTTTTCATTAACTTTATCGTAACGGGTTTCCGGCTAGAATCAAAAGCAAGTACCTATAGGTTTAAGAATACAACATGAAACTGATTCATGTTGTATTCTTAAACCACGTTGCATTGTATTTTGACGCCACAAACAGAGCCAGTAATGTAGAACATTACCTATGTGTACAATATTAACATCCTGCCTTGCTTCGGGCGATATGTCAGGTCGTGCCAAGTTGACGTACCTGCCATAAAAGCATGCTTCAACATAGCTCCTAAAGTGAGTTAAGTAAACAGTGAAAACATTAGAATTATTCGGCTAATGCTATCAGCTAATTTATAATTTGTTTCAATCTTAAATGCAAAAGCGTGAATAAATTATTTATTATTTTTATTTTTTCTAATACCGACGGCTTTTCCTTATAAGTAAGTTCTGTTTTAATTTAAAATGTATATTTCTAACGAAATTATTTGCCATCTAAGTTAATTAGTAACATACTAGACAAATAAATACCTGTAAAATTTAACCAGACATTACATTTTAAATCGATCTGGAAATGCCTAATCCTACCCTGTGGAACAGGCTGTTTGTTCTTGTTATGTGTATCATTCTTGTCACTAACAGCACAAAGATAAATTGCGAATGTGTTCCCATCCTTGAGCTGTGCGAGTTGAATGTTTGATATTTTCTACAATATTGTTAGTAAATTAACTTAAAACAAACAAGCAAACCCAGAAAGAAGCTGAATGAATATAATTTCTTTAGAGAAATAGGTAATAATCATTCATCATGTACACCTTGAAATTTTATATAGGTATGTACAATGCGATTAAATTATCAATGTGCAACTGAAGTGACCAACTTCATAGTGCTTGCGGTACAAATCGACGAATTTCAAAGTCAATTTAACCTCATCATATATATTTATACATACATAATGAGTACATACCAGTGGCGAATGGTCCATTCAAGCCGATTCTCATCGGCTTACCTTTTAGTAATCCCATCGATCCACTATGCAGATCTTAAAATTTATACCACTGACATACCTACCTACATAATTATGTACTTGCATATATATTTTTATATTTTATTCCAGCTGAGCGTGTGTATTGAAGTAACAAATAAGTATTAGATTTAGTTAACCATTACCTCTTACATACAATATTATATTATATTAATTATAAAATTATAAAAAATAATTTATGTAGATACCTGTTCCATTTTGTAGGTACTTGTCATTAAATATATTTATTAATAAAAATATTTCTACTCGACCGTAAATAATCCAGTAATTCTTATTATAATTTTCAACCAAATGACTACTAACAATGTTCTAATGAGTGGAACCAGTTAAAATGTAACTATACTAGTCATAGTTAGACGGGCTGACCGCGCGCATATCCGGACTAAAAATACGACGCACGTGGTGCCGCCGTCGGCACCGTCCGCTACAACAAATCGCTTTTATCACCGATGAACCACCGACCTAATCCGCATAGCGACACGAAAACTGCTTATCGTTGCAGCGAACATTTTGACCAGAATATTTGAAAAAATATTTGTTATTTTAATATTTGTTGGTGCAATAGATCTCGTCGTAGTACAAAAAAAGTGAAGCTCAGATTGCTATAACTCGTGTTGTAACCATGTCCTATGGTGGAATTAGAATTCATTTGTTTTTAAACTTAAGTGATGAATACTAAATAATATACTAGAAAAAATACGACTCGCACAAGATCATGTTCTCGGACGGGAATCGAACCCGTGACTTTTGGATATCCGGTCCAATGCTAGCTACCTACCGAGCTATGCTACCGAGTCACTAAAGTTTCCTTAAAAGATGAAGTAAACCGACAGATTTTTTGACTTATAGAAACTGATAAGACAAAAAAGTCAATTAGCCTACCTACTCCACCCAATCAAAGTATCCCTCAGCAAAAGCTAAATTTTCTTCAGATACAAAACAAAAGAATATTTGCTGTGCGCCAATAGTTTTCAGTGATATTCAAAGCAAATTAATAAGTAATAATATAAGTCAACCTATCCTATTCTAAAATCATCGTATTGATTTTTCTAATGAAAGTTGATAAAATCTAATATTTGCAAAGGCTTTTTGTTGTTGTTTTGTTGATACCATATTTTTGCCTTGCGATATTTTTAGGTTTATCATAGCTTCTAAAAGAATCAAACACTTTTGACGTTTCATTTGTAATTAAGAATCTAGCATGTAAGGAAACATTGCCTAAATTAACTTAACTGTTGCGAAAATATACAATTTTTATTTAATTTTGTATAGCTGACGCTAATAATTATATTTTCCAGAAAAAAGGAAGTCTTTCCAACTAGATTTGGAAGATGCGCTGTCGCCGCCACCGCTGTCGCTGTCGGCGCCGGAGCTGAGCGCGCGCTGCGTGCTGCCGTTCCGCGCGCTGCGCAACGCCGTCAGCTCCACCGAGCTGCTCCACGAGGCCGCCATGGCGCGCTTCTACAAAGCCGTTGCCATGGAGCAGGCCCAAAACGCACATAACACTGACATTCCGCACACCGACCGACAAAACGACAAACCAGAATCCAAATTCAAACCCCCAGAGATCGTCATCAAACAGGACTCGATGGACAACAGCGAACTATCAAAACAATCCTCTCGGGATTCTGAAATTCAGGAGGGAAAGTGGCAGCAGATGTCCTTCGACGAAGACTACACGGCTAGCACCGTATCCAGCGACGGAGAATATTCAGACGAAGGCAGCATCAACGGCGATGTTGGCCGCGACGCCTACTTCAACGAAGAGGACACTTACAACCCGAGGGACAAATTGGCCCGACCCTCGCCCCTCAAAGAGACGATCGAAGAAGAAGAAGAGTCCGAGAGAGAAGTCCTTAAACCCTTGCCACTGCCAGACCCAAATTTTGTACCAAAACCAATACTAAAACGAAGAGAATCGGACACTAACGAACCGAAGCCCATTGTCGACGGTAACGGCGTAATGAAACTACAGGAAAAAACTAGTTTACAAGAAAGAAATAAAGTTAAAGAAAAGCCCAAGAAAAAAGAAGAAAAAATGACGATTTTTAAGAAAATAACTAAGATGCCAGTTCAGAAATCATTTCCTTTCCCGAAACTGTTGAACAAAGCAAAAGAGCCAGAGAAGACTCAAGAAGCGCCGTCGAACACTGATTCTCTGAAGGCATCAAAAAAAGTAGAAAAAATACAGGATAAAGTTAGCGAAGAAGGTAGGACGGTGATAGATTATTATGGTAATATAGTTAAAGAGTATGGTAGTCATAAGAAGCCAGCTACGCCTCTGTACCTCAACACGGAGGAACTGAAGAGTGTTGCTGAGAAACAACAAACAAAGGAGGATGCTACTGACAATAAAAAAGTAGTAAAAACAAGAAAAAACACAGCAAAGAAACTAGCTGAAAATAATGTAGCGCCAGTCAGACCTAAGACACTTAATAGACAGACACCTAATACAAAACCAGTGAAACCAAAAGCAGCAATCGAAAATGTTAAATCAAAGACAAAGCATAATACTGCAAAACTAACACCACAATCAAGCACTGAAAAAATTAAATCAGACAAGAATAATAAACATTCACAAAATCAGTCGCAAGAGCAGAATAAGAGATATTCCCAGCAGGTGGTCTTAAAGAAAGCAGAGCGAGCGACTATTGTGATACCAATAGACTACCAAGAGCTGGAGAAGCAGGCAAAGGTGACTGTGCGCTCAGCCATCGACTACACAGTCGACATGTGCCTGCTTTTGCTGGCTTTCTGGGTGTACTTCTTTAAAGATGAACGGCTAGCTATCCCGTTCCTAGCGCTGATCATATACCGCCAGGTGCAGGAGACCCTGCTGGCCAGGTTTCCCGCTTGGATCCGGCGCTACACCCCTAGCTGGCTCAAGAAGAAAGCTTCTTGACCTTTCCAAAAGACATGATGTGTGACCGTTGTGAACAATGTATGTTGTGTGACGATGTGATTTTATTGTTTAAATTAATATAAACTACGTGTTATGTATGTATTACAAAAAAATGTTCTAATAAAAAGTGAAGTTGTCTCAAACTAGTCGGCCATGTCAACACATCAATAAGACAACAACATTTATGAGTCTGATTTTTTTCAAAATTTGTAATGTATCAGTTTAAAAATAAAGCAGTGAATTTGGTCCCAGCATGCGTCCGACTAATATCACAATTTAAGATTCCGAGGTCCGACTGCGTGCCGTACGTGCCACCCCGCCAGGTGGTCGACCCCAAGGCGTGCGCCCACCGTGATAAGGGGCTCGTGCTGGGAGTCTACTATAACGAAAATGTCATCGGCGAAAAAGCGATCCTCACCGCCACCGCTCAGAGGTATGACAAGAAAGTTAACGGGAAGCTTTGGAAACTTTTGAAGCTAACTCCCATCCCCAAACTGGGAGAGTGCAGAGTTTTCTACGATGTCGACCCTCACTTCGGATACGTCGCAGTCGCCGGCCTCGGCACTGAATGCCTCACTTTCAACTGTGTGGAACAGCTTGACGAGAGTAAAGAAGCGATACGCGTAGCGGCCGGGGTCGGGGCGAAGGCGTTGCACCAGTTTAACCCCCGTACTATACACCTGGAATCTTTCGGGGATGCAGAGGCTTCCGCCGAAGGGGCCTCTCTCGCCACGTGGAATTTCACGGAGTACAAATCGCCCGTGTTTAAGAGCAAGCCTAAAATTACTGGCCTACACCTGTACGACGACTGCGACGTGCAAGGCTGGAAGATCGGCAAACTGAAGGCGGAATCGCAGAATTTGGCACGATTTCTCCAAGAAATGCCTGCCAATTTGCTCAATCCCACGGAATTCGCCAAGATCGCGGTAGAGTTATTGTGCGAAATTGATATAAACGTGGAGGTAATGACCCAAGGGTGGGCTGCGAGCCACGAGATGGGCGGTTTCGTCGCCATTGGAAAGTCATCGGTGCAGCCTCCTTTGTATGTAGAAATCAGCTACTACGGCGCACACGAGTGCACGAGGCCGATCGTTCTCATCGGAAAGGGCGTAACATTCGACAGCGGGAGCTTGGACTTGAAACCTCCAGAAGAACTTCGGTACATGCGTGGTGATATGGCTGGAGCCGCTTGTGTGCTGGCCATCACTCGTGCGGCGGCGAGGTTGAAGTTACCCGTTAACATCAGAGGAATACTGCCTCTTTGCGAGCTAATGCCAAGCGGCAGAAGTCCGAAATTCGGCGACGTCGTCCACAGCACTAACGGCAAGACCATCCACATCAGGCTGCCGTCGAGAGAAGGCAGGTTGCTCATCGCCGACAGCTTGGTCTACGCGCGGAACTACTGGCCGAAACTCATCATTGATATCGGAACTATGTCCAAGGAGTTGATTGGTACGTTAGGAGGTGCCGCTTGCGGCTGCTACTCGAATTCCGACGAGTTATTCTGCTACGCGCAGTCTGCGAGCGGGCAAACAGGGGACCGCGTATGGCGCATGCCTTTGTGGCAGTTTTACGAGGACAGGGTGCGGGATTGTCAGACGGCGGACGTGGCGAACACCGCGCGCCACCGGTTTGGGGATTCTCCGAATTGCGCCGCGTTCCTGAAGCAGTTCATCTGCGACAGCGACTGGCTGCACCTCGACACGTACAACGTGGCGTACACCAAGGGGCTGGACTTCGCGTACCTGCCACGCGGCATGACGGGCCGCCCCACGCGCACCGTAATCGAGCTCATGTACCAGATGCTCGCCGACTCCAAACTGTGATCGTCCTGTTCAGTCCGACTAGTTTATTTACAACCGTTTTCTTAGATGTGTAAGAGACAAATTTTTGGATTATATTTGATGTTCAATAAACCTTGTAATGTAAATTGTCACTTTATTGTCGATATCCTCGGCCTTCTTAGTTTATTAAAGTCTGGAACCGAACCTGGGATTTTATTGTAATAGAGAAGTAACAAGACTTCAAATCAAAATGTTTGGTCTGTAATACTTTAATGAACAAAATAAAATGCCAGTGGTTCTACCAGTAGGACTACGCAGTAGGACCACAGACAACAAAGGTTAAATGAAGCTATATTTTTTTGCGGTAGGTAAGTATCTAAAAATAAAGTATTTCATAGGTCGCTATTACTGCAATCAAATCCTACAGTCTGGCATCTATTATTTGTAAGCAATACCAAGAAAATAATATTCTTGTCGACTACTATACTGTATAGTAAAGCTTTTAATCCAACTCAAAATGTTAAATCAAATTGTAACATTGGTTCAGTGGTGGCCAACCTCGCTAATATTATTCCCGCTACCGCTCATGACGCGCCGCGCCTTTCGCCGGCTGAACATCTCTTATAGATTAAAGATTACTACCTACCTACGCAAAATAAGCAAACTACAACTAGTAGTGAACCAAACAACATAACTTTGCCGGACATGTTTATTGAAATTAACAGATATGTAAATATTAAATCTGAATACTATTTATTTTCCACACACCCACAAGCACAACTCTGGTCATTTATGTCTGAATCCATCTCGTTTTGTTTTGCAATATTCCGAGCGCATGCTTTGAAGTCAGAAACTGCTTGGGCACATTCCAAGGGTTTTTGGCTGTTGCGCTGATAGCAGAACATCACGGCTTCTCTCTCAGCGTCACAGTGCTTGCATAAGTCGCGGACACTTCCTTGCACATTTACTACCAACCTATCCACGCAGCTGACGCTCTTCCGTAGTTCTCTATAAGTCTCCTTTAAACTAGTCTTAATGCCACCCAAACATTTAGCCTCTTCCTCAAGTACCCCCTTAAAAATCTCTTCAGATGAAACACTTTTATGGCATTCATGCTTAGTACCCGTTAATTTAGAAAAAATGTGTAGTAAACTTGACATGTCCGGTTTTGTAAATCACTATGGCATTGAAATAAAAGACGAAAAATAGTCAAAAGTTTTATTAGAAATTCAAAAATAATTAGGAACATTCATATATGGCACATGGGAATGATAAAGTACTTAGTGATTAAATAAAATTATATTTTAAATTGTCAACAAATTTAAAGTATTATTATTTCACTTGTTTAAGCAAGCTAACCAACTTAATTATTAATACAATGAATATAACTTAGTATAAAACAAAGACGAGGATTGGAACAGTAGAAGATTGTTTACGAAAAACGAACACATGGGTCCTATTTTTGAATCCTGCTTTTTAAATAATCGAATAAATCGTGTGAGTTAATGTAATGTCACAATTTACTAATAAATACGGATTTTGCTATGTCGAATGAAAATGAGTACCTAGTAAAGAGCGCTCGATGCCAGGCGAAGGATTCGAAATAGGGTCCCAGATACATCCCTTAATAATAAGGCTATATACGAATGACATAAGTTTATGGCACTTTAAGGAGATGATTTTCTTACTTATGTATGTACTGTTTGTTTCCTACAAAATAATATATAATAAAATAGTATTAAATGCAAGAGAAATAAAGCGAATCGGAGGGTGAGTAAAGGAGTTACTTACATAGCACACCCACAGTTAACTGCAGACATCGATGAAAATTGTAAAACTCAGAATCAAATCAAGCGACAACCTCCGTGGTCGACTGGCTTTGTACAACTTCAAGCTTAAATGAATTACATTTCCTGTTGACTTAAAATATTTAAGTCTATCATTAAAATATTAATCATTGAATACACACGGTAAATTTTTAAGTATCTACATCTAAAAAAGATTATGGGCGTGTCTCTTTCCTTTACTTATCAAGTATTTTCGATAGTTTCAATATTTCAGTCAAGAGAGGTTTGTTTGTGTCCCAAAATATTACTGATTTGTGGATTTGGAGCCCATTAGACTTACGCGCGTAACGCAAAGAGTGAATGCGTCTACGCACGCGTCTTGCTGTCTTCGCGAGTTGGCCGAAAATCAAGATTTTTTCCGATATATTCATGGCCGAATACTCAAACGTCACTCAACTTTGAGAGGCTCTCAAACATCGTCCTGGCGCATTAAATGCCAAAGATACGACAAAGACAGCATGATGTTTGAGCGCCCCTCAAAGTTGAGTATCATTTGAGTATTCAGCTATACAATATGTGCAGTTAAAAGTTAAACTGATGTTTAACTTTTAACTGCACATATAATATGTAGTAAAGTGGTCTGATATCCCCTTTTCCTTTTTAGATATACCTAAAAATTAACGATGGAGTTTAATCAGTCAGTATTTAGTTATCATTCGCTTATAAGTCTTTAAAAAAATATGACACTTGTCGATATCAACAGACAATAATATTACTAGAGATATTTTTTTAACAAACATGGCAAATATTTTTTCCCTTATTAGTCTAATATTAGTAATAGATACTTTATAAGTATCTGTATAATTTTCACCTTTTTCTAATTCTTTTTTTTTATTCTTATAAAGGACCTCATAGAAAACTATATTTAAGTTAGACATAACATCTGCCTAACCATCGATCAGGGTTTCAATGACAATTACAGTTTCAGAGCTGAACCAAAACTTTTTAACTGACTTCAAAAAAAGGAGGAGGTTCTATGTTCGTCTGTTTATTTGTTTTTTTTATAAAATATTAACGGTTATTATGACATCTTTTAGCTTTGGTATTATTTTTGAAACTTAGCCTAACTTGGGCCTTTTATGCTATGCATTTTGCGTAGAGCCATGTTTGGCACCTTATTTTTTGGTGAGTGTGGCCACAAGATATGAAGACTGTGTCTAGAAGCGCTCTTCTGTGAGACTTATATTTTAGATGAAACTTTTTTAAATGAAACGAGACTCATCAAATTGTGTCAACTTTATGGCTTTGCAATTTCATTGGATGTTTCTGATTTTTTTATGTTTGAGGATATGAAAAATAGTTACGGAAACGGCAAAAGGGCAATGATGGTGTTATTATAAAAGATTAAAAATCTTTTATATACACTATTTAACTTAGATACCTGTTTAATTTAATGTGATGCTGTCACTTTTTTGACAATATTGTTTCAAAGAAACAGCAGCAATATGTGAACTCACTGGCACCGACAAATTAGAAATAAATAATTCATAATATAAATTGTCAATAAAATGATACATTTTATGATGATAAAATGTTCCTTTTAAAATCTTGCAACTTTAAGGCCGCTGGTCTTATACTAAAATACGTCCGTCCATTGTTTCTTTCTGTAGTACGTAGCTGTTATAACCCGCGCGCGATTAGAATGGGAAGGGTCCTTGTCAAAGTAAAACAGTTAAGCAGTCAAGTAGCGTTAGCAAAAAATTTATTTAAATAAAAATGAATTTTAAAAAAGTATTTTTTTACCCCTTTTTCCATTCATTATTATTAAAATAACCACACAATAATATTACAAATCTCGCATATAAAATAATACTCGAGCAGAAATACACAACTAGCATTATGCAAGCATCTGCGCGAGTTTGCTGACGCTACCGGCTGGCCGACGGACCGTGCGCGTCTCAGTTTCAAAAGGTAGCATCCCATTCTCAGCGCGCGCGGATTATACACTTCGGTGCGATTGGTTGCGAGCGGCTATTATGTTAACTTTATATTTTGTGGGACACGCGTCGTCCGGTTCAAAGATCGGTCCGGCCAGTGTCCGGTTTGACTATATGCGAGTCCTCCGTGTCGCTGACGTAGCCGTCCTGTCCGGTGTAGTGCGTTGGGTGCACGAGCAATGGGGACGCGGATAAAGCCACCAGATCGCGTTTGGGGAAGTGGGCCTTCCATGTTTCGCTGTGATGAAAAATATACAAAATATACTTTTAAATGATTTTATACCTTAACCCTCTTACTAATAAAGATTGTATAGCACATGAGTGATATTGAACGACTTGAGTGGTTTAGTGATCAACATGCCGGTCTACCACGCAAGAGGTGCCGGGTTCGATTCCCGGCCGGGCAGAAATTGAAATGATGATTTTTTTTTATAAGTTACTATGTATAATAAATATATATTTAAAAAGTGTATAAGTAGTATATCAGTTGTCTAGCACCCATATTACGACGCTGTGTAAAGTTGTCCAAGCATTTACATTGTATAGTTACACAATGGTTACTCTCTGTCAAACTATATTTTGGAATCTCTCACACACTCACACTTTGACTAATATCTATACTCACTTGGGGTGCTGGTCGAACATTATAGGCAGGAACTCATCAACTGGCAGCATCCTGTCCAACGGCGACGCGTCGAGCAGTTTCTTCGCGCCTCTTTGGCTCAACATGTAACCCAATGTCCAATACGAGTATAAAGGCTTACGAAGGTGCTCCGTCACTTGTTCTTCCTCGTCGTCCATCAGGATCTTACGACCTATGTACCTGGAACACGAAATGAATAGTATATTATGCAATTAGTGAATAAAAGACTGATTTAAAGCGAGGGTAATAAGATAAAACACGAGCAAGTGAAGGATTCTAAGGATTCAAGTTTTAGAATCCTGAACGACACGAGTGTTTATGGTCCTCGATATAAATCCGTTTAATTCAAGAGTTGCATACTATATTTTATACCATGACTACGAGACAAAGAAAGATTTAAGCGACAATATTTTTTCCATATGGAGTTTGTATATCGAGTACTCTTTGCACAAGGAGTTTGTATCGAGTATTTTTTGCACAAGGAGGTTGTATAGTATTGAGATGGAGGTCGAATTGTGTTCTAAATTCAAATACCAAAATAGTGATTAAACAGTGCTTTTTATTTACTGTTTTCAGTGAATAAAATAAGCTTTTTAGAGGGGGATAAATATATAAAAAAAATGAATTGCTGTTCGTTGATCTGGCTAAAATTAAAAAACTATTTTGTATTGAGTTCGAAATTTTTTTTCAAGTGTCGTACCACTGATTCGGCGGTATATGAACGGCACTGAGTATATGTCGCTCAAGTACAAAATTAAATGTTCGCCTTATACACAAAAGCATGCAAAAATTATCAGTAGTTATTCAAAAATCTGTTTCAAAATGACAGTTTAGTGTTACAGATGTTAAAATGTCTAAAGTGGGTTAACAATTATTAATTAAATTACTCAATTAAAAAAAAATAGCAAAATTGATGATGATGATTACCTAACCATTGAATGTAAACTTTGTCAAATTATTGTGATGGAAGGACTGGTTTCGAACAAAGATCATTTTTTCCTCCTTCTCAACTGGTTACGAACCAGCAGTATTGATGGCGGCCGAAGGGGGAAGTCACTTTAAATGCTGACCTCATTTTTCAATTTTTAACGACTCTGTATGAAATATATGTATTATCCCACAACACTTGGCTTGTAAACTAGACTACTATATTCTAGAAAACGATTTGCCACCAGATCATTGTCCCGCCTGAGAAAATGATCTGGTAACGATTCGATTTTTTTCTAGTATATTATTTAATATTTATCCAATGTTACTTACACAAGGTCCCAGTCCAGGTCCTCGAGCTCGCTGAGCAGCTGCAGTAGCCGGTGCCGGAAGTACGGCACGAAGTGACAGTCGTCCTCCAGGACCAACGCAGAAGAGATGTCCCGGGATACCACCTCGAAGATAGGGAAACAAAATTAGGCATCTTATCTCATTATACTAATATTATAAGTACTAAATAATATACTAGAAAAAATAGGATTCGCACCAGATCATGTTCTCGGACGGGAACCGAACCCGCGACCTTTGGATATCCGGTCCAATGCTCTGACCGCTGAGCTACCGAGTCACTAGTGGGAACGTCGAATTTCTTCTAGTATATCAACTCTTACGCTGCAAGCCAGCGCCATCTCACCAATGTAGAAGGAATTCGCGGTCGCGGGTTCAATTCCCGTCCGAGAACATGATCTGGTGCGAGTCCTATTTTTTCTAGTATATTATTTAGTATTATATAAAAATAGCATTGTGAGTGCTTAAATCTCAAAATTTAAAAAGTAATATTATAAGTTTAAATGTTGTTACTCAATCATGCAAAAACGGCTATACGGATTTGGATGAAATATGGCACACGGATAGTTTATAACCTGACATAAAACATTTGGATACTTTTCATCCAAATCAAAGGTTCCCAGAGATTTTCCGAATGTCCTCGCGGACGAAGTCGCGAGCGGAAGCTGTTAGTAATTAATAAAAAAACATAAAAGTATATGTACCTCTTCCCAAATGCTGTAGTGGCTCAGGAAACAGCCCACCTCTCCCGCCTTCATGGGCCTGGGTTGTAATAAATACATATTTTTTTAAATAACAACACTGATGTCAATGTATATACCACAATAACGGTCTATCCACTTATGTATTGAATATTTTATCAATAAAAAAATCCGACGTACTGTCCTCCTCCTTTTTTGAAGTCGGTTAAAAAACTCTGCATCCTTTTCTCGTGAAAAAATCTCATAAAGAAAGCTTTTAAGAAGAAAAAAACAATGAACATGCTATGAACTAATTTTTTAATGACAACTGACGGTCAATTACAGATCTTGTTGTATTGTACACGACAGCACGTCAGGTTATACAGTTAAACTGCGAAAACAACTTTTATTACGTAGGGCATAAAGGCGGTCTTAAGGTCAACATGTGTAGTCTGAGGTGATCTAAAGGATGACCTTAAGTGCCAACAAAAAATAAATTATTTCCTTTCTTACCTCTTGTGATATGGATCCTCATAGTTGAGCATGAGTTTTATGTTGTGCTTCTTAAGGTTATTCATGTCTAGATTCCTGAAAATTACAAAGAAACCAATAAATAAATAATAAAATAATAATAAATGCTTATACAATTTCACACAGCGCCATCTAGCCCCAAACTAAGCAAAGCTTGTAATATGGGTGCTAGACAACTGATATACAACGTGTTACAAAAATAACCCTAATGCCGAATATGGTAGAGAGACCATCAAACTGAACAACTTTTACTATTGGACCAACTCAGAAATCGCGAAAAAAAAATCAGCTGTTTCATACAAAAATTGAAATCGAAAATATCAAAATGTATGAAACAGCACATATATTTTTTCGCGATTTGAGAGTTGGTCCCATAGTAAAAGTTGTTCAGTTTGATGGTCCCTATATACCATATTCGGCATTAGGGGTATTTTTGTAACACGTTGTATACTTTCTAAATATATACTTATTATACATAAGTATCTAGATACATATAACACCCAGACCCGTCACAGAAATCAAAATTCATCATTTAAATTTCACCCAATATTTTTTATGATTTAATTACAAATGTATAGTTTTCAGATTTTTCCCTGTACTTGTAGTATAAGACAATATTACTTGCCACATAGTTCTAGGTCAACAAAAAGTAGCTCATAACTTTTCATTCCTTTGAGTGTCGAAATATGCATTTTTTGCGGCATAAACGGCCGTATTTTTTTACTTTAACTTAGAAGTTTGATTTTTCACAGCTTCAAGGGACTGTAAACCTGAGAATAATGTTTTAATTTCAACAGTTTTTTCTTTTGAGGTATGGAACCCTAAAAAATGGAATCAAACTGAGTACTAACAATTATTTTGTCTTAAAATGAACAGAATTTATAGATACTTACTTACAACATCAAGTATAAACAACCTAACTTCGCTACAAATGATTTGTTTTTCGCATACAAATCCATTTAAAAAATTATCTTCAAAGCATTGAAAGAATAGTTCAAGTACCTGCCATCGAACGCCTTCACCAATCGCACATCCATCCCCAATTCCTTGAAACTCAGCTCCATAAGGTGGAGTCTCTCTTTCCTCCTCTCCAAGTTGATGAGGAATATCTCCCCGAAGCCAAACTTCCAGCGTTGCGGGTACTGCACTAATTCTGCCAGCGACTCGTTCAAAGGAACAGGCGTGTGGCGACCGATGGCCTCCAGCTTGATGTTTAAGATCTGTTCGTAATCGTTCTTCGGGTCGTCACTGTCTTCTAAGGGTACAGGCACAAACCCGTAAAGATGATCGTTGCATATGTGCAGAGGAATATCTGTGTAAAATGTTCATGGTTGTTGTCACTGACTTACGGGACACTCGCAATACGGTTTCGTAGTTAACATACACCATACCATATGGCTATAAACTTATATTTCTACACAAAAACAAATATATTTCAAGATATTATTCTACCACGTTTTCGGCGTAGGTAATTAATATACACATTCTTGCTAAATTACAGCTTTCTAGAACTTGGAGCTTCTGAGCTAAGCCGTGGACAGACGAACATGGCGAAACTTTAAGGGTTCCTTGTTGACTTCACTACGGAACCCAAAGAGGATACTGAACAAGAACTCCAATGATAATTTTTGTAAGCGACTAATAATAAATAATAATAATAATAAAAGCCTTTAATCAGACATTCACACATTAAATACATACATTTTAGACCATCATTTTGCATATTAAATATTTATAAATCACAAATATGTATTAATTAAATTATTTATTCCATGTCTGTTTGCCTTTTGTAGACAAAGGCCTCCCCCAACTCTTTCCACCTCTCCCTATCCATGGCTATTGTAGTCCATCCTCCACCAGCTGTAGTTCTTATTTCATCAACCCATCTCCTTAGTGGCCTGCCACGTTTCCTTTTTCTATTTCCAGTAAACCAGGACATTATTGTTTTCGACCATTTTTCCTTTCCCCTAATTGTATGTCCCGCCCATTTCCACTTGAGTTTCCTTATTGTTACTGTAACATCTTTGGTTCTAGTGCATTTCTTTATCGTTGTAGTTCTAATTCTGTCAGATATTTTCTTTCCCATCATGCTCCTTTCCATGGCGTTTTGGCAAGTTTCAAGTTTCTTAATGTGGGTTTTGTTAGTTGCCCAGGTTTGGCAGCCATACGTGAGTACTGGTAGTATGCAGGTGTCAAACAGTTTTCTTTTAATGGTCATACTTACGTCTTTGTTTTTCATAATTTCTTTAAAACTCCAATATTGTTTCCATGCATTTCCAATACGTCTATCTATTTCTTTTGCAGTGGGTTCGATAGGAGAGATTACTTGACCAAGATAAATATATTCATTGACATATTCGATTGTGTTGTTATTAACGTATATTGGTTCTTGCTTTCCATTAGTCATGGCTTTGGTTTTTTGTATACTCATAAACAATCCGACTTCACGACTTACTCTATCCAGGTCGTTTAACATTGTTTCTAGTTCTTCCTTAGATGGTGCGATGATTATCAGGTCGTCTGCGAATCTTAGGTGCGATAGTTTCTCGCCATTTATTGTTAATCCACAGTTGTCCCAGTCCAGTTTACGAAATACATCTTCCAAAACTGCTGTAAAAAGTTTGGGTGATATCGGGTCGCCCTGGCGTACGCCTCTTCCTATTTTAATTTCTTTGCCTTCCTCTTCCAGTTTGATTTTAGCCTTGCTGTGTTCGTAGACGTTTTTCAGGATCCTGATATATTTGATTTCTACGCCTTGGTTTTTAAGCGCTTGCCATATCTTGTTGTGATCTAGTGAGTCGAAGGCCTTGCTGTAATCGACAAAACAGCAGTAAAAGGTCATATTAAATTCTTTTCCTTTTTCGAAAAGTTGTTTCACAACCTGAATATGGTCCAGTGTCGAATATCCGGTCCTAAAACCCGCTTGCTCTCTCGGTTGATTCTCATCTAACGTTTTGGTTATTCTGTTAAGAATAATCTTCGCAAAGATCTTATAAATGTTTGACATTAGACTGATAGGTCGGTAGTTGTTGATGTTGTTCTTATCTCCCTTCTTGTGCAATAGTATTATGGTCGATGTTGTCCATTGATCAGGTATTATCTCGCTCTTTAGCACTTCGTTGAATAGATAAGTAAGAATTGGTACAAGTTGGTCTATGTTTCCAAAGAGAAATTCGTTAACTATTCCGTCGGAGCCTGGCGCCTTGTCCCTTTTTTGGGTTTTTATGGCTTTCTCCACTTCTGCTGGTAATATATCCGGTACATCATCTCCTCCTGTCAGGTCGATAGATAGGCTGCTATTTTGCTTTTCGTATAGATCTCGGAAAAAATTAGTTGCTATCGAGATGATTTCTGGACGTCTGGTCTCCCGTTTGTTGCTTTTATTTATTAAATTGGGTATCCAATCTGTTTTTTCAATCAGTTTCTTGGCTGCTTTTTTAGTACCTCCAGTCTTCTGAATGCACCGTTCCAGTATTTGTAGCCGGTGTCTTTGGCGGTCTTTTCTAACGTTTGATCTGATTCCCTTACTTAGTTCGGCTATTTGTTTTCTTTCACTCTTTGTCTTATTATGTACAGGCAATAGTTCAGCTCTAAGTTTTAACAATTCTTGGGTTTTACTTGTAATCCAATTCTCCTTTTTGTTTTCCGTCCTTGGTTTATTTATTTTCTTAGTATGTAGAATCTCTTCAAACCTTTTATATTTACTTTGAATATCTAGTTCCTTCGTGCTTTCCTTAAAATTTGTAAGTTTTTCTTCCAATATTTTTGAGTTTGCCAGTGTATTACTATTGGTTTGTTTTATTTTAAAGGGTCTAGTTTTCCTGGATATGTTAATTTGCAGTTTTGCTCTGACCATTCTATGATTACTATTGAAGTTCAGGGTCTTGATAACTCTGCAGTCTTGAAACTCTTTGCATTTGTTGGTGAGAATAAAGTCTATCTCATTCTTGTGGCGACCATCAGGAGATATCCATGTCCATCTATTGTTTTTCTTATTTTTGTACACACTGTTAAGTATTTTCAAGTTATGCTCGTATGCTAGTTGTATAAGTTTTTCGCCATTTCTTGTTCTTTTTCCTGAACAAAAAGGACCCATTATCATTTCCTCTCCTTCCTCTCTGTTTCCTGTTCTAGCATTAAAGTCACCCATCACTATTAGGTTCCCGTGTGCGTGATCCTTGATTGCATCTGATAGCGCAGAGTAGAAGGAGTCGATTTCTGTGCTATTGGATTGTTCAGTCGGAGAATAAATTTGAATGATTGACCATTTTTCCTTATGGTATGGTAGTTTTAAGTTCAGTATTACAATGCGTTCTGATACGCCGATGAACTCTTCAATATACGATTTTAATTGTCTTTTAACTAAAAAACCGGTTCCATATTGTCCTGGTGTATCACCTTTAAAGTAGAAAATAAAATTTCCATGGTCTTCTATGCTCTCTCCTAAGCGTCGGACTTCGCTCAACCCTATTATCGTCCAATTAATGTTTTCTAGTGCAAGCATCAGCTCTGCCAGGCTTTCATGAGTTCTTAGGGTCAGCGTATTAAATGTTGCAATGTGTATTAAGTTGTCATTCTTGAAAGTTGCTGGGTTTTTATTTGGGGGGTTGTAAGCGACTGTCTTTCTACTATTTGCTGATCAGTGTATTTGTCAAACACGCCAGGCAATGTCTACTGTCTACTAACAGCTAAGATAATGTAAAGCAGCCCGTACACGAACACCAGACTCATGCTAGCCGCTTCACCAGTGAAGTAAGAAAATTCAGTTTTCACTCACCGTGATTCTTAGCGTTAATGGCAAATGCAATAATGTCATCATCCGGTCCGTCGTATTTGCTAATTTTGTCAGGATTGTATGTAAGCAGGTCCGAGTTCTTCCTTCGCAGAGATATGAGCACCGCTGTGTGAACCATTGGAACCACGAAGCATCCCAACTTCTCTCGATTGCGAATAGGCTGGTAATCATCTGTTCTCTTGTAGTAGTAGTTTTCCGTCATGCCACACCTGCAAATAAATCACTGATATGTTGGTAAATTAACCCAATTAACTTCATGTATGTGTATGGTAACTAGTTGACCAAAAATGTATCATCTCGAGCTCCACCGTGCTTCGGAAGACAAGTTAAGCCGTTGGATCCAGCTGCAATCCCCACTGGGCCTGCGTGGTGCATCCTCCTTATGTGCCCCAGCAGTGGGAACATTAAAAATGGCTGGTGTCGATATGGTACCGGTACCGGAGCTTGACAAGAGTCTGACAGAAATCGGACAAGTTGACAAATTCCGATCAAGAATACCCTAAATGTCACTTGAAAACAGACCTTTCTTTTAGGTTGGGTTTACAGAAGTATTTCTAATTTAACGCATTAGTTGAAAATTGAGCATTCTTTAATTTATTTATTTATTTTATAAACATACATGCAGGCTTACACACTAGGAAATCCAAAACACCAACAAGTTAGAAAACATGACAGAATCATACCAAAGCAAAGTAAAATTAAACAACTTATACAATAGGCATTATTTACATATAACAAACGTAAGAACTTATTAAGTATTTAAAGTTTTTTAACATGGTCAGGACAAATATGATACAAATTTATTAATAAGACAAGCTGGAATGTGGAAATATGGAAAGAAATATATGATAATGCTGCAATTTGCTTAATGTGGGGAGAACATCATGCCTATGTAACTGGGGTGCTCAGCCGTGCAACATATTATTACAGAAAAAGCAAAACAGTTTTTAATTTTTTTCAATTTGTACTTGACTTATTGTTTGGATTTGAAGCAAAATAATTCCTAGCTCTGGCAGTTGTTATGAGATTTATTATTATCATAATATTAACTTACCAATATGATTACTCATAAACACTAGTGATGATAGCAGAGCAATATAGTTGGCAAACAATATATTAGGTAAAAAAAGCATCACACTCAGCATGCTGCAGAACATAACGTGAGGGCATCTAACCAATAGTTGGAATACAGTCCGTCCGATATAAGCATCGGAGCCACCACTGGCAACTCTTTGCCAACTAATATTTTAAGTGTCTCATTGTTTGTGAGGAACACATCTGCATCTAGCATCTGTGTAACAAAATTGGTTTATTAAAAAAAGACATAATAATATGATAAAATTTTATATCAATTTTATTTATTATTACAGAGAAATAAGTGAATTTATTGTATCATTGAAACTACAATACAAATAGAATTTAAACAAGCATAGGATATCTAGATATAAATTATCAATGTGGTTTTGAGGCAATAAATAGGAATACTTACAAAGATATAATCAGCCCACAGCTTCCTCGCAAAGCTAAGTGCTTCTTCCCGCAGTGTGATGACATGCCTGAAGTGTTCGGGGCTCCAGTGGGTGGCCTGCTTTTCATCTGAGTGCAGGGGCCCACTTGTACTGTTAGTGGTAAGTAGAACCCCATTATATTCAGAAGCATGATTCTCTACCCACTTTTTTAATACTTCTATACTGTCATCATCATTATAGTCACTGTAAATCCTAAAAAGAGCAAAATTTTAAGTTACTTTCAAAGAGACTTCTTCGGTGATTTTATTATTTTCTTTCTCACAAACACTAAACATATTATAATCAAGGTGACCTTGGTGGTTTACAGTCGTGTAGATGGAGTTTAAATACATTTTACTAAATTGTTGTTGTGATATGGAGGGGTTTTACCACCGAAACAAGCTGTGTCACCTTGGTTGGCAGCCATGTAGCAGGCACTTAACTACAACGACGAATCATGTCAGGGTGAATGAACTAGAAATCATTTTTTATCACAGCACTGGAATATATTAGAAATATAGGTCAAAAAGATTATCAAATCCGAGTTTAATATTTTCGTGTCCTATTTATATGAAGATTGTTTCTAAGAGAATTAAGTGTACTTAACAAAACTTACCAGAGGTATATTCGATTTTTAGGATAATCTAAATTATGTATGCATGTCAGGAAATACGGCAAAGTATGGGCTTTGTTTCGCACCAGCACTGAAATACCGATGCTTGGCCATTTGTATACATCACTGGTAATTTCACTGCGAGAACAGTAGAATAAAAGCACAATAGAACCGAAAATCTGGGTAGCTTTGAACACCGACATGTTTTGAAAATCTAGAAATTGTAGAAAATGTTTATTTATTTATTTTCAAATAATAACATTATTTTTGATTGGTTTTCGTTTCGTTCGTTACCTATTGAAATGTTGAACCGTGCGTGAACGAAGATCAAAGACTAACAAACAACTAGTGGCATCTTTGACTGACATGACAGTGGCAGTGAATGGGTACATCTGGCAGACTAATCGCTCGATCGTGTAATTTTCTGCTGAATTCTCCAAAATTCCGATGACTTTCATCTATTGATGGCAGGATCCATTTTTCCCATCGCTCTTGATTTTCTATCAGAAACAGCAATTGGTAGGTAGATATTGGGTGCTTTAACAGTTGTTTTCTATCAAATCTTTTGTTTGTGTCTTTATAGTATTAATTCAGTATTAGTATAGGTAATAATAAATAGGCCATCACGTTCAAATAACGAATTTAATGAATTCGTCCATGTTATGCTTGAGCCTATTTACTTTATTTACTTACAAAACTACGATTCGAAAAAGTTAAAAGATAGAGCGATGGAAAAAATGGCGCCCTGACGTCAATCGCTGTAAATCATTGATTTTTTGGATTATTCAGCAGATAATTTGCAAACGATGACTTAGCGATTAGTCTAGATCACAGACAGAGTACGCACTCTGTGCTGTATGTATGTATTATTTGAATTGATTTGATTGAGTTCAATTGAGTTGAAGATAGTAAATTAATAAATTAAATAAAGCAGCCGCCAGCCATTCACCATAAAAGTTGATAAATTAAACTTTTACATTTTATTTATAAAGCTGTTAATCTTGCTTGATATAATATATCTTGTGTGTGCGATCAAATCAAATAACTTTGCGATTGCTTAAAATCTTATAAAATGTATTTTTATTTCTTACATCTTGCTTTTATTCCGATAATTTGGTGCCAGACCAAGGAAAATGTAACGTTTTCTTTAGGTAAGTGGATTCATCTTGTGTCCTGGTACTCCTGTATAAAACGTAGTACCTAGGTAGTGATCTTAGAAAACAGATCAAACGAGAACCCGCGTACAGTTAGAAATAAAATAGTATGACGCGCGCTGTGTAATAGCACTACTCTGTAATAGAGTAGTTTCATACAAGTAAAACTTGCCACACTTTTAGGTTCATATGAGGATTCTGCTGAGGTATTGATTAATTGTATTCTCTTTGCTCTCTGTATATGTACAATTTCAGGGCCGGATTTAAGGGAGGGCAACCGGGGCAACTGCCCGGGGCCTCCACAAGAAAGGGGCCGCCACAAGAAAGGGGTCTTCACATGAATTGTATTTATTAAAAAAAGAATCTTACACAACGAAAGAGTACCTATCTAATTTTACGATTTGAAAACATACCTAGTAATTTTGATTTTAATATTATTTAGTGCCATACGACTAAATAAATAAACGATTGAAATACTTTGCAAGAAAAATATTATATAACCTATTTGAAAAATAATTAGGGGCCTCCACTCCCTTATTGTCCCAGGGCCTCCACACCTCTAAATTCGGCCCTGTACAATGTGATTAATCTGACCTGTGCATGGTCTTCTGCAACTTCACTTGGGAATGTATTGCACATAGATTAAAGGCTCCTCTACATGTTCATCAATTATGGCATGTGACCGCTGGGGTATTAATGAATTAACTAGGTTTAAACTTTTTTAATTTGGGTCTGAATCTCTCCTCTATTTTGTCATGTCAGTGTATAAATACACTATTATACAGGGTGAAAAAAGATGGAAATTGGAAGTACAGTTTTTAGATAATGGCAAATTATACTAAAAGAAAACATTCCTTTGATATTAAAAAAATAGGTAAAACTGCATTCATAGATTTTTAATAAATCGCTTATCTCAGCCGTGAAACGGTCTAAACTACTATTTTTATTATTCTTGGGTCTGTCTTACACGGCCACTAAGTTATAGTATGATTAAAATTTAAAAATTTTGACTTAAAAAAAAAGTTGGGCATGAGCTTTTGCATTCCCTGAGGCATGCCTCTGATGAAAGTGCAAGAGAAAAGGGAACGTGACTGGGCGCAGTCAGAACAGTACATATTATGTTTTCAAGAGCATACAAACTATTTTTTTTATAAATAAAAACAATTATTGTTTCCAGATGATTTCAAGTGTTCATTACCAGATGTAAAGAGCCTCGATGACAATCTGGATGTCACAAGGTTTAGATCTGATTTCTCTAAAATATCTGAGGCAAGTAGGTTTTTAATTTAATTTGATATTTCATTCTATAATACTTAGCCTATCATATAAACTATGCTATGGTGTGGATTTTAATACTAAAAGCTTGTATTTTTTAGAAATAACTAAAATTCAATTAAACTATTTGAGGAATAGCTAGGTTTTTAATTTATTTTTCTGTTCCAGGTTAAGTTCCCAGGACTCATAGGGCCACTCAACGAGCGGCTAATATGCAAGATAAAGTGCATAGACGGCAACTGGGTCGGTCCTCTCTGCTCTTCCACCCCGGGTTAGCTACAATATTTTTTATTATTTGAACCTGTCCGTTTGCAACAAGTGTATTTATTTATTTATTTAAATAGGCACACTGACAGCAATACATATCCAACATTCACTTATTTTTGTGATCGATATCACTCATTATATGCTTGCCACTTAGGAGTGTACACAGCATTCAATACAATAGACTCCCAAATCACAGGTCAGGGTGATATATTATAATTATGTAGGTACATTTAAATTCAAATCGTAATTAAAATAAATTAAAATTAAGACTGTAAACAATAATTAAAATCAGAATCACAATAAATATCAAAGTTAAAAAAATAAAATAAAAATAAAATAAATTAAAAATAATTGAAATAACAATTCGAGACAATATTAAAATTAGAATTAAAATCAAAATCAGAATAAATATAAAAAAAAAACATTTACAAAGGCAATAAGTAATTATATTAGAATCAAAATCAAAAAATACAAAATTTCAAAAACTAGTGGTTCAAAATGAGGATGATGACTTCAGCAGCTTGCGTCTGAACTGCATTTGAGAATCATTGAAGATGTCAATATCTGGTAATTTGGCATTCATATCATTGTAAGTTGAGCAAATTCTAGAGAGTGGATGATGATGACCCAAATTGGTTCTGCATCTAGGTAGACTGAATGTTTTAGTCAGCGGATGGCGGGGGTAATTGTAAGGAACCGATAATTGTACCATGTCAAGAATATTTGAACATTTGATTTTATTACTTAAGATTTTATGTAAAAACACTAAATCCGCAACAGTTCGTCGAGATCTTAAGGTTGACATTTCGAAAAAGGACAATCGCTGTTCATATGGTTGTTTATGAGTTATACCAGGTGAAAGGAAAGCAAGGTGGCGAGTAAATGCTCGTTGGATACCTTCTATACGTTGAGATGGAGCAGAGTAGACCGGATTCCAAGCAATGCTAGCGTATTCCAGATGGCTACGGACTAATGAATTATACAGGATCGATCTAATCTGCAACGTTTTAAACCCTTTTAAATTTCGTTTAAGGAAACCCAACATTTGAGCGGCCTTCCTGACCACTCCGTCTATATGTTTTGAGAACTGGAGCTTACTATCTAACACCACCCCCAGATCACGAACTTCATCCACCTTTAATAAGACCAGACCATCAAGGACATAAGCAGTTTCCAGGGGTCGAACTTTTTTTGTAAAACTAATATGAAAACATTTGTCCGCATTAAGAGTCATTCCATTATCACAGCACCATGCTTTGACATTATTTAAATCCGTTTGCAAAAGATTAGCGTCGGCTGCGTTTTCAACACTTCTGTATATTTTTAAATCGTCTGCAAATAAGGAAACTTTACTATGTTGAATTCGCATGGTGATGTCATTAATAAATATAAGGAATAGAATAGGACCTAAGTGGGACCCCTGTGGAACACCAGAAACAGCAAAATAAACGTTGGACTGGAATCCATTCACCACTACAGTCTGAGGTCTTTTTGAGAGGTACGACTGAAACCAGTCGAGCAAGGAACCGCCTATACCACTTTTCTTTAGTTTTGCTAGGAGAGTATCGTGGTCAACTTTATCGAAGGCACTACTAAAGTCAGTATATATAGTATCTACTTGCTGACCTCTGTCAACGTCGCTGGCTATTGAAGACACCAGTGATGCAAGGTTGGTACCAACTGATCGACCCCTTCTGAAACCATGCTGGAAATCTGACAGGCCGTCCTCTACGTGGGCATAGATCAAGGGGTAGACAAGAGATTCAAACAACTTTGAAAAACAAGACAAGATGGCAATCGGCCGATAGTTTTTGACATCAGATTGGTCACCCTTTTTATGGATCGGCAATATTCTTGCCCTTTTCCATTCATCCGGAAACACGCCAGCATTTAAAGATTTGTTAAATATAATCGTTAGTGGTAATGCGATACACGATCCACAGCGGTTAACAAATAAGGCAGGAATGTTGTCAGGACCGGCACCCTTACGTACATCTAGATGCTGAATGCTCTTTGATACTTCGCGTTCAGTAATTTTTTTGCTAGAAATGTAGTCATGTGTAATCGGTACAATGATGTTTTTATGAATTGTTGAGCTTGGCATCACCTCAGTGTAAACTGAAGAAAACTGTTTTGCAAAGAGATCAACAATTTCCTGCCCAGTAGAAGCAACAGTATCTTTTTGTTTCATTTCCGCTGGAAGCGTGGAGAGACCCTTACGCTTGTCCTTTATATAACGCCAAAACATTTTTGGATTTTCACAAATGTTTGATTCCATTTTATCCCTATAGTCGCTAAAACATATTTCGTTTAATCTATGACTGCGGTTTCGTAACATGTCAAATTCAATTTTGTCTCGTGGATTGCCAAACTTACGATACCTTTGCCGGATCCTATTTTTCTCATTTAATAATTTGACAAGATTTTTATTAAACCAAATGGGAAGTTTATCAGTTTTAGGCTTTCGTTTGGGCACATGGTTTTCGATGATACTGTTCAAGACACTATAAAAAGCTGAAGTCATCACATTCACGTCCACATAACCATCAAGAACCTTCCGCCAATCAATTTTTTTAAGTTCATCAGTAATTGCTCTGTAGTGTGTAGTGTAGCCTGATTAATGCCAGTATATAGAGTAAGGTACATTTCAGAAACTATGTCTGTTACAGATGGCAGATTCCAGCCGATCTTACGAGAGTGTTTGTATCGAAATGATCATCCATTGTTGGCAATTTCTTTTAAGAATTCATCAATAGATGTAAGCAACTTTGGTAAAAAAATATAGTATTGCTTTAAAGCTTTCTTAAATTACTAGCTGTGCGTACTTAGATAAGGAAAATTACAAACTTTGATGGGCTATTTGCTGGTTATTATTTGTACAAAGTCTCATGTTTGGGATTTTTGCGATTTGCGAATCCGTCACTTTATGTCTTTGACATTCTCAAATGCTTATGACAGCGAAAACTTAACTAATTATACTTATTGAATTATACAACTAAATTCCAGAACGAAGCACACTTCCCTCATGGGTCGGTGATCACTGCTCGCTGCATCCACTTTGGTTTGTACAAGCTGAAGGGTGACAGCACCCTACGATGTGAGAACGGAGAGTGGATTCCCAAGCTGCCCGAGTGTGTGCCCACCAATGTTGTAACCAACTTTACGGGTGAGTAGGAGAGTAATGGGGGGTCTGGATCATACTAGATCCATCCCCCCCATTACTCTCTCTAAAAATCTCTATTCAAAATGATATCTCTCTTCAGATATTTCTATTTAGAAAAACTTTTGAAATGATACATCTGTTTAGAAATTAAAATTATAGGTATTTCTTCTTTTAAAATTAGAGGTTCAGAGAGGTTTTATATTAAAATGAAATTTTAAAAAATCCAATATTTTACATAATATCGTGGCATGAACAATGTCACTACTTCAAATGTAATTTTCAGTTCTTAATGATCCGCTAAATTTTTTTGTGAACAGCTAGTGGTTTATTTATGAACAGCTCATCAGTTCGTTATGATCTGCTACATGATCATAATCCAACCGTTTAATACTTCTCATCTAATGCGTCAAACGTGTTGTCTGCAATGACGATAAATTACAGAACCACTACCATATGAATGTATCAGGTATCAAGTATAAACAAATGGAACTTCATTGATATCTTTGTAATATAAAAAGAATGGGTTGAACAAGTACTTATTATTATATGTGTATATGATACTTACGGATATGGTTACACTTCTATGCTTCACCTTGTTATTATTTTCGTATTGTAGGTATTGTTTGGAGTAGTAAGGTGATGATTCAGATTTTCAGCAATTAAACAATAAGGTATTTTAAAATATTTATTACATTTCTTAAAAAATAACATTATTTTCTACACACCACTTATATAAACACATTACGTTTTTTAAAGCACATATTTTATTATGATATATACAACTAAAAGTAAAAGAGGAAATTGAATAATTTTCATATAATTTCACAAAACTAGGACAATTCTTACTTTCTAAATTATGTATATTATTACAATTTAAAATGTTTTTTAACCATAACACTTTTTCATGACCTTTAGTAAATATGCACTTATTTTTTAAAAAATCTGTTAGGTAACTTTTATAACAGAAATAAGGTATATAACCTTCATTCCAATAAATGCCTCTGTTTTTTTCTATCCAAGCAACTTGGGAACGTTCGGTCTTAGATAATGTAGAAAACAGGAATGGCGGTTTTATCAAAAGCACTTGAATGCGTCCTTGACTCATAACTGCTATTTCTTTCGGAATAAATTCATTTTTGTCGGTTTTAAACCCTTGTACATCCACGATGACATTCATGATAATTTCCTTACAATATTACTTAAAGGTTTATATTCGAATAGACGATCGTTTATTATCAGACAGTAAGCAGATGTATTTTCAGGAATATCTTTAGAACATTCGATTTCTAATCGCACATCGACTGGTCCCGTTTTTAGTGAATCGTTTTGTCTTGAACAGTCAATAACAAAAATCGGAGCTTTTTCTTTAAATTGGTCTAAATCAAGCAAGGGATCAATGCACGAGTTGTAGTACGACTGACGAAAATTAGCATACATTTCATATAATATACTATATTTATCTTCTTCAAATTTAAGATTGAGTGAATCATATGGATAGTATTGCGAATTTAAAAATAATTTTATATTGGTAACATCGCAATGATCAAACATGGATAAACTTTTACATGTATTATTTTTTCTATTAGTTTGCATACCAAATATAACAAATCTTGGTTTCTCTAGCTGAGAAGTAGTTTTGACAGACCACGAATGTTTTGTTGTCTTTGGTAGTAATGGATATTCATACAAATCCCAATTTCTAAATGCTAAATGTAGAGAACGATCTCTCTCTAAGCTCTTTAGAAGTAGCAACTTATTACGATCACTAACTTTTATATGTGGCACACGCCATTGTATTTTCTGTATGTCTAATTCTACGTCGTCATTTTTCTCCATAAGGACACAGTTTAAAGAAGAGCTACTTCGAAGCAGAATAAGTTCGTGTCTACAGTTAATAATAATTTTATTATAATCTTCAGCAAATCCCAGTATTTTATTTAATGGTACAATAACACTGAAATGACCATTTTTATTTTTCTTTCCAGTTAGGTTCCACCCCCAAATAGCAGCAGCTCTACTTTCACCTTCATTCATAGATATATATGATTTTAAAGTTGTAGTTATACCAACATTTTTATTTCGATCAATTTCAACACCATTTAATTCATATCTTATGTCTTGAAATAAATGTAATATAGAGTTGTTAATAAAATTAACATCCTTTTTTATTTTTTTTCCTGTGGTGTCTTTATTATAAACAGTTGCATAGCCTTCTATGAAAATTGAACTAGCTGATGGTAATACGTACAAATCTTGCTGGTGAATGGGTATTCTAATTTCATCATTATCTTTAAAACTGTTGTTATAGGGATTATAGCTGTGAATCTCGTAACACTCAATGGAGTTATCCTGTTGAGGTGATTCCGTGATTTGTAGCATTCTATACTTTGAATCCAATATTTCTGAGAAAAGCTTTATTTTCTTTAGTAACTTTTTTAATGCTAAGAATACGGCGGTCACGTCTATATTCTTTGATTATAGGAAGACGAATACTGCGTTTCGCGTTGTCGGGGCGAGTTTTATTAAAAACTATCATTTTTTTTTCTCAAATGATGACCAAAATATGTAATATTAATTAATTAGACTACCACCGCGAGCAATCATAATCACTGACAACCTGATAATGTTTGTATTATATGAAGTGTTAACTCATATATATATATAGCTACTCTGTGTTCATGCTAAACATTAAAATAAAACTCTCTTTTTTAAAATAACTTATTCTTTTTCCAAAATGACTTCAGAAATTTTAAACACAAGTGTCCACAATTATATAAATTATTGTGTTGCATATTCTCATAATTATATTGAATATTTTTTCCTACATATTTTATTAATTCTTTGGGTGGTTTTAAGTTACCGTAACTATCAAAATATTCAATGTAGTTGTTTATCTTGGCATAGGCTACCCAGTGAGTGCCAGAATTTTTAGAAGAGTCAAGATTAATCACTCCGCATTCTATTGGTAATGGAACACTTGGTAATTCATCCCTCATGAATACACCTCTGAAGAAAGGTATATTATTACAATGCTTCAATATATCAATATTAGTTAAAGCTCTATTGGGTAGCCGCGGATTTAGTTTTTTTTCTTGGTAACGTATATGCCTAAACCATCTTTGTAGGCCTTAATATGTAACCCTTTTCCAATAATTAAGGCTTCCATTTTTCTGTTGTGACGTTCTGATTCTAATAACTGCTTTTTAGCTATTTTAAATTCGTTAATGGCTTTAGCAATTCCAGCAGCACCTCCCGCTAAACTACCAACAGCAGATAGACCAGCAAATATTGGCACTAGTGGGAGAAATCCTCCAGTTTTCGGTACTGGTATAATCCGTGGTACTTTGATTGGTAAATCGGATGTAAAGTCGCGGGCTGCCGCGTAGGCTAATTCCAATAATGCTTTTTTACATTTAGGTTTCAATTTTTTAATATGTTTTTTAGTATGCGACACAATATTTTTTAGCGATTTCTTTATTCCTGATTTTATTTCGCTAGTTTTCTTAGCTTCTATTGAATTAGATTTCTTTTTAATTGAATTACCACCTTCACAGTGTTTTGTTTTCATCGTTAAGTCTTATTACGAGTATAATCTAAATAAATAAAGAATTTAATCTTTTAAATGAATTACACAAGTCTTTGTTGTTATATGGACAAATAGGTAATGAATAAAAATATATGAGTACTCGCTTAAATACATTATATTATAAGGTTCTATAGACCCTTATATTTTAAGATACCTAATATACATTCGTTTTGTCTATCCAACTATTCTCACTAGAAGGAAGTCCTAACCATTTGACATATACTTGGTTTTTTTTTCTTTTCAAAACCTTTTCAACTAAGTATAAATCAGGATGACAAGTTTTCTGAAGTTCCTGAGCATAGAATGCTCCAAGAATTGGTCGACATTTTCCATCTTCTATTTTGTAAGTTGTCGGGTCCGTTTCTTGAATTTCTTTAATCTTAAATATCTCCGTCGACCAGTTAGGATAATAGCCTTTATCGAAACATCCTTTATATTTACTTATTCTCACAAAGTCACCAACGTTAAATTTCTTACAATTTTTTTTTTTCGTAGAACGAGATTTGATAATGTACCTCTCCAATATATTTCTTTTATTAAAATGATCTATTGAAGCTGGCGGACAACCCAAAGTTCTATGAACACTATTATTGTATTCATTCACCACTTTATTGAGTGTCCCATTAAACCATTTATAATTACCATTAAGACTAAATTCTTTATACAGTTTGTTTTTTAGAGTTCTTATTAACCTCTCAACTATTGAGGCTTTTTTTGTAGAATATGTAGAATAATGATTAATGCTATACTTTTTAACAATATCTTGAAATTTATTATTATAAAATTCTTTTCCCAAATCGGTTTGTATGTTTATTGGAACACGTCCTTTATCTATTAATTTTTGAAATGCTTCAGAAACATGTTGCTTATTCTTTTGTTTTAAAGGAATTACCCAAGCATGTTTTGAAAAAGTGTCTATAACTACCAGTATATATTTATAACAATTATTCACTTTAGATATTGCTTGCATATCCATCAAATCAGCTTGCCAAAGATCATCGATATCTTTGAGTATTACTTGTCGTCTTGGAAAGTTAACTCGGGCATTTTTATGGATTTCATTTATGACATCTGCTTTGCTCATAGTGTTTGTTTAATTTTCCAGCGATTTCTTTTAAAGTTATGGCTTTTTCAACTTTTCTTAGTCGACCGCTCAACTCAGCAATTATTTTGTTCACTTGTTCTAATTTCTTCAAAACCTTAGTTTCAAGCTTGTCATGGCACTGTGCACAAATACATCTACAAGATTCAGAATTCAGTTCTTCTAATTTTGATATTTCTATACGCTCAACACTTATTTCTTCTTCAGAGGCTGGAGCTGATATTTGCTTGGCTTGAACAGTTAACATATTGATCAACATTCATGTTACCTCGACAAAATGTGACTAAGTATTTAACTTTATTCCAGACATATTTAATCTTTTATTATACCAGCTTCTTTTAATTCTTCTATAATTGATAATATTTCATTATTGTGGTTAGTATTACCAGCATTTTTAGAAGCGATCAAAAGTTTTAATCTTTCTATTAGTTCATTTGGGTCATCCCAATAAACATAATCAGTATTATTTTTATATTTTTTCAATAAAGGTAAGTACCCCCCTCTTTTTAATGCCGTTACTTGTTTTAACGATTCAGATACATTATTTTGTTGCGAAAATAAAGGTTTAATTATTTGACGATATTTTGAACTTTTATCACCCTTTAACTGTCCGTTTGGATCATAATCTCGTTTATGAGCGTTTGTATTATGAAGCATATCTTTGTAAGCTATTTTATCCTCTTCACGCACTAGATTTAGGTCAGGCTTATTACGTAATAAAAGTTCCTTTAGACCTGGAGTTAATTCATAATGTTTATTATTATTAATGGTTACTATGTTTTTTTTAGGTGAGTTTTTAGCATTATTTGATAATGATATCTTAGCATCCCCCATCATCAAATTTTTGTTTTCATAGCGTATCCCAAATGGTATATTTAGGTTATTGTCGTAAATTTCAATCATATCTTCTTTGTTTAATGAAATCAACGAATAATCATCATTTTTTAAATTAATTACCTTATTTCTTGCACAATCATGTGATTCCGAGTCTTCACTCGTTTTAATGGAATCTTTAAAACTTTCATAGTCGAGGGTTGAGCTAAGTCTTCCTATTATATCATTATCGGTCTTAGAGGTGCTGAATGTACATTTATCTTTATCAGTTACCTTAATTAGCGTATCTAAAGGATCTGTGATTGGTTTAAATACTTTTTTGAATTTTAAACTAGTCGCGTCATCTTCATTTTGTATTGTTTTTATTTTATTTTTTATAGTATCTATTGATTTTATCAATTGTTCTTTAATATCGATCTCCATCTGATTTTCAATACACCCAACCGTTGTACACAAGTATTATATTTCGATTAACATTTTTTTCAGTATACAGCTAGTATTTAAGTAGATAGGTATCTGTCTGGTCATCTGTATTTTGATTTAAAAATATATAAATATGTCAAATCCTTGTCTATATCTACCTCTGTTTAGAGGACAATCTTTACATATTAATAAAAAGTCAAACTGATTTTGCCATATAGTGGAGCAAAGGTTTTTGAACTGCAACCACTCAATATCTGTATTGACATGCTCATTGTATATATGTTTCAAGTTTATATCGTCTTGTCTGAAGACAATCAACAGATTGGCGTTATCTCGTATTAGTTGCTTAGGAATTTTAGAATAGGTTTGAGACAAGTAAAAGCAATCTATCTGTTTATGTCTTCCCATTGCGAAATAATTACGAATATTTATTTGATTTTCACATGCGACATCATCAAAAATAATTATTGAATTAGTTAAAGCTTCATTAGGGTGTATTACTTCATTATTATCTTTAAAAAGAAAGAACTTAGCGCTGGGAATACTGTTCAAAACTTGTTTCAGAAAGTTATACTTCGGCTGAAATGCTGTTTTTGAATATAAATAAATATGTTTGAATTTAAGACCATTTTCATGCAATATTAAATTGAGCATAACATTTGTTTTCCCGCAGTTAGATGGTCCACATATTATGCATCTAATAGTATTAGGTAAGAGCGTACTATGTCTCACTTTGTTTGAATGATTATCTAATTTTATATTACTGACTTCCAAAGTCTGGTGTTGCTTAATGAACTTCATTGTGACATCTAAGAAGAAATAAAACTTGTTGACATTTATATATACATATAGTACTTCTCTTACTCACTTCGAGTCCAGCTTTTGCAAGGCATGAATCAAAGGTAATTAATAATAAAACATCTGAAGACTGTGTATAGAACATCTTTATTTAAAGTAAACATATACAATAGTAGGTATACAATATTTATTTATGATTAAAAATAAGAATACTGTTATTATAGTCTGTATCTTGATTACATGAATGCAGGTAAATGAATGATTACATAATTACTTATTATTAATTGATATAATTACCATAATTATTATATTATTCTAATTAGAATAAAATATTAAAGGTTCCCCAAGGCAATGTTTCTATATTATTTGGCAATATATACCTTTTATCATCATTGGCACTCATCACTTTTTTGTTCACTTGTTGTGAATATAATACATGCTTGATTGATTTAATGAAATTCATTTTGAAATAAGTGCTTTCATTACTAAACAATGTCTTATTGTAATCGGATAAACGTAGCTTCTTTGTGACATATTTTGAAACGCCTTTAGCTTTTTTAATTTGAGTTTTAGAGGTCAATAAACAATATAATTTTGCTCTTAAGCCAGTGAATTCACTAATCACATCTCCACCCAGCTCATCTTTGAATAGCCCAGGTATTTTAGCGTTAACTAGGGGTATTGAATAAGGGTTGTTTGCGTCGTAATTACTGGTGTCAAATTCTTTTAAATTGCTTTTTATATCACTATAAACATCTTTTGTCTTAATTAAGTACAGTAAGCTGTCAGTGTCTGTGTAACAAAGCTTAATGTTAGTCTTATACTTATCTTTCATACTGTAATGATATTGATAAAGATGTGACTTAGCATATTCTAAAACAGTGAAACCTATGTAGATCGGTTTGTCTAAAACAATTAATTCCGGTTTTAGTTGAATGCCTACGAAATTTTCTGAAAAAACAGTAACACATTTCAAATTTGGTTTACAAATAAGTTTCTCAGCACTCAGTTGTTTGTTTGTAATATTATCGGTATCGTTCCATTTAGTAACTAATTTTATATCTACTTGTTTCCGCTTATTTTCTATCGTTTTACCAAAAATTGAATTATTTAAAAGCTTAAAAAAGTCTTTTTCAAACGCTGTTTTGGATGATTGTCGGAGACTAGTGTTTAAATCTATATACATTTTTAAGTATTCTTCTTGCCTAAAAACGAGAATGCGATGTATTTTTCTAAGAACAAGCCCATGCTTCAAACATTGTTTTAAATTAGTGTAATGAATTACATAGTTAAATTTATCGTACAAATTAGCTATGAGTTTTGCTGTTTTTCCTCCTGGGGGTATAAATTTTTCTGGAGCGAAAGGTAAATCACTATGAACATCATGTAGGTGGTCTGGATATTGAAGGTCTACCTCTAATATAAAGCCATATTTGCTTTCATCTGAAATACTCATAACGTCAAAGAAATCAATTTCCTCTTGATTTAAAAATCTAAACTCTGAAATAGGGAACTTTTTAGTCATTGCGTAACCGTACAGATTATTACAATCAAGATACAATAAATAAGTAGAAGACAATCGATTATCATATTCAGATAAATATCTATTATTAGCTTTTGCATGACGTAAAGAACACTGTGCCAAACCACCTCGTATACCCTTTTCTAACATTTGATATATTTCAAGGTTGTCAATTAATTCTAATTCAACACCTGTATAAAGAAGCATAGCATCCCAGCTCAAACTAGGTGCCGTAACATAGTATGCAGGGTCTAATTTATAGTATTTCAAACTTAAATTGCGAAAATTTTCAAATATATCACACAACAGCAAAACATCACATTTTAAATATAAATCTGTATAGTCGCCCATATTACGAATGTTAAATATATTCCATATAGTTTTTGCGTGATCATATTCATCATCAGTAATATGTTCCAATTTCAATGAATTACAGAAATATTTCTTAGTTGGAAGTCTCGTTTCTTCATACTTTTCCCAAGCGTTCATATAATCATATGGATAAATACCTTTACGCTTAAGTAAATGAATATTTCCGCTATTGAATTCCGTTGACAAGTGAACGAATTCTTCATTTGTCAAATTTTCACTCAATGTTTCTAAACTTGAGCTAAGAAATTGAAACGAGTCAATGAATTTCATTTGAATAGAAGATTTATCGTTCTCGTTAGCAATGTATTTGGTAATAGTTAAATACTTTTCTTTACTTTTAGGTATAATCTTAATGTGTCCTTTGTACTTTACTAATTCTTTGATAAACAAATGAGAGTCATAGTTTGATAAATTATGAAAAACAATAGGTATAAATGGGCATACTCTATACATTAAATTACAATGAGCATGTGCAGCTCCTCTGTACTTTCCTGTAACATGATCGTGATCACATACTTTGTCATTAAATAATAACCGATCACAAATATGACACGTACTAGCACAATTATAACTATGATTTTCTTTTTTTGACAGAGGGATCATAGGCACTTTAATAGATAATCTTTTACTTATTTTCTTTACATCTTCTATTAATTTAGTTATAAACACTTCAACACAATCTGAGCCTCTATATGTAACATACTTATTTTGACTCGAATCATGTGAACAACAAATATAATACCCAAAGCAAGAGGGTTCATGTTTTTTGAAGTTCTGTGTTTTTTCAGTATTTTTTTCAGAACAACTTAGTAACAGACTCTCAAAATCAGCATAGATTACATAATTTATCTTTTGTTTTCGTTCATAATTTTTAAAACCCAGTCTTCTATTAGTTTCAGGCAGAATGGTTAAAACTTTAGAACACATATGGAATTTATACTTGGTTTCACTACAGTAAAATTGTAGACACGATTCACATAAAAAAATACTACCTTTATGATTTGTAACTTGACGTCGTACCAATCGTAATAGATCTTTTATCAGACAGTAATGAGCTTTTCCATTTCTTTCTAAGTACAGTAAATTCACATGATTTGATTTTCTTGTATTTGTTAAATATAGAGGTCCAGTCACTCTATCATTATTTTCATCTATTCCATAAACATTTATGCTTATGTTGTTATTTGTTTCAAATAATTTTATGTCCTGATATGTAACGGGGAAAGACATTCCTTCAATATTAAAAACAGAGCTATAATGTGGATATGATGCTGTCCTACATACATTCTGCTTAACAGGATATAATGCTGCTACAATACTCCATAAAAAACAATGATTGTCATTATTTTGTAAATTCACACAACTTTTTGAGTTTCTGATCTTTTTTGGTAAAGGTAAATACGTACCACCTCTCAATGGACAGTATTTATTTACATTGATTTCCAGATGGCTTACTGAATGATATGACCATCCAGACTCTTTATGTTGGAATTCTGATAATTTGCATTTTAAAATTTCTGTTATATTCGAGTAAAATTCATTAATATTCGTGTTTCTACTAATTATTTCATATTTCGTATTGAAAGACTTCAGTTGTTGTTCTTTGTTCTTTTCTAATATAAAGTTACCAAACAGTTCAAAGTTCATTTTGATACAAATATGTTTCTGCAGCGACATATCAACTAGTTTTAAGATATCGTTTTTATTCTCACACAAGAAATCCTCAGGCTTGAGGTATTCCTTGGAAGGATTTAAACGATACGTCACGATTCTATTTTTAAAAGCACTTGAAATAATGTAAATGTTTTGAAATTCAGTTCGTAAGAGACTATTGGACTTATGTATATTGGTTCTCAGATGATATTTATATTGATTCAAAGGTAATGCAATAAGACATTTTTCACATTCAATAAGTTTAGAATTATTATGTTTATCATCAATATTATGGTGCCTTCGATGCGTAGACTGGTTCTGTACTGTAAAGTAATAAATAAATGTGAGCTTATAAAACACAGCTTTTAATTGTACTGATTAGGGGTCACATTATTTATACATGAAATACTTATTTAACTTAATTTAGAAACATACATAATTGTGTTGACTAAAATATTTGTATACACTGAATAGGTAAGTAATAAGATATAAGAAACAAAAGATTAATAAAGAAGTAGTAGACAAAAGATTACAAGAGTTATTATTTAAATGGATATAGTGGATATGTAGTGGATTCATATAGTGTATCCATATCTACTATATACATTAGTAATAATTACTAACAAAATCTAGAGGACGGTGTTTAAACTCTTTTCTAGTTTCGTTTACATATTCTTTTAAACGATCCCATGCAGGCGTTCTGTCATCGGTACGATTTTTTACCGTCAATACCGCATGTCGCCAACGGTTTATAGGTGATACGCGTTCGATCTCTTCAACGTTGTAGATTTTGAGCTCTACATAATACTTTCCAATTTTACTCTCATCACTTTGCCTGCTTAACCCGTTAGCAACTCTACGAGTGAAATAAGAATATAATGGCGGTATTTTTTTACCCTGTGCGGTTCCAATGGGTTCGGGTGCGTCTTCTGGTTCGTCGCTGTCGGTGCCGAACAATTCATAAGAAGTCGACCTCATGCAAGAGCTGATTGGTTTGATGACAGTCTTCTTTTTCTTCTTCGGTTTTTCCTGAGATGATTCACCTCCCGCCGGTCTCTTTTCACGCCGAGAGGTCGATGGTGACGGTGACGAAACTCTTGATTTTTTAGGCTGGACCTGCTGCTCAGCTTCGTCTTCAGAAGAGAATAGATGGGCTGCTGTTTGCTTCGACCTAAAAAGATAAGTATGATTAGACATATTAATAATTAAGAATAGAGTAGTCAGAGATTGTATGTATAAAAGAGTGAATTATGAGAGTAAATAAAATCATGGAATTAGTGAATAATATTATATAAATATATGAAATTAGTGAATATATAAAATGAGTGAATATATGAAATGAGTGAATACATGAAATGAGTGAACAGAGGAAATGAGATAATATATGAAATGAATGTATAGGTAGATATATGAGATAATACATGACACGAGTATGTATATATTGAATCGATCAATGGACGAATAATTAAAAAGGTGAATTGAAAGAGCACATTAAGTACTTACATTTTAGAAGACTGTTTTTTTTTCTTTGCTGCACAGTAGAAACAATTGAGGACCGGTAAGTACTCCCAGAGGTGATTTAATGGCTATGGAGATCCAGAACGCATTTTTATACACACGAAATTAGCGTCGCGGCTCCATATTTGTAGAAAATGCATAGTAGCAAACAAAGGCTAACATAATAAACGAGCGTGAAAAACGCTGCGGTTGATCCGCTAGATCAGTTATTATATTATATTAAATTAAAACGCACATATTGCATAGTCCGAGGCGGTTTGACCGCTCGTGTATACCTGCTTATAGAAACAATGAGGCACGTGGAAGTAAGATGAGCGCATTTATCTGATTTCCTTTACTAAAAAGGAAACAAAAAAATAAATCTTATTTTGAACCTTAATGACAAAAAAACATCTGAACAGATATCTATATAAATCAAAGCAATATACCCTAAAAAATCATTCAAACTCGTTCGTTTGCTCTACAATGTCGGTAAGTAAAAAAAAATAATATACTTATTGTATTATTAATAAAAAAATTTTTTCAGTTTGTATTGTTATACTCGTTATACTTAAATATTAAGTACTCATATCTATGTTGTCGAACTTTACTCAAGATTAGACTAAATTAAATTAATATTGCTTTGTTTCAGGAATCAAGTGATATTATCCTGCCTAATAATTCATCATACTCACCTTTATCGCCGGTGCCAGATGAACAACGAATGCGTCAAAATGTGCTAAATTATTTGGAAAGAGAGAGACCATTTCAACCATTCCAATTTGAAGAAAATGTAAGCAGAAATAAAAGAAAAGGAAGTGATGTTATATACTCTTATATAAAAAAACCTGCAAAGGGTATGCGATGTAAAATAATAAGCTTACAAATTTTTGACGGTAAAGATTATGAAAGCACACAATGCAACTGTAAAGCTACCGTGTGTGCTCAATATGTTGTCGATAATGTGTTCAGCGATGATATATACAAAAGTGTCAACGATATTTTGACTAAAATGCATAAAAATATGTAAATAAATGTATATTAAAAATATGTTTTGTTTTATTTTATATCACCTGCACCGATAATTTACATTGGATAGTTTCCCTAATAATTTTTGCATTGAGTATGTATTCAGTAAAGATTAGGAATAGTAATTGTATACTTTCTACTTTTTTAATATAAGAAAATTATGTGTATTAATGGATCACGCATTAATTATTTTAAAATTTAATGCTAGGTTTGAATATATGAAGGCAGAGATCTTTTATTATGCAGAAAATGTATATAACAAAAATAAACTGATTTAATTAAAATTAATTCACTAATATTATTATTTTGTAATATAAATAATTATGTAGGTACACAGGTACCTATAGTTTTGAGGCGTCGATGGGTAGCGACTAGAAAAGAATGCGATCATCTGCCATATAGGGCATGCGTGGACACGTGAAACAGACAACAACAATTACTGAGATATCAGTGTTTATAGTGAAATAGTATTAACAGTATCAAAATTGATTTTAACTTGTTAATAATCTAAATATTAATTATGAGGCACAAAAAACTCGTTGGAGAGATTAATCAAGGATACTAGAATAATAAGACTGGACTTTAAAGTTATTAATATATTTTGTTTAACGTTAAAATAAATGATTACTGCCTATTTAGATAAACGTATTACAAATTGATAGAAGCTAGAACAGGGCACAACCACAAATATTTGTTTTAAATTAAATAGTAGTATAATTTAATAAAGATTTCTGAATAGATGTATCATTTCAATCAAGTTTCGGAATAGAAAAATCATTTCGATAAGCGATTTCTGAATAGAAGTATTATTTCAAATAGAAATTTTTGAATAGAAGAATCATTTTGAACAGATATTTTTGAATAGATTTCTGAATAGAAGTATCATTTCAAATATAAATTTTTGAATAGAAGAATCATTTTGAACAGATATTTTTGAATAGAAATATCATTTTGAATAGAGAGTAATGGGGGGGATGGATCTAGTATGATCCAGACCCCCCATTACTCTCCTACTCGGGTGATTATTACTTGCATTCAAGAAAGATTTATTAATATCTAACTAAACCATTAAACTAAAATCTATGGAATAAACATTCCATTCAAAAATAGCATTACACAAAAATTACAACCAAGTGGGTAGAGTTAAAAATGCTGGCATTTAGTCATGCAGCACAAAGCGACTGAACACTGATTGCATAATAGCGACCATAATCTGTATACTTATAGATATTTTCTATACTTAAAACGAAAAAATATTAAATACTTTTGATACGTAATCTCTGCATATTTTTGCGTTTTTTACACCATTTGACTATACAGGACGTCATTTCTAATAAACTCTCTTTTCTTCAGAATACAAACTGCAATTACTGTAAAGAACGCTGATGTCTGCCACTGGGCATGTGGCTGGCCCGGCTAAAATGCTGTGCGGGTTGTAATATTTTAGCCCTGTGGTGCTATTTTTGAGCAATATTTATTTGCAGTAACACTTCCATAGATTTACTATTACTTAAAATTACTAACGTATAGGCGACGCCCCGCCCACTATCCAGTACGCAGTGGTGAGTGGGTCCGCGGTCGTCCAGCCGTCGGGGGAACTGTTCGTGTTCCCCGAGAGCTCGGTGCGGCTCTCCTGCATCACTCCCAAAGCCCTCGGAGAGCCTGAGTGGTCGTGGACCTCGGCTCTAGGACACCACACGGCAGGTATTTATATAGTAGTACTAGCGACCGCACGCTACTTTGTCTAGGTGGAAAGTTTAATGCTATCCCTCGGGGATAAATATTTTTTTCGAGATGAAAGGTACTATTTGTCCTTATCTGTACCCCTGAAAACGTGTATGCAAAATTTCATGATGATCGGTTCAGTAGCTAAGACGTGACGCGTAACAAACAAACAAACGGATTTTCGCATTTATATTATTAGTATGGATTTACACCCGACTACGGCGAAGCAAAAAGGAGGGTTGTGATTTTGACCGGTATGTATGTATGTTCATCTGTTCCCTCGTAACTTTTAAACTACTTATCATAATTTGACAAATGAGGTATCGTTAGAAGCGTATTGTTCGTTGTAGGCCATGTGACGTAAAAGGCCGAATATGGTAGATAGGGTACCATGCATACAACCCGAGAAAAATATTAGTAACCCTGAAAAACATAAAAAAAAAATTACACAATGAACTGCATAGTGGCAACCCTAGTCCTAAATTGTGTTTTGCTTTTGCCCATTAATGAGATTGACTATCAAAAACTTATAACACCCCTCTTTTGCGACGGGGGTTAAAAACAGTAGTGTATTTGAGTCTAAGGTTGTCACTTTGCAGTTTTCTATAAGGTAAAAAAACAATTTACGGGTTATAAAGAAACACCCTGTATATTGAATATGGCGGCCTCATACACTTATATAATTGACTGTATAAGTAGTATAAGTATGGTTACAAACATGTTCTATGTATTGAATTGAATTTTGTAATAAGATACAGTATTATAATTACTAAATAATAAAAGTTAAGTTGTAAGTTGGTAAAAACACAAGCTCCATTCCATATATCGTGAAACGTCGCCATGTGTCGGTGTGTTCTCTGTCTCGCTCCAGCATGGTCGACGGACGAGGGCGAGAAAGAGACGCACTACCGGCTGACACTCACGAAGGTGTCGGCGCGCCACAGCGACCAGTACACGTGCGCGGCGCCCGGCGGACACACCAATACTGTGCTCGTTAAAGTTGTTAGTGAGTTTATCATCATCACACATTATGTTAATTACTGTTGTATAATGAAAGATTTAAGCAGGTAAAATATACAGGGTGTTACAAAAATACCCCTAATGCCGAATATGGTATATAGGGACCATCAAACTGAACAACTTTTACTATGGGACCAACTCTGAAATCGCGGAAAAAAATCAGCTGTTTCATACAAAAATAAAATCGAAAATATCAAAATGTATGAAACAGCTGATTTTTTTTCGCGATTACAGACTTGGTCCCATAGTAAAAGTGGTTCAGTTTGATGGTCCCTATATACCATATTCGGCATTAGGGGTATTTTTGTAACACCTGTATGTATAATGTAGAAGGACTTTGGTAACCAAGTAAACAAGCATGAAACAGCTGTCTAAGATGACATTACAATTTAGATTAAAGTTTATAAGTAACCAGTATCACAACAATTACACTGGTGGCCAGATAATTAAGGACACCAGTCGATTTTCATACAAACGAGGTAACTTTGCAGCCTTGTTTCGCAGCTAAGGATTGACCTAGCTGTGATCTGATGATGGCCATCCAAGGAGTGAATGGAGGAGATTCAGATCGCTAAGAAGATACAAACCTAACTGATCTGATCAGAATTCTAAGAGATATAAGGATCAGAGTTTTCTGTTTCAGGATTTCCAAACATTTTTATGCTAAATTCGCAGTTTTTTTAAACATCAACTCTTAGAATGTTGATCAGATCAGTAGGGTGTGTATAACGATCTGTATCTTCTTCATTCACTTCCTGGATGGCCATCATCAGATCACAGCTAGATCAATCCCTAGCAGCGAAACAAGGCTTCAAAGTTACCTCGTTTGTATGAAAATCGACTGGTGTCTTTATTTATCTGGCCACCACTATATATTTTAGAGAAAAAAAATCAATCTTGTTGTCAAACGGTGTAAAACGGTCATAATAAAATGTAAAATTTAGTTGAAACTCTTCTGTCTTCACCGAGTCGCTACAACTGCCAAGTCAACTTGCGTCAAACGCGTGAAAAATTGCCTCTAAACCGTGCGCTTTCACGTTTAACTTTCTGCGATACAAAAACTGGGCCACTTTGGCATACCTACCTGTCCACCATTTTGAAAAAAGTCAGTTTTGGCCGCTTCTTATAAAAGTGGTGAAATCCATAGAGTAAGTCGGTACAAACAACACTTTTGAGAAGATAGGGCATGCATGCATGCATGAGGCATGCCTCTGTTGAAAGTACGAGAGGAAAGCGAAGTGCACTGTCAGCGCGCGCTATTAAATGCTTTGATGCATGTGTTAGATAAAAGGAAACGGGAAAGCAATCGTATGAAGTGAAGACGTACCTTTAGGGTATGCCAACAGAAGACAATCATAATAAATTACAAACAAACGAAAGGAGGTTGCACACTAGCGAGGTTTTTGTTTTTGTTTATGGTATTTTGTCTATTATACAACATGTTACAAAAATACCCCAAATACTGAATATGGCATATAGGGAAGGACCATCAAACTGAACAACTTTTACTACGGGACCAACTCTGAAAAAGCGAAAAAAATCAGCTGTTTTATACATAAATTAAAATCGGAAATATCAAAATGTATGAAACAGCTGATTTTTTTTCGCGATTTGAGAGTTGGTCCCTTAGTAAAAGTTGATCAGTTTGATAGTCCCTATATACCATATTCGGCATTAGGGGTATATTTGTAATTGTTGTATATCGCTTAAAAATAGCATTAAGAAAGCAAATCATTAAAATTAATCTTGTATTATTATTGTGTCGTGCAGACGTAGCGTGCCCGCCACTGGTAGTTCCGCCGGGGGTTCGTCAGTTCGCGCAGGGGCTGCGGCTCGGGCACGCGGCGCACTTCAGCTGCCCCCCCGGCAGGCACCTGGACGGGCCCGCCGTGCTCACGTGCATGGGTGACGGTGAGTGTTACCACAGGGCTCCCGACCCGTAGATTATCTTTTTTATAGCTTACTGATGTTTAGCCTTGAATTTGTATAATAGTAGATTATGCAATTAGGGCTTAAAGTAGTGTTTTATGTCCCGGGCTCTATATTGATCCCCGAGTACGAGGGATTCTATATCGCCCAAGACAAATACACATTTAAGCCCGCGATGCATACTCTACTTTTTATACTTTCTGCGAGGCAACTGAAACCAATGACTGTTATAAAGAAAGTACTTAAGTATTTATTTAAATATTTTTTGTCGTCTATTCTGTAGTGGTCAGTTCGAAATTCGAATAAATCCTTTTTGATGCGCGGGTGAAAATGAATTACTTAAAAAGTTTTCATGTTTTTCTTTTTTTTTATTTGTACATAATATAACATGCAGCCTAACTCAGAATAAAATCTCATTGCACCTAAACATTTTTGAAACCAACCTCGATCAAGCACGACCACATGGGTTGCATTCCAAATTCAAATTACATTATTTCTCATGGGAAAAATGACTTACTTTAGGAAAGGTTTGCATGACATAATATGCCATTGACGAGCAGGTAGTATAAAAACTTTTTTTTTTAAGATTGCCTGTAGAATTTTATTATAAGATGCGGTGAATCTTTGTTATTGACTATGTGTAACATAGAAGGTTATTTTTTAAGCTTATAAATGAAATAAATAGATTGTGTGCCCCAGGTCGGTGGTCAGCGCCCCCGCCGAAGTGCGTGGAGACGTCGTGCCCCCCCTTGCGGGCGCCGGGGCCCCACCTGAGCGTGGTGGAGTACAACTCGTCGTCGGGGGGCCGCGCGGTGTTCGCGTGCGCGTGGGGGTACCGGCTGGTGGGGGCCCCGGGGCTCGAGTGCGACCTCGACGGCAACTGGTCCGGGGAGACGCCCCACTGCGCACGTGAGTTTGTTGCTCTATTCTTATCAAATTCTAGTTATTACCTTTCTAAACCCGTAGAGATTAAAAAAAGTTTTATTAAATTTTTCTCAAACATGCTTGCAAATTTGAACATTATTTTGACAACCTTCTTCCAGCTAAATCAGAGTATCAGGACAGACCCTAAACACGCCTGCAAAGTAAATCCATATTAACCGTGTTCAGTGACCTGCAATGTTACTATGAAAAATCATTTTTCTTGTGTAATTAAAAATTAAATAAACTTTTTCAATGAAACGGCAACTAAGGAGGTCTGTGACTCATCGCAATATTAAAATTAAGAACTGGCGTTGGTAAAAGGAAAGTTCCGAATCACGCTAACAGAGCGCTAGGAGCGCGCTAACGCCCGCCCATCAGTCCGATTCATGGTTACAAAACTGATGGTATAAAATGACGTCACAAGTGTAAGTAAAAAAAAAAATAAGTGATTGTCATTAAACATTTTGGTACCTATTCATTTGACAAAATCAGTTCAAGCGAGGAAAATGAGAGTAATGAAAATATATTGAATTTCCGCACATTGTTTGAGAAAAGTACTACTTATACAGGCCTTGGCCGCACCTGGGCATTGATAAACTAACACATTTTCACGTTTGTCCATCAATGCCTGTGTTGCATGCCGCTACAGTAATATACAAAGCAGGATGCAGAATACAGTTACCAAAACCTTCCGCAGCAATCTACTGCCCTGAACCTTTAATCCCGGATCACGGGGGCCTCCTAACCGCACCTAAGCACGGTCAGTACACAGTGGGTGACCTGGTGAGCTTCTCCTGCGATGAACTGTTCCACCTGTCCGGCGAGGCTTCCATAGTGTGCACGGAGACAGGGTTCTGGTCGCACCCACCGCCCTTCTGCGGCCCCGCAGAGACCAAGTCAGTTGACACCATATACGTGGGGAATGACACATTCGTCCATTTGGACGATTAATGCTTTAATATACGGTACAGTACGGATCACGAAAGATGACCACAAATGGCGGCCGTCTGCGCATGTACACACAACGGCACCTCAGACTATACATGTTGACCTTGAGGCCGCCTTTATGTCCTACGTAATAAAAGCTTTCGTAGTTTAATTGTATAATCTGACGTGCTGTCGTGCGTACATGTAAATGTACTCATGAGCACTGGGAGCGCGTCAATGCCGTGATAGGCGAATAGCGACTGAGCGGCCTATCACGCGTGCCGCGACGCGCGCCCGCCAATGGCGTCGCTCCGGTGTTGCCGCATTCCGCCCGCGCCTCACCCCGCACCTCAAAGTGGACCTTAAAAATGACTTCTGCGCAGTGGTCATCTTTCGTGATCCGTACTGTAATAGGTAACTAACGAGACAGTTGCCTACCCGACATAACAATAGTTTTAACTGATCCATAGTAGCGCAAGATAAGTGTTGGAAACTTCCGTTGGTCAACTGTTCCTCACAGTCAGTCTACTGATTGACAATTAATCATGTATACTAATATTATAAAGAGGAAAGATTTGATTTTTTGTATGTTTGTTTGTTTGTAATGATAAATCTGTCTGTCAAAAGCTGGTTGCTAGTAGCCAAACTGTGACCCCATCACTTTTCATGTCACGAAAGCTTTAATGTTTTAAATTAGTCTGTGAAAGCTGTAAGATCTTCATCAGATGCGGTTATATATCTTCATTGTTTATACCTAAACTTTTGTGGTGTTTAGTTGTTAGTTTTAAGTGCCATATTTTATAATATTAATTATTATTTTAATGTATTATTGAAGCAAAACCAAATGCCAAAGATACTAATAGTAGGTAGGTACATAATATTATCTATTCCGATAGAGCTTGAGTGTGATACTGAAGAAATTACTTGTAAAATCTATAAATAATAACCAAATTACTTAAAATTAAATTAGTTGAGACATAGATCGTATGCTTCCAAAATCGTTATCATGCGTGATTAATTTTTTTTTTGTAACTTTAATATCGAGATTTCTAAGCGTGCTTTAATTTGTTGATTTATCGGGAGTGGTACTTGAGAGCGAATGACGCTGGAGCGAAACACATCAAGTCGAATGACACTGCAGCGACGAACGTCGTGGCGAAAATGATTAGATTTTAAAAGCAATAACTACTCTTCTCTTTAATCTAATTATACAAGGTGTTACAAAAGTACCCCTAATGCCGAATATGGTATACAGGGACCATCAAACTGAACAACTTTTACTATGGGATCAACTCTGAAATCGCGAAAAAAAATCAGCTGTTTCCTACAAAAATTAAAATTGAAAATATCAAAATGCATGAAACAGCTGATTTATTTTTCGCGATTTCAGAGTTGACCCCATAGTAAAAGTTGTTCAGTTTAATAGTCCCTATATACCATATTCGGCATTAGGGGTATTTTTGTAACACCTTGTATAAAAAAAAAATTGAAAACAGATAGGTACCTATTACGTAACTCGTACAAAGGAACCTACAGTAGGTAGGTACTTACTTACATGTAAGTAGTTTTTAATTGTTGATTAAAATTTAGTAAAACTTTTCTGTTTTAGTTTTACATTCCAACTTGCCTTTAAGTTTCATTACTAGCAAATGATTTTCGCCACAAAACGTTCGTGGCTGCCGCCACGCCAGTGTCATTCGACTTCATGTCTTCAACAGTTTTTCGGTACAGCGTCATTCGCTCCCGAGTACTACACCCGGTCTATCAAATAATTCGAGTGTCAGTGTTTTTTTAATTAGAGCATAAAAGTGCTCCCAACCGGGAGCATTCATCTGTAATGTAACGTTACATATTCGAGTACACATTACATCAGTGAGGTATGTAGTATTTTTTACATGGGTAATCGAGCATCATGGGCCCGGCCTGAGGTACAGAGAGGATTGTACCACAGAATAGAGACTACAGAAGTTATGCTACTATCGTATACCTACATACTTACACTGCTGCGGCCCGACTATCGCGCCGTACTTAGCATAGCTTTTCGTTGTTGTGTTGTTCAATTAGAAACTTTGAATCGAGGAATTAGAGTTTAATTTCACTTAAAGGAAATAAATTAAAGGGATTTCATGAAAATAAACTGAGTCAAGCTCATAGTTTCTAATTGTACAACACGAAACGAAAAGCTTCGATAGTTGTTTAATTGATTGCCATGAGTTAATTGCAATGATAATTCAGACAGTCTACCTATTCAATTCAATTCTTTTGGTTCTTAACGTGCAACAACATTACAGGAAGTCATGTGGAGGTATAACATTATAATCACGTCACTACGACATTTTTGTTATTTTATGGAGATTTTGCAAGATTTTAAGTTAACATTAGGATAGGCAGTGCAGTTGATCGGCAGGCCTATCTTTCCCACTGAACTCTGGGCACGTGCTTATTACCAAAAACATATAAAACATATTTAGGTATTTCGAAAACTTAAACAATAACTACTGACTACTTACTACTAAATACTCCTTGCTCACTAGCTTAAGTCAAGATCATAGGGGAACCCTTGACTTAATGTGCCCAGGGCCTCAAATAGGTTAAAGACGGCTTTGTTGATCGGTGAGACATCCAAAAGACGACGTAAATATTTGGATTTATGAAATTGTGTGTTTTAAATTGTAAGTTTCCGCTCAAACAAGGTTAGTTTGGTTCGAAAAATGTCAAACGTCAGGATTCAATTACTATTAGACAGACTGTTTAAAACAGATTTACAAATGTTACATTACAGGCGGATGCTCCCGATGCGGGATGCGGTGGAAAATGTTTGGGACAGCCTGTAGATATGGCTAGGTAGGTATATACATACAGGGTCATTTTTAATTCATTTAAAACCTCTCGTGGGGTTGATCACACCATCAAACTGAACAACTTTCATTATGGGACCAACCTTGAAATCGCGAAAAAAAACAGCTGTTTCATACAAAAGTACAATGCCTACTCCATCGAAATGTATGAAACAGCTGGTTTTCTTTTTCGCGATTTCAAGGTTGGTCCCATAATGAAAGTTGTTCAGTTTGATGGTCTGATCAACCCCACGAGAGGTTTTAAATGAATTAAAAATAACCCTGTATATGTTTCAATCTAATTGGCGGCTGACGGCCGTAAAGTTAGCCGCTATGCGCGTGTGCGCGTGCCCCACCACTCTCCTCTCTCACCCACTTACATCAAAATTGTATTGCGCATCGTCTCGCGCAATGTTCAGCCGCCAATAAGATTAAAACGTATACGTGTTACAAAAGTACCCCTATTCCCGAATATGGTATATAGGGACCATCAAACTGAACAACTTTTACTATGGGACCAACTCTGAAATCGCGAAAAAAAATTAGCTGTTTCATACATTTTGATATTTTTGTAATTAATTTTTGTATGAAACAGCTGATTATTTTTTCGCGATTTCAGAGTTGGTCCCATAGTTAAAGTTGTTCAGTTTGATGGTCCCTATCTACCATATTCGGCATTAGGGGTACTTTTGTAACACGTTGTATAGTTACAATACGAGGCATGTATCTTGATTATTTTTTTCGAGGAAGTGGGGGAAAGTTCATGCATGAGTCAACTGATTGACCAATAGCGCGTATAATACGCATGCCCAAAATACGCGTTCTGCGCAAACCCCACCCGATTTCAAGATATTTGCCTCGTACTGTACTATTTCTTATTTATTAAGATTTTATCAACAACATGTTGCTAATGAGCAGTATTAAATGATCTCTCCGATTGTTATTTATGAATTTCATTGAGTTCGTTAATGAAGCTAGAATGGATAAAGACGATTTATAACTTAGAAATAGACGTTAAGTATACTTATATGATTACTGAATATCGTTGTGTCATTGACAGTCATTATGTTATGTGAGTAAAATATACATTTATGTTACCTACATAAGTTGTTTTATTTAAATCAATTTTGACGTCCCGTTTCGAATCCCGATTCCGATTAGATACGAACCGATTCCCGGTAGGCACGAACTTCCTCTACAGGGTGTTTGGTAATAATACCCTTATTCAGCTGACTATGGTGGTATAAGACCCGGGACCTCTTGCGTGGTAGACCGGCATGTTGACCACTGCACCACTCAGGTCGTCTACTAAGGCTATTTCCAAACGCCCTGTATATTGTTTCGAAATCTTGGTTGTAGTGGTCATCCAATAATTTCTATTTTTTTAAATATAAGTTTGCGCCAAATGTATTGCTTGATGAAAAATATACCGTTTTATCAACTGGAATATAAGAGGGGAGATTAAAATGATAATGCCTGTTTAGTATGATACACATATTGTATTCAAGCTATTTCAAATTAACTTTTAGAAATCAATGTTAAGTAAGTAGCAGTCACAAACGATAAAAGGACTTATCATAAACATGTAACGCTCTTAAGAGCGCGTAGTCTGCCGCGTTTCCCCGTGTGGTCATACTAGTTTGTCATACCAGTATGACCACGAGGATATACATGTCCTCTTGGTCATATTTCTTTCTTTCTTACTATCATTTTTGCACATCCTGTTCGGAAAACAAATGCCGGACTATGAAAAATAAATTATAAAGAAGGAATTAAACAGAACTTCGTATTTAATTAAGAAAAAATAAAACCGGACAAGTGCGAGTCGGGCTCGCCCACCCAGGGTTCCGTACCTACATTATAAATAGTTCAGAACTCGAGTCTCGCAGTTTTTTACCCGCAGACGGGTAATTCACGATTACCCCTCTACCCACTACGCTAGTGTGAACCGTATTAAGTACGTCTAGTAATCGACTAATTTATAAATTCGATTAATTATTTAATTATTATTATTCGATTCAAACATTTATTTTGCATGATAATGCATGATTATTTTATAAATACGTGTATAGAAGTTCCTCCTCTAGATTTATGTGACCCTGGTACATACTATTTACCCACAGAAAAACTAACAAATTCTCCTTCTTTATAAAATAAAAATAAAAATGCGTATTGAATCGGGAATTTGAATTTATTTGCAGAAAATCTTTTTATTAATATCACTGGCCAATCAAACAAAAATAAGTTGGTTTATCACATGAATGAATCATGCATTATCATGCAAAATATCGGTTTACACTAGCGTAGTGGGTAGAGGGGTAATCGTGAATTACCAGTTCACCCACCAGTAGGAAAGTCCAGTGGGTGGACGGGTCGGGAGGGATTTAAAATTCCGAATCAATATTTTTAAATATTTCTTTATTTGCTGTCAAATAGGCAAACTTCAACTTATTTACTTCTCTGACTATTAAATAAAATTATTGTCTCAACACGCAAAAAAGTATTTATATCTACAGGAGGAAGAAAAAACTTATTTCGTATAATATGGCGTTACAGTATGACCACGAGGACATGTATATCCTCGTGGCCATACTGGTATGACAAACTAGTATGACCACGAGGAAACGGGGTAGTCTGTACACTAGCATCGCCATTGGAAAAAAATCATAGTGCTTAAATACCCTGTCGTTTAGTTTAATGGAGTTTTATTGTTAAAAGTGGCCACTTATCGCAAAAAAACTCCATCAAACTAAACGATAGGCTAGAAAATATTGTTTAAGCTATAATAAGTACCACAAAGTTTCTTCGGAGTGCACTACAGAGAGATAATTCACAATTTCGTCTTGCAGATTGACAAAGGGTCATTTAAGCGCAGCCGCATGCAAGATTTTTAAGGTGGAAGTTCATCAATACCCAACACCGCCGATTATGTTTCTACCGGTTCTTTTTGACGTTTTTATGTCAAAAACAGATGATTAAAAATTTATCGGCTAGTTGGTGAACTCCGGTCTATGTTATATGAAATTGTTAGGTACTAAGATTGTAAAGATTATAAAAATCTTTTAACCGAGGTCTGTTTGGACCTAGCATGTGCACCACACACTCTACTCGCATAAGCGACTGCGCTCATCAGTACTACGGTGTGAGCGGAACAGACATCTCGAAACGAGATTGTCGACAAAAGCAGTCGCGGTGCGCATGCAGTCCGCTGGTGTCTGTATGTTTCTTTACACTGTAAGTACTTAAATATTATTATGACACTTTAACTAGTGATAGAAAACAACATAATATTTTGTACAAAGTAAATAAATATACAGAAGAAATATTCATACAACCAGAAAGTTATATGCAAATTTGTAAAATAAACAGCATATTTCTAATCAGTCTTACATTAGGCACCACATTTTCACAACGTTACTGCACTCGCATTATAAAGAAAATACGTATCATAAATAGTAAATATTCTCAAAAAATCTAATGTAAGTAAGTAGGCACTTATTACTAAATTATTTAAGGTCGATTCAACCGTAAAAGTAGTACCAAGTCTCCGCGAATAATAAGTGACACCGAAAGATTCATGACACTTTTATGAGATTGATCATTTTGAGGTTTAAAATGAATCTATATACAGGGTCATTTGTTATTCATTTAAAACCTCTCGTGGGGTTGATCAGACCATCAAACTGAACAACTTTCATTATGGGACCAACCTTGAAATCGCGAAAAAAACAGCTGTTTCATACATTTCGATGGAGTAGGCATAGTACTTTTGTATGAAACAGCTGTTTTTTTTTAAAATAACCCTGTATACCTATACGCCGACTTAATTTCGAGAAATAAAATGGGCACACTAATGGCATAGAACCATGTCACATTCATAACATTACTGAACACTTCCACACAGACTTTGCCAGAGATCGATTTAATGTGACATGTGTCTAAATGAGGCTACCAAATATTGAAAAGGCTTTAAAGTAATTTGCTATAGTTACCCCAACAGAGTGAATCGTACCTTAATTACAGATAAACTTTGCTTATAGACTACAATCATATGAGTACATAACGCATAAACACGTCATACATAAGATAACACTATTAAATGTCACGACTACTGGGCTTGTTATAAACAAAGTCAAGGCTCTGACTTTCATATATCGAGGTTCTATGTCGCATTAAAAAAAACAATGTTTGATACAGACACAACATAAAAAATATAGCCTAATACCTTAGAGAGACATGGTTTCATCACTTATCTACTAGCGGTTCCATAACAAGAGTACAAAGATAATTAAAACTAACATTACGAGAAATTGATAAAAGGTCAAACCGCATCCTTTTCTTAATTAGGTACACATTATTCGGCGTTTTTGCGATAACACATATTAAAATGTAAGCATAAGCAAGTAAAATGTAAAAAACTTATCATTACAAAAGAAACATTGCTAGTGATGTATGTGTGTGTATGACAATGTAGAATTCCTCACCTTTGTTAAATGCAATAGACTTAATTCAGACTTAAACAAACATCTCAGTTTTTAATTATTATACCGAATGTATTAAATAACAGAAGCATCGTCTGATGATGTATCTCCAACTAGGAGTTGCTCCTCAATATAAGTACACAAAATTCATAAAAATAGACATTACGATGAGACATCCAATAATGGTTACATTATGGGCCAGTGTCACAAGTTGTGGATACATACCCTGACACCTTATTTAACAATGATTTCATTAATTCAATAATAAAAATTAAACCGATAAAAACAGGCGATATCTGAAACTTGTGAATCAGGCCCTTACAAGTTATTAAGTCATTCTCTCATTAAACCAGTTGTCTGTCATACCATAATTTGACCAAAAAATAAATAGTAATATTTCCTTATGTCAAAATTCACACAAATCTTTGTCATTACAGTGTAAAAAGCAAATTGCAAACCTATTACTAAAACAAATGGCAGTGCTTAAAATTATACACGAGTACTTAAGCCTCAAAAATGTTACATTAAATGACATTGAGATTACAACAATAGCTTAAACCACTTGTGTACACTGGAAGATCATACCTACTCATTTTCTGCAGCTTCTGTGAATTACACAAAGTCTTAACAAAGCATATACCTCATTATAACAAGGACATTAAACATTTTGAAGACGATGAATGTGATAGCATTCATGTATTAAAGAAAGAAAATACAATTATATTTTAACTAATTGTTTCTATATCTGACTACAAAAGGTTAGTGATGATAGCAGAAGGAAAACCAGCACTATTTCATCCTTTGAAAACAACTAGAGGACCTTCTTTAGTGGTATATTATCTCACAGCATCAAACAGACTACCTGACTATAATATATGTAGTGGTGAAACCGAAATTTAAAAAAGTCTGCATGTACTATCGACCGCACTGGCGCTTTACCACTCAGGATAAAATAGCTTGGACGCCGCGTCGTCACTTACATAGATCTACACACTTTGACACATGAACTAAAAAAGTATTGAAGCACGGTAGTGGTCGAGTGTACATTACATACTCTCTTCTTTCATTCATGAAAAAAGTATAAGTACAATTTCTAAAAAAGTGCACACAGCAGAAATAATGCTTAATCTTTTCTGATAAGCCAGTGCTTGTTGTTGACCATACCATAGAATAAATTAGTACTAAACATACTTAGGTACACCCGTATTTAAGAACAATACTCAAACTACCCTTGCCTATGCGAACGCACTGCGTTGAAATAGAGCTCTGTGATTGGTTCGTTTGTTTTGGGTGATACGTGTGTTTGGTAGTTGGGACGCTGTGAGTCCGCGACCACTGTGAACCCTCATAGTAATACTTGTGAACACGGGTGTAAGAATTTAAAAATTTAAATGCAAAATAGACATACTTTAAATTATTCTAAATAAGAATACTAAGAAAGGGCTACAACTGGTGGTGTTGACCTGTCTGATAGTTGATGAAACATTGAGTTATTTTTATAACTTTAAGTTGATTTTACAACCACTTTTAACTCTAATTCTTTTTAATTAATGGTCATTTATCATGGTTTCATTAACATTAAATTATTTTCATTCTATAAACAAACACTATTGTGAGTGAAATGTTGATAAACTTTCAATCGTATCTATGTAATACAAGGTTGGGTCTAGCGAGGGACATCTAAAAAATAATAAGCACTAAGGAAAAGTATGAAGTAAACATGATGCATATTAAACCTAGAATATTATTACAAGTTTCGCAAAGCAGGCACAATTGACTCCAAAGTCTCAAAGATCAGTGACAATGGACTTGTTGACTGGGTCACAACGCTGATGATCAATGGACTAATGCATAGGATATAAACTAATGTAATTACTACTTATAAACATTAAATTGGTAATTGGCATGAATGTAATAATGAGAAATGTTGCTTATAAATTGTTCCCTAATAAATAAATATAAAATAATTTATTAGTAGTAGTAGTAGTACCTAGTAGTAGTTTTACTGTACAGTCGGCTCTAATCAGTAGCAGCATTGTTATTTGTGAAATTACCTTCCTGAGTTTGAAAGGGTAGCAGGGTTTAGCAGTACAATTATTACTACTGATTCGCAGTCTACTGTACCCAGCCACATAAATGAAGCATCATCCCGCAAGTCCCGCGACCCGCGTGGGTATGTCACGCATCACAATAAAATACTAGGTGAAAAAGTGCATTACGGTTGCTACGCACGTGACAAAACCCGCATGACACTAAAAAAGAGCCTAAATTGATGAGCTTTAACCCTCATAAAGTGGATACAACATCCTTTTTTAAATTTAACTCTTTTAAAAAATGTGTAAACATAGGTATTGGCACATTTTAGCATGACATAAAAATCCTAATATTTATGTGTATTGTTTAAGTAAAATTTACTCTTAACTGGTTTTATTCAAGTACTTAGGTATAACTTTAATTTGAATGTAAGATTAACATAATTTTGTTAAGCTTTTTGTAAACTAGAAATAATGCTCAACATTTTAATCAAAAGTAAAATAGAATTACCTTTAGTTCTTAAGAGATTATTTTCATAATATTATATTTGCTTTAAATATTTATGATTCCTCTGGAATGTAAACAGTATAAAGATGAAGAGATCAAACACCATAAGTTATTTCTATCATAAAACAATACAGCTGAGAACATGATTTATATATCCTACTGCATAATCACTGTATAAGAGATAAATGGATTTTAAGTTAATTTAATAAAATATAATTATGTCTAATTTGGCATTAATTTGAAGAACTGGATTAGTGGAATAGCTAATATTATTCACAGTGACCTTATTGTGCCATTTATAAATCGTAGGTGCATTTTCATTGTAGAATAATTGAAAACATAAGCTAACACATCAAGTTATGAAAGCTTGGCTTTAATTTTGACAATCTTCCTACTCACAAACTTTTATGAAAGTATTTTTAATCACCCAAAATCCAACTGAGTATGGTGGCATTGAAATATGGTTGCCATATTGTATGTGGCGTGGTGGCATGTCTGGCATTGACGACTCGTAGTACAATGGCCAACCATTCAATAAAACAGTCTTGGTTCTTCTATTATTCGATGGTGCACTTACTATATACTCGTCAATTGTTAAATCTTCCCCATGTAAAGCAGTGCCATTCAACAAGAATCTTGCTTTAGCCATCTCTAAATTTACAGCGTAAACTGTGATTGCAGATGTGTCATTTGTGTATTTTCTGCTAGCACAATGAGCATACATTCTCTGGTGGCGGGAGCATTCACAATGTAGCTGCAGCACCTTGCCTCCAACTAGCTTCTTGTAGAGGACACTCACCCACCAGTCTGGTAATGGTTCAAAATCGGAGTCTATTAAACTGTAATTACCACCGAACAAGCTTTGTCTTACCACAGTTGTTATGTTGTGTTTTGCAGATAGCCCAAGTTTGTCTAGCCACAATGGTGTAGCTGCATATGAGTTCGACAGCCCTGGCGCTCCCCCTCCATATGAGCTACTGGTTTCACTCAGCCACATGGGTATATGAGAGTAACTGGCAGTGTGTTTTTTCATAGTAACTATTTGTTCTCCTAACAAGTCAAAAGTGTCGGGATTCCAAAAGTCCTCCAATTTAGCAGTTCTACTGTTTAAGTAATACTGATGCCAAGATCTTACATTAATTGTATTAGATCCATTTCCTAAAAACTCTACCATATATTTAAGGCACTCTGGACGATTTGGTTGTGGGCGAGTGGTGTCGGGGCCCACAATGAGGGATGTATCATATCCTGTTTCATTTAAAATCTTACGAAGTTTTTTGAAATCACGTGCAAGCATTTTAGGAGTCACGCTTGTATTGAAAACATGAGGGAATGAATTCGGTTCATTTCCAAGTTGCCAGTCAATGTCGAAGTTATTTTCTTTAGAGAATGTTATTAAATCGCGAGCATTTCTGCCATCCCACGCGTGATGGTCGCGCAGAAGCAGGTTTAAAGTGAACATCAGCTTTATGTCCGCTTTTTTACAGAAACTGTTGATCTCACTGAATTTTTGTCCAGTTAACAAGAAGAAGGGAAGGAACTTGTGCTTCTCAAGTTTTTTCAGAGCAGAGCATGCAGTACAGCGTCGCGTGTGGTTCGACTCGGGACAGTGATCACAGGAGAGTGAGGCAAGTGGCATTTCACTGAACACCAGCCGGTCTGACATAGTTCCGCCAAGCCGCAACCGAGCAGGCGACAGCGCCGCTGCGAAATCTACGAATCTTTTATTTAGAAAATCCAAAATATCAAAATCCTCCACCTCCGATGTATCGATCCCGAAACTTAGAAAGTTGTCAGGAATAACAGTTGTTACGGTTTGTTTCTCATCAATTGTCACATAACATTTTTCATGAGCGTTGTATTTCACGAAAAGCACCAGCATAGCCACATTGCAACAAAATACTATCGCACAAACCGCGACCAAACGCTTGTTAGACAACATTATTTGATTTTATTTATCACTGAAACATTTCAATTCGATGCACACGTCCTGCGCTGCGTTCAGCAAAACGTAGTGATTTGATTTGCTTTTACATTCTCTTTCAGTGTTGCCAGTGGCAGATAGTTAAATATAACATGAGATAGCTCAAAAAGTAACATTTTCACGAGAAAAGTAACATTACCTACCTTTTTTTTGTGGAAAACGAGACAATACTATAATATGGCATTTTATTACACAAAAAGTAAAATATGTCTCCTGTCTCATTTTTTAAACATTGAAAAAATCGTAATAATTGAATAATCGACTGGCGATGCTAAAAAATGCCTGATGTGGGCCTCTATCCACTAGTAAACTAATTAGTAGGTATCAGTTTTAAAAAAACTTTTAGTTAGTTTTATAGATTACAATTGTACATAGGTGGGTTGTGTTTGAAAAATTGCTATATTTTTGTACCCATTCGTGTAAAAGCCTAGTCGCGGCGAGCGTAGCGCGCCGCGCGCTCCGAGCCTTGCGGTGACAATGGTTTGGTCAAAAAATCATTACAATCAACATGTACCTAATGATTTTGTTTATACATTTAAAATTTTCAAATCGATTGTTATCATTCGCTGCTAGTCACCACTCGTCTCACTTGCGCATGCTTAAGTAAGCGGGGTGAAAAATTGAGAAATATAGGCGAGTGAGTATGTGGCATTCAGTAGTTCACAAAATCAAGTGCGCCAAGATGACGAACAAAAAAAAATTCTTGGATGCGTCCGTTTCACGATATTTTTTTGTTTGCTGGAAAATCTAAAAAGTAACACAAAGTAACATATTGAGTCGTGTAACATGGAGGTAACATGAGAGGGTCAAAAGTAACGTAAAATGTTACTTTTGTAACATTCTGGCAACGCTGTTCTCTTTTGCGTTCAGTCAAAATAATCACTTAACATAGATACATAACCAACCACAGATGAAAAAAAATATAATATATGGATATGGATGACATTGGGTGCATTCTAGCAGACTAACTGCTAAGTCATCGATTGCGAACTATCTGCTGAATGCATCAAAACTTCGATGACTTTCAGCGATTGATTGCAATCGAATGCCATTATTTCCATCGCTCTTTGATATTTGATCAAAAATCAGCTAGGTAGTTCTTGCAAGCTGCTATCAGCTGTTGTTCGCAAAAACTTTTTAAACTTTATGAATGCTCCAAAACATCTACGATTTTTCATCGATGGACGCCATTTTTTCCAGCGCTTTTGATTTTCGATGAGAAACAACGATTACTCGAGTTGCTATCAGTTGGTTTTTTTGTCAAAAACTTTTGAAACATTAATAAAAATTTGTTTGTGTATTTAGTATAAAGTATTAATTTATTATTTTAGTACATATCTGTTTAAGTAATAATAAATAGGCTATCACGTCCGAAACAAAAGGTAGAAAAGACTAGGCAACTGTAATTGTTTAGCTTGAAAACCAATACAGTTGGATGCAATGCAACATTGGTTGGATGTGAAGGATTCCAGACTGCAAGAGCTTGCTTTGAAGAAAATAATAAAAAGCAGGCAGAGAGGAACAAGTTATTGAAAGATATTTTAGAAAAACTTTTAAAAACATGCTAGGATGCACCCAGTGTCATGATCATGTTAGTTAGTTGTCAACTTGTCACGTAGTACTTTACAGAGCAATAAGACTTCTATGGCAATAAGCTGATTTCATTTGTTTTTTTCCCTTTATATACAAGGTGTTACAAAAGTACCCCTAATACCGAATATGGTAGATAGGGACCATCAAACTGAACAACTTTGACTATGGGACCAACTCTGAAATCGCGAAAAAAAATCAGCTGTTTCATACAAAAATTTATTGCAAAATATCAAAATGTATGAAACAGCTGATTTTTTTTTCGCGATTTCAGAGTTGGTCCCTTAGTAAAAGTTGTTCAGTTTGATGGTCCCTATCTACCATATTCGGCATTAGGGGTACTTTTGTAACACCTTGTATAAGGCAAAAAAATCGTGTCTTCACAGCAAATTTTGCAGTGCAGTAATAAATCTTCGGTTTTTACTAGGAAGTGTGGGTATTTATGGAGGTATATTGAATTAGAACGTTTCCTAGATAATATTTGGCACCAGGTACTGAAAATCAAGTTTGCCGGGTTTCAAATTTAAACAGATAAATCGAGCCCTAATCGGCGAATAGTACAATACGAAACTCTTTACATCGAATTAGCTGTTTTAAGTTGAAGCTCGGCAGACCCGCCGAAGTTCGAAAAGTTAGCCGGTAGGGCCCCAGGGGCTGAGGCCGTACCAGGCAGACTTTCCGAAGTTCGATGCGTTAGCTGCTGGGGCCGTACCGGCTAACGCATCAAACTTCGGAAAGTCTGCCGGGCTTTAAATTAAAACCGTTAAATCGAGCCCCAATCGGGCCAAAAGGGCGAACCTCAATTCAAGATGTCACAAGAACATCGATGTCTTTTAAATAACTTCGGCAAATAGCACAATACGAAACTCCTTACTTTGATTTATCTGTTTTATGTTGAAGCTCGGCAGACCCGCCGAAGTTCGAAAACTTAGCCGGTAGGGCCCCTGTACCGGTTAACGCATCAAACTTCGGAAAGTCTGCCAGGCTTCAAATTAAAACAGATAAATCGAGGCCCAATCGGGCCAAAATGGTCAACCCCAATTCATGATGTCACACGAACATCGATATCTTCTAAATAACTTCGGCGAATAGTAATACGAAACTCCTTACTTCGATTTATCTGTTTTAAGTTAAAGCTCGGCAGGCCCGCCGAAGTTCGAAAAGTTTGTGATAGTATTATCAGCTGTCGTCTGATATTAATTATGTAGGTATATGATCACATCTGGAATCTAAAACCTTGTAGCCCTTATGCAAGGTTTAGGCTGGCAATAAAACTTGTTCCAATTATTGACTTCTATTTTCTTCCGAGTTCCGCAAGCTGTTAGGTGAGGCGAGCTAAACTCTGAAAGTGTTTCAGCTGACGGAACTTGCTTTGCGAATCTAAACTCACTTTACACTCCTATTGCTACGCTTAATTTATTTATGTAGATATGTTGCTTGTTAAATTAAGCACTTAGGTAGGTACTTACTAGAAAAAAATTAACTCACCACCGTGCTTGGGAGTTCTGCCCAATGCTCTTTATATTCAATAAAGCTACCAAGTCACTGTAGTCTAGCTAGAGGGATCGTCGGAATTAATTATAGTTTAAAGGTACTACCTAGGTAATCTTCCGCTCAATGTGAGAAAATAATCACTCATATTTTACTTTTTGGTTGTTATTTATTTCCATAAAGTTTATTTCCAATGTGCGCACGGGATTAAAATAAAAGGCGCATAGATATAAATATTGTTTTATTTCATTAAATACGGTGGAATGGACAAACACAATAATACAGACATTATTGAGCCTGCTTCAGAACATCAACGATTTGACAACGGAATATATTATTTCCACTATTTGACATAGAAGTATTGAGACAGTTAAATATTGTAAGTACCTAACTATACTAACTATTACATAAAGAAGGTACTTGCTAAAACAAGCACTATCTTCGAAAACTTCTTTTGGTCACTTTTATTACATTACATGCACATGCTCTTATAAATATTATGCGGGTTATCAACTCGGTAAAACTTTTTTGTTAAATAAAAAAAATGGAGAGGTCAAAGGAGGTGCCATCAAAGAAATAGGTGATAGCTCTATTGTCAGTTGTCTATAATAATTTATAATGAATTGACGAGGAGTTCGTGCTAATATAATAGCACCTTTAAGAAAAGTATAAATTAATTAATTTGTGCTCAAAATGTATTACTAGCTAAATTTTATTATATTAATATGTACCTAAATAGACTTAACAAATTCATAGATACCAACAACATAGGTAAAATAAGTACAAAAGACTCAACAAAAATGACTCACTTATTTATAGCGTAAGAGAGAGAGAGAGAGAGGTGGACCGATTTGAGAGGACAAGTTAATCTTGCTACTATGGGATGCAACGGAAACCAAAACGAATATGATACCAAATTAATTGACACAATTTTACGAACTAAAAATGGAATGTCTTTGACAATTTTTATTTCTATCATGTGATAGGTATCTCCGATATCAGGTTCGTACCGCGTTGCATCGCTTTTGTACAGTCAGCAACGAAAGTCACCTCTATAGTACTTTATCATAGCCATTTTTGACAGGGTGTCTCACAATTTGAAGCATTAGTCAAAAAAGTTACCTACTATGACAAAGTACTAAGGTCTTATGCAACTTTCGTTGCGCCCGTACCGTGTGTGGTGTTTAGGGGGGTTTACAGCTCGTCGTGCTTGGGGCCAGAGAACTCCTCGTGGCTGATGAACCCGTTCCGGTCCTTGTCCTCGTGCTGGAAGATCTCCTCGACGAGCTTGTCGTGGCCCTCGAGCATCTGTTTGACGTCGTCGCTCATCTCACCACCGTCTGGGGGCACCATCTGCTTCTTCAGGTAGTCACTGACCTGGCGACAAAGTAAATCTGTGTTGGAAAAGAACTGCAAGCAAAGTTTAGATGGTTTATAAAGTTTTTCAGATTTACACTTTTTTAAATATCATTGATTGGGTATGGGAGCACAAGCTCAAATAACTATTATAACTACCAATAAGGGCTGATTTTTCAATGCTCACATAAACGTTATCTATCTGTTAGTTTGTTATTAACGAACATCTAAAAACAAATGTCACCTAAAGAACAAGACAAATACTAAAATGAAAGATTAAACAAAACAAACAACTAAGCAGGCTTTGAAAAATCAGCCCTTAGAGCTAACTAAATGGTTTTACGATTAATTATTGTACTGACTTTTTGATTAGGTAGGTATAGCGTTAGGTTTTGACAATTTTACTAGTTCTACAATTTCTACTTAGCTTAAACGTGATTCATGCAATTTTTTACAGGCATACTCGAAGAAGCTTCATGCTGCTAGCTAGCTGTTACAAAATATTATTGGCACCAATTTCAAATTAATAACAATACATACACTCTTTATTCTATTGCTGTTCTGGGGCCATACCGGCTAACGCATCGAACTTCGGAAAGTCTGCCCAGGGGCCCTACCGGCTATCTTTTCGAACTTCGGCGGGTCTGCCGAGCTTCAACTTAAAACAGATAAATCGAAGTAAGGAGCTTCATATTGTACTATTCGCCGAAGTTATTTAGAAGATATCGATGTTCGTGTGACATCATGAATTGCGGTTCCCCATTTTGGCCCCATTGGGGCTCGATTTATCTGTTTTAATTTGAAGCTTAATTTGAAAAATTTCTACATTTGTATGTAGGAAATTTTCTCGCAAGGCTGCAAAAATATTCTAGTTTGTTCTAGAATAATATTCTAGAACAAACTAGAATATTTTTCAACAAGAGTGTCGAAACCTTGTGAACAGAACAACATCAGTTCATTTATATATAGGTATAGTGTTCCACACCTTTGAACCGATTTGCGTAGGCAGACAGTTAGAAAAACATAATATGTTATAGAAAGAAGAAGTTACAATGTGTTTTTATGCCGACTTCACGTTGGCCCACACGTTGGCCCATTCATCGTACATTTCCTGTTTTGTACAAGCGTCAAAGAGGTAATTTCAAAAGCATCAACGAACTATACATTAGCCGCGGTTCGGGTCAACGTGTGGAGGGAGCCGACAATATTTACAATTAACGTTATTCCATGCATGCAAGGAGTCTACGCCGCACAGCCACCGGGCACCGGGTCCCACCACCTCGCACGGACTCAGACTAACCTCCTCGCGGGATAGCTCTTTGTCTCCATCCGCGTCCATGGCTTGGAACGCTAACTCGATACTCACTTCATCGCGCGACAGCATGTTGTCCTTGTCAGCGTCGATTTCCTTGAACACGTTGGTGGTGGGGGGCGAGTCGCCGATGTTGATGAGTTCCACCTCGAAGTGGAGGGTGGCGTGGGGGGGAATAACGTTCCCGGCTCCGCGCTCGCCGTACCCAAGCGACGAGGGGATGGTCAATTTCCTCTTTTCACCTGGAATTTGAATTTTTAGAATGTTAAGATCTAAGTTCGACACCCGCCATTTTTTAACCAACTTCAAATAAAGGAGGTTCTATGTTCGTCTGTTTATTTATGTGCCCACTGCTGGGGCACAGCCGCACAGGTGGATAAGGAGGATGGGCCATAACCCACCATACAGGCCCAATGCGAATTGGTGGGTGTTAACGACTGCAAATGCAGCCGAAACCAACGGCTTGCACGGGCCTTCCGAAGCACGGAGGAACTCGAGCACTTTTGTCACCCATCCCATGAACGACCCTTGCGAAAGTTCCTCCACAAACGCTAGGCCAGGCGGTAAGCCACTGGTATCTAGCTTCAAGATCTAAGTTAACTCATGTGGCTTTATGCAGGGAGGGATTTAATTGCGTGATTATTTGTAGGGAGCTTTAGAACGCACGTGAAGCCGTTTGTTGGTACCGACTGCACACTACATGACTAGATCGTTAACACCCACCAATGGGGAATGTCTGATTATAGCTCCCTTATTAATGGGGAAAAGTTTAAAAATGATTGGTTGCTTGAAAAAATTTATAAAAATATAAAATAACTTCGTCTTTGCAAAAGTACGGGTAACAGCAGAATCTCCATACTTTTCGCCAAGACTTTTACTTTTTTTATAAGTTAAAATCTGCCAATTTTTTTTCACAGTTTCCCATATTGGGCCCTTGTGGAGGGTTATAGCACCCTCTTCATCCAACCATAACGAATGTCCCTAGAACATGAAGAAGGGAGAAGGGACTCCTAAACCCTTGCTAAGTCAAAACATCTCTGAGGATATGATACCAAGTTTACATTCGCACAAGGCACAGAGGCTTCCTTTTTACCCGACTGCAAGGAAAGGGTTATGTTTCCTTTTAGTTTTAGTGTAACTTAATACAAACACAAATCTAAGAATAGACGGTCAAATATTTATTATTGTAACAGTGACTGTATCTACCTCATTATTTATTTATTACCGCTGCAACTTTAAAATTAGCTTACCTAGGTCCTATAAAATGTCGCCTATGCCCCTGCAATCTTACCTAGTGAGGTAAGAGCACGTTTCATTTACACCCAGCGCGGACAACGGAAGCTATTATAATACAAGTTAAGCAAGATACAAGTACATCGTTGCTCGCCAGAATTAATCCACGCTTTGAATGGGAACTTCATATCAAAAGGCGGTATCCTATTCTTGATTGTAATCGACCTAATATGGTGGAACTATGTATGTCTATGTTATCTAGTGTGGCTTTACCTAGGTCACTTATGCTAATCTTCATAAAGCCGACACTAGACAACAAAAAATTCTTTAAATAATTGCTTAAGGTTTGATCGACTAGGGTTTGGTTGTCAAGTTTTGGTAACAATGAGAAAAAATATTAGTAGATACCTACTTTTTCTTAACTCAAGACAAACTCTTTTTTTTTAACTTATGTGGCTTGTTTGCTATTGCTACCAAGCTACCAACAATCTTGCTACCACTAATCTAGGTACTTCAAATAATCAAAAAAATGAAATTTCCTTACGATATTTACTGAATTAGAAAAGCTATTGGAACCTGTATCTGTAGAATAAACTCTACATTTATTTTAGGTACTTTTCGTCAATGAGTAGGGTTATCAAATTACTTGGTCGGTCAGAGATGTTTATGTTCACTCGCTGATACTCGATGTCGCAATGAGCATCTGCATACACAACTGCACTTTATAATGATACGAGCGAAGTTAAGGGATGAACTTACCAACACACATGTCCAGTAATCCTTGGTCCCAGAGAATGATACGAGCGAAGTGAAGGGATTAACTTACCAACACACATGTCCAGTAATCCTTGGTCCCAGAGAATGATACGAGCGAAGTTAAGGGATGAACTTACCAACACACATGTCCAGTAATCCTTGGTCCCAGAGAATGATACGAGCGAAGTTAAGGGATTAACTTACCAACACACATGTCCAGTAATCCTTGGTCCCAGAGAATGATACGAGCGAAGTTAAGGGATGAACTTACCAACACACATGTCCAGTAATCCTTGGTCCCAGAGAATGATACGAGCGAAGTTAAGGGATTAACTTACCAACACACATGTCCAGTAATCCTTGGTCCCAGAGAATGATACGAGCGAAGTTAAGGGATGAACTTACCAACACACATGTCCAGTAATCCTTGGTCCCAGAGAATGATACGAGCGAAGTTAAGGGATTAACTTACCAACACACATGTCCAGTAATCCTTGGTCCCAGAGAATGATACGAGCGAAGTTAAGGGATGAACTTACCAACACACATGTCCAGTAATCCTTGGTCCCAGAGAATGATACGAGCGAAGTTAAGGGATGAACTTACCAACACACATGTCCAGTAATCCTTGGTCCCAGAGAATGATACGAGCGAAGTTAAGGGATGAACTTACCAACACACATGTCCAGTAATCCTTGGTCCCAGCCCTTGATGACTTGACCCACCCCGATCTGGAAGGAGAAGGGCTGGTCCCGGTCATAGCTGGAACAAGGAAGATATAATTTAATTAAAAAATCGGTATGGCACATTGCTCATTCGCAGCGCAACGCTAAATTGCAGTACCTATTTACAGTGAAGAGCATGACAGACTGATCGTACTCGATCACGTTTGTTAAGCAACGCTCGGTCCGGCCAGGTGTCGGATGGGTGACCGTTAAGTAGCATTACAACTGAGCGCTTTCGTGCTATGGAGGGCACGTTAAACCGTCGGTCCGGGCTGTTGTCATCTGATAACAGTCCTTAAGCCATGTTGGAGGCCTTCCTTAAATTTATAAACTCTAGCACCAGAGGTGGCCACTAATCTTTATACGATAAGAAGAAGTACTTACAGTAAAACAATGGAGTTAGTGTAAGTACGTACCTATTGTGCATAACGCACCATTTTTATAGTAATTTATTGTCTTTGGTTAAAATCTGTCACGTTTGACTTCGACGTTTTTCTTTGTGTTTTTGCTTTGGTTGTCATAATTTGTGTTTAAAATGTTTTGTTTTGTTGCCTTATAATAATACATTTATTTCCATTACGTAGCCGTCTTTTAATTAACCAACATACAGTCCATTATTCACACCTATTCTCAATCGAAACAATTGCATATTGCTTTGGACAGAAAGCAGTACGGGCCTATCTTGTAGTTAAAAGTAAAACGTTTCAACTAATCAATCAAATAATCACCGAGCTATGTTATCTTCCTTACTGTTATGCACTAGCTACTTAGCTATAACACCAACATTTTTCCTGTATTGTGTAGGTACATACTTAAAAATTAACATAGCGCATTGTAGAAAAATATTACAATAATAAAGTCTTTGATGATTAAGATAAATAATATTAGAAAAAATACTAGAAAAAATCGACTCACCCGTAGCACCTCAGACGGGACTCGAACCCGCACCCTTGGGATTCCGGCCCAATGCACTGACCAATTATGCTACCGAGTCGCTAGTGGGAGCGGCGAAATCTTCTAGTACTTTTAACTTCTTCGCTGCAAGCCACCGCAATTTCATCAATGTGAGGAAATACCCCCACATTCGAAAGAAACATCTTTCCAGATGTTTTGACAATCGATAAAGATGAAACAGCTATATAACTTTTTTAAATTTAGATTTTTCGCATTCACAATGCTATTTTTATATTAAGATAAATAATATTAGAAAAAATACTAGAAAAAATCGACTCACCCGTAGCACCTCAGACGGGACTCGAACCCGCACCCTTGGGATTCCGGCCCAATGCACTGACCAATTATGCTACCGAGTCGCTAGTGGGAGCGGCGAAATCTTCTAGTACTTTTAACTTCTTCGCTGCAAGCCAGCGCAATTTCATCAATGTGAGGAAATACCCCCACATTCGAAAGAAACATCTTTCCAGATGTTTTGACAATCGATAAAGATGAAACAGCTATATAACTTTTTTAAATTTAGATTTTTCGCATTCACAATGCTATTTTTATATTAAGATAAATAATATTAGAAAAAATACTAGAAAAAATCGACTCACCCGTAGCACCTCAGACGGGACTCGAACCCGCACCCTTGGGATTCCGGCCCAATGCACTGACCAATTATGCTACCGAGTCGCTAGTGGGAGCGGCGAAATCTTCTAGTACTTTTAACTTCTTCGCTGCAAGCCAGCGCAATTTCATCAATGTGAGGAAATACCCCCACATTCGAAAGAAACATCTTTCCAGATGTTTTGACAATCGATAAAGATGTATTTTTTCTAATATTATTTATCTTAATATAAAAATAGCATTGTGAATGCGAAAAATCTAAATTTAAAAAAGTTATATAGCTGTTTCATCTTTATCGATTGTCAAAACATCTGGAAAGATGTTTCTTTCGAATGTGGGGGTATTTCCTCACATTGATGAAATTGCGCTGGCTTGCAGCGAAGAAGTTAAAAGTACTAGAAGATTTCGCCGCTCCCACTAGCGACTCGGTAGCATAATTGGTCAGTGCATTGGGCCGGAATCCCAAGGGTGCGGGTTCGAGTCCCGTCTGAGGTGCTACGGGTGAGTCGATTTTTTCTAGTATTTTTTCTAATATTATTTATCTTAATATAAAAATAGCATTGTGAATGCGAAAAATCTAAATTTAAAAAAGTCTTTGATGATCTCAATACCTACGCAGAATTCTCTTCGATTTCGTTTCAGCAATTTTTAGTTAAACCAAATATGAAACTCCACGCGACTTTAAGCTTCCGATTTTACAAATTTTAGCAGTATATGTTCATGAACATTTAAGTGTAAGTATGGGTGTGAATTGTATGTACATGATATTTACGAGGTCCGTTCCGTTCAGATATTGCGGCCGTGCGACCGGCCCATCAGATAACGTGCACTATAACATAGGCCTTTGTTTCGGACGCGTTCGTTCGGACACCCATTTGCCGTTATTGCAGAACGACCACTTTATAAGTAACACGTTTGGGAACGTTCTTCGTTAGAAATTAATTCGATTAAAATTGACTTTAGGTGTAAGTATATCAATGGCGAATAGCCATTCGAGTTATTTACAAAGCTTTGCATTCTCTAAAGGAAAATCGCTTATCCATCGATTATTTTTGTTAGATTTTTAAAACAGTTGTAGTTGGAACAAAGAAGTTAGAGTTAGCTTACTTTACCAGTCTATAACTGAATTTTACCTCGGAAAATCGACATGACATATCCAGGCAATGAAAGTTTAATTTTTGGTGCTCAAAATATTGTTGGCCAGACCGTCACTGATGTTTAAAGTCTATATATATTTTAATAGTAGTTATACCTCGTGCCTATCGATCTCATAACATGCAGCCACAGTTTTTGTAAAACTGTGATGCGCCGGCGCATCTTGCATCACACACAGCAAGTATAGAAGCGGCGGAGTCACGCGCGGCGCCGGCGCAGTGCAAATCCTTACACAACAAACGCGGGGAAAGTTATTTGTCGTACAATTGACCTGGAAATTCGCGAAGCGCTTCCTTCCTTTTCCAGTGATTAAGTTATTGGTCGCAGTCTTCGAACAGCATCAGGTGTACTTTGACAAATGCAACTTGGTACATTACTATTCAAGTCGGAATTGATATTAGATCTGATTTTTAAGAGTTTCGATTGACACAAAGCTATGTCTTCCTTACTTAATATTATAAATGCGATAGTCGTTTGTTTGTTTGTTTGTTACGCCTTCACGTCTAACTACTGAACCGATCATCAAGTCGGAATTGATATTGGATCTGAGTTTTAAGAGTCACTATTTGTTTCGATTGACACAAAGCTATGTCTTCCTACTCAACATTATAAATGCGAAAGTCCGTTTGTTTGTTTGATACGCCTTCACGTCTTAACTACTGAACCGACATAGGATACCTTTCATCAAAAATTCATTGGCAAAAAAACTTTCTATGCAGACGAAGTCGCGGGAGGTCGCTAGTATTTTTATAAACCAAAAGTCGACCAATATAGGTATCAAAAGATCAAAGCAAAGGTTTTATTTTAGAACATGTTTATCTAGCTGGTTAATTTTCAGTCCGGTGCATATGTGTTTTTCCTAATGACTCCCAAAAGCCAATTGCGACGAGAATACGAAAAAATACAAAAAGCTACGATGCAAAGGGTCTCTCTATTGCGGAAATTCGTATTTTCGACCGATGTTTCTTTATCAGATGCGCGTCAGAACATGGCGATGAACAATACCACAGAATAATTACTATAATATCTAAAATTAAGAACGCACGACAGCACGGTAAGTTACCCCGTTTGAATTACGAAAACAGCTTTTATTACGTACGGCATAAAGACGGTCTCGAGGTCAACACGGTGTAGTCTGTCTGACGTACCGTTGACTGTACAAAAATACGGGTCGAATTGAGTTCCTCCCTCCTTTTGAAGTCGGTAAACAAAATGATTGCGCTTCGAAAGTTTAAAGTCTGCAGATTCGAAACTTCGTATTAGTTATTTATGTTTCGTTTCGTTATTTTATTAATAGTTTATGTTATCTTAGTAAGTTTTAAATAGATAATATTTATTTTAATTTTAGGATAGGTATCTACTTACACTTCTGAAAATACTTTTAAGTACCTATATTTATTTACTTTTTAGGAATAGAAAAAAGAAAGCTGATACTAAATCCTTGAAATACTTGTAACTAGTGCGACATTTCGATGAAAGAACAAATATTGGAAAATGTTCCATGTTCGCTCTTGCCAATATTTTTTAATTAAAAGTGCATTGCCAGATTCGCAACTCCACCAACAGGCTTCGACGTTTTCTAAATGGGAAATATGAAGTTAGTCGCAACAACTAAACAAAAAAAAAACAGTAAAAAGTAAAATTTTAGAATTCTGCCGGCGGAAATTAATTTGGAGTTGAATATGCTGGTCGTGTCGGTGCTTGGCATTAAAAAAAGTAAGTTTGAGAGGTAATATTGCAGCGTTATTAAAATAAGCTATTTTGCAAAACTACTAAGTACTTACTTACTTATACAAAATATTGATACTGATAACATATTAAGTGTGTTTCTGTTTATTTGGAACCAAAAATACTTAATCGAAAATAAAAACAACCCCGTTGACCGAGCGAGCGCAGGCGTCTCCGTTGCAGCTTGGGCAAAAATTCTTTCGTATTCCTGTTGGTCCAGTTAGGGTTGCCACCTTTTTGTTGGACTAATAAAGTACATTGGTTGCTAAGGGTAGAAAAATAAAGTACATTGTATGGAAATAAATTATTTTTAATTTTTACCTTTAAAACATACTTTTTATCACTTTTGGCAATTTATCCTAAAGAAAAAGTATTTTCGCGTACTTTATTTTCCTCATAAAGTGAGTACAATTACCCCGAAATAAAGTATATACTTTATTATAAAGTACGGGTGGCAGCTTTAGTCCGGCTGTTCTCCTCTACAGTCGCATTTCTCAACCGATTCTAGTAAATTTTGTAAGCAGGTTCGATAATTATATTCTTAGTTATTTTTACGATTCAGTGTTTCGGATTTTTTGAAAAATTATCGTAAGTATGTATTTCAGATTTCGAAAAATGATCGAAAATGTCACAAATGCGAGGTCTACAGCTCAGAGCCACTAGTTTAATTATGTCCAGATGAGAAATGTTGCTTGCAAAAATGAAAGTGTAGATTCTTCGAATAGGAGGTTCAATAGTCAATAAGGTACAACCAACCGCATACCACACTGCGACACTTATTCTGCAACATAGCTCTTACACTGCCGGAATAAGGTCGATGTGTAAAATATAAGTGTATAGTGAGTGAAAGTGGTATGTCAACAGGTTAGTTACAGTAGTCACCATTTCCGAATACTTATAGTGCTTCTAATCTTATTAACGGGATTAGACAATCTTCGTTTTTTCGTATGCATGTGAATTTTACGACGGTATTTTAGGTAAGCACCTACTAAGTAATTACGTCATCTTTTATAATTTGAAATCGAATTTATACTTAAAAAATATTATTAGATATTAAAGACTGAACGGAATTTGTGTTGAATTAAATGATACAAAGCATTTTTGACAAATTATACATAATTAAACCAATGAAAATCTGGTCTGTTTTGTAAATTAGACGTTAATCAAACAATCCATATTTATTTACCTTGTATTGTATGTTGGCTAAAGTATGGAAACAGAAATATAAACATTAAAAACCAAAACTTTGTTATTGCATGCGGTGAACACAACAAACAATTTGTGCAAGTATATACATATACACTTCTTTAGACTCCCGCGCGTACAGTTCATTAGAAATAAAACACTTTTTACGGATTACAGGCGTGTATTAATTCAGGTGTTATTTTAGAGTATTATTAAGATTGGTTTATAGTTTATTGAATTCCCGTCGGCGGCGTTTCGCCACCTTTCCAGGGGGCCGTGATGGTCACGGGAAATCATTTGGCTGGCTACGAGCGCTCTATGCTACCCATCTTCATTGGACAGCAAAATAAGTTGGAGAGAGCGCTCGACGCCAGCCGAATGATTTCAAAAATAGTGCCCCAGAGCTTTCAAGTGTCATAAAATGCACGAACGGATGACCGTCGCAAGCTTGACAACAGTCAACTTGGCTGCTGTCTTGAACAACCGTGTAACCGACACTTAGACACGGCACATAGTGCGCTTGTCCACCAACTAATCAAAGCCTTTGACAAAGCATAATATTGCCAGACAAAGGATACTAATACAATAGTTTAATAACATAATCTCGTGTAACATATTATAATATAAGTAGCTGTTAGAATTTGATATTCAGATACTCCATCTCTATTTGGTTCAATCAGCCGCTCAATTAACGGCCTAGTTACTTTATTGAACAGCGCCATTTAATCAACGGCTTTCAACGGTTTGCTAAATGACATTTAGCCAATACATTTTATACAACATTTGATTAACTGTCTGGCAGATTTTGTTTTTTTTATTGGGGTCATCAAACAGTTTCACAATAAGTAATATTAAGCTAATTTTACATGGTAGATCTAATAATTGTAAGACCAACACCGTCAACCACAGCTTGATATACAAAGTTGAGCGAAGGTGCACCATAAGATGTTGATGTAGAGGCCATTAAAAACACAAATTACATTCATATTTAAACTTGGGTCTCATTATATATTATACGCACACAACAAACAATAAATTGCAAAAAATTGTCAAGTCAAGACCTATATGTGGTTTGTGAGTTGAGATGTTTGTTACTCAAACTCGCAAAAACGGCAAAACGGATTTGAATGAAATTTGGCATACAGATAGTTTATTATTACCTGGATTAAAACGTAGTTTACTGTTTGTCCAGGTCAAAGGTACCCTAAGGTATTTTCGGAATGTTTACGCGGACAAAGTCACGTGCGTAGTATATTTTATGATGTAATAATCTCTGTTTAGATAATTCGACTTTCCCTTAGCAATTGTACGTATTAGGTACTTGACATATATTCTTGTCTTTCGATTATCGAGAGGCAAAATGTTTGAGCTGCTTTCACTGCGATTCACTCAAATCACTTGATAAAAATGTGTACAGTCAAAGAGACACCCACAAAATGCCATCGTCCATTGTAATAATAGTTCATGATGTTCGTGAGATCATGTTATAACACCAAACATAAATTATTTTCATTTAGTCTTTATTTAACGATGGATTGCAGCCGTTTGCTAAAACATTTTTTTACAATCTAGATAAAGTAAATAAATAAGTACTGTGATGCCCTGACATCGTATGCGAACTATTTGGTTGTAACTCTTTGGTTGAGTTCATAATTCATTTATTTGCTAAATATGGTATATGTACATACAAGTTGTTATAATAATTCTTCCAGCATATTCTGTCGAATGTTTCGACGTGCAAATACTTAAATTTAAGTAATACAATTTTATTAGATAATGTCTACAAATCATATTTAAAACAACATTAAATCACTAAGTTAAGAATGAAATTAAATTATTGGAATGTCAGCAATAGAAAATGTCAAAAGTTATAATTAGTTGCAGATGGAAAAACGAAAAGGGACAATTAAATGTTTTCGAATGCGATCGGCAGTTCTTTAATATTGTGTTCACTGAGCAAGTAATCACTACGTTTTAATTGTGTTTGAGATCATTCCAAAGAGAATGTAATCACTACGTTTGATCATTCTAGGCTGCAAAGGGAATTTAATCACTACGTTTTACTAGGCTGCGCCTTTGTAGTAGCGGGTTGTCACTAGATAGAATAAAAAGATAAAAGAGAAAATTTTATTTCAATCGCCTTCGGCATGACAGTACATACAAAACAATCAACTCAATTAAAACAGTTGTACCATCCTACCCGACAGCAATCATTTTAAACGTAAAAAAAATAAAGTAATGGAAGCCACGCGAGTTATTCAATCCGACTGAAATCAATCGAGTAAAGTATCGATATATTTAAGAGTATTCGAGAGCGTAAATTTGTAAAGGCGTGTACCGCATTTCACCCGTGAGTAGAGCGGGATAGAGGGCTGAATTTTTCACACCCCCCCTTCGGGCCACACCTCCGATGTTTGTACCTACTTAATAAAATATAAGACTCTGTCTGATATTTCGTCACATAAAATGTGGAAAGTTTATTTCGAGAAGTCTAGAGAGAACGCTGGAAATGTACAACGTGTTACAAAAATACCCCTAATGCCGAATAAGGTAGATAGGGACCATCAAACTGAACAACTTTTACTACAGGACCAGCTCTGAAATCGCGAAAAAAATCAGCTATTTCATACTAAAAATAATTAAAATCGAAAATATCAAAATGTATGAAACAGCTAAAATTTATTCGCGATTAGAGAGTTGGTCCCATGCATAGTAAAAATTATTCAGTTTGATGATCCCTAAATACCATATTCGGCATTAGGGGTATTTTTGTAACATGTTGTATAAAGGTTATGGGTAAGATACTTACTGCTTCTGGCGAAGGTTCAATTTTGGAAAGGGGATCGAATGGTCTGTGAACGCAACGGTGGCGACAATTTTCATGAATTCATGCAATATTTTGTCTCGATTTCGAGCGAGAATGGCGGTAATCAGAACAATGTAAATGACATTTTTTCTATACACTGCTTATAAAGATATTTAGTTCATCAATGCCCGAGCGGGCGAATGCGGCCGGTCAACAATGGAATAATCTATTGTGTCTCATTTCCCGGGCCTTCATGGGTGTCTATAAATAAAAATATTAGACGTATTCACACACATTGCTACGATTCCAAAGTAAATAGGTAGCTGTAGCACTTGCGTTATGAAAATTGGTAGGTACTACAAACACCCAGACCTGAGACAAATGCAGTTTCAAAATTATATATAGTAAGTTCATATTTAACTTTATTTAAAACGCAACATTATCAAGATTGTGTGTCTCTCGCTATTGTAACGCGTATATTATAGATGACATTGTTCAGCAAACCTGTTCACGTCATGTCGATACCCGTCGTCTATCTAAATGACATGTTACCTACAAAAGTTATTAAATGCGTGCTGTATTGGCAGCGCTGTAAATACCAATCAGGGTTGCCAGGTTTGAAGGGTATTGCTGCGGTAGATTTTGGGAAAGCTACTACCGTCTATACGAAAACTGTCACTGCGAACGGTTTCTTTTCGCATGACGACCTCCGTGGTCGAGTGGCTTTGTACACCGGTTTTCAAAGTGTAGCCATCTCTGAGGTCCCGGGTTCGATCCCCTGTTAGGTCAATTTAGAAAAAGAACTTTTCTATATTGGCTCAGGTCTGGGTGTTTGTGATACCACCGTTGTCTCTGATTTCTATAACACAAGTGCTTTAGCTACTTACTTTGGAATCGGAGCAATGTATGTGATGTTGTCAAATATTTATTTTTCATTTTATTTTTTACCTGTGGAGATTAATTACTTGCATTGTATTTGTATCAAACTACGTGACAGTCAGTCATTGAAAACTTTATTTTTTTGAATTTAATTTTTGGCTGGAGCTTGTGACGCTATTTCGTAAAGTGGTCACTTTACAGACAAAAAGTTACAGTGTTATTCATAAAACATTTCAACCCATAATAACCTATTTTACTTAAAAAGCTTTTCATCTTTTTCTTTCGTATTTTGAACTGAGTTTAACGAAAAAAGGCAAAACACATTAAAAAATCATAGGTTTATTAAGAGATTGAATTTTTTATGAATAACATGGTAAGTATTTTAATCTATTTTAAAAGAAATATCAAAAGATGAGATGTTTTTTTTTGTTATGAGTATCATGGACAGACGCAGACGTAGCTGAAGCAAAGCTGGCGAAAAAACCGAAGAAACAACTGCGAACTACAAACTGATAATAGCAAAGTTTTGCAATAGTTAGTGGTCCCGAGTTCGAATCTGTGTAAATAACTGATGCAATCAGAAACTTTACAAAAAGCAATGCGAGTGCGTCCTGATTTTTTACAAAACTAGTTTTGTTTGCGCTGGTTACGTTTGCTTTTCGTTTTAGAGTTTTGATGCAATGGTAGAGTAGGTATTACAATGAGAGGAAACTGGCCAAGTGCGTGTCGGGTCACGCGCAGTATAGGGTTCCGCAGTTACCTTTTACAATTACCTACCATATGGCTATAAACTTATATTTACATAACGTTTTCCACAACTGACAACTTTGTTCTGCGAAAACTTTTCCATTATAAATTAATTTTGTAAGTTGATCGACTATTACTCAATAACTTGTAAAGCCTATCTAGTAGTGATAGTTTTTCTTTTAACTTCATTATATGTACTAATGTCCTGAATTTTTTCACATTTCCAAAAGCAACCGATGACCTGGGGTACTGACTCTAACAAAACTTTGCACTTTAAAGCTAAATATTTCACAAACGGATCCCTGAATCAAAAAGTGGTTTTTGCAAACCTACAATATTTTTAAAAGACCTATCCAACGACACCCCTCACTATGAGATTGATGACAAAATAAATTTCATCCCCACTTTACATGAAGATTTTATTTTTTGGAGATTTTGTTCTACTTACTACTTTTTTTGCGGACAACAAAAGGTAAATTAGTACTTTGGGCCTCTGAGCAAGGCCACGGACGGACGGATAGACGGAGATGACGAAACTATGTTCCTTGTTGACTTGACTACGGAACCCCAACCGGGATTTTACGTACTTCTGTGAGTTTTCCCAAAGTTATAAGTAATTTAAAAAAAAATTTTTGCTTATAGATCTCACTGAACTATACAAACAATTTAAACTGCCTTTTTATAAGAAGTGTGAAATAAATTAAAGGAAGTCAGTTAGAAATAAAAACTTGGTTTTACCATCGGCAGTTGATGCACAAGTTACTTCTATATACAATATTGCAAAGTATACTAAAAATTTAACAACTCCAGGTCACACCTGCTAAAAGGGGTCGCGTCTACTAAGGTACCTAGAGTTTCCAACTAGATAAATATGAGAAAGTTAGGATATTATTGTACATACAATCTGTGACTTTGACTTTAACTTTTTCGTTGTGCTGCGCTCGCCTGTCTGATGTCAATTTAAATTAATTACTAACCTACCTAAGTTAAACTTCTCGTGTGGGCAATAGACTAAACGGATGGCTAAAATCCAGCTACTATCAAGTAGAGTCGGCGCCTCGTTAAGTTTCTAACAGCTCCCATACACTTTTTTTATGCTGAGGAAAAACGCAACAGCAACATACTGGCAACATTACACGTAAAATGCAGTCAAAATTTAAAAGTCTAAAAATGGCGCGCCGATCGGAGCACAATGACTGCGACGATAATGCGACGGTGAATTTTTAAAAGCGCGGTTTCCAAGCCAGCTGGAGTTGGAATACGGTAAATTTAATATTTATAGCAACCAGCAGTGTTCTTCGCGCGTTATGAGACGTCGGACGGCGACGCGTTGGGCGTCACGTGGTAATTGAATTGTGGGCTGGCAACACTGTCCCTGGGGCGCATGGGACGGCGTGTCACGGGCTCGTGAGCGCGACTTGTCTTGTCCCTCATCTGCCAACACGGCCTTTGCCTTGAGATACGAGGATACGATCCGGTAGCAGAGGGCCTATATCTATAAGTACTCATAAATCGAATGAACGATTAATCCCTCCGACGATAGATTCCGATTAATTCTCAAAAAAGGAAGAGTTAAGGAAGCTTCCAAAATTCTTGACCATCGTTACTGAAAATGACAACAGCAACAGCAAGTTAATTTTGCGGTCGATGAATTCGTTGTCGTCAAGGAACATTATATTATGGATAAAAGATGGTAATGTATGTATCTATCTGCGCACGATTCGTTTAAACACTCGAGAACATTTGGTTTTTAAAACTTTAACTCAAAGGGTTACGCATTATTCATCAGTTTACATTTACAAGCTTGTATGATGACGGTATTGTCAATCTCGTAAGTTTTCCGTCAGTAAAAATATGTAGAGTTACAAAGCTCAACAAACAGTGCAGAATCTTAGCGACAAAGTCATAAATACACTATTCACTAACCTACTTGTTATTTATATTCTGTGCTCCTGCACCGAACGGTCCATCCTTTCAACTAAATCGAATTTTGCAGAAATGATTTCAATTTCGTTGAGACTTTCTTCATTTCACGCTTATTTGCTGAAAATTGTGCACCATCCGGGGGAGATTTACTTCGCATATAGTGCATAGACATCCATAGTCCATATTTGAAGTCCATTATTTGGCCATAGCCTTAGCTCCAATCACAATGGATGAATGGAAATTTCGGGACCACCAAGTGATTTTCGTTCGCGAGCTTACCTTGTTTAATTGGCAATTTAATTCAGTATGCGATGAACAGACTGTATTAAATTAAAAAACACTCTATATAAGTAATAAATGAAAATTTTCTTATAATTTTAATTACCTAACTAGTTAAATGTGTAACCTAGATGTATTTATTTAAGATAAATAATATATTAGAAAAGATATTAGAAAAAAATCGACTCACGCGTAGCACCTCAGACGGCCCGTCTGAGTGACGTTCGTCTTTTTCTAGTATATTAGCATTGTGAATGCGAAAAAATACTTCATAATGTAGTTATGCATTGAGATAAATTTTACTTGTTTGTCTTTTTTTAACACTTGCTTACGTCTTTAAAATGTTTTTCTCTTAATTTCACAATGTGGTAACTGACTTCTATTTTAACTCGACATAGAAATAAAGTACCTGTTAAAACTAACTGACCGGAGCTGCAACTTTCTATCAATTAAAAATCCGCAATTTTTTCGATAGCTTTTTAGAAACAACTTGTTTTTATACAATAATGTACTAGAAAAAATACGACTCGCACCAGACCATATTCTGACCTTTGGAGTCCAGTCCAAAGCTTTTACCACTGAGCTACCGAGTCACTAGTGGCATCGTCGAATTCTTCTAGTATCACACTCTTACAAAATGATTCCATTGATTTTCCAAATATTTAATTATTTCGCTGTCAAAGTAACAAAATGTAAAGAAATAGAAACAATTCTAAGAATAAAAATTCGTAAATAGATTAATTGTACTTGGTAGGGTTGTTTCTTTAAGTAAGATACTCGTACAACTTTAAAAAAAAAAAACAGAATTCCTTTCCTTAATATCTTTGAGCTGTAGTCTTCTTGTAGTTTCTTTGTGGGTATAAACTGTTGGTTGATATTGTGGCAGGCTCAGTTCCTTTGAGGCCGCTAACAGCGTTACCTCTCAAAGACCCGATAAAAGAAAAAGGCGCATCCGGCGAACTTATACATTATTGCATAGCTGTAGTTTCGCATTCGATTGCAGCCTTGCGCCTCTAGAATACTAAACTTTAATAATGGAATAACATAAAACAATACCTTTTGTTTGTTAAAGGAACACACCTGCCTAAGTTAGGTACCTATTTCTCCCGGGGAACTTATTTTAGAGATTAACCAATTGCCTTGATATTTTTTTGAGAGAACCAAGTTTTACTTAAAGAAAAGTTAAGGCGACTATACCCGCCCACTAGAGCCGCCAATTCATTTATTTTTATAATTCGTAAACCTGCCCCCTGATTATGTAACTTTGTTGCAATCAACTCTCACAGAAATCGCAGTTACATTCCTGCTTTAGTAAGAACCAATGTGACAACTATCTTACTTAAAGCAGCAATGTAACCGGTTTCAATCGATTTCAATCGAGAATTGTTAGCGACAGAGTTACGTAATCAGCCCGCAGGTTAATTTTCATTCTTGTCTGTAAGTTTTAAAATCCATTTAAACCAAAAGTGGCCACTGTCGTTTCGATTGCATTTAAAAACTAGTACAAAGAATGAAAAGTATTAAAGAGTATATTGACTTGGTTTACGAGTAATGAAAATAAATGTATTGGCGGCGCTAGAAGACTTTTATCTAATTTATTCAACACATTTGATGGATTTTAATGACAACCAACAATGTATCTAATAAGCCCGCTGTTATTTTTCAGAATCGTACCTACATACGATACTTAGTGGTTTCAAAGCAAATCTTTGTCATGAATTTCCAATTTTGTCCAATTTATAAGATACACAAGTTTAGTTCGATGTGACGGCCTCCTAAGCTTTTCATATTGGAAGTAAGGTGAACTCACTTTCAGTTACTCATGTGCTTTCAGCATGAAGATCCAATCTTTTAGATTGGTTAAGTAAGTATAACGAAGTCTGTCATTTCCTTTTAAAGTTGTACTCGGAAATCTCACATTGTAATGGCGAATGTTGCGGTGCAGTTCTATATCATTTTGAACGTCAACAAATGTCATTAGTATGAAAATTAATTTGCATTTAAGCCTCGTTACATACTTTTTTAGTTTTATATCCTTCCAAACTTATTTTTAAGGTCTTTAATTTTGAGGAAAATTTAATTTTTATCAGCCTCGTAGTTATTAAGGTACAGGTGGTACATAAATAAAAAAATACATAAATAAATATTTGACAACATCACATACATTGCTCCGATTCCAAAGTAAGTAGCTAAAGCACTTGTGTTATGGAAATCGGAGACAACGGTGGCATCATAAACACCCAGACCTAAGCGAATATAGAAAAGTTCGTTTTCTAAATTGACCCAACCGGGGATCGAACCCGGGACCTCAGAGATGGCGACACCTTGAAAACCGGTGTACAAAGCCACTCGACCAAGGAGGTCGTCGAACATAGAGGTAGGTTAGTGGTAACGGCAATCGATTCTAAAACAAAAGTTTAAATAATTATTAAAATTCACCAGTGTTCGTCATAAAGTTACACCAAAGTTGATTTGGGGGAGACAATTATACAAAAACACCATTTGGTAAATCCATAAAGATCGTCCGTTAACTTTTTTTTATCAGTGGCCCTACCATGAGTTGATGCAAACTGTTTACGTTACCGTAAACTATCGTTTTCTCTCTTTCACTCGCATTGACAGTGAGCAGTTTATCCGATAGTTTACGGTAGCGTAAACAATTTGCATCAACTCATGGTAGGGCCACTGGCCTCTCACAGAAATTCCGCTAACGTCCCGCAATGAAAGATACACGGTGATTTTGAGAATTTTGACAAATTCTCGGTAATTTTGATTATTTTCTTTCTTGACAGAATTTTAATTTTCTTACTCGAAATGATATTTTGACATTGTCTAGTTAAATTAGGAGTTCTCACAGGCAAAGCTCAGTTCTCACGCAGGAGCCGGATAACAATGGAATATCTATTGTGACTCATCGGACAGAATATGTATAAAACTGTCAGGTCTGTTAATATTATCTGATACCAGTGAAATTGGCCCATACCTACGTGTGGGCAAAAGTAGTTTGAAAGTTATTTGTTAGGTCCATCAAGCCAGAGGGAGATTGCCACCGCACCCCCTATGAATGATCGACGGAGAGAGAGCAAGTAGTGAGGGGTTAAGTTGGTAGTGGTGCCTCCTCTCGACCACCCCATCTGGTCAGCCTACCTGAGTAGGTAACCTTATGGGGAGTTCGGGAGAAGGCTCTCTCCCTCTCCCTCCTCTGGGGAGAGGTAAGAACCCCCCAGCTCCCCCGCCGAGCCTACTATTTAGGCTCGACGGGGGCGCCGGGGGCGGCGAGAGACAGCCCAGGAGTGGCTTCCTGCGCGCTGATCGAGTCCAACATGCCGTTTGGTATACCTAAAGATTGTTTTTGCCCTCACTCTAATAAAAAAAAAAGGTCCATCAAGCCATACCCGATGCATCTTAGCACAATATATCATTTCTAAGGAGTGAGTGAGCGAGTCAGACAAATTGCTCAGTTTATTTAATATTTATCGGGGGGTGGTCGATCAATCACTCGTTTCGCTCCGCGCTCAGCGTCAAGTGGGATTTTTTAATTAGAAGAGAAATAACTTTGGATCAAACGATGTGCAACGCAATTTAAAACTTCTCTTTTATTTTATTTCATGAAGGTTTCATTTCTTAACACTTTTAAAAAAATTACTTTAGTAATATTATACGACTGGCAACATCCAAATGTAAGTAAAATTATTAATTTTATTTTTGTACTTTTATGGTTTTAAATTATTGTGTTCACCTTTATTGTCCATTAACAAATTGTATGACTTACGAGGTTTCTACAGAGCATATTTATCGTGTACTATTACGTATACAGGGTGTTTGAAAATAACCTTATTAAGCCGAGTATGGTAGATCGGATACCATGCAACCCCGGAATTACTACCACACAGCTGAGAAATGTTGTTTTTTTATTTGTATGGAAAATTGCTAAGCAACAACCTTATACGCAAATAGACTATTGTTTCCGAAAATCAATCCCATTAATAGGCAAAAGTAAAACACAATTTCGGTCTAGGGTTGCCACTATGTAGTTTGACAAATAAAGATTTTTTTATTTTTCAAAAATGTAGTAATTTTTAGGAATGATAATAATTTTCTGGGATCGTATGCATGGCACATTATCTACCATATTCGGCTTTATAAAGCTATTTTCAAACTGTATATATACTTTTATTCTTTAGATAAATAAAGTACATACCTGAAGTATTATCCCCGAAAGTATTAAAAAAGGAAAGGCTTGTAAATAAATACGTGTTACAGTAAGCAACCACCCCTCTGGCCACTCCTCTCGGGCCAGTCATAAAATTGTGATTAAATATTAACCAGTTAAAACTCCTCACAACTATAAAACTAAAGTTGCACGAGGGAAGATGCTGCCAGATGACAAAATAAAAGACGAAAGTACGATCGGCAACTCGCGTGCCTTACCACTTTGCACAAAAATTCGTGTGCGCGCGCGCGCTTATCGCCCCTGCACGAACTAAGAGCCTGTTCAGATAACGGCGACTAATATAACGATTTTGGTTACACTAAATAAATAAATATTTGACAACATCACATACATTGCTTCGATTCCAAAGTAAGTAGCTAAAGCACTTGTGTTATGGAAAATCAGAGACAACGGTGGTATCACAAACACCCAAACCTGAGCCAATATAGAAAAGTTCGTTTTCTAAATTGACCCAACCGGGGATCGAACCCGGGACCTCAGAGATAGCGACACCTTGAAAACCGATGTACAAAGCCACTCGACCACGGAGGTCGTCAACTACACACACACACACGTCGTCACACTACAGTTAATATTGCACAAGTTACTGACACAATACTAAATAATATACTAGAAAAAATAGGACTCGCACCAGATCATGTTCTCGGACGGGAATCGAACCCGCGACCTTTGGATATCCCCGATCCCCGACCCGCGATCGATTCCCGTCCGGAACGGATCAGCAAAGTGTGGAATACTTGCAAAATTGAAACCAAAATTTTGTATTGACGAAGGGTACAAAAAAGTTGTGTGGTGTGATATAATAATATAATTATACAGGACGTATCAACATTTCCTGTACTTTCTTACTAAAAACTAAATTGATTTTTTGATAAAAAAAAATTAAGTTCTTGTGGAATATGAAAAGGAAAATTTACTGAAAAAAAAACAGGTTTTTACAAAGGTCTAAAAAGTATATCATGATGTCGGTATCTTTGCCGTGGTAAAGGTAAATAATTTGTAGGCGCGCAACGTCGCCGGCTGCTCGGATCTCGGATGGGTCGCCGTCGCTGGCCAGACTTTTAACTACACTGAAAACCTAAGCGATGCAGCTTATCTCAAACATGTTGCCATACGTAAAGCCGTTCACTTATTTTAGGTCCAAAAGCTATCATAAATCTGAAGGCAGTTTTCTCGTCGAGAATTTTCGATTAAGTACAATAACACAGTAAAGTTTGAACTACCTTCATATGTACTACGTTACTTCTACAGTCAAAAAACTTTTAATAATTCGCCAGTATTCGTACCTATAAGTATACTAGCTTTTGCCCGCGACTTCGTTCGTGTGGACATTTTAGAAAATCTTCGGGTAGAACGCGTTCCCGTCCCCGTTCAGAATTAGGTCCTACTTTCAGAGATATTTGACGACCTCCGTGGTCGAGTGGTTTGTACGCCGGTTTCATAGTGTCGCCATCTCTGAGGTTTCCAGGTTCGATCCCCGGCTGGGTAAATTTAGAAAACGAACTTTTCTATATTGGCTCAGGTCTGGGAGTTTGTAGTTCCAACGTTGTCATTTCCATAACACGAGTGCCTTAGCTTACTTACTTTGGGATCAGAGCAATGTTTATGATGTTGTCTAATATTTATTTATATTTATTATTTATTAGTTTCTCCTTTTCTTCCCCTTTCCCTTCCTCTTCCCCTTCCCCTTTCCAAAACCCTTTCTTAGTGAGCACTAAGAAAGGGTTTTGGAAAGATATCTACATATTTAGATACCTTTTATGGTGTAGATGAGCATCTGCACCATAAAAGGTATCTATCTACCTTTTAAAAATGGTGTAGCTACCTTCAGCCGTTACAACCTGGAACATCCTGTAGCACCCTGTATAACGGTAATGTTCCAAAACCCTTTCTTATATAGTGCTCACCTATAATTTCAGTTAATAGAGTTCGCAAGGCGTTTTGAGATAATATTATGGTATACCATCAAGCGGACACTTTGTTTGTTTGCCATAAATAATACAAAAAAACTTTTCACAGAAGGCTGCAAAAATCCAGGTGCTTACGAAGAACCGTTCGTCATACTTGAAGGCTGCACGCACCGAGCTCGCATCTTTTTATCTTAAAAAAAGGCTACGTATGGCGGGGTTGTGAGTGACAGCGAGTAGCGGGGCGTGGCGATAAGCGGAAGAGAACAAGGTCACGATAGTTATTTGTTATACAAGAGACTGATGTCAATTTGTGCTGCGACTGCCGACTTTAAATCATGAAGTAGCGAAGTAGTCTAGATTTGAATCACAAGCGTAGCGAGTCGTTCAAAAATCGATTTTGCTGCGAGTTTTTACGCGCCTACAGGGGCCGTACCGGCTAACGCACCGAACTTCGGAGAGTTTGCCGGGCTTCAAATTAAAACAGATAAATCGAGCCCAAATCGGGCCAAAATGGCGAACCTCAATTCATGATGTCACACGAACATCGATATCTTCTAAATAACTTCGGCGAATAGTACAATACAAACGAAACTCCTTACTTCGATTTATCTGTTTTAAGTTGAAGCTCGGCAGACCAACCGAAGTTCGAAAAGTTAGCCAGTAAGGCCTCAACACTCTTTTTAATGCTATAAAAAATATAAAGTCTGTGTGTTCTGGAAAGAAGCGCCTAAACTGCTACAGAAGTGGAATATCATGGTATGGTAAGACATTGCCAGCCCATGCCTAATGTCTATTTGCGTGCGTCTGCTGGAAACTTTTTTTGTTATGTGGCAAGACCCTGAGTGACAAGGGCTTTTAGCATATATTGGCGATCAGTAGGTTTCAGTCGCTGCAAGCTTCTGAAAAGCAGCAATGGTACATTACCGATACTAAAAGAAACATAATGGCGGTAAGTCCTTACTTTTAAACTCATTTTGATTGATAAGTAGTTAACTAAAAATTGCAATCATTTTAAAAATACGTAATCTATATTTGTGTCTACTATATCACTAAATAATGAAATTGTATCAAAAAATCTTATTCATATTTCCAAATCGGGAATAACCCTAATCTATAAACTTATTGGTGATTGGTCTATATTTGAATTTCGAAGGAAAACTAGCCATGCATCAAATCTTTGTACCGAAGTTTTTCCGCTTATAAGTTCCCGCTACTTATCCGACCACAGAGTAAAAATATGTAACGAATTTCCAAAAAAATACACATGCCGCATTTCAGTACACAAAATAACTGTTCATCTTAGACATTTGTCAGCAGAAGCTTACGGTAAGTTGGGGGGCAGGAAAAATGGCCTGCCCTCACTTCCCTGCATATTCGAGGTATGTACCTGTTAAGAATAAGCGACCTTTTATGCGAAGCGTAGATGTTGGTATTTATTACGGCAGACAAGACGGAATCTCCCTATCCTCAAGTTAAAACGGGAAATGGGTTTAAAAAAATAAACGCATTTATGTGTTACTTCTCGTCGTCTGAACTCTGGTTAGATTGATTGAAACATTTGTTTTATATAAAAATTAAAACACTTTTAAGAGATAATTCTAGCATTGTGATAATATGTGATGTTAGAAAATTACAAATTTGTATTTTTTTAAATAAAAACAATTTTTTTTTTCGGAATAAGTCAGATCTTGTAATAAATGAGACATGTAGATTTCTATTTTTTTTTTATAGGTCTGACAACTTAAGCTAGGCCAGTGGGTCGTTAACTGCCTTAGTTAAGAGCATGAACACACGTTATGCGTTTTTAACGCAGATGTTTTAGCTATAACGTAAAGATCTTAAAAAGAGTCGAAAAATATAGGTCGTTTTAAGTTTTATGTAATGAGTTCATGGATTTAAGTTTTGCACTTGTTTGGATAGGTAGATTAAGTAGTAAGTATTTTTTTTAGGGTTCCGTACCCAAAGGGTAAAACGGGAACCCTATTACTAAGACTCCACTGTTCATCTCTCTGTCTGTCTGTCTGTCCGTCTGTCACCAGGCTGTATCCCATGAACCGTGATAGTTAGACAGTTGAAATTTTCACAGATGATGTATTTCTGTTGCCGCTATAACGACAAATACCAAAAACAGAATAAAATAAATATTTAAGGGGGCTCTCATATAACAAACGTGATTTTTTGCTCGTCTTTGCTCGATATTGATAACGGCAACAGGTAGACGCTTGAAATATTTAAAAAATATTTAGCTCGGTATATATTCACTGAAAAATGAATAATTAAATTAAAATAAAACAAATATTTAAGGGGGGCTCCCATACAACAAACGTGATTTTTACAGAACCCTTCGTGCGCGAGTCCGACTAGCACTTGCCGGTTTTTTTTAAAGAGACAGTGGTTCAGACCGTGTACTGTAGGTAGATTTCACTTTCAATGTGAAACTTGGGAGTTCCTTATATCAATAAGTGAGAGGCATCTACTTTCGAGAGAACAAAAATTTAGTCTCTTGTTAAACATACAACTTGTCACCTCCATCACCAAATAAAGTGTTATAAATAGGTAAGGACAGTTATTTTCACGTGACTTTCCTGGTAAAAAGCTAAATTCATAATTAGAAACTTGATCTCTCGACTCTTTTGGAGTTAGATAACTATCTTCATCGCTGGACGCGCAATTTTTTCGTAATATACAAGGTGTTACAAAAATACCCCTAATGCCGAATATGGTATATAAGGACCATTAAACTGAACAACTTTTACTATGGGGTCAACTCTGAAATCGCGAAAAAAATCATCTGTTTCATACATTTTGATATTTTCAATTTTAATTTTTGTATGAAACAGCTGATTTATTTTTTGCGATTTTAGAGTTGGTCCCATAGTAAAAGTTGATCAGTTTGATGGTCCCTTTATACCATATTCGGCATTAGGGGTATTTATGTAACACCTTTTATAACAAAAATTGTTCGATCAAACCTATGCTGAATAAAATTATTAATAGAGTAATCCCATCGTGTCTATTGTGCAACGAAGCGTTTTATTATTATTATTGTTTTTCTCTTATTTATTTATTTAGAATCATAAAACACTACTTTGTTAATATTTCATTAATTTTTCTTTTTTATAATTATTTCATACATGCGACCTCATTTCGTCCATAATCTTTATTTCGAATTATCAACCTTCTTTTCCAACAATCCTTGTTTAAAACTCCTTGGTATCCGTGTATTTTACATGCATTTTATTTTTTATACTTTTTAATCCATGTCCGACAGTCAACCGAACCGACAGCATAAAGTATTCTCTCTATCCTTTTCTCACAATATCAATTTTACAAGTCTCTTCCTTGTCACTCTATTTCAATTTTTCTTTATTATTTCAAAAGGTGGTGTAAGATATTAAAAAATGAATTTTCTTCACGCTTTGTCTCACGAGTTTTTACGCGCCAAAAGCGCCCTTTTCGTGCTGGAGCGGTGAAAAGATTGTTGACCTCAACCAACTGCTCGCCTTTTGTCAACCATTCGAGAAATTTTGCCACTAACTTTACTTCACTCTCAAGCGAAAAATTATATAAAACACAATTTTGACAAATGTTTTTCCCGCGCGTTACAAACGGCCTAACTGGCAGGGTTAACACGCGCTTAGTGTGTCCCTCCCTTACTGGCCGGGTTAAAGGCTGTTTGCGTCGCCACATAGCAGCCGCAGCGCGGAAAGTGCTTTTAATTATTAACGCCGTACGACGCCGTCCCTGCAGCGCGGCGGCGACGAGGCGTAGCGGGCGACATCGGCAGCTAAAAGATGACACGCCACTTAAAACACTTTTGAATCAGCCTTTTAGATATAGACCGTAATCTCTTGAAAAATTCTTCGATAAGAGAAAAATGCTAAGTAAAAATCAGTTTTTTTAGTGTTGAATGTAACTTTTTCTTTCATTGTTAATAAACTAAGTCACATTTGACTAAAATTTGTTTCGTGCGAAGATGTCACACGAGCTGCTGCCGACTGTCGACTGTAGGTACAGAGTTTAGGGTTGACATTAACACTCAACAAAATGTATATGGTCTCAGCGTATTTCCAGACGTCCGAACGTCCGAACATTCCGAAGAAACGTCTCAGCAGTCAGCTGCTATTCGAAATCAAACTCGTGCGCGGCCAATAGCCAATAAAACCGGCGGCGCGCCGGAACAACCGGCGTGCATTATTTACGCCGCACATGTGACCACGCCGCCCGCTGAATTTTTTTTTCATATATTTACATGCGTATCTTCCGAGGTGGTTGTACTTTTTCACTCAAAAGGAACGCTGCTTTTGTGTTTTCTCGTAACAATGATTGAGGAGGTCGCGTCTAACATTTTTAAGTATGCTCCCTTGACTTTTTTGCGGTGTAAACACACTCATGTGCAGAAAATAACATTCAAATCTGTGGATATCGGTAAGAAAGTATACCTACTTAGTATATTATTATTTTACTTATTTTTAATCGGTTAAGATCAAAATATTGTCACAAAACAAGTTTGATTGGTTGTGTCATAATGATGTTAAGTAATTCGGATAATGCAAATCAATATCAGATAAATTGATGTTACTATTCCGTTTTAATATTTGGTTTTAGCGATTACCATCAGATCTGTGTAAAATGTATGAGTATCGGAATACTTTCAGGCCATTTGGGGCACGCGAGCAACTCGAGCGAGGCACGTACATCCTTGCATTTAAGATAGCGAAGCGTAAAATATAGCGAGTTACGCGTTCATCGTGTAGGCTCCATAGAAATGGAAATTTTCTATTTACAACACCTCTGAGGCCGTCTCGTGTCGCTAGATAGTTGCAACTTGCAACCGACGCATTAGCTCATTTCACCTGTCTGCGACGCAACATGGCGGTGGCGGTGACGTAGTAGGCGGGAAAAACACGCGGGAAATTCTTAAGAGGAGTTAATTATTTCCTGAAAATGCAAGTGCTTTGAAGTTTTATCCTCGTATCTATAGACGAATAAGTAAATGGCTTAAATAAAACTTGCATTTTTTTTTAAATGATCCTAATATTAAATTCACATGCAATTTATAGTATAATTAATCTGTTTTGAAACAGTTTTGGTGCATTTAAGATTAATTTATTCTATTATTTTAAATTGCACGTGAATATAATATTAGAAGCAATTGAAAATTACTAGTTTTACTCAAGGCATTACTTACTCGTCTACAGATACGAGACTAGAAGAAAGAAGATGATTTCCAAGTCAATCAATGTAGAAAATTTTGACAACATTATATTCTACTCTCAATGGCGGTGGTGTAGAGCAATGGCAACACTAAACATCTTTAGTTGGTGAAATATGAAGGAGGTTGGCAAGTTTTAATTCTGTCGATTCAACTTCAGGATAGCTGCGGTTAATAATTCAGCCGAGGGGTCGCCACACGGCTCCCGCCAGCAACGCCGCGCCGCGCGCCGCGCCGTCGCTGCACGAAAGAGTTTAACGCGCAAACTCTTGGTAGTAAATTCGAACGTGAAGTTGGTAACCTTTTTGCTCTGTGTGTTTTTAAAAAAAGACAGGAATTATTGTCGATGTAGAAGTTCGCTGTTTTGAAAAGTAGGTCTGTACTGTACCGTATTACTAAAAATATTTTCCGAACTTATTCAACGCGACACTGCTGTTGAGCTACATACTGTTAAACTTTAAGTACCATGTATGTACAATTAGTTCCCACTAATTGTATGTAGGTATGTACAGTTAGTTACCACTAAGTGTAAGTATGTACAATCGTATGATTGTAAGTACAATTAGTTACTACACTAAAAGTACATACAATGCGATTAATTTAACAATGAACAACTGCAGTGGCTAACTTCAGAGCGCTAGCGGTACAAAACGACGAATTTTGATGTGTAAAAAGTTTCTTTTTCCATACGTTCTCGAATGAAGTTGCAGCGGATCACTGTCTATTGTCGATTTAATCGCATTGTAATTTGGTTAGTGCGGGTTTTTGTTATAAGCTAATAGAGACTATGTTCCAAAATCGCTAGACTAGATAGGTTCTCCCATTTTGGCTAGAATAAGGCTAATTTCCTGGGCTGAATAGTTAACGTTGTTGGACCCACTAGGCGATTTTGTGGATTAATTCCATAATTTAAAAACTTTTGAATAATTCAAAGGCAATCTAAACGCATGAATTATAAGTTAGCGTAATTTAAATAGTTAAGTATTTACTAAAATAACCCCCGGTTTCTGAGGTACTTTATCGAAGGTTTAACTTAATCAGAGGCTTAAAGAATTTTACCATATACAAGGTGTTACAAAAGTACTCTTAATGCCGAATATGGTAGTTAGGGACCATCAAACTGAACAACTCTTACTATGGGGCCAACTCTGAAATCGCGAAAAAAAAATCAGCTGTTTCATACATTTTGATATTTTTGATTTTAATTTTTGTATGAAACAGCTGATTTTTTTTCGCAATTTCAGAGTTGGTCCCATAATAAAAGTTGATCAGTTTGATGGTCCCTATCTACCATATTCGGCATTAGGGGTATTTTTGTAACACCTTGTATAACACAACAAACTTTTCTGCCACTTTTAGCAGGGTACAGCACACTACGAAAAAGTTCGCGTAGTGTGCTGTGCAGGTAGGTCTGTACTGTGTGCAGCTGTGGCCCTGCTACTGTATTTTCTGTCGTTAATTGTACTCGTAATGGCTTTTAGTTTGAGATATCACTTAAATACAACCATTACAACCATATTACTAACATAATATGATAGGAAACACCAAGTTCTCGTAGATTTGACGTGGCAGACCAATTTTTACAAGATAAAACAGCACAATTTATATTTTTTTTCCGGGAGCGCACTCTTGCGACCTTGCTGAAGTAGTTTTATTAAACATACGACGACCGTGACGTGACGACCTCCGTGGTCGAGTGGCTTTGTACACCGGTTTTCAAGGTGTCGCCATCTCTGAGGTCCCGGGTTCGATCTCCGGTTGGGTCAATTTAGAAAATGAATCTTTCTATATTAGCTCAGGTGTTTGTGATACCACCGTTGTCTCTGTTTTCCATAACATAAGTGCTTTAGCTACTTATTTTGGAATCGGAGCAATGTATGTGATGTTGTCAAATATTTATTTATTATACATTTTTATTATAGTGATATAGTAGACACAAATATAGTTTACGTATTTTTAAAATGATTGCTGCTTTAGCTACTTACTTTGGAATCAGAGCAATGTATGTGATGTTGTCAAATATTTTTTTATATTTATTAATACATGGCCATATGGCCAACGTACTTTGGCAGAGGGGGTCGCCCGCCTTTGCCGTCTCCATTAGTTAAATGTTCTAAGATCGGAGGAGCCCACATTATGTGGTTAAAAGTAATAAAATTAACTATATTCCAGATAATGTGGACCCCTCCGATAAAGTTAAATGCTTTGATAAACCACCGATAAGTACCTCACAAACTGGGCATAGTCCTTTAAATAAGCTGAATAAATAAAAAAAACAAATTTTCATTTCATGACACTGGCAGAAGTGTGCCCTGAAGAAACGCTCAGCCGTACACTTAAAAAAGCTACGAAATGCAAGGGAAACTTTGATTCAGCCTTGATTCGCATCGCTTTAAAAACCAATCGCACGAGATGATATTAGTTGGCCGCTTCGCATCACGGTCGGCTATAGCTCGTAAACAAGCGAAGAACCGACGCGCGTTTTTTTCCAATATTAAATATTAAACGAGGGATTGGCTATAAACTTCTGCCCTCATACATCACCTGGGTCTCTCCGACAACCCTATTTTATCGGTTAGTGTTGGGATTTGGAAAGCTATGCGTCTTATCTTGACTTCCTTATTGTAAAGTGTCCCATTATTTAAATATATCATATGTCAGGTTTTTTATTTGAATAACTGTAAAATACCTTTTTAAATTACAGCCTGTTCTTTTGTTACAAAAATTAAGCTTTATTTAAGTACTTAGTGAAGGATGGAATTCCATAACATTCGTACTCGCGTCTTCTGACGAGAAATTCGATGTACCTATTTAATTACAAACAGCAACTACGCAATGCATGTCCGTTCGTTGTGGAATCCGACAAAATTGCTTAAACCCCGTAAATTCGTACGCATTCATCCTTAAGCCTTGTCAAGTAGATAGATATATAAATGGTTTATTTGGAGAGTAGACTTACACCCGTATTCAAGAACAGTACTCAAACGACCCTTGACTACGCGAACGCACTGCGTTGAAATATAATGTGTTACAAAAATATCTTTAATGCCGAATATGGTAGATAGGGACCATCAAACTGAACAACTTTTACTATGGGACCAACTCTGAAATCGCGAAACACCGGGATGTCAGAGAGGTGTTCGCTCCCTGGTTGGGTCAATTTAGAAAAGGAACTTATCTATATTGGCTCAGGTCTGGGTGTTTGTGATACCACCGTTGTCTCTGATTTTCCATAACACAAGTGCTTTGGAATCGGAGCAATGTATGTGATGTTGTGAAATATTTATTTTATTTTTTATTTATTTTATATTTATATTTTAGTTATTTTCATAGTGTCATCCTAGGGACTGCTATTGTGGGGCTCAGCTGCCAGTATTGAAAATATTTTTGTGTTTTTATATACAATCTTTGGCGGAGAGATTCCTTGAGAGAATTGTTCAAAGAAATAAATATATTAACTTTGGCAGGCCAATACATATGAAAATTTAGTATACGTAAGGAAATAATTGGATTCATTTGCTAACAACAGCGATAATCACCAGTTTAATACAAGAAATAAAGATAAACTTGCTTTTCTAAGATTTAGGCTTGCAAAAACTAGAGTTCATTTATGGGGAAAGGTACAGCCTTTTTTTATAAAGTTCCACAACAAGTGATTGATCTTAATTTGCATGAATTCAAAAACCATGTCAAAAATACGCTTATGGCTAAAAGTTATTATGAAGTAGACGATTATCTAAAAGACCGAAATGCGTGGAAATCATGTAACATGTAACACATAAGTACTTTGTCGGTAATAATCCTGTTGTACTGTATTTGCTAACGATATATTTATGTTTGTAAATATTGTTACTTATTTCTGAGACGATTCAAAAGTGCTAAATTATTAAGTTTATTTGAATAAACAAATGACACCTGGCTCTTCATTCCGCAGGTACGTTTCGGACCGTGTGTGATACGCAAATCGCACATTGTGTTCACAAATCGCAGGCAATTCTGACCCAATCCTGCCCTCCTCGGTCCCCAGTGACAGTAAATCTCACCCTAATATACCGCGACAGAGACACTTATTTCAACATTTTCACAGATTTACTTTGGGTCACACACATTTTGTTTTGTTTCCACTTTTCTAAGTTAAGAAAAACACGGGAAAATATTTTTTAGTTAAAAAATCCAGACTGACTGATTGCTTAATCATCGCACAGATCGAATTGATAGTTGGTATGAGGTAGGCATTCGCCACGCCGACCAAGATGGCGGAAGCTGTACTTAATCATCGATCAGAACTGTTTGTTCTCGTCGATGATAATGTTTTTTTTATACTACCTGCTCGTCAATGGCATATTATGTGTCATGCAAACCTTTCCTAAAGTAAGTCATTTTTCCCATGGGGAATAATGTGATTTGAATTTGGAATGCAACCCATGTAGTCGTGCTTGATCGATGTTGGTTTCAAAAAAGTTTAGGTGCAATGAGATCTTATTCTGAGTAAGGCTGTATGTTATCATGAAAACTTTTTACGAAATTCATTTTCACCCGCGCACCAAGAAGGATTTATTTGAATGTCGAACTGACCACTACAGAATAGACGACAAAAACATAAACTCTAACCCAACTATAAATGTACCAAAGAATGTAACTTTGTTTCTAACATAACTTTTAATTTTCAATAAATATTCTTAATTTTTCATATTTTAGTATTCTAACTTTAAATAATTATTTAAGTACTTTCTTTATAACAGTCATTGGTTTCAATTGCCTCGCAGAAAGTATAAAAAGTAGAGTATGCATCGCGGGCTTAAATGTGTATTTGTCATGGGCGATCTTAAACACCTCGTACTCAGGATTCTAGCCTTAACTCCCTCGCTCCGCTCGGGAGTTAACCATAGAATCCCTCGTATTCGGTGTTCAATAATAGCGCCCGGGACACAATACACTACTTTAAGCCCTTATTGCATAATCTACTATTATTTACATTTATTCAAGAATACAATGTATTAAAAAAAGAACATTGATTAACGGAACCATGGCATCGGTCGTCTTCAACATGTCTGTATAAGTTTGCTTTTTACCTTGAATAAGGTTTATACAAAACTAAGAAAACAGTTTAGTTATAGATGGTATGATTTTTATTAACGACCTCCGTGGTCGAGTGGCTTTGTACACCGGTTTTCAAGGTGTCGCCATCTCTGAGGTCCCGGGTTCGATCCCCGCTTGGGTCAATTTAGAAAACGAACTTTTCTATATTGGCTCAGGTCTGGGTGTTTGTTGTTGTTGTCTCTGATTTCCATAACACAAGGCTTTAGCTACTTACTTTGGAATCAGAGCAAATGTATGTGATGTTGTCAAAATATTTATATTTATTTATAATAGCACATTTTTCATAATTATTTCTTTCAGCTCATGTAAATTGTATAAAGCGAATGTCAAAGTTTTAACTTTTCAGCATTAAAGAACTCTATTAATTTGACAAGAAGCAGCGTATTACATTCATTTAGTGTATTTCTTATTTAATGTTAGGTATAGTAAAGAAGTTAAACATCAACATAATGTGAAAAACTGAGTATATCTAGCGCATGCAAGCATATTAATGCAATTCAGACTGACGAAGGAAGTTATTTATGTTGTAGATAAAGTGATGGTATAGGTATATTTTTACTTTTTCATATGTATAAAAGTAAATAATTAAAAAATACAGTTGGTATCCGTTTTCAACACGGTGCGACACAAATTGCAGTAACGTTTAACATAATTAAATAAATATAATAAATAATAAATATTTGACAACATCACATACATTGCTCCGATTCCAAAATAAGTAGCTAAAGCACTTGTGTTATGGAAAACAGAGACAACGGTGGTATCACAAACACCTGAGCTAATATAGAAAGATTCATTTTCTAAATTGACCCAACCGGAGATCGAACCCGGGACCTCAGAGATGGCGACACCTTGAAAACCGGTGTACAAAGCCACTCGACCACGGAGGTCGTCAAAATCGTCTATCTTCATGCGATAATAAGATTAGGTACCTGGCGGAGGGTCCAGACAAGCTGATTGGCTTACCTTTAAAAACCCCCCCCACCGACCCACTGTGCAGATCATAACATTTTTGTAGAATAGCTTACCTTCGCCATTTACCCCTTACTACTGATACCTACCTCGGTACCCAATTAAACTTAATTCGTTAAAAAATTAACCGATTTTTTTTCCATTACTAGGGTAACTGATTTGTATGTATGTAATTTTTAAAGGTTCCAGATCCCAGTTAGGGTTGCCATTGCCACGAATAACACAAATTATTGGAAAAAATGGGCTTTTAAAGAAAAGAAAATTATTAAAGAACTTGCATAAAATATCGCGGTTTCGATTTTGATTTCGAAAGTAAAAAAGTAACTGGATTAAATTAAAATATTTACATGTATAAAGTAAACCGTTAGTGCAGTAGGCGCATTATGAGTTTACGGTTACTAAACTCAATAGCGACTGTAGTTGACATTCGTATGACAATTTTTAGTTTAGTATAGTTACCACCAGAGGCGCTATCGCTATGCCAAATTGAAAACAATAGTAGTTATTTGAAATTTTGAGATTTAAGCATTCACAATGCTATTTTTATATAATACTAAATAATATACTAGAAAAAATAGGACTCGCACCAGATCATGTTCTCGGACGGGAATCGAACCCGCGACCTTTAGATATCCGGTCCAATGCTCTGACCGCTGAACTACCGAGTCACTCAGCACGATCTGGTGAGAACATGATCTGGTGCGAGTCCTATTTTTCTAGTATATTATTTAGTATAACAATAGTAGTTTATAAAACTGTTGCATAGCACCTAGTTAAGTGCAATTTCATACACTACTTTATCTACTGTCTCATACATAAACTTGCTACAGCATAACAACATTGGGTGTTAACAAATAAGGAAAAAACACAGGCATTGATTTTAGTGTGAAATATCAAATTAGTATTATAGATAAGTAGGTACCTATATCTACTTTTTGTGAGTAGCAGCCCTACCCCGGATGTGTATTACTGTTCTGAGGTACATACCTCTTGCCGCCGGGCCGGCCACCGCCATCTAGCAAAAAGCATACAGAAGGATGAGTAATATTACTTACCTTTCACAACGCACAGCTATTCAAGTACGCGATTCTCTAAGTTCACGTAAACATCGATGAAGCTTTTGTGTGTTGCTTCCGAGCTTGGGTGACAGATGTAGCGCGCGAAAATCGAAGCTCTACAGATAATAATAAAAAAAATTTAAAGTATAAAGCGCCGCGAGCGCACAGATAATGTCACAGTTTAGAAACTTTGTTTTTCCGCGGATTCAACATAATTGTAAACTCGTCTGACCTTTTTTTTTTTTTATATGCCGTAGAAAAACGCATTTACGCGCTTCCCCAAACTCGTCTGACCTTAGAGAATCGCGCCGCAATTCGCATCGCTACAGCGGTCGCTCAGCTCACGGCGTGTATGCTTTTTGTAGACGCGTTGGTGCCACAGCATAATTAATAGCACTTTACTTTGAAACTATAGCCACAGTACTACATAGCAGTGTCTATTTTAATTACAGAAATGCGAGAAATACGCATCGCATATTACTGTTTCGGAAAACAGTAGGCTTTCAAGTTATGGATTGGTGTGTAATATTTTATGCTTTAATAAATGAAACAAATGTCAAGTTTAGTTTACATTGAAATTATGAACACACTTTGAATTTTAATGAATGTTTCTATCCTGAATGTGAAGGCACTAATTGATAATGATGATCGTAGAAAAATAAAACAAAACTGAAAAAAAATCGACACGTTTTTGTCTGATGTATGATTTTACTTTGATTTAAAAAATATGTTGCATTACACAATTGCCACAGAATACATAAATTGCATCAACGCGAGTCATGCAATGGCTTTATTTCTGATAACCCAGCGTGTATCAAGTGAACTTTGATCTTCACCGAATCAGATATTCCTCAAATACTACCTATGTATTTATAATTTTCTTGCGATAAAGACCTTTTGATACGATTATTAAACATTGTTATGGCAACCAGATTTGTGATCATTTGCAAGGTTTTAATTTGTTGTCATCGGAGCATTCTGCTGAAGTCATGAAACAATTATGATTTTGTTAAATAACCCGGTCTGCTAGCCCAACATAGAAGGCAAAATATAAATTAATAATGCACTTACGTCATATTTTAAATTCATTGGCGGCGTCCAGGACAAGTTTCTTTGTATATTTACCTGTCAATAAAATGAGGGTGTTTTAGTACTTCTAGATAGACAATCGCTTGCGCAGCGCAATGCTCGATCTTGAAAAAAGTACTTTACTTAGATTTTCATAAAAATAAAGGAGGAGTGAAACAGGGGCCAAAAGAGCTTTAATTATTATGTCAATCAAAGTAAAATGTTTCAAATTCTATTAAAATAGCGTCCAGTTTCAACAAAAAACATAATCCGGGGGAAGTGAAACATAGTTGCGATGGTCAGGGGTGACAAACTACAAATAACTTTCTTTTTAATAACTTTTTTCGAATGAAATTTATCATCTATATTTTAATAATTGCAGGGATGGCAGGGATTGAAAACGTTATTTTGAAACTAACGTTTTATTTCCGTACTTATACAACGTGTTACAAAATAACCCCTTATGCCGAATATGGTATATAAGGACCATCAAACTGGTTAACTTTTACAATGGGACCAACTCTGAAATCGCGAAAATAAAATCAGCTGTTTCATACGATTTTAATTTTTGTATTAAACAGCTGATTTTTTTTCGCGATTTCAGAGTCAGTCCCATAGTAAAAGTTGATGGTCCCTATATACGATATTCGGCATTAGGGGTATTTTTGTAACATGTTGCAGAGGTTAAGCAACTTTTGCTTTTGCTCACGGGATGGGTGACCAAAAATGTATAACGTCGAGCTCCTCTGTGTTTCGAAAGGCACGTTAAGCCGTTGGTCCCGGGTGCATTTGCAGTCGTTAACATCCACCAATCCGCATTGGGCCCGCGTGGTGGGTTATGTCCCATCCTCCTTATCCATCCATAACTGTGATCCATAAAGAAGGCTTGTGCCCCAGCAGTAGGGGCATTGAAAATGTCTGATAGTCATTGGCGTTGCTTATATGGTTTCTAATAGGTACATTTAATAATTAAGTACCTACTTGGTGTGGCTGGAAACGCATTTTATAATAACCAGAAGGAGCAGCGGCGGTATCAGCTAAAAACATTGAAGTTCATGTTAACTGTGTTTTGACAGCTATATGTGATACATTGCTACTTTTCTTTGGTATGTTTTTATTTGTGCCAAAACAAAGTAGCAATGTATCACAAACATCTGTCAAAACACAGTTAACATGAACTTCAATGTTTTTAGCCGATAGAGCCCCAGCGGCGGTATCAGCTAAAAACATTGAAGTTCATGTTAACTGTGTTTTGACAGATGTATGTGATACATTGCTATTTTTCTTTGTTAAGTTGTTATTTGTGCCAAGACGAAGTAGCAATGTATCATATACATCTGTCAAAACACAGTTAACATGAACTTCAATGTTTTTAGCTGATAGAGCCCCAGGTCGTTTATAAAATCGCATATTTCCTGTGTGAACGATAACGCGGTGCGTCACGGTTGTGTTACAATCGGCAGAAACGGTAAATTGTTTTAAAATCAGCGAAGGTAAGTATAGTAAGCTGCTAACACTTTTATGCGATGCAACGTTATACAGGTACAGTCGGTCTCAGAAGTAGAACAAGTTGAAGTACAGTTAACTCCAAGAGTTTAGGTATAATTAGTATTTACATATGAAACGCGCAAAGAATTATCTATGTATTCAATTGTACGTTTTACACCGTTGCTAAATAAAACAGCAACTGTAATTATTTTTTTATTATATTTGTGTATTCAACAGCAGTTTTAACCATTAACCATTTTAATGTGATCCCTACTGCTGGGGCACAGGCCTTCCTTATAAGGAAGATGGGTCATGACTAGGGCATCCAATCTCGCATGTTATTTGTGATCTCGGTATTTGCGGGATCGATGATTTAGGATCCCGCGGGATCTCGGTATTTGCGGGCTCCCGCAGGTGTAAGATGAGCTGCCTATTAAGTGTTGTGTAAAGAGGTATTTATATGTTAAAATAAAATTCTCAAGTATCCATTTATTGCTTTTAGTATTTACTTCTTCTTACTGTCAACAAAACCATCAAACAAAACCAAACATGGCGATATCAACAGCGCGGCGCATGCGCGGGACAAGCGCCACGAGCTGCGCGCGGTCGCCAACGGCAGCCAGTCATTCAGTACTCGTGCGCCAGCGCTTGCAAGATGACGTTTCTATGCTACTTTCCAGTCCCGCAAATCCCGCGAATCCCGCGCTGGTAATCTCGCTCCTTGCGGGACTGGAAAATGACGCGGGATCTCGGTATTTCGAGATCTCGGTATACCGAGATTGGATGCCCTAGTCATGACCCACCATGCGGGACCAACGACTTCAAATGCAGCCGGAACCAACGGCTTAGCGCGCCTTTCGAAGCACGGAGGAGCTCGAGATAATATATTTTTTGGTCACCCATCCCTAGACTTACCCTTGCGAAAGTTGCTTAACATCCGCAATCGATGGGCCAGGCGCTATACCACTGCGCCATTGAGCAGAGTTATAAAAACTAGATAATCATGCAGCTATTTCCATAAAACTAAAATAGCTAAGTATTAAAATAGTTTCCAGGAGCTAGCACAGCTACGTAAAGCTATTGTTTTAGTTTTTAATCTTATTATTATTTAAGCAAAAAAACTAACACTTTAGAACACAGCACTGTATATATTTTTTCTATTTACCTAAGCTATACAGGATGGAAATAAAAGACGGTAGTTGAATGCAGTTTTGCTTTTTTTTTTTAATTTAGAAATGTTTCCTTTCAGCCATCATCAATTTTTAGCGTATTTTCCCTCCAACTACTTTCTTATCTTTTATTTCCACACTGTACGAGTATACAGGTAGCTTTATTGTGGAATTGCATTTTAATGGAATTAACATGTCTTCTCAAATATCGCATCGCTGTCAAACGAAACGGAAACTCTTTTGATACATATTTCTTGGAATACAAGCGTATTGAATATTTCGGAGGAATATACTCACAGGTACACACAATGATATTAAAAAGAACATTGGCTATTTTGTATGGGAATCGCCATTTCGGGTTACTTTTGACAGCTAATCTTTTGATAAAGAGGTTTTAGTCTGAATAATGATCTTAGTAATGATAAAAGGACCGTAGTGTTGCTTTCGTTTTATTATTCAGCGGCTTTGTTATTAACTTACTAATTAAAAAGATGGCGCTGGTTCTCAAGGTAAAATTGATAATCTTTAAATTGTAGGTGATACGAAGTTCACTATGAACTTGGACCCTATGGTCCACTACTCTTTCACTAGGAATATGGTTGATTATTTAATTGTCGTTTCGCCAGAAATTTACCCAAATTTAGTAAATTTTTATTGATTTCTGGAATACTGGATCATTTATTAAAAATCTACTCGGTTATACTTATTGTGCTAGATTCATAAAAAAGCAATCCTTTTTGCATAAAAAAATCATATCACTGTCGTTAAAAATAACGAAATCTGACGATTGGAATATAATTCTTTTGAGTTTTTATTTTTTTTCTGAGTTACCAAGCCATTTTTTTTCCTTTTATTGTGCCAGTTATTGTGTTCCTTTGTTTCTTTTTTAGTTTACAGTTATTTTTGTGAAGTAAAAGTAAATCAGTTCTTCACATTGGAAGCCCAAAAAATCAGTCTTTTCATCAGAACGTTAACTGGCCTCGCTTCAATTTCTTTAGTCCAATTCGTGATGAAATCACTTTCAGTAGAAAGGTTGTAAAGATGTTTACGCTTAGAAAATTGCATTGCAGCTCCGCGTCCCTACGCGGAACTGGAATCAAATGTTTTTTGCCTTTTAATGTAATTCCAAAGAAATTGCAAATGAAATAAGTGGTACGACTAAATTAATATTCCTAAGAACCAATAATTTAATAGACTTTGCTTCGAAGCTCGAGCACCATAATGAAATTTGTCTTATTGGATTCGAAAAAAACTATCAGTACCCGTAGAAAAAATAGCGCGCGTAAAAACATTCGATAGTTATTTTGTATGGGAAATTTGTACAGCGCCATCTATCGCAGAAAAGAGAAATTATATTTCCCACATAGAATAATTACTCTATCGAGTACTTTTTATCGATTACTGTTTGTGCTAAGGGTACTAGTATAGGTAGGTACTGGTGCCAAACTTCTAGATTGCTCTGAAGTTGCTTCGTGCATGCGCAGTTTGTATTTTCCGTACAAATTTGAGAGAAAATGGATCGCCTCGTGTTCAGACGGAGCCAGATTTTGCGCAATCTTATACCTAGTAACTGTTATAATCGCCAAGTACCTACTGAAATAACTAACATTCAACGGTACTACTAGTGACTCGGTAGCTCAGCGGTCAGATCATTGGATCGGACTTCCAAAGGTCGCGGGTTCGATTCCCGTCCGAGAATATTCTAATATTTCTAGTATATTATTTAGTATTGTATAATTAAAATGGTTAATTTTACATTGAGTCAAACCTAGTCCAATTAATAAGATAATGCAATCAAATATCCGCCAGCCGTGTGATCCAGCGGTTAGTGACCCCAAATGCGTTACAGCGCGGACTCGATCGAACCCCGTACGGCACAAATATTTTGTTCTCAAGGTTGTATACAAGGTGTTACAAAAATACCCCTAATGCCGAATATGGTATATAGGGACCATCAAACTGATCAACTTTTACTATGGGACCAACTCCGAAATCGCGAAAAAAAAATCAGCTGTTTCATACAACAATTAAAATCGAAGATATCATAATGTATGAAACAGCTGATTTTTTTTTCGCGATTTCGGAGTTGGCCCCATAGTGAAAGTTGTTGAGTTTGATGGTCCCTATATACCATTATTATAGGGACCATACCATTATCATAGGGGTATTTTTGTAACACCTTGTATAATAATCAAATTAATAGGTTTCATTGGTTTCGCTTAGTTCGGAATTTTTGTAATAATTATATTGTAAATCAAAGACATCAGTATTACACGGTTCCAAGCTTCTTATTCGGGCAAATTATTTCTATCACCAAAGTTACTGTCTCCAATTAAGTATCACCTAATTATAATATATTTATTAACAACAAATATTTTTGTCTTCCATTAATAAAAAGGGCCTCTCGTATCATCAAATTAATTCACATTAGTATCTAAAAATACTTTATTTATTTCTTGATCCCAAAACAGTGTTTATGTCGCCAAAATAGTCAATTTCTCGCCAAATAAATAACTTTGTTTCTTAATTCTATAGTCAATAGTCAATAGTCAATAGTCAAAATTTCTTTATTCAAATAAACTTAATTATTAAGGACTTTTGAATCGTCTATATTTTCCTACCACCCGTTCTAGACTTTTTTAACTGACAAGAAGAAGATGCGCAAGAAACTTATCAGCTTTAACAGAAATAAGTAACGATATTTACAACTTAAATACTTATACAAAAGATACAATGCTCTTTTTATTATTGACATCGAATTTGGGGAGGGAGGGGGGATGGAGGATACCCTACTCCCTCGTCCCCCTTCTCCCTACTTTTATGTCTGCACACATAGAAGGGATTAGACATAAAAAGGCGGGGGCTCTGCTCCCCGAGCGATATTGCATGTCATGCGATATTGCATGTCATGCGATATTGCATGTCATGCGATATTACATGTCATGCGATTTTGCTTGTCATGGCGATTTTGCATGAAAAATGTCTTAGGCTAGGTTAGGTAAGGTAAGAACTGCGACCAAAAATACGCGAGCGTGCCGCGGCAGCGGCTGGCGAAGCGCCAGAACGACAATTTTGTAAAATTACCAACAAAATAGTAATTTTGGCGACAGATCTAATAATTTGATAATTGTTTTTTTTTTAATAATTTGTTAACTGTTATTAATTAGGTAATTGAAAGTGTATTTATTTGACGACAGCTTAAATCATACCTGTGCTATTATAATACGGACACGTGGTGTTAGTGTAGGCCACTACCGAAGCCACGTAATATAGCCCGATAACGGTCATATCGCGAGTTTTATATAATGTGTGGTAAATAATAAAATTGAACGCGCCGATAACTTGACCGGAATTAAATCATGCCAAGAATTGGAGCGAGAATAATATTGTGTTTCTATGACAAAGTGGATTGCAATGCCGTATGGATTCATTCTATCGCAATTTAGGGGCTGAAATTATTTATAGTGTCATCGCTTATCACGGTAAATTTTTAAGTATTATCTAATAAAGTAATGGGTTAATCTCTTTAATCCCTTTACTAATTAAAATAAAGGTTTCAATACTTTAAATATTTCATAATTATTCAAGATATTGAGGTTTGTTAGTATCCTAGCATTTTCCTGATTTGTGGATTTAGAACTCATTTATAGACACGCGCGTAATGAAAAGAGACAGTCTTGTTCGTAAATAATGGAAAGAATAAATCCTACACACGCGTCTTGCTATCTTTCTACCGGAAAAAAAAACTTAAAAAAAACCGAAAACCCCTTCATCAAAACTAACAAAACAAGCTTTATAAAGCATAAAATAATATTCTAAATCTGCATATCTGATATTAAAAAACGTCTTATGAAGTCGGATAAGTAGTCGGGTGGAGATTTGAGAATGAAAAAAATAAAAAGTGGAACCACGATAAAAGTTGATATAAAATTAATACGGAAAATATCCTTTGGCCCCACCCGACTTCAAAAGACTATGCTATTTAAAGCTATTTATTTTAGAAGCTGTTTTGTTAGTTTTTTGAAGGAGGATTTTTTGAAGTATTTTTGTAAGTATAGACTTACAATAATTCTTCGAAATTTGTTCTTTTGAAAGTGGATAATTCTCACAAGTCAAATAATTATTCTCATATAACTTTCTGTTCTCATTGAATTTGTGTAACTTAAATAAATAAATAAATAATAAATATTTAACAACATCACATACATTGCTCCGATTCCAAAGTAAGTAGCTAAAGCACTTGTGTTATGGAAATCAGAGACAACGGTGGTATCACAAACACCCAGACCTGAGCCAATATAGAAAAGTTGGTTTTCTAAATTGACCCAACCGGGGATCGAGCCCGGGACCTCAGAAATGGCGACACCTTGAAACTCGGTGTACTAAGCCACTCGACCACGGAGGTCGTCAATTACGAATGTTGTGTATTATTACTACGAATGTTGTGTAATGTGTATAATAAGCGTGCATATAAGAACTGAACCACCATTATTTTTGTTACTATATTGTTGTTGTATTGAAGCGCTCATGGCGGAGCTTAACAGACTGATCGCACTCGAACACGTTTGTTAAGCAACGCTCGTCCCGGCCAGGTGTCAGATGGGTGACCGTTAAGTGGCATGTAGTACTTATATCTATTCTGTGGTGGCATTACAGCTGAGCGCTTCCGTGCTTCGGAGGGCATGTTAAACCGTCGGCCCCTGCTGTTGTCATCTGATGACAGTCGTTAAGCCAAGTCAGAGGCCTTACAGGCGGCTTGATAAACTCTAATACCACTCACTCACTCAGGTGGTCACTAATCCTCATACCTACCTTTCTTTAATAAATAAATAAATCAAACAGACAGAGTTATTATATATATTATGGATTATCCATACAAAGCAGCAACTTTTGCACTAGACTATTAGTATGGCTCATACAAAGCAGCAATCTATTCTCGTTCACGTGTCGATGGATGGGTGCGGTGTAGTAAGTATGTATGTATGTAAGTAAGGCACCAACACCAAGATGTCGGGTGAACGCGCCGAATGGTAAAAAGTGCCGCATTTGGCACTAGGTCACCGGGTCACTTACCGGTCGCGGCAAACGTTAACAGTTAAGAGGAAACACCACGTTCGAGAGAATTAAAAATTCCTATAGAAAGTTGACAAAATCAACCTTTTGTAGTCCCCTGTTTCCTCCTCCAAAACTAGACCAATTTAAATACTTTTTACATAAAAAAAAAAGAAAGGATTTGGCTGTATGATGTTTTGCTTTTATATATAATCTCGTCAAATTTGATTGCTGGATGTCTAAACAATGACAATTTTTTTTAGGTTTTTGAAGATTAATATCTCTTTTAATAATTATTTTATGAAAAAAAAAGAAAACATCAACACAGCCAATTCATTCCTTTAAATTTTAATGAAAACAATATATAAATCGGTCTAGTTTTGGAGGAGGAAACAGGGGACTACCAAACGTTAATTTTGTCAACTTTCTATAGGAAATTTCTAATTCTCTCGACCGTGGTGTTTCCTCTTAAGTACTACCGTGTTTTTTACACGACTGCCCAAAAAAACAGAGAGTGTGATGTGTTCAGGGTTCATGTGGATATGAGAATTTCTTTATTCTACCCCAACATCTAAATGTCCTAACGGATTTGGCGATTTTGGCTGATTCAACTATACCCCATGGTATAGTTGAATCCTTACATCACCCCGAGTGACATTACTATATTTTTTTAAGAAAAAAATCAATATGGCGACTGCACGACGCCACTTTTAAATGTGTTTTTTTTCTTTAATTTCTTTCATTATTACACTAAGGCCATCAAATGAAAGGCCTCGATGAGCACATTCCAAAGCAAACTAGTCATGATTAGGTACTTTAGTAACTCTTAGTTTTTCGGTTGTTTATCTTATCACGTTTATTTTATGTTAAGATTTTTTTTAGTCCCGCAATGGTTGTTATGATTGAAATATTTTTAAAGATTAATAGCCATCGGATGCAGCGCGTTTCCACGTTGACCAATCAGCATCAAATACGTGTACTTAGGTACTCACATATACCTATGTGTGTATGTCTGCATGCATGACTAACTGGTTAGTTAAGCGTATTGGTATGGAGATGGTGTGCCTAACCGTTTCGTCACAGTAATAGGTTATTATTTATACATACAGAAGATTTTTTACATTTAATGAAATACATTAGGTGGTAGGCATATTTATTATTATGGGTAGTACGATAACTTTCTCTCAACTAGTTTTACTTACCCATTGAATGTAAACTTTGTTAATTATTGTGATGGAAAATGACGTCACTTTAAATGCTAACCTCATTTTTCAATTATTGTCGATTCTGTATGAAATATACAGCGAGAAAAAGCAGCCCTTGACGAGTTTCTTGCCGGTTCTTCTCGCGATTCGATGGCGTAGCTTCTTTGACATTCACAAGTGCTTGTAACAGCCTAGACTGAATAAATAAGTTTTGAATTTTGTTTTTTTTCTGATGCTGCCTTATCAAGTTGTAAGCCATTCGCCATCGACCGAGTTAAATTATGCATAATGCACCGCTGTCATTGTTTATAGCCAACAGTAAAAGTAACTGATCGATCCAGTTTTTAAATCGTAAATCTGAATAAAAACTTCATTTTTATTGTAAATCCTACGAGCTACGACACAAGTTTAGTAGGCCTACTATTCTACGGGTCTCATAGGCTCACTTAGAGAATTGCTAGGTAGGTACTTTTTATTTTTTTATAGTACTTTTTATTTTTTTATAGTAGGGGAATCCATTTACGCATCCTGGAGGTAAGTGGGACTCGCCGGGGGCGCTACCCACTAAACCCCATACTACATCCCGCACTAACACACAGGACCTACGGGACCGTGGTGTCACGCACCATGTTAATGCAAATGTCAATTAAATTATAAACTAATGATGTAAAATGTAAATGTCAAGTAAAACAGTAAATTTATATCTAAGATGCAAAATGTCAATTAAATGTATAAGAAAAATGTAATTTAAATAATGTATGAGAGAGATGAGTGGTTTCACCGAAGTCTTATTGACCACTAAATTATATTACAAAAATCATGCAGCACGGTAACAGGCCGTGCGTCCGTGTATGCCCAAAAATGTATGCAATCAGCATGCGTGACTTAGAACAAACAAATAGTTGACCAGGATGCAATCAGCATACGTGACTTAGAACAAACAAATAGTTGACCAGGATGCAATCAGCATACGTGACTTAGAACAAATAGTTGACGAGGATGCAATCAGCATACGTGACTTATTAGAACAAACAAATAGTTGACGAGGATGCAATCAGCATACGTGACTTATTAGAACAAACAAATAGTTGACCAGGATGCAATCAGCATACGTGACTTAGAACAAACAAATAGTTGACCAGGATGCAATCAGCATACGTGACTTAGAACAAATAGTTGACGAGGATGCAATCAGCATACGTGACTTATTAGAACAAACAAATAGTTGACGAGGATGCAATCAGCATACGTGACTTATTAGAACAAACAAATAGTTGACGAGGATGCAATCAGCATACGTGACTTATTAGAACAAACAAATAGTTGACCAGGATGCAATCAGCATACGTGACTTAGAACAAATAGTTGACGAGGATGCAATCAGCATACGTGACTTATTAGAACAAACAAATAGTTGACGAGGATGCAATCAGCATACGTGACTTATTAGAACAAACAAATAGTTGACCAGGATGCAATCAGCATACGTGACTTAGAACAAACAAATAGTTGACCAGGATGCAATCAGCATACGTGACTTAGAACAAATAGTTGACGAGGATGCAATCAGCATACGTGACTTATTAGAACAAACAAATAGTTGACGAGGATGCAATCAGCATACGTGACTTATTAGAACAAACAAATAGTTGACGAGGATGCAATCAGCATACGTGACTTATTAGAACAAACAAATAGTTGACGAGGATGCAATCAGCATACGTGACTTATTAGAACAAACAAATAGTTGACCAGGATGCAATCAGCATACGTGACTTATTAGAACAAACAAATAGTTGACGAGGATGCAATCAGCATACGTGACTTATTAGAACAAACAAATAGTTGACCAGGATGCAATCAGCATGCGTGACTTAGAACAAACAAATAGTTGACCAGGATGCAATCAGCATGCGTGACTTAGAACAAACAAATAGTTGACCAGGATGCAATCAGTATGCGTGACTTATAGAAAACAATTATTGGCACAATTATTTTAAAAATGTACTTTGTAGACACCATGTGGTCCTGGTGTTGACGCCTCATCAGGGGGAGGACTTGGCAAACGGCCATCCCCCTATTTAATAGGATAACATTAGTTATAGTGTTTCAAAAAGCGTTATAGTAGTCGTCAAACTTTTTAAACGACATTTATAATTCATAATTGAATACGAAGTGAATGGATCAGATAAATAATACGAATTAACAGTGGCTGCAATATCAAAAACCTTGGGAGTTCGCATCTTTGCTTTGTCTGTGGTAACAATGGCCGTCGTTTCGCGCCTATTCCCAAGTGCACAAAACATGTAAATAAACACTGCGAACAAAATGCGATTCACATGCATTGTCAGCTGTCTTTGCAGTCATTATAATAGTTAGGAAGCAAGCTCTAAGATTATTTGCAGCTATAATGTTAAAGAACGTAAAACTAAACTGGCAGCGTAATTTTAAAGTTAGTGTCGCAATCTCGCAAAAGTGGGAGATCTTTTCTTAATTGAAAGTTATTTTACCTAACCATTGAATGTAAACTTTGTTAATTATTGTGATAGAAAATGGCGTCACTTTAAATGCTTTGTGACGACTCTGTATCAAATATACAGGGAGAAAAAAGCAGCCCTTGACGAGTTTCTTGCCGGTTCTTCTCGTTACAAGGTTTCCCGCTTACCGATGGCGTAGCTTCTTTGACATTCACAATGCTAGCCTAGACTGAATAAATTAGTTTTTCACCGTGTAACTTACAAAATATTGGAAAACAAAACTTATTTGTTTAAATACTGTTTTGTGATTAAGTAGGTAAAGTTGAGCTGTCATAAAGAAGAGACGGACTTCCGGTATTTAGCACAAAAAATTAAACGTAGTTTTTAAATATTATGATAAGTTTATCTTTTGGTTCCCCATCATGTGTTGGGTATTCTCGCAGAGTTGAATAGGTGGACCGCGATATTAAATAAACTGAGGATTCCAATTAGACTTTAGCTTTCGGACTTTAGTCTATGCATCTACATCTGTATAGCATACGCTAACATAAAGCCTTGTTAACGAATTTGCAGTCAGGATTGAATACGACCAAAAGTGGTTAAACCAACAATTTAACAGGATCCGGTGGATTTATGAAACGTGTATAGCCTTACGGATCCATTATGACTGGTTGTGAAGTTAGACATCGCAACGACAACTATTTTAAAATAACATACGGAAGTAAACAAGTACCGCGCGCACCTAGTTGTAATTTGCGAACGCTATTTAATTTTGGAGTTGTAAAGTGGTTATGAAATTGTTTTTGGTATTTGTTAAGAACTTACAGGAAAATTTTGACAGAATAACTAAAACAAAATCTACAAATGCCTCGTGTCCTCATGATTGAGGGTAGCGACAGCATGAAGTCTCCATGAGGTCTCCACGCAGTACGGTTTTCGACCATCCGGATAATGTCTGCATGTCAGTTTTGAAAACTGTGATTGTCTAAACCTTTCATGCTTTCGGTCCTTTCAAAATATTTTACTTGTAGTATTCTTACCTTCTATTAAGTATTTTCACAGTTAAATCTGGCTGTAGTCAAAATAGAGCTGACGTCTAAAATTAAAACCCCGTATTTCTATACAGGGTGTTTATTTATACAAGGTGTTACAAAAATACTATAATACATTTTGATATTTTCGTAATTATTTTTTGTATGAAACAGCTGATTTTTTTTCGTGATTTCAAAGTTGGTCCCATAGTAAAAGTTGTTCAGTTTGATGGTCCCTCTCTACCATATTCGGCAATGGGGCTACTTTGTAACACCTTGTATATGATAAGCTCTATCATCATACGGAGATAAATGTGTGTGCCGCAATAGTCTGCTCTTTCCATAACCAAGTCCATCACACGGTGTAAACTTAATTATGGCCGGCGGGCGTGCAGCGATTGCTGAGTTTACTCAATTAATTTCTGGAACCGATCACTATCAAGTTAATTTTCTTTGAAGCGGATATTCTCATTAGAGTGCCGCCGAACACAAATACAAAGTAATCAAAATTGTTAATGAAACTGATCGTGGTTCGATTTGGACAGCCCCATTCACTCCCTCGGAGTTTTGTGTGACAAGCCTCTACGAATGGACAGAAGCTTTAATCTATGCCTCTATGTAAGTATAAACAATTTAAAAGAGAGATTCCCGCGTTTTAATAAGTTCGTTGGTTTATGGCACATGTGTCTTGATTTATTACGTTTAAAATATGTATCATATCATATTGAATGATAAACGATGAATAACATTTTGTGAAAGACAATTTTTAAGATTTAAAGATTAATTTAAAAACGTAGAACATGTAGGTAAGTGGAGGGAGTCGCATAAACATTTTACGAAAATAAGTAACCTACTCCAATAAATTGACAAAAGGTACCATAGTAATGCAAACTAAATAGGCCTGGTGTCAAATAGCTTTGAATAAAAAAATTGGTGTATTTGTGGCTAATAAAATATTGAAAGCGTATAAAATTCCCGATTGATCCCACACACTCTAATTCGGTGGCCCAAAAATGCACATGAATATTAAAACATGTGCCTACTTGGTACGGCCAGATATTTGGCAATCCTTATGTATACCTACAGTTAAACGGACTAGGATTTATAAAATATTGCATTATTAACTGATTGCAAAAAAAAAACAAATTAAAAACACGTCTTCCCTGCCAAAACAAACCAAAAAGCTAAATAACTATTGTCATTGCAGGCGGGGGATATCTTTGATTAAAAATTGTTCCACAGATCGGTCCCTCGACTGCAATGACACTTTTCACTATTTCATACAGTTTAGTGACAAAATATATATAGTTTGGAATGTGCTCATTAAGACCTTTTATCTAATACCCATATTGTAATATTTAACAAAATATTTTTTTTTCACTTTACAAAATGGCAAAGTATTAAGTATATGATAAAAACACACATGAACCCTGAACACAAATACAGTCTTCTTTTTTCAGTCGAATCGTGTAGAAAGGAGGCTCTGTGTTTCACTACAAAACTCTCTATTCTGTGGTCCACTTTTTGTATTTCCATTTGGCAAGTTGTTTTATTTTTTAAAACAAAGCCAAGTTTTATGTCACCATTTTTGACAAAGGGGCTGAATTAATAAATACAGGTTTTTTAGTTATACCCGAATACTGACATGTGTCGGAGCTTGATGGCGCAGTGGTTTAGCGCCTGGCCCAGCGATTGCGGAGGATAAGCAACTTCCGCAAGGATCGGTCATGGGATGGGTGACCAAAAATTTATTATCTCCGTGATTCGGAAGGCATGTTAAGCCGTTGGTACCGGCTGCATTTGCAGTCGTTAGCGCCCACCAATCCGCATTTGGCCCGCGTGGTGGGTTATGGCCCATTCTCCTTATCCACCAGTAAGAAAGGCCTGTGCCCCAGCTGTGGGGACATTAAAATGGCTGATGTTCACCGACATGTCAGTTCATATTAAGAGCTGACTTGTCAATCAGTCATTTTCTACCTGATCTCTAATCATCACAACATTTATTAAGATTTATTAAGATCTTACCGACTATTTGTCAGTCAGGACTCGCCCGACATAGTTTCAGAGAAAGTAGAAAGGGCCAGTTGACGACACTCAAGCGCACTTTACACTACTTACAATTGACTCTAACAAAATTTTGCTCTTTGAAGCTTAATAATTCAAAACCGGTTGCCTCAATCAAAAAACTGTTTCCACTAACCCACATTATTTTAAAAATTACTATCCAACGACACCTCACTCCATGGGGTAGACAAGAAAAAAAATACATCCCCACTTCACGTGTAGGGGAGAAAAGTAAAAAATATTTTTTTTTCAAAATTTTACTTCACCACTTTGTCGACGTGATTAATATGTATATCATGCCAAATTACAGCTTTCTAGTACTAAGAAATTCTTAGTACTAGAAAGCTGTAATTTGGCAAGAATCCATGAGCTTGGCAGCGGACAGACGGATGGACGGACGGACGGACATGGCGAAACTATAAGGGTTCCTTTTTGACTACGGAACCCTAAAAAAGACAAAATACTGTGTAACTTATCGCTATCAAACGATTAGGTACTATAAATTGTAAGTAATTCTAAAAGGTTTCCCTTGTAAAAGACGCTTTAAAAATAAGTGTGACAGTGCCGCTTTTTGTCAACGGAGCAAATGTCTGTATTTGAATAAAAAAAGCGTGGCGTAGTAAAAGTGGGGAAACACGAGGATCCTCCCAGGCAGGCCAGTGCACGCTACCCTTAATATTGCACACTACAAGACACTCGCTATTTTATTGCTTACAAACAGGTAAGGACGTTGGTACACTCAGTGAATTAAAAAAATCGTGATTTAAGAACAACTAATCCGAAAAAAGTGGAAATTGGTATAAAAGGAGGGTTATCATGACAAATATGTGTACTATTGAGTAATGTTCATTCGCAGTCCAGGCAAATCTTGAACGAATAGATTTATTCGTCCACAGTAATTAACCGGACATACTTAATTACTCGTAACATCATAAATTCGTGTTGTATTTTTTATGCGTTTGATGCCAATCTGTGTTTTACAGCACGCAAAAAGCTTTTTTGACTTATTTTTCTAGAGAAACTCGAATTTCTAATAATTTTTATCAATTATAAAACGCAGTTGCAATATTCGATAAATCTTAAATATTCTAAGATTGTTCTAAGCATAAAAAATAAGTATTTTTTTCTGTTTGTAGTCATTTAGTTTCGCTCTTAATTGCCAAAGTAGTTTAATTGTAACCACAAAATAAATAATTTGCAACTTAGAAGCCACGGTGAACGAAGTTGCAAGATAATGAATTCGCACAGCAATTTAAGTTGGTGTGGGATCAGTTCAAGGGTTACATCCATCAGGATAACGAGGGCATTATGAATGTACACCAAGTTTGCCTTGTTTCCGTTTAAATTGACTGGTAAACTACTTGACGATCCTGAGTACGTATCTCTAAGGGTGTTACGCATAATCTTAGGTCAGTTTTAGACCAAGGGCGGATCCAGGATTTAAATTTGGGGGGAGGGCACACGGAGCCTCGGGCTACATTTTAAGATTAAAAAATATATAAAGCTAGAGGCACTGGCTCTACCTATATGAAACAATAAAGAATTTGAAAAAAAATATATATTTCAATTATTATTTAGGACGACCTGAGTGCTGGTCTGCATGCCGGTCTACGTATGGCAGAAGCGCCGCTCTAGCCATATTCAAAACGGTCAAGAGTGAGTCAGACTCGCGCACCGAGGGTTCCGTACCATCATTCTGAAAAAGTTTACTATTTAGAGATATCGTTTTATTTTTTCATGTAATCTTTACATAAACTTCTATCACATAAAATAATTTTAGATTTTTTTCCATGCAAACTTCGGAGATAAGGGAGGACGGACGGACGGTATTTTTTTTACATTTTTCATCAAATGTCGAAAACTATGCTAATTTTTTGAGAATGTGCAAGCAGCGCACTTTTATATGATACCCCATATGCCCTAGTCCCTGTTGCAAAAAAATATATAAATATTGTTATTCCTCTCAAATAACCAGCTATTTTATTAATGTTATTATGTTGTCTTTAAAATTTGATTTCTTTTCTGTTGACTTGTCTTGTAATGCAGGTGGATTTTTTAGTTTTTTAAATTATTTTTTAACGGTTAGTCCTAAGGCTTAACGGCACTAATTATGGCGCTAATTTTTAAAAGGGCCTATACATATAAGGTTCATCAATTCGAAAATGCAACGGCGGCGTTGGCCGTTAGTGTGGCCCCAGCATAATGGAAAAAGGTCCTCTGTGATAATGACTAATAATAACGTGACGTATTGTACGAGTAGTCCATTGCCATAGCGTATGGAAATGTCATTACAAAATGAAGACGATGGAAAAAAAATGCCGTCCAATTTGATGCTCGTACGCCAGTGATGCCAACTTAGCAACTTTATAGCTAGATCTAGCTATTATTTGGTGACAGACAGCTACAATTTAATGAAACTTGTAGCTAAACTTTTTCAGTCAAAAATTTAGCTGTAACATTTAACTAGTCTAGCAACTTTTTGGGGCAAAAAATGCCAATCTAGAAGCATTTTGAGAAATATCTTGCAACTGGGTAAGGCTAGCAGTTGGCAACACTGTCGTACGCAGATAAACTCGCGATACGACGTCATGAGAAACGTGTGTTTATACCTCAGTGATGACATAATAACTAGTCACTGTAGCAGATCGCCGTCCGCTTGGTTCGATATACTTTTGCAGGTTCTTGGAATAAATAAATAATACAAGACATCTAAGTGCCCGTTCACACAGCGGTCCGGTATCGGATACGTTTTTTTTATGCGTCGATGGCGTATTACTATGTTTTTGTATGAGCGTGTTCCCACATAACACAGTATATCGGATCCAGTAAAAAATACTGATCCGTTTTTATTAACACAACACAGCTGTTATCAGTAAACACACATCCAATGCGTTATTTACAGTATTCAGTTGCGACACATCCGTCATTCCGTCATGACGTCACGGTTGATTTTTAGGGAACCCTTTGTGCGCGAGTCCGACTCGCACTTGGCCGGTTTTTAATTTCTAACAAGTTACTTACAATTGTAATCTGTCACAGACAGACAACTGCACATACTATACAACTATTAAAATAGCACTTTTTTTGCAGTATTGTCCTCAGAGACAGTGCCCGCTTGCACTAGATAGGTGCTTTAGTTTTATTATTATACATCTCAATTATCAAAAGAGTTTGTTACTATTAATGACAAAACCGTTGGAATAATAAGATCTATTGACCACTGGTCAATAGGGCTTCATCAAAGCTTGATCAAAGGCCCTTTGACAGGTGTAGCCTTTGATCAGAGAAAAATAAACTTTTCCTGTTTTAGACCAGATAAAAATTGATAAGATTTTTAAAAATAGATTTGAAGTCATAGCAAAGATGGATAATATCGTTATCTTCTGCTGCTCGATAAATGCACCATAACTCCGAAATAGGTCAGACTAGTTTTTTTATTTATCTTTTTAGGGTTCCGTACCAAAATGGTAAAAAGGAACCCTTGTGGTGCGACTCAGTCTGTCTGTCTGTCACAGCTGGAAATCTCGAGAACTACTATTGCTATCAACTTGAAATGTCCAACTATTTTGCAAATAAGAGAGAAATAAAATGAATGAGTTCTTTAAAAAGCTTAAAATAAACAACATCATTAAAAATCAATTCATTTTAGGGGCAGGTAATGGCAGTCCCGACGGATTATTTTTGCTTTTGTTATTCATGAATAGGTGGATAAATATGTATAGTACCTAACCTACATCACTTTTAATCGGGGAATTTTCGTAAAAAATATTAAACTCTTTTCAAATCGAGAATAACTGTTTAAATCGCCGTTTTTTTTCATTTTTTTTATTCAAACTCAACCTTACTGTCTACACCGTGAAGCCGAAATAGAGACCGAAATTAGTGAAAAAAAGTTTCTACCATTTATTACGCAACTGTATAAAAAAAACAGAAAGTTAAACTACTCTGAATACGGCATAATTAAGTACCTACATACATGTAAGTTATTGAGTGTACGAAGTAGTACCGAATAATGATGAGCAGAAAAAGAAAGTATGACACTGAGGTAAGTAGCTCGGTGGCGCAGTGGTTTAGCGCCTGGCCCTGCGATTGCGGAGGTTAAGCAACTTTCGCAAGGGTCAGTCATGGATTGGGTGACCAAAAATGTATTATCTCGAGCTACTTCGTGCTTCGGCAGGTTCTTTTTCGTTGGTTCCGGCTGTATTTGCAGTCGTTAACACCCACCAATCCGCATTGGGCCCACGTGATGGGTTATGGCCCATCCTCATTATTTACCCATTAGGAAGGCCTGTTTTGCCACAGCAGTGGGGACATTAAAAATTGCTTTTTTAAGAGTTAGTAGTCTTATCCACCTATTAGTTAGTTATCTAGTGTTTTCATAACTTATAAATTACTTTTATTAGATACTTCCCTACAAAAGTGATTTAATTAGTATTCTCATCTTAACTACCCATTGTTAAAAACCATGAAAGTTTTTTCACACATTCTAGAAATTTCATTTCACTCGTATGTGAAAACACGGACCTATAAAATTCAAATTGCTCATAGACTTGTTTAATACCCTTGAAACTCGAAATCACTGAGAATCTAAGACCGCACATGTGCACAATAGCGACTTTAAATTCATATTTATGTTTCAAAATAAAAAGGTAACGCCCCGAGCAGACGCGACTTCGGCTCATAAAAGCACAAAAATTGAGAATCAAACGAAAACGGACCGTAATGAAGAAAGACTGCGGAATACTTTGTAAATATTTAAAAAGACCTAATCGTATACACGTTTCTTTCATTATCACCACTCTTGCGCCTCTAAGTATTTCTTCATCACAATTTAAATAATATAAGAAGTAAAAAGATCTTTTTAAGGGGTCTCGCTTCAAACGTTCGACGACCTCCGTGGTCGAGTGGTTTGTACACCGGTTTTCAAGGTGTCGCCATCTATGAGGTCCCGGGTTCGATCCCCGGTAGGGTTAATTTAGAATGCGAAAGTTGCTTAACCGCTAAACCACTGCGCCACCGAGCTCCTCATAATGGTGTTAGAAACTTATTTTAGTTTTTTTTATTTTTTTATTTAGGTTCACCAGTGATTGCTTACACTATAATTAACATCAAAAACTTAATAGCTACTTATTTTGTTAAATGTAACAATCTTTGAAGGCGAACACCACATGCAAAACTCACAAAAGTTTGACTCAGAACAAAAGATAGCTTATTAAAGAAAAGAAAGCCTCAGTCAATTGTTTATACTTATTCAAGGAGAACGTACTGACGCTAGAAAAATAATTTAGAGCGTTAACAAGAACAGCAATAAAATGAAACCACGGGTTGAGCTCACCGGAGGCGCGTTACCTTACAATGTTGGTAATTAAACTGTGGATCCGCGAAGGTAATAACGAAACTTGGGTAAAATGGCGCGAACAAGTTTTGATAATCGCGCGTCTTCGAGGCGGTGCGTTGCTGCCTTAATTTGTGCAATTTGTTAACTTGTGCTCAGTACGCCATTGACAAGGAGAACACATACGCAATCGTAATAGGTACACCATTATTTTGTATGGAGACAATAAAATTAACAGCTTTTCATCTAAAATCTTTTAAATCTTGCATATTTTTTAATCTTTTCAAAGACTTCAATTCTTTCACTTTAAAGTTATACTCGTAATTTACAAGGACTTGTTGATAATAATTGATTCATTCAAAACAATTCCTTTTTTCAATATTTATCAAAATATCATTTTTGCTATTTACAAGCTACAGAGGGAGATTACATGATCAGTCTGGCATCAGTCCTGCCATCAGTCTGTATAGACTTTGAAATTTTTCCAGACTGATGATCCAAATTTTTTACCAGACTGATGAAATAGACTGATGCCAAAATGAACAAGTAATCTCCTTCACACAGCTGTACTGAAATTCATAAGAGCCAGCGTACATTTTCAGCGAAGTGCCGTAAGTAAAAACTTTGGGTAAATTTGTTTACCCCGCCGACCGCCACAATGACCCCGGATATCGCATTACCCCGTCCCTTCCGAAGAGGAAAACTTTGAGATGCAACTCTTGAAAGCTCACGGACATTCACCGACGACGTTATAAAAAATGTAATGCTATAAAAGTATGTCTATTATAGACTAGTTTTCACCGCCTGAGAAGTTATTATAGTCTCTGTGTATTAATGCATCATTTTACATCGATTATTGTAACATACCGACTCATTCATTTGTCCGTTATTGTTTATTGAATGAACAGTTTTGTTTAATAACATCCGTTAAAACAATATTTCGTTACCGTTGTCGTTTATTGACTAAGTGAGCTCGAAGCGCGTCTCCCTAGGGCAAAAATGTTTCGTGTATCCGGCTGTCTGTCTATTTTCTTCTACAGGTCGCATTTCTCAACCGATTCTCGTGAAATTTTGTAAGCAAGTTCTGTAGTTAGATTTTTTTTTTGTCGATCAGATCTTCGAAATTTTTCGAAAAAGAAAACATATTTCAGCCATTTTGAAAATTGTTCAAAAATGTCATAAGCGCGAGGTCGACTCACAGTTCATATATTTTCCTATTGAAACATTGGAATATGTTTTAAAAAACATCCTATTTTACGATTTTATTTTATGCTACATTAAACAAAGCAAACCTCTCTGTAGTTTACATTTTATTCATTAAAAGAATACCATAAATATTATTTTTAAAAGAAAAAGATAAACAACCAATATTAAAAACTATTTCAAATATTTTTTATTTTTTTATTTCCTATCGTTTTCGACCCATGTTTCTTTGGCAAAAATGTTTAGTTTCATTTGTTAATCTATATAAAATAAATAACTATTCTTTTATAAAATAAATACCTATGTATGAGTAGGTAATATACTTACAATATCGAACAAAGTATTGAGAACAAATTTTAATGCACAATATGAACTAGTCCTTATTAGTTCATCTTTTTACATTTTTGGCACAACAAATAATGTTAATCTTTGTTTTTATTTGTTTTAAGTACAATTTATTTTTAAATAACCTTTCCATCAGTCTTGACATCGATTTAAATAGCAAAATTAGCATTATAAACAAAAACAAGACGCTGGCGGTTTTAAATTACTGAATACTTAAAAAGCGCGATAATTCCTTTGGGAAATTCGACCGAGGAAGTTGCAAAAACTATAAGGCTGCTTTCAGACGATAGCACACGACCCGAGCTCAACTCAACCCGAACTCAACTCAATCAACTTAACCGCAGCCCACTCCTTGAAATGCGCTTACAATTTTGAGTCTTATTACACATAAGTATGCTCCTTTATATTTTGTCGATGCAACTGCACCCGCCTCGCGCTCAACCCGAACTCAACTCAAACGCAGCCCGACCTGAACTGAAACTCAACTCGAACTCACCTAAAACTCAACTCAAAAGCAGCCCGTGCATTATTAATGTGTCATAAGACTCAACATTATAAGCGACGCGGTTGAGTTGAGTTTGAGTTGAATTCGGGTTGAGCTCGGGTCGTGTGTTATCGTCTGAACGCAGCCAGGAGTCGCGAGTCGTGAGGTTATCCCTTTAGACGTTAACGAGGTTAATATTTTTTTATGTGTCGCCACCGAGGAGACACGGAAGGGTTAAGTATCTAAGTGTGCTGAGTTTGAGAAGTTTTCAGTAAAATATTGGGCAGTTAAATATGCATCACATTAGGGCGATATTAGTGCCTTGGTAAAAGTTCATACATGTTAGTTGAGATTTGGTAATATAATTAACAGGTACGTGCTGTGATGCTTGATGACTGCATCGCTTACAAACTTCTTGGCCATTTGGCAAGTAGTAAATTAAATAAAGAATGTTTTATTTAGAATTATCTTTGAAAAGCTCGTCCTGACAGATAGAAGAACTTACCAAAGTCCCAGACTCATTGACAATCGTAATTAATTCTACTTTGAATTGGTATTTTAGAAATGGCAACATCAGGGCCTCGTCTAATCACTTATGGTTGTTATACGAAAGAAATGTCGCATTCCACTACAAGGTTTCTTTCCGGATTTTTTTTGCCACAAAAGGCGATAAGTTTTAAAAACAATGCCAATGTATGGCATTGTCTGTTCCGTGGGAAAACAAGAGTGACATTGAAATGTGTGTCATTGAACCGACTGCAAGTGAAAGGGTATTTTTTACATTTTTTACGGCGCTTAATTCTTTGCCACGGCAAAGGCGAAACTCCACAACCAACATGTTGAAAAGTGGGTTTCAACCTACCGCTCGAATCGTGGTTTATTTTTCAGTTAATAACAAAATTATAAAATACAATAATTATTATCAAATTCGTATTCCGAATTCCTCTGTCTTTTATAGGTTTTTAAATATCATAAAATTTTGCTAAAACCGAATGTGTAAAGATAGATTTGACATTTTAACATTAATTAATATTTGGAGTTTCATTAAAAATGTTTCACGTGATTAGGTACGCTTCACTACTGAAACCTCGGAAGAACGCAGACAGCCTTGGTGAAGGCCCAGAAACGGGTGTGCATGTGCAGCCATTCAGTCATTACCAGCTGATACGATGATAATGACTGAATCGTCACAAACTATGGGTCCCTTTTTATAAGTAGTCATTTTAAAATATTTATAAGTACCTATTTCGTATTCTAATAACATAAAATTCAATAGGTACGGTATGTTTTTACATACCGTACCTATTGAATTTTATGTTATTAGTCAAGAATCGTAAGTTGTTTTGTTTCAAAGTCGTACCAAAGCATGACATCATACATTTTTATAACTTTCTCAAAGCGATGAGTTCAGCAGATAGTGCTAAACGGGTTTAATGCATGTAGGTACGTGTATTGTTCAAGACTTTCCCAAGCGTAGGCAGATGTGCATACTTTCACAACCGCTTGCACAATCTAGCCGCTAGATGCTCTTTGACCTAAGTGCCGTAACACCCGGAAATGTTCGGGCTCTTAAAGTTTTGAAATAGTTTTCACGGAAACTTAACGCGGATTTTTTAAAGATTTGTTGGTGTTTTACTAGTTATTTTTTTATTTGATTTTAGGATTTCTTGACGTTTCGGCACTTTTTTAGCTGCCGTAGCCATGGCATGATAATGCAACCCAACGGAAAAATCAAAGAAATTAAAAAGAAACAAATGATTTGGTGGCGAGTCGAGTTTTTCTAGTATATTAATCTATTTGATACATACATTATATTCATATTTAAAAACGAATTAAAACATCAGAAAGTGTTGATAAAACCGTGGAAGTATTTAGAAATGTCTACAGGAAACGAACTTCTAGGCTGATATGAATTTTCTTCAAGGAGTCACCAATCATATCTTGGGATAAGTTTTACTCTCATTTCTATACAAGCGCTTACTTTACTATCGGCAGGTTAAAATATTTTTACTAAGATTCTATTTACGACACAGTTATAGTTTGAAAAAGCCAGTTCGTTAGCCTAGGAGTGATAACGCAAAATCTATAGTTAGGTTTATCTTTTTAGGGTTCCGTACCCAAAGGGTAAAACGGGACCCTAATACTAAGACTCCGCTGTCCGTCTGTCCGTCTGTCACCAGGCTGCATCGCATGAGCCGTGATAGTTAGACAGTTGAAATTTTCACAGATGATGTATTTCTGTTGCCGCTATAACAACACATACTAAAAAAGAGAATAAAATAAATATTTAAGGGGGCGCCCATACAAGAAGATGCCCGTTTTTATAGATAATGGTACGGAACCTTTCGTGCGAGTTCGGCTCGCACTTAGCCGGTTTTTTTTTTAATAGAACAACAAAAAATATATTGGTGGTACGCTGTTCACTATCAAATGATGGTATTCAACGTCTAGAGAAATTGCAGAAAGTATTTTTACGACTCTTGTCTTATGTAACACATACAACGTGTTACAAAAATACCCATATAGTATATTAGATAATAATAATGCCGAATATGGTATATAGGGACCATCAAACTGAATAGCTTTTACTAAGGGACCAAATCTGAAATCTCGAAAAAAAATCAGCTGTTTCATACAATTTGATATTTTCGTAATTAATTTTTGTATGAAACAGCTGTTTTAATTCGCGATTTCAAAGTTGGTCCCATAGTAAAAGTTGTTCAGTTTGATGGTCCCTATCTACCATATTCGGCATTAGGGGTATTTTTGTAACACGTTGTATTACACAGTTAGACATTGCATATTTTAATAGTAAATATATTAGGATGACTATTACTTTACAAGCTTTTGCATAACGCGGTCGACTGCCCGGCTTTATCTTCTCTCACATGAGAGCCCGCGCATGTCCGCCAGACTGCATAATTATAAGCCCTTTTGATTGAAATTTACCTTGGAAAATTCATACAACAATGTTTTCCGCCTTAACCGAAATATTGGTGCCTGTCGTTTAAAAAAAAACTTTGGTTTAAGTTTTCCAAATTCATTATCAACTACCTACCTAACTGTTTTGAATCCTGTCTGTAAGTGAATGTTTTTAGGTACAATTTCTAATTAATTAGGCTATTGGTCTAATATGTTTATATGTTAAGTTCCGAATTGTACTTAGTTGGTATGCTTAATAAATAAATAAAAAAGCACGCTAATTACCTAAATGACAATTTCTTAATAAATAAATGCTTGGACAATTTCACACAGCGCCATCTAGCGCCGAACTAAGCAAAGCTTGTAATATGGGTGCTAGACAACTGATGTAGGTACGACCTATATACTTTTTAAATATATACTTATTACACATAGTAACACCCAGACCAGTCACAGAAATTAAAATTCATCAATTCAATCATAAATAATTTTATTCTAAGCTGAAACCATAGACTTATTTATGCTGAAACAGAGACGCTATGCTCGCGCTTAGCGTTCGCTCAGTCAAAAAATAAAAAAAAATTGACTTTTTATAGTTTATGCTATAGGCGAAATTTTCATTCGTTTTTATTTTTTCTATGAAACGGAATACAACGGAACACTTTCTTTATAAAACGTCATACCTAAATCATAATTATTAAGACTCATAATTATTACAATCAACACTCCTACCTTACCTACTTAATAAAAAAAATGCCTGTTATATTTCAAAAGTTAGAATATTCCGTATTTTTTTGTTTCCCTGGAAAGTTAATCATTGAAAAATAGAATATTATGTCACAAAACCAGTGATAATTTTAGTGAAAAAAGTACAATGTGTCGCAAGTTCATTGGTGATAACGAGGTGATAAGGGAACCAGAGATAAAGTTGCGTCAACGTGAATAAAAAAATACTTACAGACTACCGAAAAAAGAATCTGTACCATTTTAAAGTACATTTTACGTATTTCTCAATATCTGTACCTATTTTACGTTTTGCGTGTGTTCTCATTTGCGTATTGTACTTTAAATAAATACCTAAGTATAATATTTCAAGCAAAGTTAGCGCAATTTGAAATGGCATTATAGACATTCCAAGATAATAAAATACGAAAAATAATAAAATAAGACTTAATACGAATACGATCTATTGTCATTATTTTGTTATAAGCTGATAAATTCTTATTTAATAACCAAATCATTATCAAGTTCTGCGTTATTTTAAATCATGTTTTTTGACGTATTTAACAAGTGATTGAATTTATTTTGAGTTTTCTTTGATATTTTCTAGACCCTGCGCGCGTTCAGTTGTCTCAGTACTTAGGTCCTATGTCTCAAAGTGATCTTCATAAAGCTGGCATTGTTATAATATTTTTGATTGGTTTTGATAGCGCACCTAAATGGTGCGTTTTAAGGATTAGTTTAGGTGCGCTTCTTTAGGTGCGTTTGAAAATGGGTGCGCTTCGAGGAATATCTCCATTCGTTGAATAAAATTGTAGATGTTCCATATCAAGTACCGATAAGTTTGTAATCTAAATATCTTAGATATTACACCTAAGTAGGTAGCCAGATAAGTAACTGATACCAGAACTAATTTCAAGTTATAAAAAATTATAAATAATTACTTTTTTACTGATTTTCTACTACGCTAAAAATATTACAGAAATTTTAAGTTTCTATTTTAAATAATTTAAAAGTTAATTTATAGAATGCAAAAAAATGTACTTTGCAATACCTACTTAAATAAAATAACTACTTCGTTACATGTAATTATAAGATTTATTTAGCATGACAGAAATGCAATTGAGATCTTCGGAATCGTTTTTTCAGTGACCAGTCAGTTAAAAGCGCTAAAAAGGTAAACAAATATATTGAACAGACAGCTTTAGACAGGCTTCAGTATTAAACAGTGACGCCTACGCATGTAACCGGAATAATTCCCTATGTAATGAAGCCGTGATGTGCTGTGACGTGCTTTAATTACGCTTCAATTGACACGTTAACTGCCAAGTCACTGATTTTTGTGTGCACGTGGGAGTTCCGCCCAAAACCGGGTCATGAGGACGATGGCGACCGGTGGCCCCTGCTGGCCGGCCACCGGGCCCACCGGCATGGCACGAAGTTTGCAAACACGTCACGACTGCTTTACCGTTTTTTATTTGTAGGTCAATAAAACGCAACACAGGAAATAAGAAAACAAATGTCAATGCAAACAGATAAAAAAACTCCTACGGCAAAAAAGTTAAATAAACCTTGCAGGACGACAGACAAATGTTAACTTAAAGATCGCGGACGCCACATAAGAGCCTTCGCCTCGCAGAGTTGTTCTAAAAAACTTACCTAGAGTCAAACTTATGGCCGTCGTCCAAGGTGCCGGTGTAGTGCATGGTGAGCATGTCCCCGTGCTTTGACTTGGTCTCGCAGCCCTCGGGCACGCTGACCTTCTCCACCTTCAGCTCGGTGACCTCGGGCCCGGCCAGGGTGGCCCCGGCCAGCGCCAGGACCGCGAGAACGCAACGCAACGTCATCACGAACTTCGGAAAGTTGTCGGAGGAGAGTGGAACGTGTGCGCTCTGAACGACCGCCGGGAAACGACTGAAGAACGGGTTTTTCGACGGCCAACTCCGTGCGTTCGGTAAAGTTTTCTGCTTGCCCGCTGCGCTTGACGTACGCCCCGTCTCCCTCAAACTTTGTGTTCTCGGTAGGTTAGAAGGAGCTGCTAATATTGTCGTTGGGTTCGCGTCGCATAAAGAGGTGACGTGACGCGCCGCCTTGCGCACGCTCTTGCCACGCGAGCGATGACGAGTTCGTCTTTTCTGTGCTTTTACCAAAAGTTGCTAACTTTTGATATTTTATATTCGTGTGACGTGACAGTTCGCAATTGAACTGACTCAGTTCATTTGCGAAACGACCATAATTTATTCATAAATGAGGTAAACACAATTTTAAGAAAAATAGTATATGTAGGCACAGTTTTATGGATTTATATTATAATATCTCTGGAATTTTGATGTTGGCACATGTTGGTCAGTGTTTTATTGGGACAATATTTTATGCCGCGTCCACACCCACAGGCAAGATTGGGAACAATTATGGAATGCCTAAACTAGACAAGCTCCATTGAAAACTTTTTAATTATTTCTGTTCCGGTAAAAAAGTCAATGTTGACTTTACCTAATATTTATTATGAAGTTGTACACATACTTATTTTTGTTAACTATTGCGACACAATAGTTTGAACTTACTATTTGCAAACTTTCATGGAAGTTATTAACAAACTTATTAACAAAGCTTTAAAAACCGGCCAAGTGCGTATCGGGCCACGCGCAGTAAAGGGTTCCCATGTGTTTATACCTAACTATATGTATTTTCAATATGTTAGTTTAAGATTTTAAAACCTTGTTGCTAATTAACCTTTTGTACAAATGCTGTGCATATACTGTAATAGTCATATACACTTAGCTGTGTAATGTAATTAATGATGTTTTGTAAGTGTACTGTGTAATGTGTATATGATGTTGTTGTGCCTTATTAAATAAATAAACTATTCAACGGGATTTATGGCCACGAAAACTTTTCCAATAAGTGTAAATAAATGATACAATCAGATCGACTATCACTACTAGGTAAATAAATAAATAAATATTTGACAACATCACATACATTGCTCCGATTCCAAAGTAAGTAGCTAAAGCACTTGTGTTATGGAAATCAGAGACAACGGTGGTATCACAAACACCAAGACCTGAGCCAATATAGAAAATATCGTTTTCTAAATTGACCCAACCGGGGATCGAACCTGGGACCTCAGAGATGGTGACACCTTGAAAACCGGTGTGCAAAGCCACTCGACCACGGAGGTCGTACAGTCCTGAATGGCTTCACGTATCCAAAAGTGTCCATTTTAAACTTTGAAATTGACTTTTTTATTAAGATATATTGATTTTTCCTCAAATAACAATATAGTGTGCTTATTTTGAAATCTTTTAACATACTATGATTCGTAAAAAAGGCATCAAAGTTTTACAAAAACTGTTATCACAATTTAAAATCACTTTAAAATCAATTAATGCAAAAACATTAGTCGAAAAATAACAAAACGATCAGCTCCTATTATCCCCTATCTCCAATCTCCTTGTATGAAATAATAAATTAAAATGTGTTTGAAGTTTTTAGATATTTTGCATTTCACAATGCTATTTTTATATTAAGATAAATTAATACTAGAAAAAATCGACTCACTCATAGCACTTTAGATGGGATGGGACTCGAACCCGCACCCTTGGGATTCCGGCCCAATGCACTGACCAACTATGCTACCGAGTCACTAGGTGCTACGGGGGAGTCGTTTTTTCTAGTATTTATTTATCTTAATATAAAAATGTGTTTGAAGGTTCGATTCAAAAGTTTGCTCACTACAAATATTGATTGTGGTTTAACAGATCATTCACAATGATTTAAATTATGTGATTGTATACAAGGTGTTACAAAAATACCCCTAATGCCGAATATGGTATATAGGGACCATCAAACTGATCAACTTTTACTATGGGATCAACTCTGAAATCGCGAAAAAAAAATCAGCTGTTTCATACAAAAATTAAAATCGAAAATAACAAAATGTATGAAACAGCTGATTTTTTTTCGCGATTTCAGAGTTGGCCCCATAGTAAAAGTTGTTTAGTTTGATGGTCCCTATACAAGGTGTTACAAAAATACCCCTAATGCCGAATATGGTATATAGGGACCATCAAACTGAACAACTTTTACTATGGGACCAACTCTGAAATCGCGAAAAAAAATCAGCTGTTTCATACATTTTGATATTTTCGATTTTAATTTTTGTATGGAACAGCTGATTTTTTTTTCGCGATTTCAGAGTTGGTCCCATAGTAAAAGTTGTTCAGTTTGATGGTCCCTATACCATATTCGGCATTAGGGGTATTTTTGTAACACCTTGTATACCATATGCGGCATTAGGAGTACTTTGTAACACCTTGTATAATCAAATTAATTTGATGAGGAAAATGATTTCATCTCGCCCAAATAAAAATACTTTTTTAACCGACTTCAAAAAAAGGAGGAGGTTATCAAATCGACGGTTCTTTTTTTATGTATGTTTTTCAATATTTTTATTTGCACGATTGTGATTGTGAACGAATGTGCCAACTATAAAAACTTCGTTATTATTGCGTCACAACTTTATTCTCGCTTTATTTAGAAAAACCCATAATTACACAGTGACCATAGTATTTTTTTAATAAAAAAATAATTAAAGTTAACACGTGGTTGGCACATTCATTCTAATTGGTCCACGTCTTGTTATGTAATGTTATAATATAACAATTACGAGAAAAAATTACTTTTCGATTATAATTCTACTTAATTTATTTGTTTCTGATTTAACGTATTTTTTTATTACCAGTACATTAATTACCGATTTTAGTTTACACGTATGTTATTACTAATTACATAATCGATTGAATCTGTAACTGAGCAAATACAATAAAAACATCTGTGTCATCTGCTGCCCATTGAGTATTACTGTATCATCCCATTGTCTTTCGAACAATAAACTAGTTAGGACAAAGCGAAGCAATTAATGTCAACATTAGCTGGGCGGGCGGGGATGAGGCTCAGGGCGGGCGGGCTGCTTCTGCGTGAGACTTCAATGAGAGTCATCCGATCTGGGTAGTGTTGTGTTGTCGAACAAAACAGCTATTGTGTCGATAGCTCGAAGTGTTCCAGTTAAAGCAACTGAGCGAATAGGAACTGAAGAGGGTATTCCACTTCGAGCAAACAATGTTTTCGGAAGTTGCTCTAAATATTGAAACTGGAATATTCAGTTGCTGTCCCCCAGTTGCTATTCGCTCTGTTGCTTAAAGTTGGATATCGATATCGATGTAAAAATCTTACCGTTAACTTTCTCTCCACTGGCTTGAATCACCGTCATATTCGTTTCGAATAATAATAAGGTCACATAAAAATACTTTATTAGCAGGCTCAGATTCGTAACATGAGACAAATATTCGTCTTTTCATCTTTAAGGTTTCGTACCCGAAGGGGTCAAACGGAGCCCTAATGATGTCACTCATGTGTCTGTCCGTCCGTCCGTCCGTCGTCTGTTACAAAGCTCTAGCAGCTAAACTGTTGAAGCTACAGTCTTCATATCTGGTTCAAAGATGTATTTTGCTGACCCAAAGCACAGAATACGTAATCAAGATAAAGTATAAAAAAAATATTTTCAAAGGGGGCTCCCATACAAGTGAAGTTAACGTGAAATATTTTTTTAACCAAACGTGTGGGATATCGTTGTTTAGAACTCGATATGTGGACAAAGACTGTATTTTTTTATTAAAAAAAATATTAGATGTGAAAAGTAAAATATGAAAAGTAAAATACTAGGCACGAAAAGCCGAAGTCAGCTTTTTAAAAAAAAATAGTGATTATGTTTATTATCTTATCCCTATTTTTCTATGTCACGGCATCACGCGTGAACGGCTGGACCGAATTCTTTTTTTTGCGTTTCTTATTATCAGGAGAAGGTTCTTATGAAAGAAAAAATTGAGAAAATTGCGCGGAAAATTAGAAAATTTAAGAATACTTAACCACCATATTAAATTATTTCTAATGTAACCTTAGCGCTTTTGAGAATTTAACCTTTTTTGACAATTCAAACTTTTTTAATGTAACCTTATGGCGTTGAGTTTTTGGCGCCATTTTGTCGAGTTCGGTTAGGTGTCTATTTTAATTATTTTCAAATTGATTCATAGTGGATATTGTGTCTTAAAATTGGTGCAGTTATATGGTACAAGTGTCTACGCAACTGAACAATATGTGGAATAATTGAAATAGACGCAATCTTGGTTATGTGAAGCTGAGACTTTTATTGAAGTGGTGGCTTCCTCGGCAGAACTAACCGAGTAAACTGTCTTGATATACTTGGTGCCAAATGCTCCAAGCAGCATTGGAATACGATGCACCCGCATTCTAATGAAAAATGAAACAATATCTACCACTGAACTATTCAACACTTGACGCTGGCAAAAATTACTTCCAAGAGGAAAGTAGATTGCCATAACAAAAAAGAAGAAGAAGAACCTTATGGCGTTTGACATAACATTGACAGAATGCGTGCTGCAAATATCGTCAAAGAGGATGTAAAAAAAAGTTATTTTATTAATTATACCAATTCGAAATCAATACGTCTGTCGGGTCCGCTAGCTAAGTATATTTTACCAACAAATAAATACCAATATATTGATACTTAAATTTGTTTTTTTCTTTTCATTGGATATTATATTATCGTATATTAATTATCAATGTTATTTAAATATTGAAATTATCATAATGTTATATGCATATTAAATCGTTTTTGATACGTTTTCGATACTCGATAAATTATCTATCAATATATCGGAATTTTTAATGCTGCCCGAAAAAATAATATCGATAAACTAATAATAAAAAAAATAAGTATATCAATATTTTTTGACATCTCTATTTATGAAGAAGTATAATTTATTAATACCTACTAATGGGTAAGTAAGTTGTGTTATGACCTCCACGTAATATTAATTTGATAACCAATCACTGCCCAGATAAGCAGTATTGCGCTTAACAAAAACAAGTACTTATTTTTTATCAAACATACATATCTACCTATTATCACAGAATACGTAATTGCTATTATTGCAAAAGAGAGTGTAACCGACCTGCCTTACTTAAGGGCGACATTTTTAGAAGAAAACAGAAGAACTTAGGTCTTGTCAGCTAAAAAAGTCTCGAATGGGTGGTAGGAAAATATAGACCATTCAAAAGCACTTAATATCTAAGTTTATTTGAATAAAGAATATTTCATTTCATTTCATTTCATTTCATTTCATTTCATTTCATTTCATTTCATTTCATTTCATTTCTAATCAAGCTGTTAAAATATCAAACCAATTCGGTAAGGTCGTAGGTGAATTAGGAACATAGGGGAGCGGTCACGCATCTCTCGTAAATACATGAGGATGGAAACACGCGTTTGCAAAAAATAAATTATTTAGACTCGGCCGGCCGGATGGCCCGGCGAGGTTCGATTCCTGAATCCTGACAATTTATATGTAAATATTTGTACCAAGTACCTACGTCAAGGAATCAAGTTCTTGCTGGCGTTCAGTGGTCTTTATTGGGATGTCCGTCAATTCTCATATTTTTTAGGGTTCTGTACCAAAAAAGGAAAAGACGGAACCCTTATATTATCACTTTGTTGTCCGTTTGTCTGTCAAGACCCTTTATCTCGGGAACGCGTAGAGGTATCGAATTGAAATCAAAACCATTGGCATATACTCAAGTCTAAAGTCTCTTGAAACTGTAAAAAATTCAAACTCTAAGCAAACTAAAAAAAGATACGGGCGAAAAAAAAGCTTGTTTCGACACTCGCAAGGGAATCAAAATTTAAGTGTACTGATGGGTGTCTCTCTGTGTTTCACAAATGAATCATAGTATTTCCCTATAAAACTAGGAACGATCGCAGAAAAAAGTATTTTATCTGACCATGGTTCTTGAGGTCTCCGTAAATTGCTGACAAGAACATACAAGCCATGAATTTAATAAACTAAAGTTTATACAAACCACTGATGACTTTTCTATAAGGTTCCGGGAACCTAACACTTACTTAAACGGAAACTTAACCGATTGGATATTTTCATAATTCAATTCAAAATTCAAAACTCATTTATTCAGTCTAGGCTGTTACAAGCACTTGTGAATGTCAAAGAAGCTACGCCATCGGTTCGCGCGCCCTAAGCGGGAGACCTTGTAACGAGAAGAACGGCAATAAACTCGTCACAGGCTACTTTTTTCTAAAAAAAGCAAGAAATAATATTCAAATTATTAGTTACGCATATCAATATTAATGAAACACGTCTAATGAAGTCGGTTTTAGAATTAGAAAGAAAAAGAAAAGCAGTTGTTCTCCCGCCCCACCCGACTTCAATAGACGTGTTTTATTAATATCGATATGCGTAACTAATAATTTGAATAATATTTCTTGCTTATCAAAGGTATTATTTTTAAAGCTGTTTCTGTTTTTGGGTTTTTTGAAGGAGGTTTTATTTAAAACAGAGAACAGGCTATCGACCGATTTAAGCCTATACTTGTACTATTATGTAACTAGGTACTTATTCTAAAAAGTATAAATTAATTTCTCCTGTATAGATTAACGTTTCTGTAGTGGGATAGAAATCTATACCTACAGGAGAAATTATTTTACATTTTTAGTCCGTTTTAGAAACGTGTTTTTAATAAAAAAGTTAAAAAAGTTAATTTTTACTATTTTGTGTATTATCGTGTGGTGTGCCGTGTGAATATGCATATTTTGGTTTAGGTACATTTGTATTTAAATAGCTATTATTTACTCCCCGTTGTTTGTAATCTCTAGTTACATAAGTTGTATACATAACATGTGTATGTGTACACTATGTTAAGTGAAAGCGTAGGTATGTGAAAGGAGCGTTACACCATAGCACCAATTACGCGATCACCACAGATAAATATGGCATATTTAATTGTCTATGACTAATCTGTGATGTTTTCATTAAAATTTAAAGACTGTCAAAAGTTTCTCTTTGGTTCTATTAATTAGGGGCCCTATATACCTCAAAGTGGCGACCTCATCTTAATTGAGTTTATTGCTCACTAACATCCCATTCCTATATTCGAGAAACGATTTCTTTTGTTTACGGGTCGTAGAATTTTAACACATTTACCACAGTATAACCAATTACCATGGACTTAATGTCAAAATACTACCATCCGTTAGCAAAATGAATAATTTTCGAATATAGGAACCGGCCCTAAGTACATAATATATCGAAAATTCACATGTACCGATTGAAGCTAAATATTTTATTTACAAACAATAACCTCCTAACCCTAACCTAATAAGTGGACCTACTCATACCTACATAATTAAGTTTGTAAATATTTTGAATTTTTGAAATGATTTGAGTCACTTACGCTGCAAGCCAGCGCCATCTCACCAATGTAGAAGGAATTAACTTCAACATTCAACTGAACATCTTTCCAGATATTTTTAAACAGTTGATTAAGATGAGAAAGCTTTTTAACTATTTGAAATTTTGAGATTTAAGCATTGACAATGCTATTTTTTCAATAGTTAAAAAGCTTTCTCATCTTAATCAACTGTTTAAAAATATCTGGAAAGATGTTCAGTTGAATGTTGAAGTTAATTCCTTCTACATTGGTGAGATGGCGCTGGCTTGCAGCGTAAGAGTTGATATACTAGAAGAAATTCGACGTTCCCACTAGTGACTCGGTAGCTCAGCGGTCAGAGCATTGGACCGGTTATCCAAAGGTCGCGGGTTCGATTCCCGTCCGAGAACATGATCTGGTGCGAGTCCTATTTTTTCTAGTATATTATTTAGTATTATATAAAAATAGCATTGTCAATGCTTAAATCTCAAAATTTCAAATAGTTAAAAAGCTTTCTCATCTTAATCAACTGTTTAAAAATATCTGGAAAGATGTTCAGTTGAATGTTGAAGTTAATTCCTTCTACATTGGTGAGATGGCGCTGGCTTGCAGCGTAAGAGTTGATATACTAGAAGAAATTCGACGTTCCCACTAGTGACTCGGTAGCTCAGCGGTCAGAGCATTGGACCGGTTATCCAAAGGTCGCGGGTTCGATTCCCGTCCGAGAACATGATCTGGTGCGAGTCCTATTTTTTCTAGTATATTATTTAGTATTATATAAAAATAGCATTGTCAATGCTTAAATCTCAAAATTTCAAATAGTTAAAAAGCTTTCTCATCTTAATCAACTGTTTAAAAATATCTGGAAAGATGTTCAGTTGAATGTTGAAGTTAATTCCTTCTACATTGGTGAGATGGCGCTGGCTTGCAGCGTAAGAGTTGATATACTAGAAGAAATTCGACGTTCCCACTAGTGACTCGGTAGCTCAGCGGTCAGAGCATTGGACCGGTTATCCAAAGGTCGCGGGTTCGATTCCCGTCCGAGAACATGATCTGGTGCGAGTCCTATTTTTTCTAGTATATTATTTAGTATTATATAAAAATAGCATTGTCAATGCTTAAATCTCAAAATTTCAAATAGTTAAAAAGCTTTCTCATCTTAATCAACTGTTTAAAAATATCTGGAAAGATGTTCAGTTGAATGTTGAAGTTAATTCCTTCTACATTGGTGAGATGGCGCTGGCTTGCAGCGTAAGAGTTGATATACTAGAAGAAATTCGACGTTCCCACTAGTGACTCGGTAGCTCAGCGGTCAGAGCATTGGACCGGTTATCCAAAGGTCGCGGGTTCGATTCCCGTCCGAGAACATGATCTGGTGCGAGTCCTATTTTTTCTAGTATATTATTTAGTATTATATAAAAATAGCATTGTCAATGCTTAAATCTCAAAATTTCAAATAGTTAAAAAGCTTTCTCATCTTAATCAACTGTTTAAAAATATCTGGAAAGATGTTCAGTTGAATGTTGAAGTTAATTCCTTCTACATTGGTGAGATGGCGCTGGCTTGCAGCGTAAGAGTTGATATACTAGAAGAAATTCGACGTTCCCACTAGTGACTCGGTAGCTCAGCGGTCAGAGCATTGGACCGGTTATCCAAAGGTCGCGGGTTCGATTCCCGTCCGAGAACATGATCTGGTGCGAGTCCTATTTTTTCTAGTATATTATTTAGTATTATATAAAAATAGCATTGTCAATGCTTAAATCTCAAAATTTCAAATAGTTAAAAAGCTTTCTCATCTTAATCAACTGTTTAAAAATATCTGGAAAGATGTTCAGTTGAATGTTGAAGTTAATTCCTTCTACATTGGTGAGATGGCGCTGGCTTGCAGCGTAAGAGTTGATATACTAGAAGAAATTCGACGTTCCCACTAGTGACTCGGTAGCTCAGCGGTCAGAGCATTGGACCGGTTATCCAAAGGTCGCGGGTTCGATTCCCGTCCGAGAACATGATCTGGTGCGAGTCCTATTTTTTCTAGTATATTATTTAGTATTATATAAAAATAGCATTGTCAATGCTTAAATCTCAAAATTTCAAATAGTTAAAAAGCTTTCTCATCTTAATCAACTGTTTAAAAATATCTGGAAAGATGTTCAGTTGAATGTTGAAGTTAATTCCTTCTACATTGGTGAGATGGCGCTGGCTTGCAGCGTAAGAGTTGATATACTAGAAGAAATTCGACGTTCCCACTAGTGACTCGGTAGCTCAGCGGTCAGAGCATTGGACCGGTTATCCAAAGGTCGCGGGTTCGATTCCCGTCCGAGAACATGATCTGGTGCGAGTCCTATTTTTTCTAGTATATTATTTAGTATTATATAAAAATAGCATTGTCAATGCTTAAATCTCAAAATTTCAAATAGTTAAAAAGCTTTCTCATCTTAATCAACTGTTTAAAAATATCTGGAAAGATGTTCAGTTGAATGTTGAAGTTAATTCCTTCTACATTGGTGAGATGGCGCTGGCTTGCAGCGTAAGAGTTGATATACTAGAAGAAATTCGACGTTCCCACTAGTGACTCGGTAGCTCAGCGGTCAGAGCATTGGACCGGTTATCCAAAGGTCGCGGGTTCGATTCCCGTCCGAGAACATGATCTGGTGCGAGTCCTATTTTTTCTAGTATATTATTTAGTATTATATAAAAATAGCATTGTCAATGCTTAAATCTCAAAATTTCAAATGATTTGAGTCACATTTGAATAACTGAATTTTTTACCACTACTATTGATACAGGCAATGTCTAAAAACTGCAGGCACACATAAAAACAATCGTGATAAGCGGACGATGCTCGTCCCAATCCCTCACGAATAAGTTTCAATATCAAGTAAATAAAACGAATAAAGTTATTTCAAAAAATGTATTTGTAGTTTGTCACCCCTGAGTCCCTGACCATCGCATTAATTATGTTTCACTGAATGATTCAAACGTAATTACCTACATCAATTTTGTTTTCATGTTGGTCCCATTGTTTTAAATTTTGAAATCGGTTCAGTTCAGTACTTTTCAAGAAATCCTGAAAATACTGTCGATTTCTTTACCATTATATGAACTTTTACGGATGACCACGACACTATTTTAATTTCATTGGGATTGGACCTTGGATTTTGAAGATACACATGGGAACTCCTCAAAACCAAATTGGAACAGTATAGTGATTGAAATATTGCTAGGATTCGATAATCGTCGTTTTGGAAATTCCGCTATTCTATTATAAATATTCATCCTGCAACATACCCTGAAAATATACAAAGTTTTCCAAAACATAGGTAGGTATGCCTTTTAGGAAAATTACAAACATGCACGGGAACCGAAGCAGTAACAGCACATCAAGAAAATCGCCTTCGCCGGCAAAAGGCAGTTTTATGAAACACATATGTAATGGAGCACACATCTCAGCTGTGGGAGAGAGCTTGATCAATAGGTCGGTGGGATGAAGGGGATTTCTGTTTTAGCATTTTTTTTTCTAGCGTTATATGTAAATAGGTACTCTTTTTTTGTTTAACAGACGTTATTTTTGTAACAAACAGGAAATGATATCATACAAAGTCACTCAAATCAATTTTTTTTTTCATATGATGAACTGATGGCGGGCCACTTTAAAAACATAAGAATAGCCAACAATTTAAATGCTTCCTTCAAATATACGAGATTTAATTAAGAAATTTAATTAAGATAAGGAATGTGGCATTTGTAGAATGTAACATTTGTCGACTAAAATGGCGTCACTTTACCTACCCTCAAGTTAAACTGGTGCAATGGTATGGCCACTACTAAAAAAGTGACCAAAACAAGTGAAATCACACTTACAACCTTACAATAATTTAAATCATCATAATAAATAAAAAAATATTCTCATCACACGCCTCTCCAATGAATAGGTATCCTTCTCTTTGGATGTTTAAACCAACATTTTACTTAACAGGGGGCGGCCCCCTGATTATGTAACTTTGTTACCATCAACTCTGACAGAAATCGCAGTTACATTGCTGCTTTAGTAAGAACCAATGTGACAACTATCTTACTTAAAGCAGCAATGTAACTGCGGTTTCAATCGATTTCAATCGAGAATTGTTAGCAACAGAGTTACGTAATCAGCCCCCAGGTCTCTTGCCTAGCACTTTATTTTATGAATTATAAGAACGACACAATACATAATTTTGTATAAGTTTATCTAACCTGACCAGCTCGAGCGAGAGTAATCGAACCAGAGGACGTTTTCAGTTCTCTGCCGAAATTGGCCATAAGTTGGCCATTGACTATTCACAATGAATAGCGATACATACTTGTCTGGTACATTACAGAGGACACACCGCACCCGTCAGATCCACAAATCACAATGATCAGTCCGCCCTTGCGCCCGCGCAACGACAGTCTCCATTTAAATTAGGAACAAGTAGTGAAACGTCATTTGAAACGCTTCAAGCTGATCAAAGAATTTTACGCTAATATTTCACGGTGACTGATTAATTTTATTATACTGATTGGAAATGAAAATCTGCCTTAAATGAGTGCATAACTATAACGAATTAGATCGCGGTGAAAAGTTAAAAGATAGGCCAAACCAAGGATCTAAACTTGATCAGTCGGTGGCAGACAGAACAGTGATTGCCATTTAAGAAGTGTCATAATAAGCAGTTAAAGTGGAGGACCAATACTTAAAGTAACATAATAGTATTCTTAGTTTTTAATCGTCAGAGACAGTGTATTAGTGGCAGTTATGGATAACATGGGGTTCACGGCTGACGAGCAGTTGCCGGTGGTCGGAGACGCCACCGTGGGCCACGGGGCAGGCTGCTCAGTGGTGTACGTCAGCGGCAGCGGCGACCAGCAATGCGTCACAGAAGGCTGTCACGCAGGGAATAAAATCCCGGTCTATGGATGGTAAGTAAATATTTTTTCTCACTTATGCTCTGAAATGTTAAGGTATAAATGCAGCTATCAACGACCCCCCCAAAATCTGCATATATTACCGAGGTATAATTTATTTTCTTGAATTTAACTATAAACAAAGTGTATTTTTATACAAATGAAAACACAGTAATAAAGATTATTTGTCCCTCAATCACACTCAATCATATCGTCTATACCAAAAAGTTCCACACTGGCAACCCTACGAGCAAGTTCTTTGTGCCATAGGAAGTGTTCTCGCCGAACGTAAGCACCAACACTATTTTTTTCTAAAGAGTTTTTTTTAAAGATTTTATGATATTTATTCCAACGCCTATTTAATAAGTCGTTGCTAGTATCTTCCAAATACAAATGAAGCACGTTTCTTGTATTTAAATGTTTCCTTTTAATAAAATCAATAAATGACGTGGTGATAGCTTACTTACCTATAGGCTTGTATCCCAGCCCCAGCAGTGACAATAAAAATGGCTGATGCGAAACCTTTCAATACCGTAGTGTAATCACTATACACTATCCTATTTGATTTTGAAGAGTTCTCTTGTGTATCTTCGAAGTCCAAAGTCCAATGTCATGGAAAATGGGAACACCCTTAAAGTATTCCCTTTCTAACAAAACAAGAATCATCTAAATCGGTTCATAAACAAAGAAGTTATGTCTGAAGATCCGTAAAAACTCGTGGTTACCTAAAAAATTACAGTGTTTTCAGAACAATTTCCGATTGAAAAGTCTACCTTTTATAAACTTTAGGGTACCGCGGTACAAACCTATTAAGTGTCCCCTTACTTCCGTAAAGGCTCCTTTTTATGGCTCCAAAGTTTGTGGCTCAAATTTGTTTCTATTAAAATTTGTATGCACCTATCATAAACTAATGTCGATACGAACGCCAAACTTGGTGATAATTATTCGTGCTTAAATTATGTAGGTAGCAGTTGGATCTCGACGACTAATTCAAACTAAATTGGATTTAAGTTTGTAATCTTAATTCTGCCACCGGACACCATGTCTGTACCTACTTCATATTATTGTAAATTATGTTTATTTTATTGCTTTTTGTTATTTTGTCTACACAAAATTTTAGTACTTATTTTAGTAATTTTTACCCATAGACTTAGAATTTTTTTCTATTTCTATGTTTTTACCATTATTTAGTATTACCTGTCAGTTTCAAAAGTAAGTAGGTACTCTTTGCTGTCAGTCTCTGTTATTGGAACTAATTATTAAGAAAAATACACAATAACATAGGTCTGTACCTACCTACTATTATCTACATAATTCATGGACTTATTTATACTAATAGCGTACCTACATAATTACAGAAACTTCTCGATTTTTTATTGCACACTAGTGGACCCCTGTGAACTTCTTATCACCTATAATTTATATGATTAGGTACCTATGATTACCTATCAATTTTCCCTTGAGAATTTTAAAATATTGAAAATAAGCGCCATCTATTTAATAAGTTAGTATGTTTATTACTAAAACGAAAGCAACACTACCACCCCAGTACTATAGCAAACAAAACAAAAAAAAAATACTCCTATCAGGCCAACTGTTTTGAAGTCTTAGCTGGACTAACGTACAGCAATTAATTTTTATATATAAGGATATTGGCTCCTTTTCTTAAATAAGAGAAAAAACACACCATCTATAAACATGCCATCTATTGTATCAAAACTTAAATAATGACTAAGTACACCAACATCACAGTACCCCAAATAACGCTCAGACTAAGAATTTATCGCTCGCTCTGTTAAATAGATGGCGGTAAGTGTTATGTTTCATCAATTTGAACCAAATAAAAAATAATATTGTCATTAATTTAAACTTTGTCATTCCAAATATTAAGTAAAGAAACCAAAATATGAATTTTTAATTTTTTATTCGTGGTGCATAAAGACAGACAGTGTTTCAAGGTCAACATTAGTCTGGTGCGTCGTGTCGTAGTATTATGTGCGGTGCGTCGGGTTTACCTTTTGTATAATAAAATTGTGTACCTATTTTTTTTTAAATTATAGTAAACGCACAGAAAGAAATATCTGTTTTACTTAAGTATTAAATGAACCAGAATTTTCGGATGCATGAAAAAAATTTTAATATTAAAATCACTTCGTCTTCGCAAATGTAACAGCAGAATAAAAGCACTTAGTCTGCACATGCTGTTGGAAAAAAAATGATAGTGCTTAAATAAAGACGAAATTGTGAACTATCTCTCTAAAGTGCACTTCGAAAGAAGCTTTGTGGTACTTTTTATCGCTTAAACAATATTTTCTAGGCAGTCGTTTTAAACATTATTTTCTAGACAGTGGAGTTTTTTATTGCGAAAAGTGGCCAATTTTTTTCCAGTGGCAGCGCTAGTGTGCTGTCTGCAGTTTTTTGATAAAATGATAGTGGCCACTTTTCGCAAAGAAACTCCATTAAACTAAACGACAGGCTAGAAAATATTGTTTAGGCGATAAAAAGTACCACAAAGCTTCTTCGGAGTCCACTGCTTTAAGCACTATGATTTGTTTTCTAATGGCGGCGCTAGTGTGCATGCGGATTATTACTTTTGAACCACCTATCTTTTATAAAAAGTAAAAAAAATAGGGGCTTTTGTTTACCTACTTACTGTTCTACGAATGGACAACATTGTTGACCCTTAATGAAAGAGAAGGAAAAGATAAATTACGTCATTTCAAGGGCATTTTGCATTCCTCAAGCCTTTCGCGACAACCAGAATAAGGTTCTTGGGAGCCACCTACCTAGTAAAAAAAAGTCAACTGACAACTGCTCTTTTTGACATTTCTGCATACCTACCTAGCTATTTTATATTATGAATCTCGTACTCGTTTAAGAACAAAGTGTATAGAATAAAAGTTGTTTAAAGATAATATTAAGCTTTTAATTGGTAAAAGAACACTCACACCGCACCACACGCGGTCCGCATGCGATATCGCGCTTAAGGCTCCTATATAACTCAAGTGGCGCCCTCATTTTAATTAACCCGACAAAATCGACAAATGACAGTTGGTAAATGGTGATGCGTACCGTTCGTAGGCTAACAGCGGTGGTATCGGCTAAAAACATTGAAGTTCATGTTAACAGTGTTTTGACAGATGTATGTGATACATTGCTACTTTTCTTTGGTAAGTTTTTATTTGTGCCAACACGAAGTAGCAATGTATCACATACATCTGTCAAAACACTGTTAACATGAACTTCAATGTTTTTAGCCGATACCGCCGCAGTTCATTCTAACCATAAAAACAAAATGGCTTGATGGCTTGAAAGTATTTTCGCTCTTGAAAGCGACGATACTAATGAAGAGCGTTTGATTATTGAGTCATGTGCTACAACTCTTTTTTTTTACATCAACCACCTTTTGTAATAATAAGCTCAAGTAATGTATAATTTTAATTTTATTTTTAAAAATTTTTGAAATATATGGAGGTCAATGGAATATGATTATAAAGTTCTTGATTACAACTTTGTACTTGTTCAAGTTGTTATTCAATTCCTTAATGCTCTAAGTTCAATTCATAGTCTGTGTGTCATAATAGTTAAGTCTGTGGTTTTTCACATGACATGACAAAAAAAAAAGTACTCTGTGGACATGACATATGTCTGTGCATGCCGCCATCAATCCCATGTTTTCAAAAACAAATTGTGTTGTGAGTTGTGACTCACAACTTGTGAGTGAGGTTTAATTAAATTATATTTTAATCAGTATGTAGCTAAGCACTTACAAAATAAATATGAAGCCGTTTAAAATCTGACCTTCTGTCTTCGAGATGATCTTTCCTTTTGTGTGGAGCTGCTGATAAATCATAAATTCGTCCTTGTTGGGCAATACTTTTCCTAAAAGAAAATAGTAATATACATTGAAGTCAATGAAAATAAATCAACTATTTTCGTTTGTAACTTCCCGGCAGCATGTAAATTGGATAATTGACGTGTTTGAGGACGCATGCGCCCACGTGAAGCGTGAAGTGAACCGCGACCCGCAGCCGTAGCCGGAGTCCCGTAGTTCGCTTGAGTCGCTCGCGAGTCTGGCTGGACTATACAAGGTACGCTGACGGTCGGTACGAACGTCCTCGCGATCGCGCTCTATAACCTACCGGTGTCCGAATACAAGTGCTCTGACTCCTTAAATACCAGCTCAATAAATACTTTTATCTGTCTTCCCTACATCAGGTGAGGAACACTACCTAAATCACGTTTTAACGGCCTTCAAACTTGCCACAAACTATAGTTACAGCTCAGCTGTTCACGTAACTAGCAATGAAGTTTACTGAATTTTTTTTCTAAACTGCAATGTGCAAAACTTTTTAAGTGTTCACAAATGATGGTTTTCCTGTTTGATAATTACAGTGCATGTCTCTTATTTCTTTTACCTTGTTTTGTTTAGGTACTTATTATTTTGCTTTTATGAAATGCTTTTTCTTTTGTCTCTTTTCGGCATTAAGTTGGCATGTATCGAGGTTTGCTGAATGCTGACTCACGCTCATGCCTGGATGAGGTGTACCGGTTAACGACAGTACCACTGCCAGCCAAATACAGTGAGGTCAAAAAAGTACTCCGTCAAGGCAGTTCTGTAAAGAAACGTCTCTTGCCTCTTTTTGATCAGGGCTCTGAGATGGCTGAGGTGCTGACAAAGTAAGTAGCTTTCTTCTGATTGTCCTTAGCTATTTCATGTCTGTGAGCTTGCAATGGTTATGTAAGATGTAGGTATGTTGTCAAAGTAGATAATTACCTTTTCTACTAAAAAGAAAAGTATCTAGTATCTATGTTTATTTCTCATAACATGGTGATATAACTGTATTATGTGCTCAGCATGATATTAATAATTTCTCAAATAAAAATGTTTGAATGAATAATATTTTATAAATGAGGCTAAAGTTCAATACACCTTCATAATTTGAGAAATATAAAAAGTTTTCTTTTTGATAAGTAAAAACACTTACCTATTTCTTACCTGACTCTCTCTGAGTTTAGATTTAACAAAAACAATTAATAAATAAAACATACATAATAATATTACCAATTTTGTTGGTATGTAATAAATATTTAATTTTACTACAAAAGACTAAAACACTGCCCAAAAAGTGTTTAACTCAGACATATTGTTTGAAAGAGACGGCATCACATTTAAACATTGTCTAAATTAAACAGTGTTTTATTTTTTTTTTGTGGTAAGGCCTAATAGGAACATATGGCAAACAAAGTTACAGTAATCATTTATTGTTCTTTGAATTTTAACACTTTCAACAAAAACACACATTCAAAATTTAACAACAAGGTATAAATCAGTGGTGAAGGGTCCATACAAGCCTATTCCCGTCGGCTTATCTTTTATAAATCCCACTCCACCGATCCACTATGCAGATCAAAGCGGCTTAATTTTACCCTTAGCAACTGGTATAAAGATTAACATTTTTTTTTAAAATAAAGCCCAGTTAAATTTATGATACCTACAATCTTTATTTTCTACATAGTTGATCTACTGCAAAAGTAAACACTAACTCATTCATTGCTAATATTAAGTTATAATAAAATAGGCATTCTATTCTAATAGTTGATCAATATAGTATCAATACATCAGTAGTGTTTATTTATGATTTTACTGTTTAACACTTAAAGTATTTCATGGGCACACTACAATAAGCTGTGAACACTGCATTATTTCAGAAACGAATCACTCGTAGAGCCGACCTCAGAGAAGATGCCGTCGGTGAGCGCTGAGGAGACTGCCCTCCTATGGTGAGACACTCTCATTTGCCTGTAACACAGATTATAGGTTTTTTTATGTTTTCATAAGGTTTCCAACTGTATTTTATGTTGCTCAGTATGTTTTACTTTTAAATACATTCTGCATTAAGTTGATAACATTATTAGAGTATAGAAATAGATTGCTTTTTCACATGCATTTGTTAATTTCATCATCACATAATTATTCATAATTTTATCGTTGGTTAGTTAGTTAGTTATGCAATTATACTTGTAGAAATCAGCTTCTTATATCAAAATGATGTGAAGGTTTTTATTGCGATAACTTTTTTTCCTCGGTTGAAATGGAAATTTAAACCATATTTGAACTACATTTTTTTGTATTTGAATTTAAAAGCGTAATAATAATTAATTTATTGCATTAATCAACATAAAATTTTATGTTTAGTAAAAAAACTTTATAAAGTTAATTTTAATCATTCTCTAAAGACTGAGGCTGTTTTTAATGAGCTTGGGAACACTATTTCTTTTTTGAAATTTATGCATTTTAACTTAACTTTCTTTAAAATATGTTATTGTTTTTTCTGTAGCCCTTCTTCACAATAGTTGTTAAAGATTCGTGAAAATGACCAGTTATTGTTTTCGTGACAGGCACAACTTAAGAAACTATAATAATGTAGAAGATATAATAGGAAAATCAGGGAAATATAAATAAAAACTCACGATTTATCTATATATAAAAAATACAGCCAACTAAAATCTATGGAAGTGTAATTGCAAACAAATATTGCTTAAAGATGGCACCACGGGCACGGGGCTGAAAAATGGCACGTCTCGCACACGTCGGGCCAGCCACGCGCCCAGTGACACGTATTAGCGTTCTTTACAATTATTGCAGTTTGTATTGTAAAAAAAAGAAAGAAAGAGAGAGTTTATAAGAAATGACGTCCTGTGTAGCCAAATACTTTAAAAGACGCAAAAAGGCAGTAAAAAGTTGCAGAAATAACGTATCCTTTTTTTTAGTTTAAGTATAGAAAATATCTAGGAGTCTACAAATTATGCTTATATGCTTCCTTAAATAAACTGAAAGTTTATCACATTAAAACAAAAGTTCGTTTAAACCGCTCAAACTGACAATTTTAATTAAAAATGAATCCCGTTTCCCGGTTCCCCTGCGATAAAAAGAACTTAAGCCGATTTAAAGTCTGTTCTCAATTTCAATCGCGCCAACATAATAAAAAAAACCGGCCAAGTGCGTGTCGGGCCACGCTCTGTGGGTTTCCGTATTTATGATCTTAATCCTATCTTATACCATACCATATAACTATAAACTATTTACTCCCCGTTTTACAAAACTAACATTTAAGTATTAGTCGTCAGTTGTGTAAACTATACCTAACTATTCAATAAAATTTGTATCTACGAAAACTTTTCCAATTTTTAAGTCGATCAACTATTACTCGTCAATTTGTAAGCCTTGCGGTGATGTTTGCCATTTAACTTCATTATAATGTACTACTATCCTGAAAAGATTTTGCACTTTAAAACTTAATATATCGCAATTCGGAAACGAATACGTGAATCGAAATATGGTCTTGATAAACCTACAATATTTTTAAAAGACATCTATGACACCTCACACTTTGAGATTGAGTTACACACGACGGCACCTCAGACTATACATGTTGACCTTGAGACCGCCTTTATGACCTACGTAATAAAAGCTGTTTTTGTATAACCTGACGTGCTGTCGTGTAAATTTAAAAAAATATTTTTCAAATTTTTATTCTACCACTTTTTCGGTGCAATTACTATACACATTCGTGCTAAATTACAGCTTCCTAGTACTTAGGGCCTCTGAGCTAAGCCTTGAAACTATAAGGGTTCCTTGTTGACTTGACTACGGAACCCTAAAAATAATACGCGCTGCGGACGTCATATGTAAACGTGTGTCACTAGCTAGTAAAGACTTGTCTTTTTAAAGACTTAGTACACACTAAGCCCTTCAAAAAAGCAAGTGTTTACTTAAATGAAACCTATGACTCATAATGGCCTTAGTTTTTTGTATAGTTCTCATTTTGGTTTTTCGCAAGGTTCCTACGTGTAAGGTAATTGTACGATTCGTATGTTAACATAATAGTACTTAAACAACCTCTGCTTCAAATCATGGATTCATAGTATGCTCGGCTACAATTCCTTAATACGACTTCGCAAATGACCAAGCGCTAATACATTAGCCACGAGTAAACTTCACAATGAAAAACCACCCACAGTACAAAGTCTACTTACAGAAACAGTGCGCGCACAGCCCGACAGCCTCAACAACTTAGTCGGGTTATCAAATGTGCGAATTGCGTTACAGTTGCAGAAAACCGCAGCCGATACAAAAGAACCTCATCGACTGACATTAAAGTCGAAAGTCGAATGGCCAGTAATGCGATACGGTTTCCAGGAATCCGATTACTTCGTAGCAGAAGTTTACGCTACTATTCATTTAGTTAAGGCTGAGGTAATTTATTTTCGAAGCCACTTCTGTTCCACAGTCCAGTCGTGGTAACAAATCTCCATGTTAATGAAGATGGACTGAAAGCCTAGGAAGTTTCTAGAATACCTTTATCAGGTGTCGACTGGAATGAATTTTCAATATCTTCAGTAAGAGGCGACGTTCAATAGCAGTATTAGCAGTTCAGTGGTAGGTGGCGGCGCATACTGTGGTAGCGGTGTCAGGTATAGCTTTAGAAAAAGAGGATATCCCCATGAAAACATCCTCTGAAAGTAGGAATAACCTCGAGGTTACCACAAAGTGACATACAATGCGTTTCTGACAATAATGTTTTCTGGCACTCTATTGCGTTTAGACTTCAAAGAATATTTAAACAAGTTCAAGTATTTTTTATTCATAATCATCATCATAATAATTATTGTAAGCCGCAGTGCTGGATATAGTTCGCGGTCAGCCGCTGGATGTGTGTAGTCCAGGAGCGGTAGTTGTGGTGATCCTTGGGAGACCCTATGTAACTAGTGGCTCTGTGAGCTGAAGACCTTGCTTTAACATATCTCCGCTATTTTGAAAAAAATAGAAAAACTTAATTTTCTATATAATTATCGAGCCTGCTTACAAAATTTCACGAGAATCGGTTGAGAAATGCGATCTGTAGAGGAGAACTAACGGACAGCCTGGAAAAGCATTTTTGCCCAAGCTGAAACAGACGCTTTGCGCTCGCTCTTTCAATGAATACAATCTGAATGTTTTGGTCTTGGTCCTCGTTCCTTATAAAATTGAGTTGGTAATGTATTTCGTATCATCGTTAGATAAACATTCAATCCGTACATTCCTACATTGTTGGATCCAATTTGAGTCCACTGTTATCTGGGCAAAAAACATCTAGATTATATAAAAGCCTTAATTTTAATTTGCTTTAAAATGCCCACCTACGTCAGTAATTACGGGGGCGCTTTCCATTGAGTGGGTCGTCTATCGGCCAGTAATGGGAATTCCTCGATTATTACGCTCTCCACAATGTCGAGGTATTTGTGGGGACACCGATATTTATAGAGATAGTCTGGGAAAGAACTTTATAATCGGATTATCAGCCTGGCTGTTGTACCCTATGCATTCATTTAATCAAGAGTAGATTTACTTTTCTTGTCTTCTATTTCTGCATTTTTATTAACCTAAGCCGTATAGAACATGTAGCTGACATGAAGCATAGGCGCGATAACAAGTCTGCAGTGTGTGAACATGCATCAAAGGGACCCAACCATTACATTAGATTTGATAAACCACAAATACTTGCTAAAGAACAAAGATTCATTCCCAGAATGCTACGCGAGGCTATTGAAATCAACAAATATCCAAATTTCAATAGAGATGATGGTTGGAGAGTACCACCAGCTTGGGATCCCATAATTCATCAACTAAAATCCCATCCCAAATCACACACTGCAGGATCTAAAGATATAGTTAGTTCGTTTTGTAGATAGGGATCAAAAGGGAGGTCGACACAACCTCTCTGAGTTTTCTTCCGCCAGTTCTTTCTCTCAGAGGCCTCCCAATTTGTGAACTGGTAGTAGATTCAGTAGCTAGATCTTGTTTGCTAATTAATTTTATTCAATTTAACTCAGTAATAATGATTAAAATCAGAACGCAGCTATAAAATAATTTGATAAACTTGAATACATTTTTATAAAATTTTCGAGCGGGTAATTTCATAAAAATATGAGCAGCCTTTTTGCTTTAGTCCTCCCGTGACCACGGCCCCTGGAAAGGTGTCGAAACGTCGGGAATTCTAAAAAACCAATAAATACAAACTAAATAATTCTAAAACAACACCTGAATTAATAATATACGCGCTGTAATCCGTAAAAAGTGTTTTATTTCTACTAAGCCGTATCATTATATCGACATCATCATTTATGATAGATATCATACATTTCAGTACATCTGTTCAAATGTTAAAATATTGAAACACGAAGATGCCGTAGTGAATTGAATTTCAAGGCAAGACTCAATACTTACTAGCGAGGCACATTTTTGCTGTACAAAAGAAATCAAAGAGAAAAATTCAGTGAATATCGTAAAAGCGCACTCAAAGTAAACGCTCGATCGCTAGGAATCACACTATTCGAATGTCTAATTTTTATCGCTTAGAATGATAACAACTCCACCGGAGACGGCCGTTAGTGCTGCGACACAGTTTTATACTTTGCAGTTATTAAGGGCTTACATGAGCCAACTAGCGCCGCCAGTCGATTTTATTTTATTTATTGTAAAAAAGCTCAATTTCTTAAAAAAGGAATGAGTCAAGGTCTTGTGAATGACGTCTAATGTTTATTGAATAACGTTACAACATTACAAAATGCGTGCAATAGTTTAAAAACGGCCACTTTTAACAAAATCGCGTTTTAAACTGTTCAAATGCCTTTTCATAATGTTTAAAGTTATTCAATAAACATAAGACTTTATTAACAAACCCTTGACTGATCTCCTTTTTAAGAAATTGGGTTTATTTAAAATAAATAAAATAAAATCGACTGACGGCGCTAGTTGGCTCATGTCAGCCCCTTAAGCACTTGTATTTAGTGTATCAATGTATCTTGTTCCGAATAAACTATTACTATAGACCTCGCTCAAATCATATGTTGTTTTAAAATTAATCTAATAGATGTCGCCACGAGGTTGACACTGATTTTTAAAAACAGTACTATGTTCTGTTTGGTAGATTAGGTATTCTTTTTTATATCTATTCGAAGCTAGTATACGCTTCTAAAATTAAATATTTTTGAAATAGATGAATATTTTTTTCGCAAGATTTCAAATAAGTAGCTTACAAAAAAAACTATATAATTATCAAACCTGCTCACAAAATTTTACAAGAATCGGTTGAGAAAGGCGACCTGTAGAGGAGAACAGCCGGACGAAAGAATTTTTGCCCAATCTGAAGCAGAGACGTTTCGCTCTCGCTTCGGGTTCGCTCCGTCAATTACTTTGTGACAAGAACAAGGATGGGAATTGTCCAATTAATCAATAAAAGAGATCAAACGCAGTCAATCGGTGCACTCAGTCCAGTCGAATGCAAGCTAAGGAAGGTTATTATGAAACGCTCTTAGTACACCGACGCATTCGTATGCGGCAACGGGTCGCATGCGGTAGCGAAACATCTGCGAAATGTGAGCGTCAGTGCAACAACCATTTCTCAGATACTTGTGAAACTGTCCCGAAAAAGGACGGAACTATGTCATCTCTCTAATAGTAGAGTGAGACAAAGCATATGCGTATCATTGCCATATCAATATAACTGACAGATTTTTCGTTGATTCGCTGCCGCATGCGAATGCGTCGGGGCTCAATGGCACTTGCAGAAATAGAATGCATTTGTTACAGTAAAACATTGCTGTGAAACAAATTGCATCCAGCCGAAGTTATGCAAACAAATGTTTGTTTATTTTTAAAATTACTGGCGCTTGTATGACGACCTATTTCCGACACTGTTCTAGGGGAAATAATATTAACATTTTTCTGACTAATTACTGGACGTGATTTTGGGAGTGAGTGAAAAAAGCGACGAGATTTACTCTCTTCGCTTTTGAAGGTACTTTTGGACCAGTTTTTCCATAATACAATGACGTAATAAACGTAGCATGCATAATATAATATCGGTAAAGAATGTTTCACCCGAAGTAAAGATTGATTCTACACTATGGCCATATTGGCTCTGCCTGTGCTCCGTTGTAACGTAAACATAACTAGCTGAATTCCATTAGGTGGCAATCAGAGCAGCCTCCTGACACTGCACCGTTGTGTCCGGGCGCCTTTGAGGCCTGATCGACGGAAATTGCGGCATCACGACTTAATGACGTGAAGGGAAGCTCCGCCAGTATTAGGACTACACACCCATATGCATAGATGTTAACGTTCCTGGCATACATATTTAATTATATACTACTTAAATAGATGATTGTTTGCGTAATCATTGAATATCGAGAGAGTTAGTGAAGATATAACAGGCGACAGGAAATAATGGAAGAGAAGGAGGTTCTGCGCCGTCCCCTAGTCAATTATTGGGCTATGGGCAGGGAGAATATTATATAGAAGATACTATTTTGTATAGAAAAATAGAGTCAATGTAATCGTCATTTATGATTTGTCCATGGAAATACATCAAATAACTAAATTTAACTTATTCTATAATTAGTTACACATTTAACAAAAGCTATTTTTAATAAGTACCTACTTCAAAAAGGAAACAAACATTTACGAAATATAGAAGTCTCAATGAAGATACGAAAGTCTTTTGAACAAGATTGAGCATTTGTGTAACATTATGCGGACCTTTTCTTGACAGATTACGGCGAGAGGAGCGAGTAAGTGATGAGTTTAAACGGAACCCAGGGTTGCGACGCGAGTCTACTTTCTGAAATATTTCAGTTTTTTCGTGTGGTGTATTATATGTTATCATGATTTTGTGGGTGGTAATTCAGCTAAAAGATAACAAACAACCGCGTGTCAAAGGCTTGATTAATGGTAGACCGTGGGAATTGGAGCGCTGCTACACTTTTTGTATCAACCGAACGACCTGTTGGTGATGCAAGTCACTAGAAAATAAAAAGTTCGAACGAAAAAGCTAATTGCAAAGAGGGTTAAAATAAACAAATTCTCTTTGGTCCCGACGTCTGGTGACTTTAGAAGGACCTCTTTAACCTCAATACAGACAGTGTCGTTGGTTATTAATGGACGGCCGGTCAAGGTGGAATGCGATCTGACACACAGTGAGGTATAGTATAGTATACCTATCTTAAACACCTGTTGATGGTCGCACACAATGATTCGGTATAAACTCTTGGATGAAAATGGAGGTGGATACTTTTATCGTTACATTTTCTGTTCCAGACATTAAAATTGTTTCAGAAATATCACGCATAAGAACATGATAAACGTACACTGTCACTGTAGGACCATTAAATAATATTTGTAACAACAGAACTATGTCTTGTGATTAGTGTCACGCCGGCTACAAGCCTGTATTCAATGTAAATGTTTAATGAAAAGGGACCTAGTTGATGTTATGAGCCTAGGGCATCAAAGTCTAATAACCATCCTCCTTTTCAAATGAATTCTCGTAATGCTTCAAATAGTTTTGAAAGCGCCCGTAATCTTCAACTGTGCGGAGTGAAAGTTGGAGTCGGGGCAGAAATAAGGTCATCCGGCTGGCCCGCTGCCAGGACCCAAGCTGCCAGGCCTTTCAACCCTCCCGGACCGGTGCCGGCGGTATGTGTACAAGCTTTTTCACTAATTGCTGCCTTTAACTTATAACACCTTCGGGCTTTACGTGTAATTTTACTTCGAGAAATAGTTCAACCTCTTTAGGGGTCCGTAGTCAAGTCAACAAGGAACCTTTATAGTTTCGCTGTGTCCGTCTGTTTGTCTGGCTGTCCGTTCGAGGCTTAGCTCAGAGGCCCTATCTAAGTTCAAGAAAGCTGTAATTTTGCATGAATGTGTATATTAATTACGCCGAAAAAGTAAAAGGATAAAAGAAAAAACATTTTTTAAACCATTCCCCCTCTAGAAAGCTTATTTTATTCCCTGAAAACTGAATAAAAAGCACTTTTCATCATTATTTTGGTGTTTGAATTTAGAACACAATTCGACCTCCATCTCAATTCTATACAAATTACAAACTCCTTGTGCAAATCATATTTTCGCTTAAATCTTTCTTTTCCTCGTAGTTATGGTATAATAGTATAGTATGCAACTTTTGAAAAAAAACGGATTTATATCGAAAGCCATGAATCACTCGCGTCGCTCAGAACACTTGAATCACTCCCTACGGTCGTGATTACATCTGTTACCCTCGCTTTAAATCCGTCCTTTATTCACTAATTGCATAATATACTATTTAGTTTCTCCCCTACATTTGTAAAGTGGAATAATTTTTCTTCTTATTAATCTCACAGTGTGTGATGTCGTTGGATAGGTCCTTCAAAATATTGTAAGTTTGTAAAGACCACTATTCGATTCAGGGATGTCCAATTTAGTGTTGTATAATATGCTAAAATCTTAAAAAAAAGATAATTATTTAATTGTAGAAGTCACTAGTTGGAATGAAGATTCATCTCAATACAACGTTGTTCGAAGACTTCGAGCTAACCAAAGATAAATCTTTGGAGCTAACGAGACTCCGTAACTTGAAATTGAAACTCTTTAACAACCTAGAACGATAGTTCCCTACAAAGCGCACTGTCAATAGTGAGGCAAAAATACTAAGACAAAAAAGCTTAGTTTTCTGTTTTTATCCTTCATACGTTACTTAATCATACCTATAAGAACGAAATAGTTTCAATATCCCTACCTTTAGGGTATTAGTTACTATTTTATTGGATTTTATTTACGATTAGGTAACGTATGAAGGATATAAATCTGAAAGCTAAGCCAATTTGGCTGAGTATTTTTTTGCCTCACTTTACATACAAGGACTCGGCATCTAGGTGTTATTATTCATAGTTGAAACTAAATAATATTTTTTAAACACAACGTAGCACAGTCAAAGGTCCTTGGTTCCTATTGACATTTTCCGACATAATCCAAAGATTCATACGTCTGAATATTTTATAGTATTTGTTTTATTATTATTATTTCATTATTTATTAGCTAAATCCTAGTAGGGTTCGTAAACAAGTAGGCTATATCATATACATTGCCACTTCATTTCAGCGGAGACAATTTACCCATCAACAATGAATTGTATAGTAAATAAATAACTGCTGACGTTTATCCTTTTCGTAACGCTGTGTTACAGTGACATTATTTGGTCGGTTTTGCCACGGTAATAATATCTATACAGTATTGTCACTCGGCCCTGTCCTCAAAATAATTGCCTACAGCCGTGCGGTACGTCAGCACGCGATAGGGCCGCGCCCGCCTACAGTATTTTAATTTCATCTAACCTAACCTACTTGAGTTTCTTTCTATTTTCGTTTACCTACAAGAATTCAAATAGGGTTTTCTTTCGCTGATCAGTAAACCTAATGAAATCTATTTTTATGCAATAAAATAGGTTAATAAAACTAATGGTCATAAGTTACATAGAAAGGAGTTCAAAACAAGTAATAATTATGCTTTAAAAATATTTTTTGATATACTTAAGTAAAATTTATTCAGCAAGCAAACTATGACATTTTTGATAGTAAAAAGCAAAATAGAAAAAAATCTCTAATTTTATTAATAAGTTGTCCTCAACTTAGGTTGCATCCTTTATGCGATTTCTTTTAAAATATGATACTAAATATTTTATTATAAACAACACAATCTAGTTTATAATTGCAATTTGCCATAGTAAGTACTTGAATTTCAATTTAATATTCACAAATCACTCAAAACTATCACACCGTTCGTTCGTCACTACGGTGCATTCGGGACTGTAGTGTGCCGAGAGTATACCGAGATCCGAGGCGCGTAGGTATGACTCGCGTTCTGAACATTTGTATGGAGACAGAATACTGATAGATAAGTTTGGCCGCTACGTTTTGAGGGTCAGATCTTCCATTAGCCCACGACAGATGCCGCTCCGATTACGGAAGTTAGGCTGACATGCCATTTTGCTGCAGGATTATGGCTGCAGTCGGAATGGACAATACTCGTTTACGAAGAAGTTTTGAAGTTAATAGAGTGAGCTATTTCAAAGTATTTATGGCAAAGTTCAACTTGATGTGCTTAGGTACCTCTTAACGTCATTTTGATGTCAAGCCGACAAAAGACATGGCTTTAAATATGCAAATAGTCGCGATGTTTCGCGAAGATTTCGCAGTTACACTTATTTGTGTTCAAATATATGTCGCGAGTTCTGTAAACCAGTGTTCAAATCTTTGAACCGTAGACATAGACTTTAAGTCACTTACATGAGTTCTGTAAACCAGTGTTCAAATCTTTGAACCGTAGACATAGACTTTAAGTCACTTACATAAACTTAGTCGTGTCTAATCTCAAAAAAATATACTTATGGCAAAATAATTCTTAAGCGAAACTATGAAGGCTCTTAGTCGAGTTTTTTTTACCCCTAGGTATATACATTATTTGTAACTGTATTGAATTGAATGATAGCTTGTGCTGTCTAGTCAATAGAACTTTGCAAAAATTGAAATTTCTCCGTTGCGTCGTATGGCGCACGGTCGCAGTTTCCGCAATGTATAGGAATGGCGCGACAGCGTAATTTCCGCTCATCAACGCAACGCGTCATAATAGTTTGTAGTCGCTTGTGAATGTTGATTTTGTAGGTAGGTACGTACCAAGCATTTAATTTTATGTTGTTTAAAAATTGTGTCTCGATTTTGATACATTTTTGTATTTGCACTTGTATTCGTTACTTTTCTTTGTTAACCGACTTCAAAAAAAGGAGGAGTTCTCAGTTCGGTTGAATTTTTCATTTATATGTTAGCATTGCACCGTCCTTTGAATGTTTCATTCTTTGGTTGGTGGTTTGTTTAATGGTTTTTTTAACCAATTTTGTAATGTTCCAACACTGATAGAAATAATGTGACACCAACATAATAATAATAATCAAATATTTACCAAAGTTTACGAAATTCTCATATTGTTTAATGCATTTATAATAATATAAGTTACTAATTTTAAATTCCCAACTCTATTATTACATACATCTTATTCACGTTATTGAAACTTAAATCATATATTTTCCAAATAATGTTAAGTTAAGGGGCTGACATGAGCCAACTAGCGCCGCCAGTCGATTTTATTTTATGTATTCTAAATAAGCCCAATTTTTTAAAAAAAGGAATCAATCAAGGTTTTGTTAATAACGTCTAATATTTATTGAATAACTTTACACAGTTTAAAAAGGCATTCAAACAGTTTAAAACAAGATTTTGTTAAAAGTGGCCACTGTTGGTTCAAACCCGTTTTTAAACTATTACACGCATTTTGTAATGTTGTAACGTTATTCAATAAACATTAGACGTCATTTACAAGACTTTGAATGATTCCTTTTTTAAGAAATAGGGCTTATTTAGAATATATAAAATAAAATCGTCTGTCGGCACTAGTTGGCTCATGTCAGCTCCTTAAGCTATAGTGCACCCGAGCGAGTCGCCATTGCCAAGTCTGCGCTCCCAGCGGGTGTCGGCTTATGTCTGGTTGTATCTCATTGCTGGCAATATTTTTACATTATTACTTTTTATTCGCTTTATGTTTTGTGTATGCAACATTTTTGGTTTGATGACCTTCGTGATCTATTTGATATTATCGTAGAATTAACCCAATTTTGATGAAGAACTTGGACAAAACTATTATTCCCGAAATTCCAAGCGCACTAAGTCAAGGTTACTGTAACTGTAATAGCATTGTGAATGCTAAAATCTCAAAATTTAAAAATTACTGTTACTGTAATTATTTCATACAGAGTATTCCTTTTTTATGGTTTCGTAGTCAAGTCAACAACCCTTATAGTTTCGCCATGTCCGTCCGTCCGTCCGCGGCTTAGCTCAGAGGCCCAAGTACTAGAAAGCTGTAATTTAGCATGAATGTGTACGTATATTAATTACGCCGAAAAAGTGGTAGAATAATCTCGAAAAATACCTATCTTTTTAACAGTGGGGATGAAAAAATATTTTCTCATTAAACTCATAATGTAGGGTAGAATAGGTCTTTCAATAATATGTAGGTTTGTGAAAACCACTTTTTGAGACAGAAATCCGTTTGCCAAATATTAAGCTTTAAAGTACAGAATTTTGTTAAAAGTTAAGTGTGTGCGTGTGTGTTTTTTTCCCATACAAAAAAGATGACTCCATAACTCCTCTCCTAAGGGAGCTTTTTAAGGACTGCGGCTCAAAAAAAATGTTTTGACCTCAAGTGTACGTGTGCCAAACGGCAATTCACGCACACATTCGCAGCGTGTACAAACGTAATTTGTTAATGTTGTAGTTTAAACGCACTTTTTGTTGGAAGTGTCCGGGGTGTACCTAGCACTACGTCTTTAGTGTGAAGACTGAAAGCAATCAAAAGGCAATGCAGGCCCTAATCTAGTTACGAACGATATCAGACATGGTACAGTCACCGGAACCGCGGCATCCACCGACCGGCCGATAAGTCCATTACCTTCGACTTATATGGCGACCGTATCATATTGATATAAGCCAGTGACTCCCAACGTTTTCTAGACCAAGGACCATTTTGTTTTATTGTTTCGTTACCACAGACCACGTTAAGAAAACTTAAATAAAAACTCAATACAAATGTTTACTTTCAATGGGTCGGTTTATTCCCACACTTATTAATGTACACGCTTCGATTATCCTATTGGTTTGACTGCATTGCATTGAGATAACTGGCCACTTTGTAGTGGGTTTTTTGGGGTTTTATTTTCAATGATGCAGGGATTACTGTGAATTTCTTCAAGTTTTTCCTAAATGAATGCAAGATTTTCAATATGTTGTTCTAATAACTGTCTCCTTTGGTTCCAAAAATAAGCAATAAACCAAATTACGTGTCGCAAGTGATTTACATAAGCTTGCGACATGTGTCTTAATCGTTTTTATTTTGGCAATTGTTATATCATAAAAATAATAATAATATATCGTTGATGAGCGAGCAAGACCGCGCAAGAGCAGTTTGCAATACCGCGTAACAACTTTTTTTAAATTTTACATGAAGCAGAAAATACTTTAATATCTTGACCATTTAAATACATTTTTCTGACTGAAATTGTTTGTAGTGTCTTTGTAGAATATAATAGAATATTATTTATTATTATAATAGCAAATAATAATAATGTATTATTATTTTAAACACAAATAAATAATTATATCGAGACACGCACGCACTCTTGCGGCGATCTCTTCTACAGATCGCTAAATACGCAGATGGTTGCCAATTATTGGTCTAGGAGTTATACTAATTATAATATGTAAGTACTGTGCTAATACGCGGTGTTGTCTCGATAGCGAAATAGACCGAAATAGACGATCCTTATTGGCTAATTCAAATCGCGTGTGCTCTACAATGAGCCAATCAGTGCGCCTAGAATCCGCTGGTTGACTGGCACAAACTGCTCTTGCGCGGTCTTGCACTCTCATCGACGGAATCTGTTATTTAATAAAATTTAAAACAATGGTTTCTTCTTGTCTGTTTACTCTAAACTAAAACTACCATTGATTGAGGCAAAAACACACTATATGTTTCAAATTTTACTCTTCTACGGAATAAACAGTAAAAAGTTCCAGTCGACACTTTCCCCGCATTAAAGGTATCGCTAGACCTTGTCACGCTTCGGAAATCTGCGGAATAGATACGAAATACATCAATACCTTGCGTCCACAAAAGATTTGTTCGGCCCTTTTCAAGAACGATCTGTTGAATGAGAACCGATGAGTCCTAGAATTTGAGAACGACTGACAGATGAGACCTTATTTCTGATAAGTTTCTTGCGCCTGTTCTTCTCATCAGTTAAAAAAGTCTGGATTTGATAAATAAATTACTTGAACTGTATAATACCCCCGATAATACACCGCGCTCTCTTCCGGATTTACTTAAAAAATTTAAATGCTATCCTGCTCTATACAATTTTATAAGAAGCACAATGGAAGACATGAGAAGAATGAAGACTGAAAACTTGTAAACATACGCTGTACAAATATCTTGTAAAATAACTCTGAAGTCATGGCTGTATGGCGCAAATGAGCCTTTGCCTTTTCTGCTCATAGCGGAAAAATGAACCAAAAAAATAAAAATAAAAGTCTGAAACGGGCGGCGCCGGCGGTTGGAAAATATAGACGATTCAAAAGTGCTTAATTATTAAGTTTATTTGAATAAAGAATTTTGACTATTGACTTTGTATGAAATGAAATATTTTATTATAGAGTTAAAAACCTTTTGATTTTTTTATTATGATATTAAAATTTTAACCGCACGTTTAGAGTTGAGCGTTTTTATAAGGTTTGTAATGACGTAATAAAAAAACAGAAAAATAAAAAAAAATCTGATCTGATACGAAATAAAGAACAAGATAAAAATAAACTTATTATGTACCTGTTTAGTATTAGTATCTACTTTATTACTGTGTATTCATTTTGTATTACATTATAAGCACAAATTACCGAAGATAACAACATAATATATACAAAGTGTTACAAAAATACTCCTAATGCCGAATATGGTAGATAGGGACCATCAAACTGATTAACTTTTACTATGGGACCAACTCTGAAATCGCGAAAAAAAAATCAGCTGTTTCATACATTTTGATATTTTCGTAATTAACTATTGTATGAAACAGCTGATTTTTTTTCGCCATTTGAGAGTTGGTCCCAATAGTAAAAGTTGTTCAGTTTGATGCTCCCTATCTACTATATTCGGCATTAGGGGTATTTTTGTAACACGTTGTATATAACATTTTTTCAGAGCGGCTGAAAGTAAATAATCAAATTATCGTAGGGAAGGAGCGCTCTTAAATGCCAAAGGTATTCTAAGTTAGCTTCACGTTGCCCTAGTATAATAATGAGTACTGACGTTGCATTACGTGGGCGACTCAGACAAATGCGTGGGAAGATCTTGTTCCGAGAAAAGTTCAGGAATTTCCCGAAGGAAAATACGATGGGATCTCGCATGGGAGCGCTAGTCGTGTTCAATTACTGTAGATAGATTGATAACATATTTATTCAATTGCCACTTTAACATACAAGAAAAACAAAAAACCGACTTCGAAAAAACCTGAAAACAAAAACAACTTCAAAATTAAATACCTCTTAAAAGCAAGAAATAATGTTCAAATCTAATGATAGTTACGCATATCAAATTAATAAAACACGTGTATTGAAGGCGGGTGCGGCGGGAGGACCACTTCTTTTTTTAATTCTAAAAGCCCCACCCGACTCCAATACACGTGTTTTATTAATTTGATATGCGTAACTATCATTAGATTTGAATATTATTTCTTGCTTTTTAGAGGTATTTAATTTTGAAGTTGTTTTTGTTTTTTGTTTTTTAAGCAATTTTTTTATATTATTCTTTTTAGTGTACCTTCTGTATTATGTCAGTAGACGTACGGGTGCGTACACTACGGTACCCAACAGGATAAAACCAGTAGATACCGCTGTATTTTACGAGTTATAGCACATTTCTTGTGGCCCGGCTACACAACGTACGTACATGTGTCTTGGCCCGGCCACGCTTCTATCACCAAAATAAATAGCTAACTTTATTCATATAACGCGGGCCCAATGTGGATTGGAGGGTATTAATGACTGCAGATGCAGCCGGGACCAACGGATTCAGCTAGAACAAAAAGCTAATGTTTACATAGATGATTTAACTTATTTATTGTTCTAATTATTCATGACTCCCATGACATTAGGCCCTATATCTCCGAAGATTATCGTCGGATCTCAATGAAACTTAAATGGGACCAAATTGAAAGTATATCAAATTGAACAAAAACACAATTACTAAAATCGGCACACCAACGCCAGAGTAATTGGTGTACATACAAAAAACAAAAAATAAAAACAAAAAAAAAATACGGTTCGAATTGAGTACCTCCCTCTCTTTGAAGTCGGTAAAAATAATTGGGCATTTGCTAAACAGATAAATAAATAATGCACTGGACTTGACATCAGTAGTTCGAAAGAGATTACACAGCTGGCTCAGTTTTCTAGTGTTGAATGTTCCATTGAGGAACCGGACACTGAATTTCAACTGTGCCCCAACCGAATCATCCTTTGCTCACTCACAATCAACAACACAACGCTAGAACAGTAGTTGGCCTCGGATGTAAATTAACACTTTAGTAGAGTCAGCGCCGAAAGTTCCTCAACACCTAAGTACTTTTTCCACAAATGTCTCACACAAAGGAAAGCAATATTTGGTACGACATGATACTATACCGTGGTCAGCTACTTGTCAGGCTGACTATACTTTTATACAAGCAGCTGTAGTACCTTTTCGCGGTTTTCGCCATTCCCCGTGCCAAGCACAGAATTCATTAATCTTACTAGATAGAGTGATGCTGTCAGACGTTAATATTTTTGCTTTTCGTTTCTAACATTTGAAGTAAACTTCATGCGTATGTTCGAAGGATGCGTGTTGTTTTTTTCACGTTAATTGGGGCATCGACCTCATTAAGTCTACTTTGCGATCGATATTGAAGGAAACCTTATGACGGCCAATTACACTGTATTGTGAGTTAGGTATAGCATATAGCACATTTTTTATCATTCAATGAAAAAAACATAAAACGTTATTGTACAATTGATCATTATCAAAACTTTTGTTTGGAAATCACACTGAAATCGCGAATAAATTACAGCTGTTTCATACAAAATTTTATTTGAACTTCAATAAAATGTAGAAAACACTTGAGTATTTTTTTGCTATTTCTGTGTTGTCCTATTACATTCAAAAAAGATGTTCGTAATGATACTCCATGAAACAAAACAAAAAATTTACTTGTTCGAGATATCTCGAAAAAGTCAAGAAATCGTGGAGATTGCAAAGGCATTCGACTTGTAATGTCGAAAATAGCTGAGAATAAGTTTTTTTGCTACAATAGAGATTTTAGTGACATTTTTAATAGAGATTTGAATCGACCCCCTGATCTAAAAGGTTCACGACTTCGCTAAACGTGGAACTGTTGCGTCCTAAAAATATAACCGTTGTATGGTTTATTTATACCCTTGTTTCTGGAGGTCAAGTTTACATTCGATGACATCGACGTTTTACTTTCTAGAGAGATGGCTCTATTTATTTTAAAATTTAGTTATAACTTAGGTTTGTTTGATGAGGTAAAAAAAGCATAGTCGTAATGTTTAGAAAGATAATATAGGAATCTGACTTTCTATATCAATCTTAGTTTGTAGAGGTCTGTTTGTCTATGTTACCGGCCAAACCCGATTTCAAGACAAACTAGTTTTGCCTAGGCTAAACTGGTTCTCCCTATACGCGATGGGTTAACTGGTATAGCCTACCTAGACCAAACTAGTTTGTCCTAAGCCTGATAGGAGAAACCAGTTTAGCTACAATGAAACACTTTTATTTAACGCACTAGGTAGGTTAGGTTAGGTCCTTTTAATGCACTAGGTAGGTTAGTTTAGGTTAGTGTTTTGACCACTCGCAGCGGACCAAGTGAAGCGACCGGAGCTCCATAATGCTTATATCAGAATCAACTAGTTTGGCCTAGCCTACACTGGTTTATCCTATCGGGCTTAAGACAAACAAGTTTAGTCTAGGCTATACTAGTTAATCCAATCGCGTATAGGAAGAACTAGTTTAACCTAGGTCAAACTAGTTTGTCCTGAAAATCGGGTATGGCCGGTAACATCTACAGTTAACACGATGGAGCTAAATGATTCTTAAATATGAAATATCTTCTGTAGAATACATTTAGCAACCTTCCTTGTGTCATTTGTGTATGTGATGTTTTAGTTATTTGATGTTGTATTTTCTTGTGCGGGCGCAGCAAAGTTTGTGTTCCAAATAAGGAAGGAGTCTATGGTATGATGACCACTTCTCAGCAGACTTAATAAAGCTACATATACTAATGATGACACACTTATGTATTTCTGGATATCGCTGTTTGTGCTGTAGAATTTTACGAGTTTTAAAACGTTTACTATCAATAACTTATGTAATTTGGCTGCAGTGTTTTCATTAGACGGTCGCAGTCTCGCAAATTTAGTGTTTTGATTTCGTGAATAAAATAAATGTCATTCTGCCATCCCTACAGCATGGACGACATCGAGCTGAAGAACATCCAGTTGCAGTGCCCCCGAGGCCGGCGGTGGAGCGAGGGCGCGTGCGGCGAGGCGCGCGTGCGCACCGACGCGGGCGATATCGTCGTCGTCGTGCAGGGCGACCGTGCCAGGCCCGCCATCATCACGTACCACGACCTCGGCCTCAACCGTAAGTACACACACACACACACACACACACACACACACACACACACACACACACACACACACACACACACACACACACACACACACTGTGCTCAGTCTCAGTCATCACCATGACTCAATCAATAATTTGTTGGGCATGTCATGCAAACTAAAAAGACAACTTATTTTTTTTAGAACTATTTTAACCATCTATAAATATAATCTGCGAGCGATTAGAATAGGAAGGGGCCATGTCTAAGTAAAACTGAAAATGACAGTTAAGCAATCAAGTAGCGTTAGCAAAAAACTCTGAATCTATTTAAATAAAAATGAATTTTAAAAAAAGTAAAAAGTTTTACCCCTTTTTCCACTCATTATTAATTAGTCACTAAAATAACCACACGGTAATATATAAATCTCGCATTTAAAATAAAACTCGAGCAGAAATCCACGCGCACAGTTCTACACAACTAGCATTATGCGAGCATCTACGCGAGTTTGCCGACGCTACGGCTGGCCGACGGACCAAAAGGTATCATCCCATTCTCATCGCGCGCGGAATATACTATAATTATCTACTATATTTTTTCGTAACTTATTCTTCAGACGACGGATTGTAAATGAAATGTTATTTTTATAGTCTAAGAAGAAGACGAATAAAATCCAAATGACCTCGACGTTATATCGGATGAAGTAGATTGTTTACTGCCCAATATACTCGTAGCTTACTGCACACGTTTTCATATCCTCGACATTTACGTAATAATACCATGTCAGTATATTTGTGCAATTACGGAACATTTACGTTAAAGTTCGGTTTAAATAATTACGACGAGACGATAAGGCTGCATTCCATATATTTCATGAGTCAGTGCCTCTCAAAGATAACCAGTGACACGAGCCTGACATACACAAACACAACTAGCCTAGTCTCTGCCACAGTGGCACGTCACTGTTATGAACCCAATAACTCCAGCATCTGTATTCAGCAGGCGTTTGTTAGTTAGCGACAGATTTATAACGATACGGCGACGGAATGTGAATGTGAGAGTGCCCTGTTTATCAAAAGTTACACTTTACAAGAAAGTTTTGATAAGTTTATGTATATCAAAATAAATCTGCAAGACTTGTAAACTTGAATGCTTTCATTAGAAATAAAACACTTTTTACGGATTACAGCGCGTAATCTGTAAAAAGTGTTTTAATTCTAGTGAACTGTACGCGCGAAAGTCTTAGAAGTGTATAGTTGAATGCTTTCAAATAAATACCCCAGCCATTTTTTGAACTTTCAATTTTTAAATTCTCTTAGTTCATTAAGCTATAAGTGAACGTATGGATAAAATTCAACTACTCTTAAAGGGAAATTAAAAATATAAGCGACAAACCAAGTAGGATATTCCCATTTAGAAAAAGATAAAAAGCAAGTGTGATTTTTTTTGTAAATGAAATATATTTTGCCGCCTTTTGTATTTCTCCTTTATGTTTGTACTGTTACTTTGTTTGTTCTATGTGTATACAATAAAGAGTATATAAACATATAAAGAAATAAATAAAATAATCGTATTACAGTTAATTCGCGGTAAAAAAAAAATCATATTGTATAAGGACAAAAAACAGGAAAAGGGAAAAGTATAATAATAACTTGTGTCTTTTTAAATACTGAATTCTCTAAGGAGTACCGCCTAGACCGTACTTACCGGTATAAAGTGTATAATCTATGATAACTCATAGATTATACATTATACTGTTATTGTCAACGTAAAAGATTTGTACTGGAGCCAGTCACTATAAAAAAAAAAAATATATAGATTTTTTTACGATTAAATTTTTAAAAAAAAGGTAATTTTTCTGTCATTTCGAAAAAATATTAAAAATGTCACAAACGCCAAAGGTCTACTGCTCACAGAGCCACTATCAACAAAGATGTAAAGTTACACCCGACAAATGTGACACATTTTCAAAGCTGTCGTACTTACCTAACTAAAGACCTGCCCACAAATGTCGAGAGTATGAAGGAAGGGAGTTCCATAATTCAATTTATTTGTTTTGGTCTGGCGCCGCGCGCCTGTTGGGAATAGTCCACGGGAACGACGTGACAAAGTTTGGATATCGGCGCCTACTGTATCCACTGCTATACATATTTTGTATATCTTGCCTGTGGTGTTCATACACGATGACAATGTACCTAATCGGTGAAGATTAATCTTCACAGGAGCTCCATAGAACAAATGCAGTGAGGCGCATTGCGATGCGGTAGCATATTATAAGGTTTGAATGCACTGTCTCCTACATATACACAAACTGATTTAGACATGTTGCACCGCTGCTTGCGGAATGAGGGTGCTTTCGATGTAGAGAAGCTGTAATAAATATATTTAACATAAAGAACAGGGTTTTATAAGTTTACTACGGTAATGTGAAGAAACCCATATACTGGCATGCCACTGTCAGTGGTCACTGTAACCCCACTTTTTTTCGCGACTATACAGACCCTGCCATGTTTCGCCTAGGTAGACAAACATTTTTAACCTGTGTGAACCTGAATAGAAACTTGAAGAAATCATTTCTTTAAATGCATACTTTTGTACTCAGTGTGTACTTGTTTGTACCAACTTTCTTTTCGTTTATACCTTAAGGGGTTCAGAGATACAGGGGGTTTTAAAATACTCAGAACCCGAGCTGAAGAAATCGTTTTGTCCCTGCCATAGTAGTGGTACTGGCTGTCTTTTAGTATCTGTTATAAGAGTCTCCCGAAAACACCGAGACTATTTTCTTTAGAAACAGTCTCCCGCTCGCGTCGTTTGCAGGTGCCATTAGCGCTTGCTACTTTACTTGTTGCAGTAAATAACCAGCAGGTGTCGCCGGCGGCGCCTCATCGGAATGCGATCTGAGTCGGTCGTTTCGGCCCTTCAGGCGAAATGAAATGTTCAGCTTAATTCCGAATGTTTCGCCTGGAATTCTATCATGTGATTTGTGACCAGCAAATATTTGGTAGTAAATCGTGTTTTACTGAGTTGGGCAAGTTGTTTGACAAAGTTAAGCCTGGAATACTCTAACGTCATAGTGTAATGATATAATTTTCATACAAATGACGATTTAGTACTGCGGTACCGCACTTTCAGTAGGGACAAGTTAGGTACGACTCGTATGCGCGGTAGCGGTGGGGATGCCACCCTTCCTCGCACCGCACCTCATCATTGCCCTGTCAAAACGGCCGAGTTACCTTTCTCTGCTATAGTAATCAACGCTATACTAATGCTTTAGATGCGCACACGATAATCGAGGCGAACCAGCCCTTCTATTGTCTAATTTCAAAATCTATCGCAATCGCTTTCAAGATGTAACACATTGATGCTTCTTTATGGCATAAATAAAAACTTACCAAAGAAATGCAGCAATGTGTCACATCCATCTGTCAAATGAAAGCGATTGCGATAGATTTTGAAATTAGACAATTAGCCCCCGGAATACATTGGCGACAAACACCGAATGTTTGGAGGGGTCATTATAATGATTTTGTTGTGAGAGTAACTATAAAAGATCTGCATCACGTTTATTGTTTTAAACAACAAAGACATTAAGTATCTCAAGACAACGCGTATACATTTTTTATTGACACGCCTAGCTTTTTACAGAATATAGCCCGATTAGTTAGGGTATATGTCTCGAAATCGATCTCTGCTCTCACAATTACCTATCCGCTATGTTGATAGTTAATTAATTTCAATAAAATTTTAAAATTTTGTCGACTCTGTATGAAGTATACAGTAAGAAAAAAGCAGCCCTTGACAGTATCTTGCCGGTTCATCTCGTTACAAGGTCTCTCTTTGGTCGCGCAAACTGGTAGCGTAGCTTCCTTGACATTCACAAGTGCTTGTAACAGCCTAGACTGAATAAATGAATTTGATGTTTGAATTCAGATCCCATTTCAATACGAAGAAACAAACTTTTCCTTGAAAAGCTTTTAATGTAAGAGAGATTGTCAACACGACTCTTGCTCCCCTAAAATGCCAGTTCCCGATAATAAGGTAGATGACAGATGGGAGCAACAGGTGTCTCGATGAAGCTCAGTTGCTTTGAATATGAAATTGGGAAGGTAGCTAATGCTTTAATTGAAGACGCAGTACATCCCTAATTGGAATCGAAACTGCATTTTGATTAGGAAACTTTGTGGTATTAGGGATAAGACATAGTTTGAGGCGAAGCCAGCTGTGATTGACGCATGTGGCTTATTGGTCGTCAACCGTCCCTCTTTGAAGGATTCATGAAGTGGATCTGTAATTAGCAAAGCTTTAACCCGATGAAGTAATATCCAACAAAATGCTTTGTTAATTATAGATCCACTTCATGAATCCTTCAAAGAGGGACGGTGGACTACCAATAAGCCACATGCGTCAATCACAGCTGCCTTCGCCTCAAACTATGTCTTATCCCTAATACCACAGTTTATTAAGTTCTGTACACACCCTTACTAATTGATCACTCCGCCACAGTGATGTGCGGTTAACGGGTTAAATCCAACGTTATCAATCGCAACAAATACTCAACGCGTCGCATATTCCTGACATTCCTGTCAACCAATATTTGACGCAGTGTCAGTTGTACAAATAACGGCACCTCAGACCCTTTATGCCCTACGTAATAAAAGCTGTTTTCGCAGTTTAACTGTATAACCTGACGTGCTGTCGTATGTACTTAATACAGTTCAATGTAATAATAAATAATAATAATAATATTTAATTTCAAATATTTAGTACCTATTCACAGTGCGAAGAAATACTTACGTTTTTAAAAGAAATCCCACTAGTAACTCAAATGTACAGACGACGGCACATCAGAAGTTACATGTTGACCTTAACACCTTTATGCCTTACGTAAAAAGCTTTTTGGCAGTACAACTGTTACATCTGCCGTGTCGTCCTGTGTACTTCTAGTACGTTTCGGCGTCGGTGGTTCGGTTCGAGCGCGGACACATTACTCGCCATTTTAATAATGAATCTAGCACAAATACTTTCAAGTATTACTTACATTATAGACGACAACGTTTGTTCTATGATTATTCGAAAGAGACAAAGAAAACGGACGAAATGAAACGTGTACGGACGGACATTTGTTAAAAAATAATTTTTTTTTTCGCTAAAGTCGTAGAAAAAACTTTGTTGTTTATGATGTGAGCTGTAATACTGCGAGGTTGTTAGTGCTTTACAAAAATAACCCAGTATATTTTAAAGTATGGTTACAATTTATACGCTTGCTGCTACGTCACATTATTTTCCTCATTTTTTCAGCCTGACATTTCTTTCGGTCTTATTGTTTTAAAAGTCACGATTCTGAGAACGACAAGAAGGTTTGGATAAAGAAGAAATTGGAGAAAAAACATTTTTAAAAGCCTTTTATCCTAGGGGAAACGTTATATCTTTGTCCCTTTCAGTTATATTATTCAAGATGAAGCCAAATCAAAAGCATCTTACTGTTATGAAAACTTTAAATGTCAATGAAATAATACGCGTTTACGGATAGCAACGCAGATTTCATTATTTCAAATGTTGTTTTTTAATAATTTAGTTTATTATTAAAATACGTAAGTATTGCAATGTGTAGGTATAAAAGTAAAAAAGTCTTTTATTAGGTACGAGGTATGAATAGTAGTACGCGTGGTGTTTATTATTTTATTTGGGTTCCAAAATCTAATTGTTCAGTTTTTAGGGTTCCGTAGTCAAGTCAACAAAGAACCCTTATAGTTTCGCCATGTCCTTTTGTATAACTGTCCGTCCGTGGCTTAACATAGAGGCCTTTAATACTATGAAGCTGTAATTAAGCATGAATAAGAACATAAGTTATCACGCCAAAAGGGTGGTAAAATAAAATCTATAATTTTTTGTGAAGGTACATGTAATTTTTATTCTCGCAAAACACCTTTTTCGACCGATTTCTCGGCTCTCATCTTAAGTTTAACATTTGCACATTTTCATCTCATAGTACGGGATGTCGATTAAATGTCAGAGTCTAGTGTACCCCTTTCTACCAGCGGCGGTATCGGCTTAAAACATTGAAGTTCATGTTAACTGTGTTTTGACAGATGTATGTGATACTTTGCTACTTTTCTTTGGTATGTTTTTATTTGTGCCAAAACGAAGTAGCAATGTATCACATACATCTGTCAAAACACAGTTAACATGAACTTCAATGTTTTTAGCCGATAGAGCCCCAGGTAGGTAATCGGTTGCCTTTGGAAACATAAAAAATTCAGGACAGTTGTACATTTATTGAAGTTAAGAGAAAAACTATTATTGTTAGGTATGCTTTACATAGTTTACATTGATAACGAGTAATAGTCGATCAACTTATAAAATGTATTTATATTGGAAAAGTATTCATAGAACAAACACTAAATAGCTAGGTATTATTTATAGTCGTTAGTTGTATAAAAGTTAAAACAGGGAGTAAATATAAGTTTATAGCCATATGGTAATGGCTGCGCGTGGCCGACATGCACTTGGCCGGTTTTTTCCTATCTCACTGGGACCCTATGGTTGCGCCACAAGCGGGCGTTTCGCTTACCGCCCCCAATTTGGTTGCGCAACCAAGCGGATACCGGTGAGGTACCCTCCATACATCTGTACAACCCGCGCAGATAAAGAATGGGATTGAAAACGGCGGCTCACCGCGCTTACCACAACGAATGTGGGTGAGAGCGATAGGTGTGGCGTTTAGTGTGATAATATGAACGACGTCATTTCTAATCCCATTCTTTATCTGCGCTACATTTTGTTGGTAGCGCGACTGGTTGCGCCGCCACTGGCATCCTAGTAGGATTTGGCGCTTAGATCGAAGATATACTTTAGTAATGCACAACAAAGATAATGATAGATAAGTTACTCTAAATTTTCACGAATCTTGCGCAATTAAACGAATTATAAGTTTTCAAAACATTAAATACTAATGTTAGTAATAAAAATAACTCTAAGAATAAGTAGTCGTAAAAATATAATTGTTGTTTTATCTTCTCATTACTACTATTTCCGCACTTGCTATTGAAATAAAACGGCTTGGATATAAACCGTCTATATTTAACTATTCCGAGTTTAGTTTTGAGTTCAACCCAGTTTCATGTCTTATCGTAGCTGAATATTTTTTTATGGCCTCTGAAAATAAGTTAAATCATCAAATATTATCATAGAAAGTTAGAAAACCATTGCTGGGTATTTTTGAACCCCAAAGCAAAAAGAGGTGTTATAAGTTTGACGTGCGTGTAAGTCTGTCTGAGGCAAACCGAATTTGAAATCTGAGCTCCAAAACTAATGAACCGATTTTGATACTTTGGTATTTGACGGTCTGAGTGATGCAGTGGTCAACATCAGCTGCCGGTCTACCGCACAGAGGTCCCAGGTTCGATTTTGGGCCGGGCAGAAATTGAAATGTAGAATTTTAATTTCTGTGACGTGTCTGGGTGTTACTGTGTATTATTTTTAAAGAATAAATGAATATATCTGTTGTCTAGCACCCATATTACAAGCTTTTCTTAGTTTGGGGCTAGATGGCGCTGTGTGAAATTGTCCACGCTTAATTAATATTATTAAGAGGCGCTGGTTGTGAATTCCGCTGTTGCCTAACTATCTTGTATAGATAAATGCCTTTAGAAGTTCAAATAACTTTGTCAAGTTCGTTTCGGTGACGCGGCACTCTCATTGCGCCGTTGAATACCGCCGAGACTGTCCACAATCGCTGTTTTATTATAGAAAACACTGTCAATTTACAGTCGACCATAATTCATATATAAGCACGTTTGACAGATGTCGACTTTTATTACAAAGGCATAAGGTTGATGAACTGTCAAAGGTGCGTTCATATTATTGAACTCGACTGTACATTTTTATTTTAACTCCTCTTCTTCCGTACTTGATTCGGTAACAAACTGGGATAATTTTCTTTCACGATTCGTGGACTCACGCGCATTACCCACTGGTGGGTCCACGGATAAATTTCGTTTACCGTTCGACCCACTGCTCTAGATTTGAGAACGAAAATACAAAATTTAAAAATATCGATTCTTTTAAAGAAAATAATTTGATATTTAAGTCATTTATTTCAACATTGTATAAACTCATGCAATACGCACTCAATAAATCTTTGGGTTAATTATGTCCTACCAATATGACATGCTTTCCATACTTGATGAATATACCTAATTATTGCCTTAGCATAATTTTATTTATACTTTTCTTTTAGTTCCGACGTACAAGGCATATCAGAAATATTTACTTGTTTTAATAAATCTTTGTCATTGTATTTAATTATCTATGGAAGTTTAAAATATAATGCAATGAATAAATAAACGAGATACTTGAAAAATCTTTTAAACACTGAACGACTTTGTATTGAGGTAAAATCCTGCCGCAATCAGTTTCCGGGGCGGACAATTTCAGTTGGGAAAATTTTACATCTTGACGTATTTATTATATTCCACCCATTTCACAACTAAAATGGAGGCAGCGACAGCTATTAAAAAGAACCAGTTTGTTTTGAGAGAAATTTCATATCTTGAATTGTACCTTTTGAGTTCTTAAATTGTTTTTATTTCTTTGACCTTTTATTTTTAAAGGATTCATTGACAAAAAAGGATCAGAAACAATTAAATAAATAAATAAATAAATATTAAATAAATATTACGTATATTCAATTGCGGAGACCTTATTGTTTGTTTTCATTTTCACCAATTACCATGAAATAAATAGAAGATCACTTTTCGAATATTGTCGATCTCGTATAATGGAATTGTGTGACGCACAATTTTATATTTCGTCATTAAAACAAATATTGTATTCTGCGCTGTTAGATGCGAACGCCAGCCGATTATTTAGCATTACGCCTAATGAAGCGGACCCACCTACATGGTCCAGAATGGAATTAATCATGCTCCCGGACCTCCCGATGTTTCCAGTCTTTACCCGATTTTCAAACGCTTTATTTTCACAACGAATTTATCAAACTGATGTACACACGATAGCACGTCAGGTTGTACAGTTAAACTGCGAAAACAGTTTATAATGTAGGCCATTAAGGCGGTCTCAAGGTCAACATGTATAGTCTGAGGTGCCGTCGTGTGTACATTTTTGTTTGCGTTACGAAATTAGGTATATGGAAATAAATCAGACACAGCGGATTCCCTCAGTTTTAAACCAGTATCGCAATCCTTTAACGATTTATGTCTAAGAGTAAGTTTAAGTTCCTCCTACTTGGGGCTGCATGCTTATAAAAAACACCTCAAGTTAGCTGAAAATTATCTTTGTAGACATTCCTTACATCATTTCAGATTTATTTTTGCGTCCTATATTATTTATACGTATTTTTTGATTCGTTGTTGATTACCTAGTTCGAGTAATTACAAGAACCCCAAAATATTGATACGGCCTAATTAAGCGAATAATAAAAGTCTATTGTTTGCCGTAGCTAGATCATACCGGCTCTACGCCGGCGCCGGCCACATTTGCTACGAAAATCGTAGTCAAAGAAAAAGACGTAGCCGTGTAATGTATTATGTAGCAACGTCCCGTAGTGAGGTCTGTTTTACAAATGTTCAACAACATTATGCTATGTAAATATTAATACAGTATGTTTATTTTTTCATTCAATGTTTATAGTAAAACATGTTGGTATCATAAAACTTATCTTACTTACAGGCAGTACACCTATTGTTTCACAGTCAGTGTCAGCTTCGGGATTTTATTTCATTTCATTCATTATCTAGTGTGCATCCGCCCTCGCGGAAGCCCGTGCATTACAGCGTCTCATCGCGATACGTGCACTCGCACAGATTACTTTAATGCATTAAAACTGCATGCAAGTCGCGGCAAACTCTGTACACTGTCTGAAATATACACCTCTGAACAATGAATTATGCATACTCATTTATTTCAAAAATATTAAAAAAGGAGCTTATCGTAAACATGAGTGTCATAACATGACTGATAAAAACTATACTCTCATTTTACTGAATTCGATCACTAAAAAGCGAATTAAAAAGAAATAAATTAGTATTACATTTGGTGATAATTATTATATAATAATCACACGCAGACACGAAAAAACAAAACTATGTGGGTATCGCCACCGGTATAGTTGTTCTATCTCACAAGGACTGTTTTGCTTTGAATGTGTTAGGCGTGCACATGCTCATTGTTTTAGTGTGCGTCTGCACGCTCTCGTATTACGCACACTAAAACAATGTGCATGTGCACGCCTAACAACATTCATAGCAAAACGGTCTTCGTGGAATAGAACAACTATATCTGCCTAACGTTTTAAATGTTGAAAGAAATACGAAAGTACTTATTTTCTTAGGCTGTCTTAAATGACAAGTTTCTTTTGCCTTCAGACCTTTTCACCGAACCGATATCGACATTGATATTTTCTTGTCCTCGCTCCACAAAGCTCGTTTTATACTGAAAAGATTTTTCATTTTCAGTCGGTCGATAAGGCGATGACGTAACGTTTCGAACAGTTGTCTGCGCCACGTATTCTGTGCCGCGACCGCGTCCTGTGTCCTGTTTATCAAAACTTACAAGTCTCCACGTTCAAAAGTATACACTATACACTTTACAGGAAAGTTTTGACAAGTACGTGTAAAGTTGACCTAAATTAATCTTTAAGACTTGTGGACTTGAACGCTTGTAAATAAATACTTGTAAGTTCTGATTCCGAAATTCTATGGAGCCATTTTCGTTTCACCTTAAATTTTTTAAATGTTTTTAGCTCATTAAGCTAATATGTATGGCTAAAATTCAACTGCTCTTAAAAGGGAAATTAGAAATATAAGCGATCAAAACAAGTAGGATATTAATTTATTTTAAAGAAGATACACGGCATGTATTTGTGAAAATGTTTGAAATTATTAATTAACTGTTTTTTGGTCCTTAATTAAAATAACAGGAATTAAACGCTTACGCACGAAACTAATCACATCTACCTATTTTCCCGATGTTTCGACCGAGTTGCAGTATCATTACATCAGTTACGTACGTGTTTAATTTCTGTTATTTAAACTAAGTACAATGCATCGCGAAAGTTTAAAAGTAATAAACCTTAAGTCTAAACCTTCATAAGAATTCATTGGTCATGTTCTTATGATTATGACCGTTTCAGGACTATTCAAGACACTTGTAAATTTTATGACGGATGAAGAGTCGAGACACTCTCAGGAGTTTTCAAGGTTTTCTACAAGTTGTTAGTTAAAAAGACTTTTATGATGAACATAATGAAATCGTACTTGTGAAATAAACAATCACACTTGTATGTCAATAGCCTGTAATTTACACGTGTAGTTTATATAAGCGCATATGTGTTATCATGAAAATTTCGACAAGTAAAATGCTTATAATACAAGTCTTGTAAGTTCTGATAAACAGGGCACAGATGCATATTTCTAATGTTTTATTTAGTTTTTTTTTTGCTTCTTTTTACGTCATTTCGTTTTCGCAGATAATTTAAGTCTCAAGAATATTGATAGTTCTACTTTATTGAAAATGCTTGTTATTTCTCTGTTACTGAAATTTTACTGTCACACCGATAAGCTAGGCCTTTATACATTTTTCGAATTATAAAAATACTTTCACAACATTTTGTTTTTGCCAGTAAATATAATAAATAAATAAATATTTGACAACATCACATACATTGCTCTGATTCCAAAGTAAGTAGCTAAAGCACTTGTGTTATGGAAATCAGAGCCAACGGTGGTATCACAAACACCCAGACCTGAGCCAATATAGAGAAGTTCGTTTTCTAAATTGACCCAATCGAGGATCGAACCCGGGACCTCAGAGATGGCGACACCTTGAAAACCGGTGTACAAAGCCACTCGACCACGGAGGTCGTCAAAAGTACACCAGTACAATGTTAAAAAATCGAATGCATAAAGAAATGCGAATTCCTGCTGCGCGCCCAAGCATCAAGCGCCATTCACACACTGTCTCGTGTAATTCCATTGCGTCTCAAAGCCTTTTCATTCGGCGCCTCAGTTCGAATATTCTAGACCTCGCATACTTTTCATTCGGATTCCGTCGTCCGTTATGTAACATCTCCTTTCCTTTCGAGACACTTACACTTGAGAGCAATGAAATCGACTCGCCTAAGTTTCTTGCAACATTTTTCAGCACAGAATCTATTGACCATCAGCCATTTTAATGTCCCTACTGCTGGGGCACAGGCCTTCCTTATAGGTAGATAAGGAGGATAAGCCATAACCACCACGCGGGCCCAATGCGGATTGGTGGGTGGCAACAACTGCAAATGCAGCCGGTACCGACGTGCCGTCCGAAGCATGGAGGCGCTCGAGATAATAAATTTTTGGTCACCCATCCCATGTACGACCTACCCTTGTGAAAGTTACATAAGCTCCGCAATCGATGGGCCAGGCGCTATACCACACCACTGCGCCACCGAGCTCCTCCAGAGCTCAACAATTGAAATTAGTCAGAATCAATTGTACGTAAAGAATTAAAATTTAAATGTATCAATTTCATTTAATTATCTCAACTGATTATATGTTGAAAAAAAACCATAAAAGAAATATAGCCGAGTTGATTTCTTTGCTCTCAAGTGTACATCGAGTTCCAGCCGTCTACATTTCTCCGTTCCTTCAAACTCGATAACGGAAAAAGTAAAGACGACGCTACAAGCCACTGGAAAGATTCACGACGCAAAACTTTATATGGGATTTAATATATCCCTCGTCTTTTATGATACTGTCGTTTGTTATCCAAAGTTCAAAGTATGCTTGGAATAAACTTGTGAATGCGTAATAACATCCCGGAGGTATCTGTTTGTCGCACGTTGCTTCTCGTATCCCAAATTAAGGATCTGGCAGATTGAATTACGACATGGATAAGTCTGGGTGTTAAGAGTGTCGTAATGAGTGAGAGAACAGCACGTTCCTGCAGGATTTGTCTTTCGTTTGATCGCAATACTTTGAAAGAATCATTGGTAATATCCACCTGTTACATTGTATACGTGTCTTGAATAAATTCTGTGTAACATTGATTCAGTTGTAAACTAAAACATTCTTATTGTTATTATCTAAACGCGGTTAAGTATTGATAGGCGTTATTTATAAAATCTTAGTTTTCGAATTCAGATGTTCTTTCTCGCCGTCTTTATCAAAATACTAGGTGACCCTGACCATCGGCAATTTTTGTTGTCTTCACTGCTGGGGTACAGGCCTTCTTTATGGGTGAGTCATAACCCACCACGCGGGCCCAATGCGAATTGGTGAGTGTTAACGACTGCATATTATTATGCAGTCGGGTGGGACCAACGGGATAACGTGCCTTCCGAAGTACTTCTATGAACTCAGTGGGTGTACATCATTAATTTGTCTATAATATTATCCCACTCATTCTATTTGTGTTGAATAAAATCAATACTTAATTATCTTAATAAATTTTTCTGAAATAATTCAAAGCAAATTGAGAAAAAATGGCTGTAAAATACTTAATTGGCTCTTGGTAGAGGAATAATGTAAACATTAACTAAACAAATAGTAGTTGATTGACTAAATAGGTGGGTGGCTATCGGGAGGCTGTATTCATATTATATAACTGTGTATGTAAACAATATTCCATCTTAAAAGGCAAACAATGTAACACTCAAGTTCAAACAAATATGTATTGTGAAATGAGAATGTCAATTTCGAAAGAATACGACGAATCGGTGAAAAGATAAATGTTAACCATTTCACCGAACTTTGTCAAATACATGGAAATTGTATCTCATAGGAATAGTTATACTTCATATTTTGTCTATAAATATAATATTTTATAATGAAGCGAAATAAATATGTAAGAATCGAAAAGAAGCGATGTTCTCGGCCTATCTCTATGATGAGATGGAAGGCGTGATCCTGATGATGAAGCGATGTGATCGCATGTTTAGGCCGCAACATGAAATGGTCGTGTCCTTAATTGATCCTTAATTGATATTAGGTCATTACCTATGAAATAGGTGTTTTTTTCTCACACACAGAGAACCTCATAACCAGTGGCGTAGCTAGGGGGGCAAGGGCACTGGTGCATAGGGAGAGAATCGGGCCCTCCTCCCCTCGAAAAAGAGAGTAAATAAACATTTTTTTCAATTTTTCAATTTTTTCAATTTTTAATTTTTTTTTTCAAAGCTGAGGCTAGAGGGCCCCCTGAGCTCCGGGGCCCTGGTGCACTGCACCACCTGGTCCTATGATAGCTACGCCACTGCTCATAACTTCCGTGATTCAAAATATTTATCATTTGATGGGTATAACATTAAATTATGACCGAAGCCGTCAATTATCAGCATAATTAAAGATGTTTTATTTTGTTTTCTAAACATTAAAAAAATACCTTGAAAGTAACTTCTTTTTTTGTTAGCAAAAATTAACACTTAAATCGCTGTAACTTAACCTAAACATATTTTTGTCTTAATTTATGTTGCCTAAGTTAGCTTAATGTTCAAACATTTGTACCTACATAAAAGTTTTGTTACAATAGCGTTAACGGTTGTAAAATAAATGATGAAAATGCTGGTATGGAAAATGCATTTTGTTAAAAATTCTCCATACAAAACGTCAATTTCATAGCACCTAATATTAAAACAATGTCTGTTCCGCCGATCCCACCAATGTGAGTCGATTTTTTTATATTAAGTATATTATTTATCATCAGGCCAAACTTGATCCTTGAAGACATTAATTTAGCCTTGAAATCACACGAGTATCACTTTGTTGTCGACAGAGCCGCAGTCATCAACGGTGTTAGTTGTAAACATGTGGACGGGTCGCTGTACACGCTACTTATAGTACAACTACTTATGGGGAAAGCCACAGATAGTTCTATTACGCGACCCGTCGGCGCTAGAGCCAACTGCAGCTGTCGTCGGTCGACAGCTAAGTGCTGCTCGTGCGTTTGAACACAAATATACTTACCTATATGACTATCGCGGCGTCCAGCCTCCTTCGACTAGTGACTGACAGGCTAACAGACATACGACAAAGGTTGACAGGAATGACGTACCGGAGGGACGGACAGATGACTATCGGGGAACGGACGGACGGGAAGACTGGCTGAGGACTGACCCCTGACCCGAAGACCGACAACTGCGCCAGAATAATGACCGCGTCACGAAAGCATTTCGTGATGTGTCCAATTTTTCGATCATGCCACGAAAACTTTTAAAATGTCTAATTACAGCAGTGGCATTTTAAACGTGCCACAATCTAGTGGCCAATATACGTGTTCAGGAAATGCTAATTAAGCGCTCCCGACTGCGTTCGCGTGGCCACCGCAACAGTCCGGCTAATTACCCTGGCCACAAATTAAATTAAATACGCAACATTTGTTGCTATATCACCAGTTGGTTCTTCGTAATAAATGAAATGAGATTTATATCCCATCCCAATCGGAATATTGTCATCTATGTGCTTTGCTATGACTGTACCATTTTAAATTTTGAGATTTAAGCATTCACAATGCTATTTTTATATAATACTAAATAATATACTAGAAAAAATAGGACTCGCACCAGATCATGTTCTCGGACGGGAATCGAACGGGAGTGACTCGGTAGCTCAGCGGTCAGAGCATTGGACCGGATATCCAAAGGTCGCGGGTTCGATTCCCGTCCGAGAACATGATCTGGTGCGAGTCCTATTTTTTCTAGTATATTATTTAGTATTGTACCATTTTAGTCAAAGTTCGTATGAAAAAATACGTGTTAATGAATGAACCTAAAATGGGAAAACCATTTCTTCGGACCATCAAACTGAACAACTTTTACTATGAGACCAAGCCTGATATCGCAAAGAAAAAAAACAGCTGTTCCATACAAAAATTAATAACGAAAATATCAAAATGTATAAAACAGCTGATTTTATCCGCGATTTCAGAGTTGGTCCCATAGTAAAAGTTGTTCAGGTTAATAATGGTTCGAAGAAACGGTTTTCTCATTATACACTTCTAAGACTTTCGCGCGTACAGTTCATTAGAAATAAAACACTTTTTACGGATTACAGCTCATTTCTAGTTCAATCATTAACATCTTGTGGGTATATTTAAAAGTGATAAAAATGAGTTATATCCGAAGTTTCTAATAGATTGAAGGATTGCATACAACAGAAAAAGACATTATCGATCACTTGGGATGTTAATATTGTGACTGGACCGTAGTATCCGTTTATTCTTGGGATACACAATAGTTCGTCACAATTTTGTCTCTCAACGTTCTATAGTTTCCAATTTTACAAACGTAATGCCACCTAACAATCTAAAAATGATACCGAATCAGTCCTTGATTTCTTGATTTCCTGGAAACATTCCCAATGTTACGTCACCGTCTTCAAACAGCGTTGCAGAAGCGACTCTTAAGTGTATTCTACAGTTATTAACCGACTTCAAAAAAGGAGGTTCTCAAGTCGACGGTATTTTTTGCAAAGCAATATCGTATATTAAATTAAAATACCTCTATGTGACAAACTGAACACATTATGAAATCATATTCAGGCAATTGATGAGGAGCTCGGTGGCAGTGTTTCAGCGCCTGGCCCTGTTCGCAAAGGTCATGGGATGGGTGACCAAAAATTTATTATCTTGAGTTCTTCCGTGCTTCGGAAGGCACGTTAAGCTGTGGGTCCCGGCTGCATTTGCAGTCGTTAACACCTACCAATCCGTATTGGGCCTGCGCGGTGAGTTATAGCCCATACTTATCCACCTGTGCCTCAGCTATGGGAACATTTAAAATGGGTGATGTCGATTCAGGCAATTATTTCGTCTGTTAGAAAATATCTTACTCTTCTTCTTCTTCTTTTTTTGTTATGGCAATCTACTTTCCTCTTGGAAGTAAGTTTTGCCAGTGTCAAGTGTTAAATAGTTCAGTGGTAGATATTGTTTAATTTTTATTAGAATGCGGGTGCATCGCATTCCAATGCTGCTTGGAGCATTTGGCACCAAGTATATCAAGACAGTTTACTCGGTTAGTTCTGCCGAGGAAGCTACCACTTCAATAAAAGTCTCAGCTTCACACAACCAAGATCGCGCCTATTTCAATTATCCCACATATTGTTCAGTTGCGTAGACACTTGTACCATATAACTGCACCAATTTTAAGACACAATATCCACTATGAATCAGTTTGAAAATAATTAAAATAGAAACCAAACCGAACTCGACAAAATGGCGCCATAAACTCCCATCTTACTCTTCAATTAACTTTAACTTATTAAAAAGGTAACACACTCATACCACAAGGTATTGTTTTGTAGTTTCCGAGACGCCCAAAATGTATAGAAAGCTCCGTAATCACTTAGTTCATTGTTTGTTCCCGGGCAGTGTTAAGGGGCTGTACAACATCAAATACACATTTTTGAGCAATGATTTCACACAGTATTACCACGGTAATAATATCTATTAGTATTCCTGTCTTTATACAAAGGGTCGGAGCGCAAGCCATACCTACGCGCCACAGATCTCGGTATACTCTCGGTGTCTCGGTATACTACAGTTGCGCATGCGCCGCAGTGACGAACGAACGGTGTGACGGTTTCGTGATTGATTTGTGAATATTAAGTTGAAATTCAAGTACTTACTATGGCAAATTGCAATTATAAATATATTATGCTGATTTAAAAAAAACTTTTTTTTAATCGCAAAAAGGATAAAACATTAGTTGAGGACAACTTATTAATAATAATTAGAGATTTTTTTTCTCTCAGTACTCAGTTATGTGATTGATAGAAACATGAAAGTTAATAGGTAAGATGAAAAATCATAATGTGAGGTCCAACAAGTTTGTAGTTTTTCATTGCTCCATAGAGCTCTTTACTTTTGTGATTGACAGTTTTACAAAATAAGAAATAGAAAAACCGGCCAAGTGCGAGTCGGACTAGATGAAAAAAGGGGGTTCCGTATCATTATCTGTAAAAACTACAAAAAAATTATGTCTGTTGTATGGGAGCCCTTCTTAAATATTTGTTTTATTTTAATTTAATTTAATTATTTTTAAAGTGAATATATAACTAAATATTATGTGAATATTTCAAGCGTCTACCTGTTGCCGTTTTCAATATCGATCAACAACGAGCAATAAAATTACGTTTGTTGTATGGGAGCCACCTAAAATATTTATTTTATTCTGTTTTTAGTATTTGTTATAGCGGTAACAGAAACACATCGTCTGTGTCATCGTCATCACTATCACGGTTCATGAGATACAGCCTGGTGACAGACGGACAGACAGAGACAGACAGACGGACAGCGGAGTCTTAGTAATAGGGTCCCGTTTTACTCTTTGGGTACGGAACCCTAAAAACGATAATGTTGTCAATAAATTCGATAATTTTTACTATTAAAGTTTATTCCAGCATTGTACGCCCCTTAACTTAAGCGAGCATTACCGCTAAACAATGGCCGCTCCTCACGATCCGCCTCGCAGTTCGGAGATAGTTGGTTAAACAATCCGCATATTGATCCCTGTGTGCACGATCTACACCAGGGATTCCCAAAGTGTTCGATCCCCTTGGGGTCGAAATCGGTTTCCCAGGAATCGACATACGAATAATTATAATGTAATATTAATTACACTTGATATTTAATAGGATTTTAAAAGTAATTTGGCTATAGGGGTCTGAGGTATCATTTTGGAAAAGGGGTCTCTTGCCTAAAATAGTTTGGGAATCCCTGATTTACACGGTCAGACTTAAGTCTTTAGTTTTCATGCATTACTTACATAAATAAGCATATTGTACTCTTTGTTTGTTCAGATTTTAGCCTCCGAGCCTTTTCCAATATTGTGTTCGAGTAGCTTTATTTAATTTTTCATTTTGTACTTAAGGGAAACCATCAAAAATGAATATTAATTTTAAATTTTAGCCTCCGAGCTTTTCCAATATTGTGTTCGAGTAGCTTTATTTAATTTTACATTTTGTACTTAAAACAAACCATCAGAAATGAATTTTAATTTTAAATTAAATGTTTCGTAATAAAAGCGTAGCACAACTTGCTTTGTTATTTCTTTTGTCTGTCCGAGCTCTTTCAATTATCTTTCTTTCATAAAAATTACTTATGATATAATGTATTTACGATTATTTATATCGGGGTTTTGTTTGGGATAAGCCCTATTGAAGAGGGTGAACGGCAGGGATGGTATGGATATGAACTTTCGGATCTGGATACGGATAAAAATAATTTCATATCGGTTTCGGATACGGTTACGGATATGAAATTATTTCGGATTATCCGTTAGTTTTGGATAGTTTTGGTTACGGCTATTAGATTTCTAAGAAATTGTAAAAAACTAGTGTATTGGCTCAGCCAGGCAGAAAAACCTGTCATAAGTCGTGTCTCATTTAGACTCCGCCCCTATCCGAAATTATCTAAATCTTTTACATCGGATTCGGTTACGGTTATTTTGGATATCCTATAGTTTCGGTTATGGTTACGCAGCTCCCTAACACCCCTGGTGAACGCCATAAAATTATATCATTCCTCTAATGTTGGAATTTTTCTGGTAGAAAAAATAGGCCAGTATTAAAATCGAGCTCGGTACTGTCCTCGTAGCTTAGTACCCAGTATACGCTACAGCCATGTCTAAATATTATGTATACAGTTTAGAACTTTGTCACTTGGTTGTAGTTGTCATTTGTCAGTAATTTCTGTTCCAAAAAGTAAAGGCCTTAGAGTGATATAGTTCTCAACTGTATACATATTTATAGACGTGACTATACATTGTTTTATCGAATAAATATTTAATTATTGAAGTGTAGGAAGAAATGGAAAACCTTAAAAATCGATAAAACTAAAATTATAATATGATTCACCCGATCATTATTGCGTTGCGATATTGCTAAAGTATATGACATAAAATTGTGATGAAAACTTTCAGACAGAAATTATTGAATTGAAAGTTTGAAGTGACAGTTCAACGTTTTGGCTCCCCGCCCGTAATTAATAGGGCAGATTTTAATATCAGCTTCCGCTCACTTGCTTAAAAAGACCATGTTAAAAAGACGCTTTTATGGGTAAAGGTTATTAAGTAGACGATTATCTAAAAGACCGAAATGCGTGGAAACGATGTAACATGTGACACATAACTACTTTGTTGTTAATAATCCGTTGTATTGTACTGTATTTGGTAACGAAATAATTAAGTTTGTAACTTGCCTTGCCTACATTATAAAAGATTATATGTGCAAAAGTGTATAGTTGCTTATGTAATTATATCAGTCGATCTGTTTCTATACGTGACACAGCTATATTTTTACCTTGTTTATCAAATCAATAGGTGTCATTTTCAAAACTGGAAGACGCGCTGTAATTTACCAAGGTAATTTTCTTACACTTATTCAAATACAAGTAGGTTGAAATTAGCTTGAACATACATTACCTTGGTAACAAACCTGTTATCATTTTATTAGACACTGACAGTCACTGACTAGGCTATGACAAATAGATCGGACAGACTCGACTATACTCGTTATAAAAGATTACAGTCCTACCACACACATGCGGTATTTTCCCGTTCGTAATTTTCATACATAATCGATATTCCGTTTCGGAATTATTCCGAATCTGATTCCGACTGTGTGTGGCCACTCTGATTTGTAATACGTTCGAGTATTGGATTCTCGACACGTGTCAATCTCTCCCGGCAACGTCACATGCATAATTTTGCACCCCATTGATGTTCCACCAATGGGCGTATTCACATTGGACGATAACTGTAACTGCACGATATCGTCCGACTGGTAGTTTGATACAATCACTACTAAATAAATTATAATAATAAAAAAATATTTGACATCATCACATACATTGCTCCGATTCCAAAGTAAGTAGCTAAAGCACTTGTGTTATGGAAATCAGAGACAACGGTGGTATCACAAACACCCAGACCTGAGCCAATATAGAGAAGTTCGTTTTCTAAATTGACCCAACCGGGGATCGAACCCGGGACCTCAAAGATGGCGACACCTTGAAAACCGGTGTACATAGCCACTTGACCACGAAGGTCGTCGAACTAGATGCTTTCACACTGTGTCGTTGTAGTCAACATTATTGTCGCCGACAGATTATGGTGCCGATATCGGGTGACGACACAGTGCGGGGTGAAGCATGATTGGTTACTTTTGCTGGCGCAATGCGACTGACCGCATAACAAGAGCTGTTGGTAGTATCGTGTCACATACCGATATCGTTCCGATATCGTCCGAGCTGACGATATATGAGTATCGTGTCGTTATCGTCCAATGTGAAAACAGTCGATCACATTACGTTTGAATGATATTGAAGGCGTTGCGAATCTTAGTATCAGCATTCAATAAAATTTAGTCGGCTAAAAGCATTCAATAAAATTTAGTCGGCTAAAACTGGAGGACAGAAGATGGATAACGCGGACGTATGTGAACGAGTCTCCAAACAAAATAATTATTTCATAAAGGCTATCCTGATTATGTAATTTTTTCCTTTAACGATTTCTAAATGTAAGGTTTTTATTTTTAATTTCAACACTTTTGTGTTCCGGCAGTAAAATATATACTTCCCCAGTGGTTGAGATTTCTGGACGAAGAGTGTTTTCTTCCACTTACAAACAAGTAGTATGCGTTTCATTCATAATGGCGGCTGTGATGTTAGCCAGTATGCGTGTACGTGCCCCACCACTCGCCTTTCCCACCCACTTGCATCGTGTTAGTTGCGCATCGCGCGATGTTCCGAGCCGCTAATATCGCTGACACGTATTGTAGCTGTTTAATTATACGCCGACTGAAAATCAGTCACCGATCGTCGGTAATGGGCCTTAATATTAGTATTCATTACGTTTTACATTCATCATATAGTTTCTAATGCTTGTGTTAAGGGGCGAATTTTTTGTTAGTTCTCGACTCAGTGCCCGTTCACACAGCGGTCCGTCTTTATAGACCGATCTACATGCACAGGCCCGGCCTGCAGGATCGAACGTAGAGACCCGGACTTCGGAGGCCCGGCCTCTCCCTACATACGTAATTAAGAGCGCGTAGTCTGCACACTAGCACCGCCATTGGAAAATAAATCATAGTGTATATTCTGTAGTGCACTCCGAAGATGCTTTGTGGTACTTTATATCGCTTAAACAATAATTTATAGACTATCAAAAATAAGAAAATATTGTTTAAACGATAAAAAGTACCACAAAGCTTCTTCGGAGTGCACTACAGAGAGATAATTCACAATTTCGTTTTTATTTAAACACAATTTTTTTTCCAATACCGGCGCTAGTGTACAGACTACGCCCTCTTAAATGTAATAATTTGGAAAATAAAGTTTAAAAACGTAGAGATTTGGCCGAAAGGCTACGGGTGACCGCGCCTTTACGATCGATCCTGCGGGCCGGGCCTGTGCATGTAGAGGGTCCATTTTATCGCGTTTTTATTCGGAGATGGCGTATGTATATAGTTGTATGAGCGTGTTCATACACAACACAGTATTCCGTATCCAATAAATACACAATCCGATGCGATTTTGTTACTGTGTGTATCCGCAGTAGCGACAGATTACTGTAAATGCGGTGTGAATTCGTTATTAATCGTAATCTTTTAATAACGACTGATCCGTTAAAAACTGTCCTGTAAAACGGATCGCTGTGTGAACGCGTGGTCAGTCTTTCGAGATAAATCGACTGCAATTAGTTGGCCGGACATCGGATTAATTACTTATAAATGTTTCACGACTTCGACCGCCATGATTTAGCCCTCCTTCTGTGTTCCGGATGGTTAGTTAACGAGTTTATTTAGTTTTTAACTTCATTAAACTAGTACATTGTCCGAACATTGGTCCGAACATAATGAATGAGTTTCATTTTAACTGTCTGATTGACTTTGGCATTTAGATTTCTGGCCCCTATTTCACAGACTTGCAATTGTAAATTACAGTGACAATTTGATGTACACACGACATCACGTCAGGTTATACAGTTAAACTGCGAAAACAGCTTTTATTACTAAGGATATAAAGGCGGTCTCAAGATCAACATGTATAGTCTGAGGTGCCGTCGTGTGTACTTTGCTGTGGCTGTGAGTAGTTTGATCAATATTTTTTCTAGTTTCAAATTGGCTGACGCCATGGAAACCAAATTGTCATTGTCATTTACAATTGTCACGTTTGTGAAATAGGGGCCTGGGCTGGAATATTATTATTATAAAATTATTTAGAGTAGTAAAGAATTTCACTGCACGTTTTATTAATTAAGCCAAACCGCAGTTTTTAAACCGACTGAAGATTGGAAGTTAAGTATATCATCTAGCAAAATGATCATAAACGAGATGCTTTAATTTGATATTTTCCTTTCCTTTCATAGAGAATATTTCTCGTGGCCAATATCTACACATATAGTAAAACTGTAAATTCCAAAATGTTTGTGCACGTGTCAGAATAAAATAAAATTAACCACTTAAATTAATAAATTATTTGATCAATAATCAAAAAATAACAATGAAACATATACATACCATAGTAAATTCATATTTAGTCTTTAAACTATAAATATTTCAATCACACTATACAAAAACGAATTATTTAGCAAGTTATCTTCAACAATAGCAAAATACATACCCCCTTACTAATAAAGATTGTATAGCAGATGTACACGTTACACAGTGTTGACTCTCTGTCAAACTATTTAAGTTTGACATTAAAAAGGACAAAACTGTGTAACTTATACATCTGCTATACAATCTTTATTAGTAAGGGGGATAGCTTTTATCCATTAAGGGGCTGACATGAGCCAACTAGCGCCGCCAGTCGATTTTATTTTATATATTCTTAATAATCCCAATTTCTTAAAAAAGGAATCAGTCAAGGTCTTGTGAATGACGTCTAATGTTTATTGAATAACGTTACAACATAACAAAATGCGTGCAATAGTTTAAAAACGAGTTTGAACCAACAGTGGCCACTTTTAACAAAACCGCGTTTAAACTGTTTGAATGCCTTTTCAAAATGTGTAAAGTTATTCAATAAATATAAGACTTTATTAACAAACCCTTGGCTGATTTCCTTTTTAAGAAATTGGGTTTATTTAAAATAAATAAAATAAAATCGACTGGCGGCGCTAGTTGGCTCATGTCAGCCCCTTAAGTACTCAGAGCCAGATTGCACTGACAGGGGGCCGAGTTGTGTTCACTGCAGCGGCTCCGATAAGAGTAATTCCAATATCCGTCCGCCAACGTGGCGTAAACAATCTCACTCTGCTCCGCCTCTGACCACCGGAAGTGTTTGTGCAAAATCGTTACAATATGATGTGAAAATGAAATTTCTTTATTCAAATAAACTTAGATATTAAGTGCTTTTGAATAGGGTATTTTACACCATGTAAGAAACAATATAAAAATGCATGTTTATGATAGATTTCATAAAAAGTGAATGAGAAACGTCGATATTTATTCAGAAAAAGGCAATATACATTTTATAATTCAATTTAAAAAATCGACTTTTTTAATCTATTCTTCAAATGTTCAAAACGCCATTCGCCATATTGGATTCCGACGTGACGTCAGCCCGACAGTAAGCAAACAGGATTTCGTACTCGTCGTACTGTGTTATTTTATAATTTTATGTGATTATCACTTTTATGCTTTATTTTACTAAAATCGCATCATGGAAGACGGTTTTGTGGAGAAATGTTAAAACAGCAATGTAAGTACCTATCATATCAAGTTTTTTCCAACATTAAGTAATACACAACACGATAATACCCTGTGTTTGTTTACTATTACAATCCAACATAACCTATTTTTATTTTATTTTGTTATCAGGTCCGGAAGGGAATCTGACGACGCAATAGGCTATGTGCAGCTCAAACGGGTTCAAAACACGTGCGTTGTAGTGTACGGTATGCCTGGAACATAAAGTGCGTTCCAAGCCCTATGTACTGATTGACACATAATGTGAATGAACAGGAAGAGACTGTGAGTAGTGTTAAGTGCTACGATTGTCCCTCGTCAGAAGGTGGCTGCAAGCATGGTGTTACGATGTACACCGCCGAACCGAAGCCCTGTCGTCGTGTACTTCGGTTGAGTTTTAATGGAAGAAATCGAATCTGGCTAAGGTTGGCTCATCGATAAACATTTTGTGTGCAAAAGAAATTTCTAAAAGAAAATCTAAGGAGATGGTTGCAGACAGCAGTGTGCGATGCAAAAGGTTAATTTATGGGGAAACGCATAACCTTGATTAGTATAGTTCCACAACAAGTGATTGATCTACCTTTGCATGAATTTAAAAATCATGTTAAAAAGACGCTCATGGGTAATGGTTATTATAAAGTAGACAATTATCTGAAAGACCAAAATGCATGGAAAAAATGTAACACATAGCTTGCAAATATAAGTACCTACTTTGTTGTTTATAATCTGTTGTATTGTATTTGGTAACTGTTGTAAAGTAATAAAGATATATTTCAATTAGTTAAGTGTTTATTTCTGTTATTCATATAATCAAATTTCCAATTTAAGTTAAAGAGACAGGACATAACAGAGTGACCATAAACTTGACTGATGACAGCCAGATTAACAATAGCAGATCATGATATAATATTTAAGTTTGTAAATATTGTTACTTATTTCTGTTAAAGCTGATAAGTTTCTTGCACCTGTTCTTCTTGTCCGTTATAAAACTCTGGAATGGGTGGAAAATATAGATGATTCAGAAGCGCTTAATTACTAAGTTTATTTGAATAGTTTTTTGTACTTTGACTTTGACTATTCTCCTACCCTACCCTATGTATAGTGCATATGTATTCACATATTTTCCACATGCACATGACATTGAAATGAACATTATTATATCCTTAACATTTTTATGGTGGCCAAGTTGACCCATTCTTCAAATCAACTCGGCTGTGATGGACCAACATCATCTTTATACAGTGAGTGCACCATGGAAATAAAAAAAAACTATACTTATTATTTGATATATTTATTTATTATAATATAATAATACCTTTTATATAAACTCAAAGTTGCCTGTGTAAGTATTAATCCTTCAAAACACATGATTGATTTTGAATCAAAAAATGCAAGTGTTAGGTTATGTTCACATCGCTTATCCTTCTTGCATATCCAGTAGACACAAAATTCACGAGACCATCAGGTGAACAGGATATTTTTTTGTTTGTTTTTTGGATTTCTTTGGATCTCTTCTTACGTTTCAACCAAGTTTTTCTCATTTTGACGTCACTTGGCACTTGAACCCACTATTTTAGTGGAGATTTTACACTTGTTTTACTGCAATCAGGCACAAGACACCAATGATAAAACATTACAACTCATTATTTTAAAAACTTTCGTTACTTTTGTAAAAAGACATTGTAACCACTCTTGATTGTTTCCTGACGCCTGACGGAGTGACGTCACGGGCCTAAACAGCATGGCGGCTTGCGTTTCTGCGCAATAATTCAAAATCATAAATAAAAAATCATTTTTAAGGTATTTCTTGGTTTTATAAAATTGAAATAAAAATTGTGCTGGTTTATTACGACCTCAGGAATAATATAAACATGTTTTCAAAAAAAGGTGTAATTCCCTATTGTCTATATTTTCCTACCACCTACACTACAATTCGAGAATTTTTTAGCTGACAAGAAGAATGGACGCAAGAAACGTATCAGCTTGGCCAGAAATCAGAAGTAACGATATTAACAAAGAAATTACATCGTTACCAAATACCTTAATTTAAAACAATATAATTAAAAAACAAAAAACAATGAAGTTATTGAAAACTGAAAATTAGGATTTTCAGAATAGGAATACTTATAATGTTACATCCATGCATTGCTGTCTTTTAAATAATTTTCTATTTCGTAGGTAATAACCTTTGCTCATGAGCGTCTTTGTATCATCGATAATTATTTGTAAATAAACGATTAATAAATAAGTTATCGATAAAAAACATTATTAGTTTAAAATTTATTAGATTTTAAAAATTACATACTGGTCAAGATCACAACCGGAAATGGCTACACAAATCACTACGTGAACTAACATTTATGTTAGAAATCAGTTTGTGAATAAATATTCACTGAAGTGTAGGTACTATAAAAATAATGATTTAATTTAAATTATAAATAAACAACGTTAAATATCTTATACGCACCGCGATTTTTTCACAGTTTGGTAGTTTGTGGTCCAACTTAAAATCTAAGCCATGTTTCAACTAATTCGGGTGAGTGGAACCAGGGAAACAGCTTGAACTCTCCGTAGTATGATCTTTCATACACTTATGAGATCATTTTAAACTGGAACTTAAATTAAAAATATTTTTTACTGTCCACGCGGAAGAAGTCGCGGGCGGAGGCTAGTTAACAAATAAATCGACAGCAGACTAGAGGTGGTAGACTCATTATTTTTTAAATTTTAGCTTTATTTCTTATCAGCAGCGAAATGACCGGCATCCGCAGTCTAAATGCGCCTTATGCCCTCAGATTTGAAGAATAATAAAGATTATTGCAACTGGAATGACAGAGCCATTCGTCAGGTCAGAGCCGGCGCGGCCGCGAGTGGGCGGGTAATTTCTCATATTCCGCCCACCGTGAGCGGGAGTTGAACCCACTGCTTAATATTCGCGTGTCGTGTGCCGGTAACTGGGTCGCCCAAGAGCGCTGCCTGAAAGCCTGTGACTACGGAAAACATGTCAATTCAGTGCATATCACAGGGGCTTGCAGTAATATGGGCTATGATGGCTTTTATAGTCTTCTCAAGCCGGCCATTCACAATCAAGTGACAAGTCGACTCATCATGCAAAAAGGTTGCCACCTGCAATCTGTATGCCACTTCAAGTCTGTTGCAAACTTAAGTACACTTGATAGTGTATGGGCGTCATTATGCACATGCGTCTTTCTCGATTTATCAGTGCAGTGATATTTGAATTTCACAATTTTATATTTAAAAATCTCATGTTTGAATTCGAAAGACAATTTTTGGTCAAAAATTAATTAAATTATTTCGTTTGGATTACGGTAGACAACCCTTCTACCATTTTGCTGCTCAAATTAAATCTGAAATAATAATTTGCTATTCATCTGTTGTTGTAGACACCACAAGTTGGTGCTCAATTTGGGACGCTGTTATTTTCAGAGAGCTTAACTTTGGGCTTCATTGCTGGAATATTAATTTTTTGGTATAATATTTTGGTGATTCATCTATAAACTTCAAGTGATTTATTGCTTTAATTCTTTATGAACTTCAAAAGCCTGCCTTTCAATCGGAAACACCTACAATGGAAGACCTTGTTCAGGGAAGAACCGGCAAGAAAATTAGAACGGTGTACACGTCATGTAAGAAAGTCAGCTTTCATCACAAAAGTAAACTAAATTTTTTTTACAAACTTAGACAATTTTCCAAAATGTACATGTATAAAGACAGCGTTTATCCACCAACTTAAGCCCTTTCATTCGTCTTTTATTCAACTTAAGTACTTAGAGTGGACGCCAGTCACGGTAATAATATCTATCAGTATTCTGATATTTCTTTCTATTCTTCATACAAATGGTCGGAACGCGAGCCATACCTACGCGCCTCAGATCTCGGTATACTCTCGGCATACTACAGTTGCGAATGCGCCCCGCAGGCAGTGACCAACGAACGGTGTGACGGTTTCGTGAATGATTTGTAAATATTAAGTTGAAATTCAAGTACTCACTACGGCAAATTGAAATTATAAACTGTATTGTGCTGTTTATATTAAAATATTTAATATCATATTTTTTAAAGCAACACTGTTACTTGTTTTGAACTCCTTTCTATGCAACCTATGACCATTAGTTTTATTGACCTATTTTATGCATTAAAAATAGCTTTCAATAGGTCAGAAACTCAAAGAAGTACCTAGCTGAAATTAAAATACTGTAGGCGGGCGGCCCTATCGCATGCTGACGCACCGCGAGGCTGTAGGTAATTATTTCAAGGACAGGGCCGAGTCACAATACTGTATAGATATTATTACCGTGCCTAAGTAAAAACTCTAACCTAACCCTACAGCAGATTCCTGGCAGATCCCGGCGCCCGCCGTGAGATTTTCCTCACGTAATAACGCAAGTTTCGCCCGCCGTGGGCAAGTTGCGTCTATGCCCAGAATTCGAACACCTCAGCTCAAAGTAAAGCATTCCGAGCTAGCATAGCAGCTATTCCACGCTGCTTGTTACAAACTTGCAGCTAACATAGTTCCATGTTTATCTTGCAACGTCTTCATCATCACGTATGCCGTTTCAGCTGATCTTAAATTCTTGGTTCAACCCTAATCGCATTATGAATATAAAGTCACTTTATAATGAAAGTAGTATGCAATTAACTTTAATCGAATATAGTGTTAAAGAATCGATACGTTGATTTTAAAAGATTTGTTTCATTCTCATAAAATTTATGTAAATTACGAATAAAGGGGCAATTTCCAATCTCTAAAATTATAAATAAGTAAACACAAATGAGCGAAGTCGTAAAAAGTTAGCTAATTTCAATTTAGGATTAATGAAGTTGCATTATTAAGTTTAATATTGGAAGAATAGTCCAGTCCCACAGTAAAACAAGGTACATGCGACAGCACGTCAGGTTATACAGTAAAACTGCGAAAACAGCTTTTATTACGTAGGTCACAAAGGCGGTCTCAAGGTACATTTTAGTTAGAGACCCCGAGCTGCTTACCGCTTACGAGCATAAAGCTGTGATGCTAATCTTAAGTCTAATCCTATTTATTACCTTTACTCAATCTTAGAGTCCTTTTTAATTATTCGTTCAAGCTATCGGAGGTTGAACGAGTCTGCTACTAAGAAGACCCCGGTTTCATATTTGCTCGCGATCTTTGTTAACAAACCAGTGAACAGTGGCAATGTTCGTTCAACTCCAATATGCACAATGTGTCGGGTTTTGCAGTGGATTCGGTCAGGGTTCTGAGGGATTTGCTTTGGCAATGAATTTGGACATTCGCTGGCTTGATCAATATCGGCCCGGCCACGGGATTATACGACAAGGTCGACTCGGTCGAGTGAACAAGTTTACCTTTCATAGTTACTTCTGGTTTTTAGCTTCTTCTGTTTTAAATTCAACACGGTCTATGTATTTTCAAGGACCAAAACATTAACGGCCTTACCACAAAAGATTTTAAAACACTGTTCAACAAGTGTTTAACTTAGCTTAGACACTGTTTAAATGTGATGCAGTCACTTTTTCGACAGTATTGATTGAAAGAGACGGCATCACATTTAAACAGTGTTTTAAAATCTTTTGTGGTACGGCCGAAAGGATCTGTAAGGATTATATCTTATCATAAATTACCTAAATAAGGAAAACTTTACAACATACACCATATAATAGAGATTTATTGCTATAACTTTCTTTTTTGACAATGAAATCTTTAGTCGCTTGGTCGAGACAACGTGTGGACGCAATACACCAATCCAATCAGGTTGTGGCACATAAGACCCGAGTGCCATAATGGACAACCTTCAACATTTCATTTTGAGAAAGTACTAAAATTAGAAAAACATTTAGAGATTTTAGTGTTCTAAGCTCATATATTTTTAGATCAGTATTTTTTACGTTAAATAAAAAAATCTAAAATCTAGTCCGAAAGTCAGGAATTTTGAGTTAAGTCTCTGCCTTATATTAAAAAAAAATCAATTGTCAAATTTCACAGTTGATTACAATTTGTCATGCGCCCGAATGATAGTGCTTGCCTACCAAACTATCAACACCATTATCGAGTATCGATATTTTATATTGGATAGTGCTAAAAAGAATAAGATTTGTAATCAACGAAATGAACATAGCAGCAGAAGCTGCGCTGCGGTAAAAGGATATTTTCTTTCCACATTAGCGTTTCTTTCGCTAGTAATATTGTCAACAAAACTATAAAACAATAACAATAACCACAAGACACGTTAGAATAAAATTATAAAAAAACAGCGAAAACGTCACAGCAGGTTTCCTATTTTGAACTTTTATAAAAATTACTAACATAAAACAATATAATTTTGAACTGTTGACCATTATCGATATCACTTACAGAAATCCCACTGCCGCATCACTATCGAAATCATAGTGACATCCATGATGACATATTGTCACAGATTAGAGTCAGTTTCTACTTTTTTAATCCTTACAATGTACTTACTTACTTATAAATTAAAATAAAATATACATATCCCCTATTTTTTTATCTTTTTTCATTATACAAAGTAAAATCGAGTAAGTATTATTATATTTTTGAAAGGTTGTCCATTGAAAGCGGCAAAGATTTTAATTCCCCTATAATGTTCCCGGACATTACTAATAATTTGTTGGTGAATATTCATAGCGACGCCTAACTACGTCGGAGGCGACTTGTGTCATGTAGTGCCTCGGAATTGGTGCCCGATTTGATTATTACTCAATACCAAAGTAGTCTACGATATAGAACTCATTGCTGAATATTGACAAAGCAATTTGTGGAGCCATCTTTTGGATACGCTTTTTGTTCATAGTTTAAATTAAAACACAGATTGTTTTATATAATACCAAATAATATACTAGAAAAAATATGACTCTCACCAGATCATGTTCTCGGACGGGAATCGAACCATAATAAAGTGACTCGGTAGCTCAGCGGTCAGAGCATTGGACCGGATATCCAAAGGTCGCGGGTTCGATTCCCGTCCGAGAACATGATCTGGTGCGAGTCGTATTTTTTCTAGTATATTATTTGGTATTATATAAAATAGCATTGTGAATGCTTAAATCTCAAAATTTAAAAACAGATTGTTTTCTTTACAAACACAGGTGATAAAGTAAGTAGTCCTTATATTGTATCATCATATCGTATCATTATAAACAAAAATATTATTAAGTTAAGCTTACTTAGTTCTTACTTTGCTCAGTTAAATTGCGAACTACAGACGCGATCGAGATCGAGTTCAAATCGAGTAAACGTCAAAATGGTACTGTGGAAACCATAGAAATAGAATGTCAGCGAAATTTTTTCTAAGTCTATGGTGGAAACAGGTACATGGTGTAAATCCCGATATAGATTATTCTAATAACGTCAATAAACATGGAAAAAACATTATACAGTGGAAACCGTTTTCAATGTACACATGACGGCATCTCAGACTACACATGTTGACCTTGAGACCGCTTTTATGCCCTACGTAATAAAAGCTGTTTTCGCAGTCTAACTGTATAACCTGACGTGCTGTCGTGTGTACCAAAATAATTTTGACTTGTTTATTCGATCCTGATGTGAACTTAATAGTCGAGAGTATAGAGGGAGCTGGTTTATAAAAAAAAAAAAAATTATTTATGAGTATAAAAGATATAAGTATTACGAGTGTAAGTACTCGTATTAATGGAATCATGAAAGAAAATTAGATTTTGCATTTTCACTCACTTAAAGCAGTTATTATTTGCATATAATACACTAATCGATCAATCTCCAGCACGCATGGAATTAAATGTCTGAAATCTGATGGATCACGCCGCACCTTCAGCTGGGGTTAACCCGAAATGCGCACTTTCAATGATGTACCCAATATGCCTCATATAAAATAATCGTAAATGAGTAAACTTAAATAAGTTTTTTTTATTGACGACCTCCATGGTCGAGTGGCTTTGTACACCGGTTTTCAAGGTGTCGCCATCTCTGAGGTCCCGGGTTCGATTACCGGTTGGGTCAATTTAGAAAAACGAACTTTTCTATATTGGCTCAGGTCTGGGTGTTTATGATATCACCGTTGTCTCTGATTTCCATAGCACAAGTACTTTAGCTACTTTGGAATCGGAGCAATGTATGTGATGTTTTCAATAAAAAAATAAAAATAAAAAATCTGCGTATACAGTGTGTTTGGTAGTAACCTTATGCGGCCAAATATGGTAGATATTAGGGTATCATCCATACAACCCCGGAAAATGATTATACATTATAAAAACTTTTTTTAACTTATAAACTTCAGCTTAAAAAAAATCAGCTGTTTCATACAAAAATTAAAATCGAAAATATCAAAATGTATGAAACAGCTGATATTTTTTTCGCGATTTCAGAGTTAGTTCCATAGTAAAAGTTGTTCAGTTTGATGGTCCCTATATACCATATTCGGCATTAGGGGTATTTTTGTAACACCTAGTATAATAATTTTCCATTTTAATTCACGGTCAGCCTGAATATGTAGCTTTCGATTTTTCGACCTTCAAATTTCCTTACACTTCGATCTAATAATAATTCGATTTCGTAAGCTTTCGATATCATGAACTTTGATGTGACGGGTGACGGTAAATAATACATCATGTAATTCACAATAACTGGGGCGCGCACGCACAAAATATTAATGCTATTTTTCTAGTTTTAGAATCTTGATCACCTAATCAACCTATCCTTGACTCGAATGTTTCGTAAAAAGTTATAGCTAAACCACGAGGTTGGCGCAAAAGTTTATTAACTTATTTTCGTTCAAGTTTCATATAAATCTATAAGATATATAAAAATGAATCCCTATTTCCTTATGTCACGGCATCACGCGTGAACGGCTGGACCGATTTTTTTGTTGTGTTTGTTATTGATAGGAGAAGATTCTTATGAAAGAAAAAATTAAGAAAATTGCGCGGAAAATTTAAGAATACTTAACCAACATAAGTACTTAACAATTATTTCATTGACAATTTTTTTTTTAATTTTATCCTTTTTTTCGTCTTATTCATGTTCATCTTAAGACCTACTCTTTGGGAGGCACTACGGAGATCTTTCAGCATTGTGTTCAGGTAATCAAGGTCTCAGCCATAAAAACTATATCATCTTTTAAATTTTTGAGATTTAAGCATTCACAATGCTATTTTATATAATATCAAATAATATACTAGAAAAAATACGACTCGCACCAGATCATGTTCTCGGACGGGAATCGAACCCGCGACCATTGGATATCCGGTCCAATGCTCTGACCGCTGAGCTACCGAGTCACCAGTGGGAACGTCGAATTGGCGCTGGCTTGCAGCGTAAGAGTTGATATACTAGGAGAAATTCGTACATACGACATAATAACCTTAGTATTATTTAAGTTAATTTATATGCGTTCGCCATCACGTAAGTGTTATTTAAGCAAATTCATTGACAGATGTTGATAGTAATTATTTATTGCATAGCGATTTATATTGTGTTTGCTCTTGGCGAAACTGCACTGTGTTTGTTGTCTTGCGTCAATTGCTTTTTGTGTTTTTAGTGTAAGCAATGTTTAGTATTTAGACTGTGTTGTATTAAACTGTTTATATAACATGAGCTTCTCATGCTTCAATAAATTATTTTTATTGACTTAAGAATCCGGCGAACAGTGAGCTTCCCATACAAACGTAATACGAAAATGATTCGCAATTTGAGTATAATTAACTAATCTTGTGATGTTATACGGATTAAGACAGCATATGTCTAGGTTTCTATTTAATAAAAATTCCAAAATACTAAGCCCATTCGAAATAAATGCTATTTTTTTTTTCATACAAAACTGATTATTTTTAGAAACCTAGACAAATACTGTTTTAATCCGAATAACATCACAAGAAGAGTTAATAATGCTCAAATTGCAAATCATTTTGGTATTACATTTGTATGGGAAGCTCACTGTTCGCCGGCGTCTTAAAGAGACAAAAAGCCAGAACCTAGCCTTAAATATTGGGAAAACTCCGCTGCGTGCGACCATGTTGTGCTGTGTGTGACTGTACCTTTGACGTGTGTTTTACATTCTTGAACTAAAATACTGTTTTGCTACATTGTACATTATTTATGTTATTAAATATGTCTGTTTGATATATGTATGTTTGGTTTCTACCTAAAACTTGTGTTTGACACGCTTTAATTTGAAGCCAAACTAAATAAATAAATAATAAACTGTATTTTGTCTTTTATGCATCGTCTGTGTCGTTATAGACCAATAAGATTAACCGAGTGAAGGCGAACGCATATTATTATAATAATAATAATGGGACCCCTCCGTATGCTGCTACAGCTGTGCGCACACTTTTATGTATGACGACCTGAGTGGTGCAGTGGTCAACATGCCGGTCTACGCAAGAGGTCTCGGGATTGATTCCCGGCCGGGCAGAAATTGAAACGATGAGTTTTAATTTCTGTGACGGTCTGGGTGTTACTAAGTACTTATAATAGGTATCTTTTTAAAAATATATCAGTTGTCTAACACCCATATTACAAGCTTTGCTTAGTTTGGGGTTAAATGGCGCTGCCTGAAATTGTCCAAGCATTTATTTATTTATTATTTCTGTATTTGCTAAATTATTTGCGAAAAATCTTCCTGTTTATCCACTTATAAAAAGGCCCTCACTCCAGTAGTGAGGATATTTAAAATGGATGATGTGCGCTAAAGGTACACGAAAGTGAACGAAAAATAATAGCGAAGCGCAAAACACGTACGTACAGAGATTATACAAAACACTTGTTTGTCTAACTGGTTAGTCTAGCTCTGGAGCTACACAGATTACACTGAAACTTCTCACTCATGCTCTGAAATGTTATCATTATATTTGAAAAAAGAATGCGGGCCGATCCACATTTACGTGGTGGCTGGTTCGTCACGTTCTAAATTTGAAATTCACTGCGGGTAATGAATTATCATGTACCTATTCCAAATTCAAAACGGTAGAACTCATCAGCTAGCGTTATTTTTACGAAACTTTATGGCTGCATGACTGATCACACGAACTAAGTAATAAAAAAAAATACATTTTTTACTAAGAAAAATTTATGCCCTCGCATTTCTTGACAAAAGCATTATACAAGCCTTGTACTGGAAGCTATTTACATTGCTTCGAATGGTTAAAGACCATCTTCAATCATACCACCAGACCACCAGATTTCAAACCATCCTCGACAATGTAAATGCTAACATCCGTTCTCGGCTGTAATGTATGTACTATTACATATCCAAGTATGTGTCATACTCAATATTAAACATTATCGTATAGATGTTTAAAAGTGCGTGTTGTCCGCAGACATGAGCTTCCAGAGTTTCTTCAACTTCATGGACATGCGCGCGCTGCTGGAGAACTTCTGCGTGTTCCACGTGACCGCGCCCGGCCAGGAGGAGGGCGCGCCCAGCTTGCCAGACGAGTGAGTACCACCCCTCACAGGATACCACCATCACAACAGCATGTACACATGCTGGACAACTTCTGCGTGCACCACGTGACCGCGCCCAGCCTGCCCGACGAGTGAGTACCACCCCTCACAGGATACCACCATCACAACAGCATGTACACATGCTGGACAACTTCTGCGTGCACCACGTGACCGCGCCCAGCCTGCCCGACGAGTGAGTACCACCCCTCACAGGATACCACCATCACAACAGCATGTACACATGCTGGACAACTTCTGCGTGCACCACGTGACCGCGCCCAGCCTGCCCGACGAGTGAGTACCACCCCTCACAGGATACCACCATCACAACAGCATGTACACATGCTGGACAACTTCTGCGTGCACCACGTGACCGCGCCCAGCCTGCCCGACGAGTGAGTACCACCCCTCACAGGATACCACCATCACAACAGCATGTACACATGCTGGACAACTTCTGCGTGCACCACGTGACCGCGCCCAGCCTGCCCGACGAGTGAGTACCACCCCTCACAGGATACCACCATCATAACAGCATGTACACATGCTGGACAACTTCTGCGTGCACCACGTGACCGTGCCCGGCCAGGAGGAGGGCGCAGCCAGCCTGCCCGACGAGTGAGTACCACCACCACCCCCTACGGGATACCACCATAATCACAGTGAAACTAACCAGCTACGCATTTTTCCGTAGCTCTGTCTCTTTCCGCCCCTCAAAAACTCATTGAACCGTCGATCAAGCTGTACTCTCGCGATTGGAGTTGTTATTGTTTACTCTTTGGTTTCCCTTCTATATACCATCGTCGTTATTCGTGTCCTTGTATTTTAACACAGTCATTATGTCTCTTTTAAATGCGACTGTTAAACCAACCAACGTGTAACAGTCTAGTAACGGCCCTACTACACGTCAACGATGTAATTTGCATATTTTAATTAATGAGTTAACGTAAAAACAGCTCACTAACCTCACCGTGTGAGGGCGCTCCGCAATATCATTAAATTGGTCGCGTTCTGCCACGTACTACCTGGGCTTGTTTGATAAACAGTACTAGTCTTGGAAAAGCTTCGATCAAGAATACCCTAGTGGTCCGGTCAGAGTCTCAAAAATGGCACCTCGGAATAACGCCCCCTTTTAAACTAGGAGCTTTTTTGTATACAATACTAATCTGGGAAAAGCTTCAATCAAGAATACCCTATTTGTCTGGTCAGAGTCTCAAAAACGACACCTCGGAATAACGCCCCCTTTTAAACTGGGAGCTTATTTTGTATACAGTAGTAGTCTGGGAAAAGCTTCGATCAAGAATACCCTAGTTGTCCGGTCAGAGTCTCAGAAACGGCACCTCGGAATAACGCCCGCTTTTATACTGGGAGCTTATTTTGTACAAAGTATTATCTTCATGTTGTCTTCGATCAGATCGAAGTCTGTTGTTCGTGAAGCGTTAAGGATATTCTTTGTCGAAGGTGAATAGATAAAGAAGGTAAAAACCGGCCAAGTGCGAGTCGGACTCGCGCACAAAGGGTTCCTTAAAAATCACGTTGGTTGTATGGGAGCCCTCCTTAAATATATGTTTTATTTAATTTTAATTATTTATTTTTATAGTGAATATATAACTAAATATTCTGTCAGGCCACTCTACCTGTTGCCGTTATCAATATCGAGCAAAAACGAACAAAGAAATCACGTTTGTTGTATTCTGTTTTTATTTTATTATGATTTTATTTGTTGTTATAGCGGCAACAGAAATACATCATCTGTGAAAATTTCAACTGTCTAACTATCATGTTCATGAGACAGACGCCTGGTGACAGACGGACAGACAGACAGATAGACAGACAGACAGACGAACAGCGAAGTCTTAGTAATAGGGTTCCCGTTTTACCCTTTGGGGACGGAACCCTAAAAATGGGAAAACTTGTTTCCCCTTTGTGTTCTAGTATGAAATATTTTTAGCTTTATAGAACCTATTTAGTAAGCTCTTGTCTGCAATGCTTGTCTCTAGCTTACACATGCTTACACCGTGTAGTCTATGGCATGATGCAAAATATTTTTAGTTCTCATTTTCATAAATTATTGAGAAATTTCTAATTTGCACCACAACCGATGGGTTGTACGAAATAGGATTGGCAGTTGGGAGCAAGCTGTCAATTTAGCAAACAAGATAAACACTCTAAATTAATGAAGTTAAAGTTGCGATTGGCTTGTCACCCCGTAAACACGAGCGCGGTGATTGACGACATGAGCGGGGCAGCCGTCGGTATTGCTTGCTAAATGAATACACGCTGTTGTTGCTAGCCAAATAAATATCTGGGGCCGTACCGGCTAACGCATCGAACTTCGGAAAGTCTGCCGGGCTTCAAATTAAAACAGATAAATCGAGTCCCAATCGGGGAAATGGCAAACCCTAATTCATGATGTCACACGAAAATCGATATCTTCTAAATAACTTCGGCGAATAGTACAATGCGAAACTTATTACTTCGATGTATCTCGGCAGACCCGCCGAAGTTCGAAAAGTTAGCCGGTAGGGCCCCTGGTCTAGCTAAATGAATACATGCCCGTAGTTAGCGCTGACAACCGTCCAATTTCAGCCTTGCAATATTAAATTAGTAGGTTGATAAAATTAAGAGCGGTATTGGATGTGTACTTGTACGTTTAAATTCAATATTCTATTTGAACCAAAATTCTATACTTTAATTCGCTTGGAATACACATATAAGTGTTTTTATTAAAAGCTTTTAATATAAGCTTATTTAATAAAAGACAAGTCGATTACCATCGGCTCTCTTTTAGAAATCCCACCCCACCGATCCACTGTGCAGATCATCATTTTTGTAAAACGGCTTAATTTTACCATAATTTCACCCTTCGTCATTGCAAGCTCTGAAATAATCTCTTATATAAAAATGACATTATTCAACCCTCAAAGGGATGAAATCGAGGTTAAAATTTTGCATAGAGTAACATATAAAATAGACATTTCGACTTGAAACTTCGTAGGAGTACAAATAAACAAACATGTATTTCGTGAATTTCCGAAAATCATTAGGGATAAATGGGATAAAAAATGTCTAAAATCGATATAGATGACGTTACCAAGATCCAACGATCCATCCACGGTGGACATGATTCAATCCTTAAAGGGGTGATATGGGGGTTAAAATTTTATGGAAAAATTATATAAATAAACAGAGACAGCGCACTCGGTGGGCCCCCCCCCTAATCACGTGAAACAGCTGATCTGATTTTGACTATTTATCCTGATTAACGGTTGGTTAAGGATTTTTTCAAATTTACACGCGGACAAAGTCGCGGGCGGTAGCTAGTATTGTTACAATCATACAATTTTGAAGATCGTATTTTGATAGTGTCTACTTATAGGTAGTAGTTTGCCCAAAGACTTCAATGCTTAACTTGTTATACAAAATCAAGGCTGTTAAACTGTAAGTAAGAGTAGAACAACTTCGCAACCCTTCCGATATTGACATACGTACATAATTGATACAGAATTGAGAATGGCCTCGCCCGAAACTTCAGCTTGGAGCGAGAAGTGACGGGAAATCTAGCTACCGTAGAATAAGCAAGCAACAGTATGTCAACTCGCCCAGTGTCCTTCAGCTGCTCGGTACTAAACACTCATGATACACTGAACATTACATTCGATAACTTCATGCTATAATTTATGTAGATAAGTGTTCTCAACATTGCCGTCTTCGTCCGTACATAACGTTGGCGCAATCGCAACTGTTGAGTACCGAAGTACACCCACTACCAAGATTCCTTGGCGCGTCATTTCGGCACTTTCTCGGCCCGTTTGTATAAACTCAGAATACTGGTACTTACTTATACTGTGGTCTTACTAAGCCGAATTTGTTTTTTTTTTCGTCACGTACCGATTTAATTACTGTACCCAATTACAGACACGTCGCCAATTAAAAGCCATCAATTAAAAGTAAGAGTCGCACTTTCTTAAAAGAATTTTCACGTTGACAAAAGGAAGGTAAGTCGTGCGAAGGTCTTTTGAATTGGATGTGTAATTAAGAATAACACGCTGATGTGAACTTTGCCCAAATTAACCATGTGAATAAAATAATGGAAGCTTATTAGTTATTTTGTATTTGTTAAAATCTAGAAATGCCAGGCAGGTCTGTTAAAAGGTCTTTGCCCTTTCAGTAGCTGTACGCAAACTTCCTTCCAATTAAGTTTAAGTATCAGTAAAATCAGTTCCGTTCTGTAGCATATACGAGTATAGATTCTGTACTGGGAGATACGAAAGGAGTAGATTACAATTTTGTATATTAGAATTAAATTGTTTGAGATTTTTTGAGACATAGAACCGACGATGCTGTAATTGCTACGATTGCTACGGAGCTACGGTCGATTATAACAGTCCCAACGCTCCATTTGTTACTATTTTTAATTAAACAATACTAAATAATATACTAGAAAAAATCGACTCGTCACCAGAATGGTCTCAGGCGGGAATCGAATCCGCGACCTTTGGAAGTCCGGTCCAACGCTCTGACCGCTGAGCTACCGAGTCACTAAGTGGCATCGTCAAAACCTTGCTAGTATATCTCACTCTTACGCAAGCCAGCGTTATTTCATCAATGTGAGGAATTACCTCGACATTCAATTGTTTGACAATTGATTAAGATGAAACACCAAGAAACAAAGAAACTATATAAAAATACATTTAAGTCTTTTTGTCAAGAAATCTAGCTATGGTTTTGTTATGCTGCTTAAGGAAATCAGTCATTGCATCGCACTAAACAGACTGTCTCAATGCATAGATCTTGTTCCATAGACTTTAGCAGTACTATATATATTCGTGCTACAGCTACCAATCAGTGTAAAAACCAGAGCTCAAACGCATTCGGTGAAAACGGGTCCATTGTGTCGGTATATCGTTGTTAACCAAGGGTTTTTAAAATGGTCGGGTAGAGGTTACCTTAGCTTTGGTGATAAAGTGCACGCGGCGCGGGCGGCCGGCAGTTAAAAGAAACTTTTTAAGCCAGCTTTTGAATAATGAACACTTTCCAAGGATAAAACCTACCTGAATATTGGAAAATCTTGGTTGTGTATTTTCAAATATCTAGTAAAAAGTCGACCACTTGGCGCATTGGCAGTGATCTTGCCTTTTGCGCCAGTGAATCCTGGTAAGGCAGGTCACGCAAGTGAAACCTCACGCAAGTGAAACGCACCTTGTTTCTCTTTTTAACCGACTTCAAAAAAAGGAGGAGGTTCTATGTTCGACTGTTTATTTGTTTTTTTTTTTTTTTTTTTTTTTTTATGTATGTCCACCGATAACTCGAAAACGGCTGAACCGATTGACATGATTAAAACGCCACTTTATCAGGTTTGCTCCCCAGGTGGTCCCATTTTTTGAAAATTTTAAATCGGTTTAGTAGTTTTCGAGTAACCCTGAAAATACTGTAATTTTTTAGGTAACTTTTGCACGAGTTTTAACGGATCTTCAGACATAACTTCTTTGTTTATAAACCGATTTAGATGATTCTTGTTTCGTTAGAAAGGGGATACTTTAAGGATGTTTTCATTCAAATTTCCTTCACATTGGACCTTGGACTTCGAAGATACACAAGAGAACTCTTCAAAATCAAATATGATAGTGTATTAGTGATTACTCTACGGTATTGAAAGGTTTCGCATCAGCCATTTTTATTGTCACTGCTGGGGCTGGGATACAAGCCTTACTTATGGGCTGATGAATAGGATGGGCCATAACCTACCGCGCGGGCCCAATGCGGATTGGTGGGTGTTAATGTGCAAATGTAGCTGGAACTAACGGCTTAACGTGTCTTCTGAAGCACGGAGGAGATAATACACTTTGGTCACCTACCCCATGTCTGACCCTTGCTAAAATTAACAGTGCGAAAAGTGGATATTGAGTTACTAGGCGTATTATACCATTGAAATGTGTGAAATATGAATAAAATATATTTATATCATCGCTTACATTAACTTATACATACCTACCACAAAAAAGTTAAAAATAAAAAACTTTTAAAAATTAAAAAGAAAAACCTCCTTCAAAAAACCTTAAAAAAATTGCTATAAAAAACAGCTTCAAAAAACAGCAGCTCTAAAAAGCAAGAAATAATATTCAAATCTGCATAATTACTATTCAAGTACCTACGCATATCTGATATTAAAAAAACGTCTTATGAAGTCGGGTGGGGCTTTAAGAATTAAAAAATCAAATTGAGGAAGAGAAACCACGATAAATGTTATTATGATTAAAACAGGAAATTATCTTTAGCCCCACCCGACTTCAAAAGACGTTTTTTTAATATCAGATATGCGTAGGTACTTGAATAGTAATTATGCAGATTTGAATATTATTTCTTGCTTTTTAGAGCTGCTGTTTTTTGAAGCTGTTTTTTATAGCAATTTTTTTAAGGTTTTTTGAAGGAGGTTTTTCTTTTTAATTTTTAAAAGTTTTTTTCGCATAGAGTATTAGTCAAATGCAGGTCAGTGGTTTAGAACTTGACAACAAGCCGCTCGGAAAAAAATGCGGTTATCCGTGCACACACACATAGTGATTTTGTACAGGATATCTGAGACCAACCCAGACTCTTTCAGCACGGAGTTCCTAGCGCAACAAAACAAAAGACAGTAGCGTTTTCGTATACGACCCATGGACCTTGTGTCTAAAACACAGGTTTTTATTTCATGGTACAAGGGTGCGAGATCCCTTAGGTGAAGCTTGTGGTGATTTATTTTCCGAATTTCCGAAGTGCCACAGACGGTGGCGTGACGCAAGCCAGCGGCCTTGCGGGCGAGTCGGGGCGCGCGCCTTGTATCGATTTAAGCCACCTTGTCGAATGATGCCGATGTTAATGAACTTACTTTTTATTCAATATTCCCACTTGGAATATGCTTGAACCCTGAAAAGGCACATCATTTAAACAGCCTTTACTATCCTCTGGTCTCAAATGGACTTTGAAACATTTTTTTTTCGAAATTGTTAACTTCAATTATTCGGAGACAGCCATTGCGCTCATTTTGTCAGAAAAATATCTAAGCAGTCGTATTATTTATGTACTTAGATGACAAGTTATTATAACTTTCTAGACGTCAAAATGAGGACTATTTATTATTATAGACCACTTTTGATGAATCTTCTAATATAAGTAAGTAGACGAAGATTATCGCTGGATATAACTATTAAAGCTATCGGTAATTAAGTAGGTAACTAAGGGGATGTGTGCACTCGACTCTCGTTTAAAATATCTGTAGTGTGTACAGCGAACTAAAATCTATGGAAGTGTAATTTGCAAACAAATATTGCTTAAAAAATGGCACCTCGCACAGCATTTAGTCGGGCCAGCTACGCGCCCGGTGACAGACGTAAGCGTTCTTTACAATAATTGCAGTTTGTATTCTGAAGAAAAGAGAGAGTTTATTAGAAATGACGTCCTGTGTAGTCAAATTGTGTAAAAGACGCAAAGAATGCAAAAAGATGCAGAGATAACGTATCATAAGAGTAAGTATGTTTTCTTTTAAGAATATGAGTAAACAAATTATGGTCGTTATGCGACCAGTGTTCAGTCGCTTTGTGCTCCATAACTAAATTTGAATGTCAAGATGACGGAATCCCAGCTTGTTTAAAAAAGAATTTCCCATTTCTTTTTAGTACTCATTTAGTACCTTTTAAAGTAGTAAAAGAAATGGGAAAGTCTTTTTAAAACAAGCAATGATCCCGTCATCTTGACATTGATAACTAAATGCCAGCATTTTTAGCCCCGCCCACATTGTTGTCATTTTTGTGTGGTGCTATTATTTGAGCGAAATGCTTGTTCCATAGATTTTAGCTCGCTGAGTCCGTACGTGTATCTACACGTACGGACTCAGCGAACAGATGTGCGATAGACATCGTAAAGATTGAAACACTGTGGCGGCTGCTGCCGTAGTTTTGCACAATAAAACTTGTTCTAGTGTACAAGCACCAGCTTTCAGGCATGTCCATGCAACAAAACCTCTTTTTACAGACTTAAAAAGAATAAAGTAAACTCTATACACTGTGGCTTACACAGTTTTAGGGCAGACATGTTTTGTGTTTCCACAAGCACGATAACATGTGCTTTTTGGAACTCAAGATGATTGCTTTACCTTCAGGTTTAATTGGTGAGTGTTTGAGTGGCTAGGACAACAAGGCTGTAAAATGGGTATAATGAATTCGATTACCGATACCAATTCCCGCAAATAGGCCTACACAAATATTTATTTATTTCTACACTGCCGAGTGTAGTTTAAATCAAAGCTGTTATTTTTTAATCTTTTATTGTTTGAGGGCTTTTATCATAATTATAATATTCAATATTATACAATGTCGAGGGTCGGAAAATAAGAGGAAGACCGCAGAAAAGATGGATGGATTGTGTGAGGAATGATATGAATGTAAAGGGAGTGGATGAAGAGATGACGAGTGACAGGAAGGCATGGAAGAGAAGGACACACTGTACCGACCCCAAATAAATTGGGATAAGGGTAGGGGTATGATGATGATGACAATGTCGCCATTACTGGTTTCAATTTCAATTTATTTCAACAGTCATAAATGCGTTTGAATAGTTCGTTCATTCATTAGTTCAATCAGCGCCAATAATTTCTGATTCACGGACGTACAAAGACTGCGTTCGAAGCGACGGCGCGGCGCATCAAACGGAGCACGGGTGCCCGCGCAGATATTTCAATATTAGTTTTTCACCCCGAATGCACTCCGACGCGTGCCTTCGATGTAAATCATGCACTTTTCTTGCATTACGTGTCTTATACGATTCGTTTTCTTTAAAGCTACCTTGCTATTTGAATTCAAACTAAACCATTGGTACTGATGAATTCGAAATAACTGATTTAGATACTATACACATTACACAGTCTTATTCTGTTGTTAGAAGTGATTCAGAGTGGACACACGTGAATTATACAGATTAAAATTTTTTTATAGTAAAGCTTAGACTTACATTTCCCGGATACTAAGCTACAAAACACAAATTGCATTTTGTGACAACCTTCAACCCTCCGGTTTTAGCAAGAAACTCGGAGGTTTTGTAGATTTTTTGTACATGATAGGATTTTATTTTATCATTTACATTGCAGTAGACTTGAGACCGATATATCAAAACGTATATCGGTTATTAGTTAGATATCATATCATATCGATATAAGATTTTACGTAACCGATATTTTAAAAACTATAATATCAGGACCAAAACTCAAAATGAAACCACAATACTCAAATCGACGAAACTATTCATAACCGAACGTACAACGATATCTTAGTTCAGTTGATATTCGCTTTTTCTCTTTCTGAGACGGTATACTTACATTGAAGTAAAAGTGATGACGCGGTTATTCAGATATCATGGCGTAATGAGTAGGTAATTTCCACTCTAATTTGCTAGCAAGAAGAGTCAATTTATCTTGTACCTATCGTATATCCGTTCTTAGTTAGCAAACCGTACAACTAGGCAATATCGATATCTGAGCCGTAACTGAATAAACCGTATAACAGTTCTTAGTAAGCAAACCATACAACTAGGTATATCGATATGTGATATCGGATATCATATCCGATATTAAAACTCTATATCGGTTATCATAAAATATCGAAAACGCCCATGTCTACATTGCAGTTTTGCAAACGCTCTAGTTTCTTTAGTTTCAAGAAATTTTGTTCTAAATGTCATTGAAATATCGTACTTCTGAAAAATATCGATGATTTGTTAGTATTTTTTCAGATACACTTTAACTGTATTGCGTCATGTCGTAGTAATAACCAAACGCTAAAGCTTTACACTTACGCTAACGTTATCGGTAAATGATTTATCACTTCAGCAATAGAAATATCAAGAATTCAAACTTCGCTAATAGTTCTACACAAATTAACTGAAAAGGCAATTTCCATACGCCCTTCACCTTTATTCGATTTAACTTTGAAGCTTGTTTTATTGGAATAACAGTTTTTATTGGTTCAAATCCGTTACAAGAATAACGCAACAACTAGGGCACGATTGGTGCTATAAATCATTCATTGGTTTACGTTTATAGCACCGTCGTAAGCAAACTCATGTTGAATCGATCCAAGTTAACGTTCTTGTGTTAAAACGTGTTCGAATCGAACAGAGGCAAGAGTTCATGCAATCTTACTACCTTTCATTGCTCCACTACGCCGCGTATTTGGAAAGTAGTACACAAGACCAGCACGAGTTCATACTGAATTGTACACAAGACCAGCACGAGTTCATACTGAACTGTACACAAGACCTGCACGAGTTCATACTGAACTGTACACAAGACCAGCACGAGTTCATACTGAACTGTACACAAGACCAGCACGAGTTCATACTGAACTGTACACAAGACCAGCACGAGTTCATACTGAATTGTACACAAGACCAGCACGAGTTCATACTGAATTGTACACAAGACCAGCACGAGTTCATACTGAATTGTACACAAGACCAGCACGAGTTCATACTGAATTGTACACAAGAACAGCACGAGTTCATACTAAATTACACTGTCATCATCTCTCTATTTCTATTTCGGTTTATTTAAGGTAAATAGGCTGTATGATTTTAAATCGAATAGGAAAATTAATTCTTAATTACATGATATTACGCAAGTAAAAGTCTGGTATACTTTCTGATGACTGAGTTTGAATTTTCTTTAAATTATTGGTTTATTTTGTATTAATAATTCGTTTTGTGACAATCGGCGATGACTGGAATCTCATTTTTCAATCTCTTATCTTTTTTTTAAATTTATATTAAAATGTATAATATCTCAATTACTTATTCATTAATTTAAAGGGGTATGAGTAATTTTATAAGAAGAGGTGGGTCAATTTTTTTTTCGATATCGCTTCCAAAAAACCGTTTCATCGAAAAGATCTTATCCCAATAAGCAAAAAATTATTGAACAGCATTAGTCTAGTATGGGCAGTTTATGAGATATTTAAGTTTAAAAAAATATTTGGTTAATTTTTTTTTGCGATGTCGCTACCAAAAAACCATTTCAACGCATAGATCTCATCCAAATAAGCAAAAAACTATTAAGCAACGTAAGTCTAACATGAGCAGTTTTTGAGATATTTAAGTTTAAAAATTAATATGTGTGTTATTTTCTTTTATTGGCGTTGTCGCTTCCAAAAACCTATTTCATCGCAAAGATCTCATCCCAATAAGCAAAAAACTATTAGACAGCGTAAGTCTATCATGGGCAGTTTTTGAGATATTAAAGTTAAAAAAAAAATATGTAGGTCATTTTCTTTCTTTGGCGTTGTCGCTTCCAAAAAACCATTTCATCGCAAAGATCTCATCCAAATAAGCAACAAACTATTAGGCAGCGTAAGTCTATCAAGGGCAGTTTTTGAGATATTTAAGTTAAAAAAATTATATGTGGGTTATTTTCTTTTTTTGTCGTTGTCGCTTCCAAAAAACTATTTCATCGCAAAGATCTCATCCAAATAAGTAAAAAACTATTAGGCAGCGTAAATCTAGCGTGGGCTGTTTTTGAGATATATAAGTTTAAAAAATAATATATGAGTTATTTTCTTTTTTTGGCGTTGTCGCTTCCAAAAAACTATTTAATCGCAAAGATCTCATCCAAATAAGCAAAAAAATATTCTGCAGCGTAAGTCTATCATGGACAGTTTTTGAGATATTTAAGTTAAAAAAATAATATGTGGGTTATTTTCTTTCTTTGGCGTTGTCGCTTCCAAAAAACTATTTCATCGCAAAGATCTCATCCAAATAAGCAAAAAAATATTCTGCAGCGTAAGTCTATCATGGGCAGTTTTTGAGATATTTAAGTTAAAAAAATAATATGTGGGTTATTTTCTTTCTTTGGCGTTGTCGCTTCCAAAAAACTATTTCATCGCAAAGATCTCATCCAAATAAGCAAAAAAAAAAAATTCGGCAGCGTAAATCTATCATGGGCAGTTTTTGAGATATTTAAGTTTAAAATATAATATGTGGGTCATTTTAATTTTTTGGCGTTGTCGCTTCCAAAAAACTATTTCGTCGCGAAGATCTCATCCAAATAAGCAAAAAACTATTTAACAGCGTAAATCTATCCATGGGCAGTTTTTGAGATATTTAAGTTTAAAAAATAATATGTGGGTCATTTTCTTTCTTTGGCGTTGTCGCTTCCAAAAAACCATTTCATCGCAAAGATCTCATCCAAATAAGCAACAAACTATTAGGCAGCGTAAGTCTATCAAGGGCAGTTTTTGAGATATTTAAGTTAAAAAAATTATATGTGGGTTATTTTCTTTTTTTGTCGTTGTCGCTTCCAAAAAACTATTTCATCGCAAAGATCTCATCCAAATAAGTAAAAAACTATTAGGCAGCGTAAATCTAGCGTGGGCTGTTTTTGAGATATACAAGGTGTTACAAAAATACCCCTAATGCCGAATATGGTATATAGGGACCATCAAACTGAACAACTTTTACTATGGGACCAACTCTGAAATCGCGAAAAAAAAATCGGCTGTTTCATACATTTTGATATTTTCGATTTTAATTTTTGTATGAAACAGCTGATTTTTTTTTCGCGATTTCAGAGTTGGTCCCATAATAAAAGTTGATCAGTTTGATGGTCCCTACATACCATATTCGGCATTAGGGGTATTTTTGTAACACCTTGTATAAGTTTAAAAAATAATATATGAGTTATTTTCTTTTTTTGGCGTTGTCGCTTCCAAAAAACTATTTAATCGCAAAGATCTCATCCAAATAAGCAACAAACTATTTTACAGCGTAAGTCTATCCATGGGCAGTTTTTGAGATATTTAAGTTTAAAAAATTATATGTGGGTTATTTTCTTTTTTTGTCGTTGTCGCTTCCAAAAAACTATTTCATCGCAAAGATCTCATCCAAATAAGTAAAAAACTATTAGGCAGCGTAAATCTAGCGTGGGCAGTTTTTGAGATATTTAAGTTTAAAAAATAATATATGGGTTATTTTCTTTTTTTGGCGTTGTCGCTTCCAAAATATTCTGCAGCGTAAGTCTATCATGGGCAGTTTTTGAGATATTTAAGTTAAAAAAATAATATGTGGGTTATTTTCTTTCTTTGGCGTTGTCGCTTCCAAAAAACTATTTCATCGCAAAGATCTCATCCAAATAAGCAAAAAAATATTCTGCAGCGTAAGTCTATCATGGGCAGTTTTTGAGATATTTAAGTTTAAAAAATAATATGTGGGTTATTTTCTTTTTTTGGCTTTGTCGCTTCCAAAAAACTATTTCATTGCAAAGATCTCATCCAAATTAGTAAAAAACTATAGGCAGCGTAAGTCTATCATGAGCAGTTTTTGAGATATTTAAGTTAAAAAAATTATATGTGAGTTATTTTCTTTTTTTGGCGTTGTCGCTTCCAAAAAACTATTTCATCGCAGGGATCTCATCTAAACAAGTAAAAAACTATTAGACAGCGTAAGTCTATCATGGCCAGTTTTTTAAATATTTGAGTAAAAAAAATAAAATGTTGGTTATTTTCTTTTTTTGGCGTTGTCGCTTCCAAAAAACCATTTCATCGCAAAGATCTCATCCAAATAAGCAACAAACTATTAGGCAGCGTAAGTCTATCAAGGGCAGTTTTTGAGATATTTAAGTTAAAAAAATTATATGTGGGTTATTTTCTTTTTTTGTCGTTGTCGCTTCCAAAAAACTATTTCATCGCAAAGATCGCATCCAAATAAGTAAAAAACTATTAGGCAGCGTAAATCTAGCGTGGGCAGTTTTTGAGATATTTAAGTTTAAAAAATAATATATGGGTTATTTTCTTTTTTTGGCGTTGTCGCTTCCAAAAAACTATTTTATCGCAGGGATCTCATCTAAACAAGTAAAAAACTATTTGACAGCGTAAGTCTATCATGGCCAGTTTTTTAAATATTTGAGTTAAAAAAATAAAATGTTGGTTATTTTCTTTTTTTGGCGTTGTCGCTTCCAAAAAACTATTTCATCGCAGAGATCTCATCTAAATAAGTAAAAAACTATAGGCAGCGTAAGTCTATCATGAGCAGTTTTTGAGATATTTAAGTTAAAAAAATTATATGTGAGTTATTTTCTTTTTTTGGCGTTGTCGCTTCCAAAAACCTATTTCATCGCAAAGATCTCATCTAAACAAGTAAAAAACTGTTAGACAGCGTAAGTCTATCATGGCCAGTTTTTTAAATATTTGAGTTAAAAAAATAAAATGTTGGTTATTTTCTTTTTTTGGCGTTGTCGCTTCCAAAAAACTATTTCATCGCAGAGATCTCATCTAAATAAGTAAAAAACTATAAGACAGTGTAAGTCTATCATGGCCAGTTTTTTAAATATATGACTTAAAAAAATAAAATGTTGGTTATTTTCTTTTTTTGGCGTTGTCGCTTCCAAAAAACTATTTAATCGCAAAGACCTTATCCAAATAAGCAAAAAAATATTCTGCAGCGTAAGTCTATCATGGGCAGTTTTTGAGATATTTAAGTTAAAAAAATAATATGTGGGTTATTTTCTTTCTTTGGCGTTGTCGCTTCCAAAAAACTATTTCTTCGCAAAGTTCTCATCCAAATAAGCAAAAAAAATATTCGGCAGCGTAAATCTATCATGGGCAGTTTTTGAGATATTTAAGTTTAAAATATAATATGTGGGTCATTTTCATTTTTTGGCGTTCTCGCTTACAAAAAACTATTTCATCGCAAAGATCTCATCCAAATGAGCAAAAAAATAATTAATTAAATATGACTCTTGATATGTTTTAGTAGTTTTACTCTACTTTCCAATATTGGGTGTATATTCCAGTTTTTGAGATAAATGATAAAATACCTACATATTATTTTTTAAACTTAAATATCTCAAAAACTGCCCATGATAGACTTACACTGCCTATAGTTTTTTACTTATTTGGATAAGATCTTTGCGATGAAATAGTTTTTTGGAAGCGACAACGCAAAAAAAGAAAATAACCCACATATTATTTTTTTAACTTAAATATCTCAAAAACTGCCCATGATAGACTTACGCTGCTAAATAGTTTTTTGCTGATTCGGATGAGATCTTCGCGATGAAATAATTTTTTGGAAGTGACAACGCCAAAAAAATGAAAATGACCCACATATTATTTTTTAAACTTAAATATCTCAAAAATTGCCCATGATAGACTTACGCTGCAGAATAATTTTTTGCTTATTTGGATGAGATACTTGCGATGAAATGGTTTTTTGGAAGCGACAACACCAAAAAAAGAAAATAACCAACATTTTATTTTTTTAACTCAAATATTTAAAAAACTGCCCATGATAGACTTACGCTGTCTAATAGTTTTTTACTTATTTAGATGAGATCTCTGCGATGAAATAGTTTTTTGGAAGTGACAACGCCAAAAAAAGAAAATAACCCACATATTAATTTTTAAACTTAAATATCTCAAAAACTGCCCATGATAGACTTACGCTGCCAAATAATTTTTTGCCCCTTTGGATGAGATCTTTGCGATGAAATAGTTTTTTGGAAGCGACAACACCAAAGAAAGAAAATAACCAACATTTTATTTTTTTAACTCAAATATTTTAAAAACTGCCCATGATAGACTTACGCTGTCTAATAGTTTTTTACTTATTTAGATGAGATCTCTGCGATGAAATAGTTTTTTGGAAGTGACAACGCCAAAAAAAGAAAATAACCCACATATTAATTTTTAAACTTAAATATCTCAAAAACTGCCCATGATAGACTTACGCTGCCAAATAATTTTTTGCCCCTTTGGATGAGATCTTTGCGATGAAATAGTTTTTTGGAAGCGACAACACCAAAGAAAGAAAATAACCAACATTTTATTTTTTTAACTCAAATATTAAAAAAACTGCCCATGATAGACTTACGCTGCCAAATAATTTTTTGCCCCTTTGGATGAGATCTTTGCGATGAAATAGTTTTTTGGAAGCGACAACACCAAAGAAAGAAAATAACCAACATTTTATTTTTTTAACTCAAATATTAAAAAAACTGCCCATGATAGACTTACGCTGTCTAATAGTTTTTTACTTATTTAGATGAGATCTCTGCGATGAAATAGTTTTTTGAAAGCGACAACGCCAAAAAAAGAAAATGACTCACATATTATTTTTTAAACTTAAATATCTCAAAAACTGCCCATGCTAGAGTTACGCTGTTGAATAGTTTTTGGCTTATCTGGATGTGATCTTTGCGATGAAATGGTTTTTTGGAAGCGACAGCGCAAAAAAAAATGACCCGAATTTAATTTTTTAAACTAAAATATTTATAAAACTGCCCATGATAGACTTACGCTGTAGAATAATTTTTTGGTTTTTTCGATAAGGTCTTTGAGATGAAAGAGCTTTTTGGAAGCGACATCGCAAAAAAAAAATGACCCACTTTTTACTCATACCCCTTTGTTAATTGATATGATGTATTATTTTATATAGCATCGTTTGTCATAATTTTACCTCTAATTAATTGTCTCTGCTCACTCATTCAGCTGGGCTCTGCCTATAATTTAGCGGCGATTGCAATGGCCTTACCATAAATTATGCAGTCTAAAGTGACAACCTTGTCTCGACGATCGAGAATGACCCGAGTTGACCATTCATAATAGGGCCGTATTGAAATGGCCTTACCATAAATTATGCAGTCTGAAGTGACAACCTTGTCTCGACGATCGAGAATGACCCGAGTTGACCATTCATAATAGGGCCGTATTGATTGTTCAATGACGATTCCGATTTGAGTAAACTTAACGTCAGTCAGGACGATTGAGGCGATTTTATATACTGCCACAGAATAAATAATACTGATCAAAATGAAATAGGGGCCACTATATGTTTTTCCATACAAACGAGCTAAAAATGAAAGATTTATTTCATTTTTGATATTGTTCGAAAGCTGTAATAGTCAACTTGCGGACTTTACTGTATAAATTCTCCTATTCGCCGTGTTTCGCGTATTTTTGTATTAAACTCCAATTTGACACTTAACACAGCGAATACCAGAAATTATACAGTAAATCCGACACTTTATTCGACGGTAAAGTTAAAGCAATCGGACCACGCGACCAGAGGGGAATTGTCGAACAATATCAAATTCAAATAAAATCAGATTGAATTTACATTATTGTATTGAAATATATAGTTTGTATGGAAAACCATATGATGGCCCTTATTTTCTTTTGAGTAGTAAAATATTGATCACGTTTGTAGTTTTCATTCAGGTGAATAGTTTGACAAGGTTCAAGCAGCAAGTAGGTACTTACATTATTTGATGCGATTAAGACTCGATCATACTATAACGACAAAATTAAAACAAATTCTCTAGTTTTTTTTTAGTCGGTGTTACACATATTACACAGTATTGGGTTATTATCTTGAAAAGATATCTCAGATTGTACAATCATATACCTCGCAAGAAGAGCGCTTTTGACATCGCTTCTTTACTTTCTCATATATGACTGACATACAATCCAACGCACTTTTTACTGTAAGCAATAAATCGTACGTAACATTTCAACCCTGAAATATTCTCGGAAATCGGTTACGCAACCGAGGACGTCGCCGGCGGATCCGCGCGGATATAAATAGAACACGACGTGGGGTTAAAATCCGGTGAACGGTGGTCGACCACCCGCCGGCGCCGCTACGTGTGCCCCGCTAGCTCTAGCAATTGTATTAAGGGGCTGACATGAGCCAACTAGCGCCGCCAGTCGATTTTATTTTATATTTCTTAAAAAAGGAATCAGTCAACGTCTTGTGAAAGACGTCTAATGTTTATTGAATTACGTTACAACATTACAAAATGCGTGCAATAGTTTAAAAACGGGTTTGAACCAACAGTGGCCACATTTAACAAAATGACGTTTTAAACTGTTTGAATACCTTTTCAAACTGTGTAAAGTTATTCAATAAATATTAGACGTTATTAACAAAACCTTGGCTGATTCCTTTTTTAAGAAATTGGGCTTATTTAGAATAAATAAAATAAAATCGACTGGCGGCGCTAGTTGGCTCATGTCAGACCCTTAAATAGTCGTATAAGTAGGGTTCTGTACAAAGCAGTGTCTCGCTTACATGTATAATACTGCTTCTAGATTTCGTGGCAGAGCCCCGTAACCCAATTCATGTAAATATCGTTAAAGTTCTGAAGCGTTCTGATCGAAGTCCATTACAGTATAAACTTTTATCGGTATATTGCAGCTCTGGATTGCAGCTGAAGTAATATGATTTAACAAATTAAAAAACTGGCTGAATCAGTATAGTTTAGATTATATGATCTAAGGTTCAATGTCTTGTCTTTATCTCGAAATCAAAATTAAGTTGGTCACTTAGAGATGGTGGTGGATGCAAGTTACTGTTATATGAATGGGATATTAGTAAAGACTTCTATGTATATTATTTTATTATTATTTATTATAAAGTAGAAGATCATTTCATTTCATTTAAACTATACTAGAGTCTAGACAGGCTGTACAGTGTACAGTACCGAAAAATTGCTCATCAAGTTACGGCGCATGCACCGAAACTCCTTTAGTCTATTGCGAGCCACCGATAGAAACAGTTGATGCGCCGCGAAGGTTGGTTGTGACACAATTTTAGTTTTGAACAGCTCGTCTATGTAATTACAGTTATTGGATATTAGTAATTAAAACCTCTTAATATGGCTGAAAACTTTTTTATTAGTAGGGTTAATGTTTATTTATTAGACTACAAAACTCAATGTATCAACGTTAAAGTGGAACATGCATCAGCGACTTAAAATCGGAGATTTTAACACCATAATATATTTACAACGCCACAGAACGGACCCGACTCACTTTTTCATAAGTCAGAATTCAAATAACGGCAGGCCCGTAATTACTGGGGTATAACATGTTTAGTACGAGTGGTCCAACGATGTTCAAAGTGGGAAAAGATCTGTTCCGATCGCGGAGCGCCATTACTCCTCCCCCGAAAGTAATGGCTTTTAAATTGGGCGAGATGACTCGAACAAGGCCGACGCCACTGTCAGCTGTCATCTGAGAAACTCCTATTGGATATTTCAAATATGCGTACGTCTTTGCATGATAGATAAACTTGGTTTTGTATTGAAGTATATAAAATAAAGGTGTAAATTGTCTGTATCTTTTTATGTTCAATATTCGTAAGCAGTCAAAAGAGAAATTAAATATTTATTCACTAAAAATAGAATACAATTTAGATGTCTCATATTTGTAGTCCGTTTATTTTACATAGTGCCTGTGAATTAAAAAAAACAATAAAAAAATACAATGTAAAAAGATGCTAATTAGTGTTAATGTAAATAGTCAATCAGAATTAATTAATAGTTACTCGTACAGACTTGTAGTCTATTTTTGTTGTATCAGTATCTAGTTACATTTTACTCAACGCCTGTAAAGAGTTTGTTTGTTAAAGACTTGCGGCCTTACCGCAAAAGATTTTAAAACACTGTTCAACAAGTGTTAGTGTAGGTACGACATATTCCGTTAAGAAATGAAATGTATTAGAAAAGCCAATTGAAGATTACCAAGCTCTGTGTTAAGGTGATTACATAGGCCAGAATCAGCAGCTTTATAATGTTCGAAGTAATATCGAACTAAAAGCTTTAACGTTAAAGTACAAATCAGCGCGTGCTCTAGCGTGGAAATAAAATTTGAGCATTTCTTAATTTTTAAAAACACACCCTCAACTTAAAAATATTATACTACTAATTATTTTTACTAACAAGAAAACCTATTTTTAAAAACAATAATATATTATTTTGGTTGAATAACTTTCGAGATAACTGAGCTAGTTAAAAAATCGGCTAAAGGTGTTTGGAAAAAAACGTTTTGTACACACGACGGCACCTCAGAGTATACAACATGTACAGACATCTTGACCTTGAGACCGCCTATATGCCCTATGTAATAAAAGCTGTTTTCGCAGTTTAACTGTATAACCTGACGTGCTGTCGTGTGTACATTAATAATCGATTTTATAATTTATTACTAATCGTAAAAGGTATATCAATAACATATATTTGTTTTACGTAATCATTATTCTACTTTTTGATATAAATAGCTCTTAATACAGCTAATTTTGTCAGTCTGGCCTGTGTGATTGTGTGTCACACCACACATCCACATCAGCATTTTCATCTCTTCTACATGTAAATTTCCCTTATATAGGTATAGTTACCTAATTTAGAGTAAAATAAAGCTGCAAATTATGAGACAGAGTGGAGGTAACGGGTGAAATATGCAAGCCCCCGACTCGAGCAATTTCATTATTTGCTGAGCCACTGGAGGTGATTTTATCCAATAAAAGCAAATTAAGTTTATTTTATTCTTCAACAGACAACGAGAAAATACAGACAAAATGTTGAAAATGTTCTGAATGGAGGTATTATTATTATAAAATAAAAAAATACCACCAGAATGAAATTGTACACAAGACTGCACGTCAGGTTATACAGTTGAACTGCAAAAACAGCTTTTACTACGTAGGGCATAAAGTCCGTCTCAAGGTCAACATGTATAGTCTCAGGTGCCGTCGTGTGTACAAGAAACGAACTTAACATTATGAACACAATTTAATTTATTATTCTAAAGATACTGGGCAAGATAGAATACCTACTACGTATGTTATTTGCTTGTGATATTGCTGAGCTTATTTCGATGGTTGCATGGTGTACAGCAATAGATAACATTACTGTGGTAACGGCGGTCGCAGACAAATGTGATTAGAGCAGTAATCCGGTCGGAGGCGCGGGGAAACATGGCACCCAATTTTAATATCACCTCCGGAGGTGCCGGCGGCATCGCTCTTCAACAATTACACATGTTATACCAGGATTCGTAATAAAATAAAACACCTGGGACAGACAACATCGCTTTATGAAAATAATCAACATTCTGATTAAACATCACGAGTGTTGCACTTTTCTCGAGTTTATATGAAAATCAACGTGTGCGTGCGTGTAGTGTAGAATGAATAATTTAGCTGTTATTGCATAAAGTCCTCCGAGAGTTTACTTCCTATTTTTTATTCCTTGATATATTATATCAAATTTAATGTGGACTGACATTCGCTCTTGTGTACTTTCCCTGCGGTTTGCCCTGGATTCGTCGTTGTTTTGTAGACCTTTCATACTATAACCATCAAATACCTAACCCGATATGTCGGTTATTCCGATCTGTTGCCCCAATGAATCTACCCTGAAGTGAATTCTAGGAAACGTATATCCGAGAATTCACCCTAAGCTAGCTCCCTAGCTTGTATAGGAAGGAGCGAAGCCTAGTGTCCCGAGGGCAAATGTCGTGTTCAACTTCTACAGTTGTACTACGGGACATAAAAATAAATATTGCAAAAAGAGGTAGTCCAACAGTTAGATCATGGGTACATTTACTTCCCTTTGGTACAACCAGTCGAACACGGCAGCTGTAGGGTCGGGAGGGAAGAATTCTCGGACATAGGTTTCACAGAATTAACCTCTTTGGAGTAACAGGGGCCCTACCGGCTAACTTTTCGATCTTCGGCGGGTCTGCCGAGCTTCAACTTAAAACAGATAAATCGAAGTTAGAAGTTTCGTATTTTACTATTCGCCGAATTTATTTAGAAGATATCGATGTTCGTGTGACATCATGAATTAGGGTTCGCCATTTTGGCCCGATTGTGGCTCGATTTATCTGTTTTAATTTGAACCCCGGCAGACTTTCAAAAGTTCGATGCGTTAGCCGGTACGGCCCCTGATCGGAATAACCGCAATACTGTCAGCTTTCAGCTTTTTGTAAAAGTAAAAATAGCGAGTAGATTTTGTATCTTGAATTGATCTAGATACCTAAATGTGTGCATTTTGTGTGTTATATTCATGGACCCAAGTATAGGTGCGTCATCTTGAATACATTGGCGCCGTCGTCGTCATTACTGCACCGGTACGCAACATAACAGTCATAAACGGTTAACTGCCCTGATAACCGTTATTTATTGCGAAGAGAACCTTTAGTACTCGCAATAAGATTTATTTTTATTTATAGACCATCATCAAGGTTAATGTGTATGCCATCTTTATTATTATTTATTCTGAGTCTTTACAAATAATAATATCGTAAAGGCAAATGAAGACTTCTGCAAGAATTCGTATCACATATTTCTGTAGAACGTGAAATAATAAGTTGACATTAATACCTATCTTATTCAAAGTAATAACATGAACATGAAAATAATGATAAGCAAAGGCATTTCTGAATCACATAGCTATAGCTTACTTATATGTGATTTTAAAACTTTCCATGTCTTGATAGAAGCTTCAACCGATAAGCTGGATTTCTTCTAATGCATTAAATTGTTGCACAAAGCTGTTGAGAAACATTTAAATCCACTAACAACATTAGCTCTACAGACACCACATGTACACTGTACAGGGTTATTTGTAAAACACCAACACTTTCGCAGGAGTGGTTTGCTAACATCATAAACAATAACGTTTGTTCTTTGACTTTCCAAAGAAGACAAAAAAAAGAATCGACTTTTCATTCAAGAGGCGATCAGCTGTTCGGACATTTTTATGGAAGATCGATATTTTTTCGTGATTTCAGTGTTGTTCCATAGTAAAAATTGTTCAGTTTGACGGTCCGAAAGTTTTCCCATTTTTGGTTCATTCACCAATACCCTTGTATATTCTGTGACTTTGGACCTTTGGACACTTTGAAAACCTCTTTATGTGCTTCTTGCAGATTTTCATACCCACATGCTTAGAAGCTCGCGTCTCGTTCATTCCACAGCGTTAGCGTACAGGAAAGGAATTCCTGGGAAATGGCATAGTTCGGCTCTCAATCAATGATAGATGCCGTGGCGGAGACGATGGAAATATTTCCTTTATTACGTTATCTGGCTGCAGCAACGCTGGGGAAATTACGTTTTCTATAACCTTTTTATTTCGAGCATTTTATGGTATACGTTCTAATCTTACTAGAACTTATGCTAGGTTTCACTCCTATCGTTAGTAAGGTTTATATCGAAGGGAATCCAAAAAAATCTCCCATCTCTTAGTTTTCTAGGCTGCAGCGCTGGATGCGAGCCTCTTCTGTCGAGTCCCACATTCGAACCTTCTTCTGACCTGCGGAGGGGGGATGCGCAACTGCATTTTTTCTCGGTATAAAAAAGGTGTAACTACATAAGTCAGACTTTCTTAGCAGTAACTGAGCAATCAGTCGGTATTGCTTCATCCAACATTCGTGTGTCTGTGACAGCAGAATATCCTTTTGATAGGTTCTAGCAGGCTAAACGAACAAGTGTGGCCCCCGGGAGTGATCTGGCAATCCTTTTAGGTGGAGTACTGGCAGGACCTAAGGGTACTGAATGCCTAATATCAGTTCCCCATCTTCTTTTGTTTTAGTTATATTCATAATAATGTCAAAAAACCAAGGTAATTTTTAAACTGTTTTTTTAGTCAAACCATTCAAGTAACAGTAACCAAACAAAATCAGAATTCCTGTCCTTAAACTTAGATGAAAAAAAACCGATTTATGTTTTCGTTTCCATTTTGGAACTTTTCGCGAAGACACACCTTCCATAAAATTACGACACGTGCCACTACGTCCTGCCTCCGACTAAAAGGACATCCAGATCTCTCATGGGGGCCACACTTGCTCGCTCAGCCTGCTTAGACCCCTTGGATTCGAAAATGCATATCACAGCGCATGACGGATGCGTGTCTAACTATTAATTAACTTAGCTAACTGTACTTTAAGTTTTGCTTTGCCTTGTCAGTAGATTTTCATCTTAACCACATTCTCTCGTCTGATATCTTGTAATTAAATTGTAGATACGGTAATGACACGTACGGCGTTTAGTTCAGACCGCGACTGGCAATAGCCCGGTTGTCATCCAATCTAGGCTATTAGCTAATAGTCGGCTCAAGGCGACCGCGTCCTGTGTCAAGACGGAGGGCTGCGATGCGATACTACTCATGTACCGCGGTACCCTTATAAATAGATCCTCGTATGATAGAACACAATACTGCAAATATGCAATGAAATGAACATTTGGTCTTGTGGATTTTACAATAATATTAATTACACATTGCGAAATAATTACAAAATGCGAAAGTCAATTTGTTTGTTACGCCTTCGCGTCTTAAATACACAACCGACCATCATTAATATTTGCATACACGTTGTCAGGGGTACAGAGAAGGTCATAGAGTACCTTATATCCTGGAAAAAGTGGTAGTATTAAAACGGCGTATCTGGAATACGTCGAGTCGGGATCACGACAACCCAGCACAAATTGCGAAAACGTTCTTCTTGCTTGCTGAATGTATTTTTTTAAAGTTCATCACGTTTAAAAGATCTCCTGAAAGGACTCAATCTTAACATGAGCTGTCAAAAATGAGAGCTGGTGCGATTTGCTAAATCACGTCGCACGTCGCTCACTACACAGAGACATGCAGACGGCATATTATCTACCTACGATAATGCCCCTCCTCCATCTCATACATCAATGTATTATTACATACGAGTAGTAGACAAGATCACAGAAAATCAATCGCTTGCACGGGAAAACAATTTTCGTAGCTGGTTATGAAACTATGTTACAATAATGAACCAAAAGTTATTTTGCCCATGCAGTGTAAGATCAATTTACAATAACTAAAGTATTAGTTATGCCACATACTAGATAGGATAGCAGCTGCACGAGAGCTGCAGCTAATCTCATTTCAGGCACTAAACCCAAATGCACAGTATCAATAATGTAAATGGCTTACGATCGACAGCCATAACTAACACTATACAATGAAACAGCTGGTTTTTTTTCGCGATTTCAAAGTTGGTCCCATCGTAAAAGTTGTTCAGTTTGATGGTCCCTATCTACCATATTTGGCATTAGGGGTATTATTGTAACACGTTGTATAGATACGTTTGCAGCCTGCTGCTAACATTATGCGATGCGAAACTAATATTGTTGTTAAAGTAATTGTAATTGTATTATTGTCTATAAGCGTATCTTTATAGTTCTTTCGCACTAGGAAAAGAGCGGGTCATCATTATTCTCCGGAACTTATTCCGACCAATCAGGCACCTAATCTAAAAATATGATCAGTGTCGGTACAGTGTTACTCCACTCCTAATCGAGGATAATTCTTTACTTGAACATTTTACTTTCTTATGTTGAATGAGTTAATTACATTGCCTAGTTGCAATTTCTTTGTGCTTCAATATCCCGGAATGCCACTGTCGGTTGTTGTTCTATAACTCATAATATTCATCATGTTATCGTAAATGATATCTTATTATTTACTTACTTTCCGGTAAAATTATATAACTATTTAATCGTTTTACGTCCTCATTTATTGCCGAACAATAAGCACCAACTTATTTACGCAGTTTGAAACTTAATACGTCGAGCTCGCGCCCGAATGTCGCTCAAACACCACTTTATATTGCCTGATCATTAACTTGAAATTGTCGCGCGTTCCTTCTCATCTAATTAACTCTAAATGCTCGTAAGGTTGCGGTTTTGACACACGCTACAGCGGGTTAGCTCAAGAATAAGTTTCAACCAATAAGCAAATTGAATGACTAATGTATACTCATAAAAAATATTATGTCCAAACCCCTATGTACACACGACGGCACCTCAGACTATACATGTTGACCTTGAGACCGCCTTTATAAAAGGTAATAAAAGCTGTTTTCACAGTTTAACTATATAACCTGACGTGCTGTCGTGTGTACTATTGTGTATTTTGGGGCATGACCACCAAAACATATATTTATTTATCGATACTTTATTGTCAAAATCCTTTTTATTTAGACAATGGAAAAAATTAAAACCTTGTCGTAGATATACGTTCTGTGGCGTAGAGATAGTTGTTAAGATACGTAGGCATCCGCTAAGAAAAGTAATAACAAAATTTTCAAGGGGATTTATTATTGGTATTCTTGTTTTGTAGTTGAGTAGAAACTCGGGTCGTTGCTGGTGTCAAAAATAGTCATTTTTGTAGTCATAGCGGTCATCGTTGCTCGCTGTATTTATATTAGTCGCAGAAGCGTCGCAACCGCAGCCTAATTTTGACGCTTGTGTGCGAGTTGCCTTCAATCCTGTCACAATCAAGCAAACTGGTGCTGAAGTATTCTGTAGCTAAAGTTGAATTTACTGTCTGCGTCGGCGTTATATACTGGACATGATTGTCCTTTCCTTTTAATGTCAAACTTTAGTACTAGTGGCTCTGAAAAGCTGTAAATCATTTTTCGAAATGGCTGAAATATAGTTTTACCCCATATGAAAAACTGAATCGACAAAAATTATAGAACCTGCTCACAAAATTTCACGAGTGAGAAATGCGATCTGTAGGGGAGAACAGACGGACAGCCGGACATACGAAATAATTTTTCCCAAGCTGAAACGGACACGCTTCGCGCTCGCTCCGTCAGTAATTTGAGTTGCAATCCATAGTGTTTCTGATATTCTTCTTCTTCTTTATTACAATACGGGCGGTTTCCGCAAGTCGACGTCTATTGCTCCTTTTTGCTTCTGGAGGGTGTGCGGCCGGATCACTAAAGCCAACCCAGCTCAGCCAGGAACGCTCCAAGCACTTTCAAGTTCGTGATCGCTTCCTAGACGCTGCCCGGCAAGCCGAGATACCTCGCCCGGTAGGGGGCCACCTCTCTGTATTCCAGCAGTACGCAGACGGCTGTTTCTTCCTTCTCCATGCAGTGTTTCTGATGTTAGTTATTCATATAATGGTATATTTGTAGTTAAGCTGTCGCTTATTCCAATTTCCATATCAGGCCAATCCTTAAAAAAGAGCTGATGATCTTCAAACGGCTGATCAGCTCATGGTTACCTTACCGTGTTCTTTCAATGTCATTGAAGTTACACGGTACGAAATCGCGAATCGATCTCACATATATAAGTTAGTCAGATCCCCTCATCAACTAGAAAAGAGCTGGAGATTTTTAAACAGCTGAACAAATTTTCATGAAACATGGCTAAGAACACTCGGGATAATATTATCTTTCACACAAAAAAAAAACCAAAATCGGTTCATCCATTTGGGAGCTACGATACCACAGACAGATACACAACGGACACGTTAAACTTATAACACCCCTCTTTTTGCGTCAGGGGTTAAAAATGAAAATAATATTATAATAGCTAAAGAAACTTTGAGCAATTCATTAGTTCCAGGGAGGCAGTTCGTCGGAATTATCTCGAGATCGATATTTTAATTATTGGATGTATTTAGTAGCGGTACAGTACAATACAACCCGAGGCTTTTCAATTATTTCCGTATCATTTCCATCAAGTTGTAATTAGTGTAGCTTTATTGGTTCTATGGAGGACGTCAAATAACACTTAAGAGCTAATCCGTCTGTAAGACTATCATTATTTATCAATTATAATTATAACTTATAATTTGCTTAAATGCTTATAAACCAAGGGGCAATCTTTATGGACTTCATTATTGTCAGGGGTATTTTAGAGAATAAGTACAAGGTTTTCGATTTGGTTTTATTTGATTTTCGGTTTTTATGACGTTTACGTTTTTTATTTGGTTTTTGGATTTCATGACGACTGAGGACTTGGTGGTCACTAGTGACCACTTCAGCCAATGGTAGTGACCAAACGACCGACAGTCAAATAAAAAGCCTAACCAAATATCAAATAAAACACTCGTACTTTCCGTAAAAAATAGTTTTATATTATTAACTAGCTTTCACTCGCGACTTTGTTTGCGTTGAACGCGGCGGTACCTTTGACCATTATAAAAACTATCTCAACGTTTTATTATTTTCAGAATAAATTTTATTTATTATTTTTCATGTGTAAATTGCTTTGGAGTTAAAGAAAGCTTGTCTTTGAAGTAAGTATTGCTTATCAACCGGCGCGCCATTGTGCCCGAGAACTTCCCGCTCTGTTAATTAGTATCGGCTACCTTCAGCGCCAGCTAATATACAAAATGTTGCCGAACTTTATTCTAACTTGTTGTTCCCAAAACATTTTCTGGGGCACTTTTTTCGTTCCGGTCCCCAAAAGTTAAATTTTTAAGGAAGGCTATTGCCCTTCGAGCTCGTCCATTTCCTTCTTCAAACTTTTGTAGAATTGTTTCGTGGTTGCTTTTCTTTTCCGATATTGATAAACGTATGTTGACTTCCACTGCTATCTCCAAATTATCTGTAATAAGGGAAAAAACTGGTATTATACCCGCAGTATACATATGAACATATTTGAAACGTCATAATAATAATGAAGTTTAATAATTTACAACAACTATGCAATGCTTTACATGCTGAATTGAAAATGAATAATAACCTGCTTTAGTATCCCTTTTAATTGTTTTTAAATATAATCCGATGGTAGTATATTTAAATTGAAGTGAGGTGTCCCGTATAGCCATTTTTGGTCCCAAATTGTCAATAGATGTAACAAGTCGGAGCAGTTTCGTAACTGTGTCGGGTTTTGTTTATAGGTGTTGTAACAATTCAGTAACAATGTTACGGAAACTAGTTTCAGAAACTTTGTGTTGTCCATGCATTGTATACACTTGGCGCTCAGTTTGCAACTGTGGTACAAAGTTGTAACAATGTGTGGTAACAGGATATTGCGTAGTAACGTTACGTCAATGTTTCGGACTACTAGATAACCTAACTTATACAAACTAGAGCGGCTCAGTGAGCTGTAGACCTCGTTCAAATTGTATGTTGTTTAAAAATTAATCTAATAGATGTCGCCACGAGGTTGATACTGTAGTCAATAGTTCCACTTTTATAAGATACAAAAAGAAACTTCTATGTTTTGACCGCCACCGCTTGTTCCGGATTTTTTTTATTTTTTTACCTTGAGAAACCATTTTGGAAACCCAGTCACTTTGTGACCACTTTACGTAACCATGTCGACGCATTATCGTTACTTACGTAACAAAATTGTTTAGCTTTAAAATTTTATAAATTTTACTGTATAGGGTAAAACCGGGATAGATGCCCCACTTTTTAAAATAGTCTCCTCATTTAAAAAATATTTATTAATATTAATAATTTCTATGAATGTAGCCTAGCTTAATCATTTATGTGGAATTATAATTATTTATTTTTGACCTATCAATTACAGATTTTGCATAATTTAGCTTTTTGTGGAACACTTTTTTTGAGGATAGATGCCTACCTGTATGGATAGTTGCCCCACCGTGAAAATACTATGAAGGATAGATGCCAGCAGTGCGGGATAGATGACCTTTATACTGCGTAAATAAAAAAAATTCTACTCTTGAAACAACAATTGTCTCCCAAGAAATATGGGTCGAATTACGAAAAACATTTTCCTTTTTTTTAAATGTTTTAATTATTATCGTTATAAAATAATTCCAATATGACACAAATAATCATAATTTTTGTTCAACAAACATATTAATTCTTAATAATAATTGTTATTATAAAATATTAATTATAAAGTTTCTACAGGCATAATCATGCTTTTTTTTAATTAAAATTTAAAAGCAATTTATTCAACAAAAATATTAATTCTCATTGAATCCAATCGGATTTAGACTTTGTATTTTTATAGTTATCAACACATTCTATGCAGTTATCTTTAGAGTTATCCTGTCCATCTCTCTTAGTATTCTTTACGGGCAAACCTTTAGTTTTCTTTCCTTTAATTTCATAGTTAGGTGGATTGTCTTGTAAATAGTTTTCTTACGTTTGTACTGTAAATAATTTTCTTTTTGGTATTGCTCGGCCCTGGTTTACCTTTAAATAATTATCATTTTCTTTATCACACAAATCAGCTAGGTCTTCATCGTGGTTTTCACTAAAGTAATGTTTTTTTTTTGTTTTTTTTTTTGTTGTCTTATTCTTTGTTGGTGGTTCCTTTCTTTGTTTTCTTTAGTTCTCTTTTTTCTTTGGTAGTTTCAGTCTTTTTTTGTACTTTCGTGGCATGATTCTGCTACAATCAGTAAAGAGTCCAAATATAAATATACGCAAATACATAAAAAATATAACAGTACCTACCCTAAAAATCATTTGAAAATATACACTGACACCATATATGGGCATATATGGTGTATGAACTAGTATGAAGGGATAGATGCCCCTAAGGGCACCTATACCTCGAAAAATCAGGGCAACTATCTTTTGTGATAGGGATAGATGCCCAAGTAGTTTTTAAATAAATTAAAAACAAAAGAGCAATTATTTACATCCAGATGCACACATAATGAACCAGTACATTGACGTAATAAAAAATATAACGGAATTAATAACTACTTAAAAAGTTATACAATGGCAAATACTAAGCTTTAAATCTTTGACGTGTTCGTGAAGTTAGCCGCGGAGATGATTGCACGCACGAGCGAAACGCATCCACGCCGTACGACAGCCCCTGGGCAATTCAGGTGTGGGGTGACTGCGGCTCCTACTTATACTATTAATTCTGAGTTGCGACTCTGGGAAGTTAGGTTTTTTGTGAATGAGGCATCTATCCCACTGCGGCATCTATCCCGGTTTTACCCTAATCTTGCTAAAATATATTATTTTTCGTTTTGATATTTACTATTATAAACAATTAAAAGCATTTGAGCACTCGGTGTCAAATAAATAATGTTTACTTTTCACCAAAATACTAAAGTTGTCATAATAATGTGGCGCGTTGGTAAATTTTATCCTATTTTATGAAATTACACAGTCGACTTTTTCCCATTACGATTTGAGCATTAAAAACCATTATTAAATATTTCAAAACAAAATCTGTTTGTATCACTTACCTGGCATAAGTTGGCGAAAAGTGGTCTTGCACAAACCTACAACATTTTTAAAAGACCTACCCAACGAGAGCCTATTATGAGATTGATAAGAAAGAAAATGTTAAACAATATATTACATTCCCGCCTAATTTTAATATTTTCTTAATAGGAAAATATAGACGATTCAAAAGTGCTTAATTATTAAGTTTATTTGAATAAAGAAATATACTAGGTGTTACAAAAATACCCCTAATGCCGAATATGGTATATAGGGACCATCAAACTGAACTACTTTTACTATGGGACCAACTCTGAAATCGCGAAAAAAAAATCAGCTGTTTCATACAAAAATTAAAATCGAAAATATCAAAATATATTTCCTATATCTATATATATATAAAAGGGAAAATCACTCACTCACTCACTGATCACGAAATCTCAGAAACTACAAGTGCTAGGAGTCTCAAATTTTGCATGGGGGCTCCTTTTAGGGCGTAGGTGCTCACTAAGACGGGATTTTGCGAAATTCAACCCCTAAAGGGGTGAAACAGGGTGGCAAAGTTTGTATGGGAGGACGCGATTCCTTGGCCCGATTGACTTGAAATTTGGCATAGACATTCTTTCACAAAATTAATTGAACACGTGTTTCGTATTTTTTTAATATTTATCACCTAACAGGTTTAAAAAGTGATATAAAGCTAATTTTGCTGTGATTGACTTCGACGTCGGAATTGAAACTTTTTTGTGCATTTGATTGATTAATTAAGAAAAATAAATATCATTTGTCATCTCAACGTAGTATTACATTCTCTTTGGTCCTTTCCCCTGAGAGTAGGTAGAATGCATTTCATTGAATAGTACCTATGGCGTTATGTTGGCAGTTCTGTAATTTTTTCCTTCCTTGCGTTGTAATAAGGTGCAAAATTATTCCATCCAATTATCAGTTTAATTTTAAAAGAATACAATATTCGGTCAAGTCGCCTATGCTATGACAATTAATAAAGCACTGGGACAAAGTTTAAGAGCGGCTGGTGTAGATCTGCAGTGATTGTTTCTCCCATGGCCAGCTCTAATGTCGCCTGCTCGAGAGTCAGCTCGCCGAATAACCTTTTTATTTTGCAACCGGATAACATGACAAGAAATGTGGTAGGTATAGAACATGTTACAAAAATACCCCTAATGCCGAATATGGTATATAGGGACCACCAAACTGAACAACTTTTACTATTGGGACCAACTCTCAAATCGCGAAAAAATAATCAGCAAAAATTCAAATCGAAAATATCAAAACGTATGAAACACATTTTGATATTTTCGATTTGAATTTTTGTATGAAACAGCTGATTTTTATGATAGAGAAGTGTAGGATGATCGAGATTGAAAATCCTGTTAATGCACAACATATTTTATTTAGAACTAGCTGCACGCGGCATGCGTATATTGTCATGCTCCGTTTTTAGCCAGGGACTTTCTCGGTCGTAAGCAGAACAACTCGCCAAAGTTTCATCATAATCGGATCAATGGTTTAGGAGTCCCGCCGTCTGTACACTTAGATCTTTTAAACTATGCATAAAAAACCGCGTCAAAATCGGTCCATAAGTTTGGGAGCTAGGTTGCCTCAGACAGACAGACACACACAAGTCAAACTTATAACACCCCTTGCGTATGTTGTGTACGTCGTATATACATACATATAGTGGTGGCCACATAATTCCTTAATTATTAGGCCACAAGTCGATTTTCATACAAACGTGGTAATTTTGAAGTCTTGGTTTTCCGCTAGGGATTGAACTAGCTGTGATCTGATGATGGCCATCCAGGGAGCGAATGGAGAAGATTCAGATAGCAATACACACCCAACTGATCTGGTCAGCATTCTAAGAGATGTAAGCATAAGAATTTACAGTTGCAAGTTTTCATACATTTCTATACTATATTCGCGGTTTTTTTAAACATATCTCTTAAAATGCTGGTCAGATCACTTGGGTGTGTATAGAAATCTGGATCTCCTCCGTTCACTCCCTGGATGGCTATCACCAGATCACCGCTCGGTCAATCCCTGGCGGAGAAGCAATGCTTAAAAGTTACTTCGTTTGTATGAAAATCGACTGGCGTCCTTAATTTTGTGGCCACTACTATACCTATATAGATATCCTGTAGTATAGTCTAATAACTTCACACTCACCACATTAGTACCTACATTGTACCCGTGCGAAGCCGGGGCGGGCCACTAGTATATCATATTCGGCATTAGGGGTATTTTTGTAACACCTTGTATACTGCCAGAAATATAACACGCAAAAGTCATGTTTAAAAAGGCCGTGAACTTTTCCGATTACCTATTATTATTATGTTTCTCGGCACGGGCCATCTCTATTACATAAATATTTTAAACCTTTAAAAGCTGAGTATTTTACAGAAACCATGCTATTGTAGCGATATTTGCATGAACAAAGCCGCAGCCATGGCGGTGACCTTGGGCACAGAATTAGTATAGTGCTGACCTTGGGTTTTACTAGATTGGGTTTCTCATTATACCCTGTGCTTTGTGGCGGTGTGTACCAAAGGCCGCATTCTTTACAATACCGCCATTTCTTTGATAAATATCAAGCCGCTATAGTAACTGTGACACAATCTACGCAATGGGGCTTTGTTATGCCAGTTAAGTGTGAAGGCAAAATGATTATTTTTTTCTTATATTATTGTAATGAAAATGGTAATCTTAGTTAGTTACAAGCAACTGCTGTTATGCTCCAATAGTTAATAAAGCGCCTAGGCAACTAAGCTCTAATAAAGCTTATCTCTTATCGAAGATAACTTGGCAGACAAAGCTTATGTTAGTAACGTAAATATTTCCTTTCCCCTAGCGAAATCTCCGTAGGCGATTTCGGGTTTTTAAAAAGACTTCCTTTATAACTTTAACGTTAACTTTCGCGCCAACACAGTATCTGATAGTGAGAAATAAGAAAATTTCCCTAATTTTGATAAGTGTGTCTCATATGGCTTTCCATATTCCATTGATCTGGTGCGAGTCCTATTTTTTCTAGTATATTATTTAGTATTCATTTAGTTTGAAATTAAATAAATATACAATAAAATTATATGCTCGAAGTACCTATATGTGTAACTTTCATATTTTTTTTAAACATTTGCACAAATAACCTTTACGCTAGATTATTTACCAACGACTGGACAACCTATTTTATTCATAACAGTAACTATCAATTACGTATACCATTTTTTTGGTCACTCAACCAATTTAGATATTTACATAAAAGCATTTAACATAGAAATATACATAAACATACAATAATTAACATTAGTAAGTACTTAACTTTAATCTATTCTAAACCTAAAGTGTCATTAATAAAAAATAAAAAATATATTTTGGTATTCTTAATTAACTAAGTATTTAGATAAGGAAATTTCATTGACTGTCATAGAATAATAAGTAATAAGGAGCGGAGTCTCCTGGCACAGGCATTTTTTTTTGCTTAAAAGGGGGCTTCAACAACTATTTATTGTTATTTAAGTCATGAAAGTGAATAAATATTTTTTTTATTTTTTTTTTATTATAGATATCCTCATTCAATATCATATGTAATGACCGTGCAAGCGCAAAGTGTCTCCTTTTGAGCTCGGGCAAAATTGCTTTCGTATGTCCGAATGTTCAGCTCTACAGATCGCATTTCTCAACTGATTCCCGTGAAATTTTATGAGCAGGTTTGATAATTAAATGGACTTTTTTTGTCGATTAATTTTAACAAAAATTTTGAAAAGGTGCAGATATTTATTTTTAATATTGGTTTAATAGGGTCTTCAAAACCTAAAAAAACATATTTCCACAACTTCGAACAATACAAAGACAAACTTGCGAGGTCTACAGCTCACAAAGCCACTAGTTTTATTTTGCCGGCACCAAAGATGTGAACTCATTTCAGTCATTCATTTTATCTAACCTAGTAACTTGTCCCATATTATTATATGCAAATATTAGCTTCCGCCCGCGATTTCATCCGCGTGGATATTAGAGAAAATCCTTAGGGAACCTTTAACCAGTATAAATAGTATTCTATGATCAAAATCCGATCAGCTGTTTTTACGTGATTAGGCATGTCCCCAGTCCCCACCAAGCGAGGTGCCAGCTTTCGCGAGGCAGGACGTTTGCCGCGTGCGGCGGGCCTTGTACGAAGCTGATTGCTTTGGACTTGTTAAACTTCAAAATAAATATCATTTCCGCAATCAACATCCCATAAAACTACAATAACGATATCCTTATAAATTTTTAGATTTTTTTACCCCATTTCATCCCCTTAAGGGTTGAAATTCCAATAATACTATACGTTGCATTAGATAGAATACCACCATTAATCTAAAGCCTCCTTTCACCTCTTCGGGGGTATAATTATCAAAAATGCTAAGACACGTATTACTTATATTAATTTTAAATCGTCTGCCAATACACAAAATTTGAAGGTGTTAAAACTGAGGGACTGTCATGCAATTCTTCATCCCTTATTTAATCCCCTTGATTGGGGTGAATTTCGGATATTTCTTTCTTAATACACCCCTAGACCTCATAAAGAACCTACGTGCCAAATTTGGAATCTAGACCCAGCGGTTTGGGCTGTGCGTTGATATGTCAGTCAGTTTCTTTTTTTATAAATGTATATATTTAGACTGGTACATTGTATGACTGCAAAGGAGTGAATTACAGAATTAAAAGTGGTTTGCGGTGGTGCAAAATAAGCAAAACCGGGCCGTCGCCATGGCAACGGGAGCACAACACCGCAGTGGCGGGGAATCGTTCGACGGCTGACGGCTATTTGATTAGATTCAGAAGCATTAGATGTAACACATTGATGCTTCTTTTTGGCATAAATAAAAACATACCAAAGAAATGCAGTAATGTGTCACATCTATCTATCAAATGAAAGCGATTGCGATAGATTTTGAAATTAGACAATTAGCCCCCTGGGGCCCAATCTCGCTAAAGCTGAACGATAAAACCAAAATCGTTACATTGTCATTTAGGTTATAATATATTTGCCTAGAAATCTATGGTTTAGCTTTAGAATTATGTTATTTAAATCGTCCCAAATTGGCATCCGAAACTCTCTAGGCATTAGCTCCAGGGGGGAATTTTTGTAAACGAAACTGAAACGATTTAGTTTTTGTTTTATCGTTGTAAATCAGTGGGATTAGTGCCTGTATTATGTATGAGTTTACACAGTTACGTTTACTATACTCGACAGCGACTGTATGTAATTTGGCACAGCGCCCTTGGCGGTAACTATGCTAAGATCTCATATAAATGTCAACTATATACAGTCGATATCGAGTATAGTAAGCGTAAACTCATTATACACCTACATACAGGCCGCAGTTATGCCTTATGATATTATTTACCAATGCCAATGCTTCCCCTATTCCCGTAACTCGCGTAGCTGCAAAACCTTACTTCAGGAACACAAAATAACTATCGCACTATCCTAGCGACTCCTCTAATTCAATAGAAAAATGTACTATTTATTCCGGAACGTGGCAACCCTGTCCTGGTCTGTCAACCGAGTTAAGGTGGCACCAGACGGTCGGGAAACACCTCCCAATAAAAACTTTTATTTCGCCCGCAAGAGATACTCCGATAAAACTACACAATCGCACTGGCCGTTTAATCGCTAGATCGCTACTCCCGCCATAACACGTTTACCGTGCTTTGCTCCAAATCATGCTCCCTTTACGGCCAATTTAGACGCTTTCTTCCCTAGTATCAATTTAATAATGCCTCTTAGGTTTGAGCAGTTCCTTGATAATAAAACTTTAGTAAAACAGTTATCTCGTTTTGTTATTTCGAAAGTTAAATGCTTGAAAAGTTATGCTTTTGTGCCGTTGTATCTGTATTTGTGAATCAAATTAATGCGCCGAGAAAATGAAAAATAAACTGGAATGTTACACGAATGACCATTCCATTCATTTATCCTCTTAAAGTTTACTGTGAAGTTTTCCGGGTAAAGGAATCATTTAAAGCATATTTTCCGATTTTCCGCACGATTTCCCAGAGTGGCGTACGTCCGGATTTTTCCGGGGCAACATTTTTACAGCATAAAACGAAATGCCCGGGCCCTTGTCTAAGGTTCTTAATGCCAATTTTATGAGTATTTCATTTGATGTGAACATAAAAAACATCAAGTGTTTTTGAAGAATCTAATTTTACAAGATGGTTTCAGCGATGTAACCATTAGCATTATTGTTTTCTTTTCAAAAGCGGACAGCTACAATTACAGTAAATCACGATGTTTTCAATATTTTGTTAATAGATATAAAATAATCCGCCGCCTATGAACACTTTAAAAATGTGAACCAAATGTTGTGCGGGTGCGCATTTTTTGTTTTATTCATCACCCATACACAAGTATCAAAACCAGCCGAGAGTGGACGGACAGTATCTTAGTATACAAGGTGTTACAAAAATAACCCTAATGCCGAATATGGTATTTAGGGACCATCAAACTGAACAACTTTTACTATGGGATCAACTCTGAAATCGCGAAAAAAAATCAGCTGTTTTGATATTTTCGATTTTAATTTTTGTATGAAATAGCTGGTTTTTTTTTTGCGATTTCAGAGTTGGTCCCATAGTAAAAGTTGTTCAGTTTGATGGTCCCTATCTACCATATTCGGCATTAGGGGTACTTTTGTAACACCTTGTATAAAAACAATTCTTCAATACCGAACTTTTTTATAATCACACTCGGTCGGTACCAAATTGCGAAACGGCAAACGGCCAACTCGGGATTCTAGTCACTTAAGGTGTAGTGCCGAGCTTTAGGTAAAGCCAAAGGTCATAAATGTGATTTCTAAATGAATTCCAATTGTCTTTTGTTACCTACGCAGCAGTAAAACCTGACCTTTCAAATAAACAGGATGTTAGGGTGGTTAATCAACATCGAGTTGTGATACGCTGTGCTGTGCTTTTACTACAAAATCTGGTACAGATGAATGTGCACAAGTGTAAGCGATAGAGACGGAAGAACAATAAAGAAGCAAGCGATTCATCACGTATCGTCATCCGCCGTTCCGTACCTCAAAAGGAAAAAATTGAACCCTCATACACATTGTTGTCCGTCTATCTGTCAAGGCCCTTTATATCGGGAACGCATACGTGCGAAGTCCGACACGTACTTGGCCGGTTATTCATGTCCCCACTGCTAGGGCACAGGCCTTCTTTATGGGTGGATAAAGAGGATGGGCAATAACCCTCTTGGTAAGTTTTAACGAATTCAAATGATTTTTTTAGGTCATCCATTCCGTGACCGACCCTTGCGAAAGTTGCCTAAAATCCGAAATCGCAGGATGAATGCATTCGCCTACTACGCCGTCGAGCTCCTTCTAGTAGCACGTAGGCATCAATTAATCCTAGTTATGTTTTAAACAAAACAGCACGTTCTCATTATTATGTAGAGATTGTAGAGTATCGAGTTGTCTCGGTTGTTTCCCATTACCTAACAATCTCCCCAGTGGTTACAGACACCGCATTATAAGCCTATCTCTTAAGGATATATTTTATCGATATGAAGCATAATAGGGCGTAGCATAAGCTCAATATTGATTAATGAGGACAGCTATACTGCTGATGTACATTTTAGTTCGAGCAAGAAGGACAAATGTTAATGGCATTGGTGTAAAATAAACCCTTATTTCCCAACTCGGCCCTGGTCGCGGGGGTGCCGCAGTGGCGCAGTGTTGCGTAACCCTCGCCGCCTCAGCCGCGGGCAGCCGATGCACTGGCGATGCAACTCGTTTAACTAACTACAGGTAATATCCTGACACCGGCGTAAAATGAAAACGTTATCCTGCTGGTATAACATCTAAGTACCCGTTCACACAACAATCCGTTTTACAAGTCCGTTTTATTGGATACGTTTTTAATCGGCGATGGCATATGTAGTTGTATGGGCGTGTTCACGCACAACACAGTATTCCGTATCCAATAGACACACAATCCGATGTGATTTTGTTACTATAATGTATCCAGTAGCGACAGATCCGTTAAAACGGTCGTGTGAACATTACCAGGCCAGTGACACTCCGCCCTTTAGGTATAAAGCTGTAAGTACGCGGCGGGCTCGACCGGTCGGGCCAATGCAGTAGGGCACGTAAGTTCAATACTCACTTACACGCTCGCCGCGTCACGTAAGGTCGCGCGCCAAGTAAGCTTGTCGCTTAAGATATTTTAACAAAAATGTTCCAATATTGTTGATTGCTTTTCTTATACCATAGTACGTACAATCGCTTTCCTTTTATGATACTTTACGCAGTTCATTCAAAGCAAGACAACCCTAACGTCGTCAGAAGAAGTGGCAACTTCTAGGTTAATAAAACTGTGGGGAAGGGAGCGCTGTGCGACCTGAATTGCGCTTTATTGTATAGGAGCAAGAGTCGCTATATAATTAAATAATCTTGTGGAGTATCTCTTCTGTACTTGTACTATTATGTATTCTGTGACATTACGTCCACTAACGACGGATCCGTCCGAAAAATGGTCCTATAAAACCTGTATAAAACGGATCGCTGTGTGAACGCACGGTTACACGTCGGAGCATCAGACGAGCTGCATCTCAATGACTGGCGAAATACAAAGAATCACAATGTCACGTACGAGGAACTCAATGACCTTTACCGCATCCAGTCTACGATTTCGGTGGTAAAGCGACTATATCTAGGGTTGGTCATTGGATGGTTGTCCAAAATTATCTTGAGCACCTTCCATACTTCAGAAGGCTCGGACATGGCTGCATTTGCAATTGTTAACGCCCACCAATCCGCATTGGACCCGCGTTGAGTGTTATGGCCCATCTTCCTTAGACATTTACAGTACGTACTATGATTTATTCTATGCCATTAATTTAAAAGGTCAGTCGGTCTGGCTTGTAATTTATGCATTCTATACAAGCTATTAAAACTAAAATTACGTACTGTAGAAGTGCTCAGCTCTAAACCTAAAGCAAGTCCTAGAATACATTTTATTGAATTAGCATTAAACCTTTTCCACCCCCAAAATGGTTTTCGTTTAAGAGACGATAAAAAAACATTTCATAAAGTAGCCCATACTAAATTTTCCTGAGTTGCAACCGCAGAATGGTCGAGGCAAATAGGTTACCCGGAACCGGCGTGCGACGCAAAACGACTTAGGAATAACAAACAGTTTTCCTAAAACATTTGTAAGTACCTAAATGTAAACATAATATATTAGGTCTTTACCTATGAAATTGGCGTTTTGTATGAAGAATTTGAAAGAAGTTGCATTTTCCATACTAACATTTTCTTAATTTATTTAACAACCATGGGCGCTAATGTTAATGCTACGAATTGTTGAACACAAAACATTAATCATTGAAAACCTACAAGTACCTGAGTTGTACCAACTGGTGCTTAGAACATGTCATGGCTTTTCTTCATTTCCACAACGCGTGGTGGTCGTTTAGTATGATGACCACGACGCGACTTTAGCTTTGTGGTTTTTTTGTTATTACAACAAAGCGTCATGGGCGTTTTAAGAGCCACAACTCGAATTTCGCGTTGTGGATTTTTAGCAGTGACCACAAGGCGTGGTGATCGCATTTTTCGCTCATTTACCGATTTCGGTCTTTGAGCCTAACATATAATGCCTAAAATTTAACAGATATTGGACAGAGATTTTAGTAAAATAAAATTGTTGCTAAAGACTTGAGGCACGATCACTTTTTTTAATAATAAGCGCGATTAAACTGAAACATCCTTTGGTTCATGCTGTTAAAGCTTAAGTATTTTCGTAAAATATTTAGTGGTTGGCAATCGCTCCTATATACATAGAAGCGATATTTATAAAGTTAAACCAATCATTTTCTGTAAACATGAACGCAATGGTAATGAGAACAGTTTCGTTTTTAATCATTCAAAATTTGTGCGATAGGCCTAAAGATGGTCGGTACATCTGGTACATCTTGTGTAAGTTTTACAACGTGCGCGGGACATTCTTTGCTGCTCTACATATAACTTCCAGCCCTAGATGTACGGAAATGCAGAAGCAATATAATTACAATATGAATGAATACTGTATGTAACGGCCAATAGTTTGAGTTAGTATGGGCTGCTTATGATTCGGGCTCATACCTTATTCATGGGAGAGGCGGACGGGCCACACACGATTGTCCACTTAGCTCGCAGCCGAAACGACAAACGCGCACTTACCCAAACAATCGACTGAACAATATATTATTCATACATAAATACAGCATTTACTTTAAGAGATATACAGCAATTGTTCTTAATGTGGTTTTGCTGTTTACATATTTATTTGTTAAGGGAAACAAACGGCTACTTTTACAAAAAAATACGTTTATATGCATATGCCAATACAGTTTCTTCACTTAGCATTAGCCATTCCTTATGGATCTTCGATCTTATAAATGGATAATAAAAATTGTTTTGTGGTGAACTTTGACGTTTACACGCCGTATGCATCGGGGCAGCCCGCAAAGCTTCTCAAACGACACCGTATGCATCGGGGCAGCCCTCACAGCTTCTCAAAGGATACCGCATGCATCGGGGCAGCCTGTACAAATTCTCAAACGACACCGTATGCATCGGGGCAGCCCTCTCAGCTTCTCAAAGGACACCGCATGCATCGGGGCAGCCTGCACAAATTCTCAAACGACACCGTATGCATCGGGGCAGCCCTCTCAGCTTCTCAAAGGACACCGCATGCATTGGGGCAGCCTGCACAAATTCTCAAACGACACCGTATGCATCGGGGCAGCCCTCTCAGCTTCTCAAAGGACACCGCATGCATCGGGGCAGCCTGCACAAATTCTCAAACGACACCGTATGCATCGGAGCAGCCCTCACAGCTTCTCATAAGACACCGCATGCATCGGGGCAGCCCGCACAGCTTCTCAAACGACACCGTATGCATCAGGGCAGCCCGCACAGCTTCTCAAAGACACCGCGTGCATCGGGGCAGCCCGCACAGCTTCTCAAACGACACCGTATGCATCGGGGCAGCCCGCACAGCTTCTCAAACGACACCGTAAGCATCAGGGCAGCCCGCACAGCTTCTCAAAGATACCGCATGCATCGGGGCAGCCCGCACAGCTTCTCAAACGACACCGTATGCATCGGGGCAGCCCGCACAGCTTCTTAAAGTACACCGCATGCATCGGGGCAGCTCGCACAGCTTCTCAAACGACACCGTATGCATCGGGGCAGCCCGCACAGCTTCTCAAAGGACACCGCATCCGCATGCATCGAGGCAGCCCGTACAGCTTCTCAAACGACACTGTATGCATCAGGGCAGCCCGCACAGCTTCTCAAATGACATCGTAAGCATCGGGGCAGCCCGCACAGCTTCTCAAATGACATCGTAAGCATCGGGGCAGCCCGCACAGCTTCTCAAACGACACCGTATGCATCGGGGCAGCCAGGCACAGATTAGGCAAAAAACGTGAAGCGCCAGCCGCCGCGCCGCCGCCCGTAAGCCTGGTGACGTGGGTCGCGAGCGTCACGCGTTACCAAGACAATAGGGTGCAACAACCTTTCATCATTACCTTGCTAGCTTCCACGTAAGCACGTAGCATTGGTTGAATGTAGCTAGCGGGTGCCGAGTTGCCGCAGTATTATGTAACAGCTCGATACGCCGCCGCCGGGCGCTCCCCGCCGGTGCCCACTATCGCAGACTTTCATGAATTACTCTGAATAAATCCTACGGATCTTTAATGACATAAATTTTATTGATAGCCACATTTTTTTGGTTAAATTGGAGTAAGTAATCACAAAATTAGTATTGCATTACACTAAAGTATTAAAATGACATTACTAGCTATATCAATGTCAAAACCTAAGATAGATACATATTTAATTTGTTCTCGAATGAAATACCTGACGCTCAAACTGTGGATATTGATAGTTAAAGCTAGCACTAACATCGTGATCAATTGTGTGGAGAAAATCGGTTGTTACTAAGTTTTATTGTATTGAAAGTTACAAGCCTCTAACATATAACATAACTCTCATACAAACTGTCAATGCCTTTGTAAGAATCGAAGGGCTTAATATGATCTTTCGTAAAAGGAAATGATTTCCTGTTGCGACCCGCCCGATTAAAAAGTCACGACCACGACTGTTCAAAGCGACAGAAAATGAAACTGTTTCTCGTACTGAAAGATGAGACAGCTTGAAAACATCTATAAGAAAAAAAACAATTATTTCATTTTCTGTCGTTATTATTTTCTTTCGTTTGTATCTGAACTTGACATTGTATGTTATTGTATCTCAGTAAATACTGAATACTTTACTTTACTAATACTTTACAAATGTGAAACAAAATGATTTTATCGAAAAGGAAAATTGTCGTCCGTAAAGGGTTGTAGGTATATCATATTTTAATACAAATATATTGATATTTTTTTTTTATTTCAGATTTTAGTATTCACAATGCTATTTTTATAAAATACTAAATAATATATAAAAAAAATACGACTCGCACCAGATCATATTCTCGGACGGAATTAAACCCGCGACCTTTGGATGTCCGGTCCAATGCTCTTCAAGGACATCCAAAGGTCGCGGGTTCGAATCCCGTGGTTAAGGGTTCCCTGGATTTTGTCTAATGTCCAGACGGTCGAAGTCACGGGCGAAAGCTAGTATAATATATAATCATACAGAGATCGTAAACTTACCGTATTGTTTTCACAATATTATTTCCCATTCATGTAGTATTTCTAGTTTCTCAACGGTTTAAGTGTGAAGTGTTGAACGTAACGGAAGGAAGGAGATGGAGGAATGAAAGAGTATATTTGGATTGGAAGGGTAGATGTGTGATGTATTTATAATGGCGTGTCGGTTTAATTAAAAATAAAAGAAGTACAATAAGTGAAGGATTTTATTAGCGAACCCTTGACCCTATATTCATTGAAGCCGCTACGGCTACGGAGCCGGTGTCTACCGACTACGACGTAGACGCTGATCTCCGGCGTCACCTGTCATGTCATATTTATTTTTATTTTATTTATTCACTCCTCTTGCTCAAAATGGCCGTCATTGTAGCGTACCAGAGGGCCAACTCAAATGCCTATTCTACTAAAATTCACGCTAGTAGAATATAATGACAATGTATGGGATTGACAGGAGCTAAGCGTTAGCTTATGTCATTCTCAAACATTGTTATTCTGTTCTACTAGCCTTAATTTTAGAAGAGTGCCCATTTCGATCGTTACTGTTTCAGTTCTGTTCACAGAAAAATACTCGCTAGTAAGAGTGCGTTGCGGCTAAACAGAAGAAATAAAAAAGTATTGACACGCAACCTTTAGAATTTTTCTCTAATTTCGAATTGAATTGGTAACCGTAATTTATTTTAATATAGTATTGAATTATTTTATTTTCTCGCAATCGTAGTGAAAAGTAGAGTGTAACACATGACGCTAAAAACCCATTATAACTCGGTTTCTATTTACTCCCTCGCTCTCATATATAGGTCATTTTAGCCCCTTGTATAACAATATACTATTGTTCCAGCTACGTGTATCCGTCGATGGACGAACTGGCCAACCAGGTGAACTACGTTCTGGGCCACTTCGGAATCAAATGCTTCATAGGATTCGGGGTCGGTTTGGGTGCCAATGTCCTTGCCCGGTTTGCGCTCACGCACCCGCAAAAGGTAAACGGACGCAACACTTATTTGCTCATGTTTTCGGAAAAATAGTCACCTTGAATCCGCGCCTTTCCGTTCCTCAATAACAAATTCTGTTTATATAGGTTGACGCACTGGCGCTAATCAACTGTACAAGCAGCCAGGCGGGCTGGATCGAGTGGGGGTACCAGCGGCTGAACAGCCGGTCGCTGCGCGCGCGCGGCATGACGGACGCCGTACTCAATTACATAATGTGGCACCACTTCGGCAGGGTCAGTGTACATACACTCACACACTCGTGTACCAGCGGCTGAACAGCCGGTAGCTGCGCGCGCGCGGCATGACGGACGCCGTACTCAATTACATAATGTGGCACCACTTCGGCAGGGTCCGTGTACATACACTCACACACTCGTGTACCAGCGGCTGAACAGCCGGTCGCTGCGCGCGCGCGGCATGACGGACGCCGTACTCAATTACATAATGTGGCACCACTTCGGCAGGGTCCGTGTACATACACTCACACACTCGTGTACCAGCGGCTGAACAGCCGGTCGCTGCGCGCGCGCGTCATGACGGACGCCGTGCTCAACTACCTCAAGTGACACCACTTCGGCAGGGTCAGTGTACGTACACACACTCTCACACTCATGTACCAGCGGCTGAACAGCCGGTCGCTGCGCGCGCGCGGTATGACGGACGCCGTGCTCAACTACCTCAAGTGACACCACTTCGGCAGGGTCAGTGTACGTACACACACTCTCACACTCATGTACCAGCGGCTGAACAGCCGGTCGCTGCGCGCGCGCGGTATGACGGACGCCGTGCTCAACTACCTCAAGTGACACCACTTCGGCAGGGTCAGTGTACGTACACACACTCTCACACTCATGTACCAGCGGCTGAACAGCCGGTCGCTGCGCGCGCGCGGTATGACGGACGCCGTGCTATATCACATAATGTGGCACAACTTCTGCAGGGACAGTGTGCACACACTCATGACAGTGAATGTGCTATCCCACTACGCCCCATCGAGCTCCTCAACGTACTCTCCTTACCTTATAAAATCATTTAATGGTTCCACTTTTAAATATTACAACCCACACAAACCACTTGTTTAATGAATGAATTTATTCGATTAACGCAAATAACCCTTTTGTTCGAACCCCCTCGAAGTTTACACCGCAAGTGACTTCCTCCCGGCATTCGTCCGCCGCCGCACGTTGTCGTTGCTTTGTATTATTCTTTTTAAAACAATCGCCGAATGTTTGAATAAGCTATTAAGTTATCTACAGACGGTTAGGTTTATTTAAGAGTTGGAAATAATAATAAATAAAACATAAAAAGGGATAAACAAACTACTGAAGCATAACGTCTTAGGGCTGGTACAGACGCCTATTTTTTTGCTCACATCAGTTCGAACAATGTTTATTTATCAAGGTGCATCCCATAACGTAAGTGGCGCCCTCGACAGATTTTTATGTAATAAGTTGTTAATTGAAAAGGATTTTTTTAATACAACATTACTTGAAGTTTTCCAGACCCATAGTCTAGTATTTTAGAAGGTAATAAAAGGCATATTAAATTCCCTCGTAGTCATTCGTAGAAGTAGATAGCAAATGTTTCAAATACGGCCACAGACGATTTGACAGTAACAGTTGTGATATGAAAAATATGTCATATCATCTGTCAAGTAAGCTACTCAGAACTTACTTTTACATTGTGAAACAGGCCCTATGGGTCTTAAAAATTTCAAGTAAAGTTTTATTAAAATTGTGTATTATATATATAAATAAAAATGAATCGTCGAAATGTATGATAGCGCATAACATCAGAACGACTACACCATATTAGATAATTTTTTTTTTGTGTTTGTTTTTATCAGGACAAAGTTTGTATAAAACATTTTTTTTTTAAACCAAATCATAAAATTAATGCGATTTACAGTTTTGCATAAAAAAAATTGTAATTGGCATTCATTTTGAATTGGGTTAGTATTTTTGTTAACCCCCGTCGCAAAAAGAGGGGTGTTATAAGTTTAACATGTGTATCTGTCTGTGGTATCGCAGTTCCCAAACAAATGAACCGATTTTGGTTTAGTTTTTTGTGTGAAAGATATTTTTTTATTTAATAGAACCCTACACAAATACTGTCCTAATGCGTTATTCGCATAGAGTTAATTATGCTTAAATTGCAAATAATTTTTGAATACACTCGGCTTCAAAAAAATCGCACATCCTAGAAAATTTGTTTAGATATGCCTACCTGCTATTGCTACCGTATTATTAATTATATCTAATCTATTGAATGTACGCACGACAGCACGTCAGGTTATACAGTTAAACTGCGGAAACAGCTTTTACTACGTAGGGCATAAAGGCGGTCTCAAGGTCAACATGTATAGTCTGAGGTGCCGTCGTGTGTACATTTATGGGGCTTTTAAAAAATAATTAATTGATTTAAAAAACATAACTGTTACCACAATTAAACGCTACAGATGTAATTACTTGCGCATACATTATAAGGGTATAAATAGGGGTCAATCCAGAAAATACATGTCAAATGAGAGAACGCACGTCAACTGCTCAATTAAGAAAAGGAACACCCAAGATGGATACTATTGCCCGTGAAGCTGCTCAAATGAAATTGTAATATTGCAAAAAATGCGATAGTGTAATGTTACTCGGAAACTGAATCTCTGTCATTAATTCCGTATGACGTGTGTTCCAACGGCTATTAATTACATATGCTTAAAATTATTTCAATGAATATTTTTGAAGAGGTACGGTTTCTGTGACGTCGAGTGTATTTTTGTATAGGATGTTCATTGTTCGCCGGCCTCTTAATGATCTTTCCTGCGCATTGTTCGCAAGAAAAAGAGCTCGGATAATTGGATGAAATGAGATCGGATTAATTTTCTTGTTGCGCGTTGGGTATCTGTTGTTTATTGCTTAGATCTCATCGTTGAGGCTTTTTTTGAGTAAATATTTATTAAGCATTAAGCCTTTAGCCTTTAGCATACACTAAAGTTTTAGTGTCGGTAATTGGCGTGTTAATGATTGCATTGATTGTAGTCGGCAACCAAGGAATTAATAAGTACTACGTAAGCACAACAGCACGGCAAATTAAACAGTTCAACTACTTTTATTACGTACGGCATAAAGACGGTCTCAAGGTCAACATGTATAGTCTGACGTGCCGCTGACTGTACAACAGGAGAGTGCACTCCGTATTTACAGTTTAAGGACACCAGTCGTTTTTCGTACAAACGAAGTAACTTTGAAGCGTTGGTTCTCCGCCAGGGATTGACCATGCTGTGATCTGATGATGGTCATTCAGGGAGTTAATTCAAATTTCTATACACCCAACTGATCTAAGAGATATTAAGATTGGAGTTTTCAGTTTCAGGATTTTTAAGCTTTCGCAGTTTTTTTTTTCATACATATCCTTATATCTCTTAGAATGTTGATCAGATTAGTTGAGTGTGTATACTATACACACTCAACTAATCTGACACTCCGCTATACACTGTATAGCGAACTGAACCTCCTTCATTAACTCCCTGGATGACCATCATCCTCTGCCAAACCTTTTAAGTTTGACATTAAAAAGAAAGGGACAAAACACTGTGTAACAATACATCTGCTATACAATCTTTATTAGTAAGGGGATATAGTATAAATATTTATTTTTATTTATAAAGTACTCGTAGTTGCTGGTAAAATTAACGTCGTACGCTTTAGTCGACGATTAGTGTTAGTAAAAAAATATCTTGATAATTTCATTAGGAAAATAGGTAATAAGTAGATATAACGTTGATATATTAAATAAATAAATAAATAATAAAAATGATTACAAAATAAGTAGCTAAAGCACTTTTGTCATGGAAATCAGAGAACGGTGGAACTACTAATACCCAGACCGAGCCAATAAAGAAAAGAAAAGTTTGTTTTCTAAATTGAACAGCCGGGGTTCGGATCGAACCCGGGACCTCAGAGATGGCAACACCTTGAAAAACGGTGTACAAACCACTCTACCACTTAGGTCGTCAAGCACAACGTAATGTCCTCTATAATCACAGTGATAATCTTGGTCATTGCAACTTGTAATAGGTCATTTGGCTGGTCTCCCCGACGACGACCCAGGTAACTGTGTTTGCGTTGATTTGGTCGATCGGCGGTTTGATCGCACCCCCCCGGGTCAAATCTTTGTAAAGGACTAGCGAGGTATTTACATTAATACCGACTAACTCATGGTAGGTACTTTGTTTAGGAATTGACTGATACTCCTATCCTGAAGAATAAATCAATATATTTTCACTAATTATATCTTTCCTCGAAAAAAAAAGAAACAGAATTTCAAAACATAGCTAGTTGATGTTGGGCATGGGAGGTAGTGTATGTTAAATGTGATTCCACTACACAGTGGAATCAGGTACAAGACCTTTCTTGTACCCGATTCCACTACACTGGCGAGCTCTAATTCGGCTTTTCATGGTTGTAATAAAGAAGCGGGTTGATTAAAAACACCTGTATATTTTGTACCCGAATTCAGGTAGCGACATAATGTAATTGCGTCATTAGATTGTTAAATTCGTTCGGTTATTAGAAATGTTCGCACCAATTTGTAATTTCTGTATCTACCTTTGGAAAAGTTATGGAACGCAAGTTTATTTAGGATTGCGGTCACCTTGTACACCTCGAAATTAGTTAATCTGACCTCGGTCCTAAGTGTACCAGACCAGTTAATCTACTTACCAGAGATATAAGTTATTAGCTACACGTTAATTTGACACGAACTCTTGCGTTGCATTGACTTAGGTCAGCGAGTTCAGCAAATACGACAGTCGAATCATTTTTGACCATGTGTTTTTGGAATTTTCTCAATACATAAAAACGACAAAAACAGACGGTTAAAACTTTATCACCTGTTTATTTTTTTATTTTGAGATTTTAGCATTCACAATGCTATTTTTAAACAATACTAAATAATATGCGCCTGAGATTATGATCTGGTGCAAGTCGAATTTTTTCTAGTATATTATTTATTATTATTATTTTATTATTGATGGCTTGATTAGAATTTGGAATAGTTTTAAGACTTTGTATAGATTGTTATGGTTGAAATATATATAATATACATTATGTATTAAATACACAACTTTCAATCAGCCGCCGAAATCACAATTTTGGTTGTTTATTAATAGTTGCACAAAGTTGTTTATTAATAGTTGCACAAAGTTGTTTCGAAGTTTGCAAGATAATTGAACTGATTCACAAATCGACCACCAGTCGACGCAGCAGCGGCAACTTGGCGCTAGTGTAGATGCAGACCGTGTTGATGTAGTCTTGTACATGTAGAGTGGTTTTTTTTCTGTCTTAATTCTTTTACTGTCCAACTTCCATACAAAACAAACTTTCATAAAACATATTATTACTGTCAACAATTCTTATACATAATTGAAAAATAAACGGAAAAATTAAATATAATACGTACAAAAGTTCTCCGTCTACAGCAGCGCCACCAAGCGGTATACATACATTATCTGTCATCCTGCCATTGCAAAGTTGTAACAAGTTGTTTAAAGGTTGGCGACTTGTTTGAAAAAGAAATAAACTGTCGAAAATTGTAACGTTTGTTCTGCCCAGTGCTAATGCGACTGTTTGCCAAGCGACTGCTCTGAATATTTAATAATGCCGACTGCCAAGAGCTATGAAAGTGTAATAAACCTCCCTTGTACCTTGTGTTCCTGTAAATAAGTGCGATTTTTCTACTGCTGCTGCCGATTGCTTATGTGCTTGCTCGCGATTGTTATTTGCTGGCGATATCTTACTATTTTTATAATTTGATCCATTAAAAATTTTACCAAAAAAATTTTAAACTCCTTTATGTATGAACTTCTTCGTTTTGTATTTTTGTTTCAAGTCACGAGTGACACAATGACGTATAGATAAGTACTTGGCATAGTGAAGCATACTTGGCACAGTGACGCATAAGTTCTTGGACGAATGAAATAAGTTATAAGGGCCGTCCCCGAGTCACGGTGATGCGTCGTCGGTTCCCCACTTCAAATTGGATTAACTTCAACTCAACGAATTTAATCAACAAGTTTGCAACGCTGTCACTTTTTACTACCACTCAAGATAAGATAAATAATATTAGAAAAAATACTATAATATAATAATAGTAATTTTTTCTAGTATTTTTACTAATATTATTTATCTTAATATAACAATAGCATTGTGAATGCGAAAAATTGAAATTTAATAATTAAAGACCGACATTAATTGAAAAATAGAACACTACTGCAAGAAGCTCAGTAAAAATTAAGTAATGAACTATTGTGATTAGACAAATGTGGCACTAGCGTTAGCGTAATAGAGTGTATTATTTAGTGAAAGTGTCACTACAATGAGGTGCCTGCATTCCCTAATGAGGGCGCGTCCCGACGCAACGAGCGCATAATGCAACACGCCCCTTTGTCAACGAACAAATGGCTTTGATGCTGTTTTGTCTTCACTATCATTGTTCACTGGCTGAATCATCTTTTCATTACTTTTTAATTGCACTGTCTATCTATATATATAAAAGGGAAAATCACTCACTCACTGATCACGAAATCTCAGAAACTACAAGTGCTAGGAGTCTCAAATTTTGCATGGGGGCTCCTTTTAGGGCGTAGGTGCTCACTAAGACGGGATTTTGCGAAATTCAACCCCTAAAGGGGTGAAACAGGGTGGCAAAGTTTGTATGGGAGGACGCGATTCCTTGGCCCGATTTACTTGAAATTTGGCATAGACATTATTTCACAAAATTAATTGAACACGTGTTTCGTATTTTTTTAATATTTATTACCTAACAGGGTTAAAAAGTGATATAAAGCTAATTTTGCTGTGATTGATTTCGACGTCGGAATTGAAACTTTTTTGTGCATTTGATTGATTAATTAAGAAAAATAAATATCATTTGTCATCTCAACGTAGTATTACATTCTCTTTGGTCATTTCCCCTGAGAGTAGGTAGAATGCATTTCATTGAATAGTACCTATGGCGTTATGTTGGCAGTGCTGTCATTTTTTCCTTCCTTGCGTTGTAATAAGGTGCAAAATTATTCCATCTAATTATCAGTTTAATTTTAAAAGAATACAATATTCGGTCAAGTCGCCTATGCTATGACAATTAATAAAGCACTGGGACAAAGTTTAAGAGCGGCTGGTGTAGATCTGCAGTGATTGTTTCTCCCATGGCCAGCTCTAATGTCGCCTGCTCGAGAGTCAGCTCGCCGAATAACCTTTTTATTTTGCAACCGGATAACATGACAAGAAATGTGGTAGGTATAGAACATGTTACAAAAATACCCCTAATGCCGAATATGGTATATAGGGATCATCAAACTGAACAACTTTTACTATTAGGACCAACTCTCAAATCGCGAAAAAATAATCAGCAAAAATTCAAATCGAAAATATCAAAACGTATGAAACACATATTTTCGATTTGAATTTTTGTATGAAACAGCTGATTTTTATGATAGAGAAGTGTTGGATGATCGAGATTGAGAATCCTGTTAATGCACAACATATTTTTATTTAGAACTACCTGCACCCGGCATGCGTATATTGTAATGCTCCGTTTTTTTAGCCAGGGACTTTCTCGGTCGTAAGCAGAACAACTCGCCAAAGTTTCATCATAATCGGATCAATGGTTTAGGAGTCCCGCCGTCTGTACACTTAGATCTTTTAAACTATGCATAAAAAACCGCATCAAAATCGGTCCATAAGTTTGGGAGCTAGGTTGCCTCAGACAGACAGACACACACAAGTCAAACTTATAACACCCTTTGCGTATGTTGTGTACGTCGTATATACATATAGTGGTGGCCACATAATTAAGGACACAAGTCGATTTTCATACAAACGAGGTAATTTTGAAGTCTTGGTTTTCCGCTAGGGATTGAACTAGCTGTGATCTGATGATGGCCATCCAGGGAGTGAATGGAGAAGATTCAGATAGCAATACACACCCAACTGATCTGGTCAACATTCTAAGAGATGTAAGCATAAGAATTTACAGTTGCAAGTTTTCATACATTTCTATACTATATTCGCGGTTTTTTTAACCTTTTCGCCGCCAAGTATAGCAAAAAAAAATCTATTGTCCCACGCCACGCCACTAAAACAATAAAAACAGGTTCCAAAAAATAGTGATGTCCAGTGATTACAATCGACAACCCCTTTTTTACCTTTTCCTACCCATATTCTATGAATTTTCTTGCATTTATTTAAATCCAATTATTAGATTCCGTAAATCATAACAATTCACAGCAATAACTGTGTGTTTAAATTAACATTCAACCAAAATATCAAGTAAACAATAAATAATTGTGATTGAAAATGGAACGTCCCTAGTTAAGCTTCCCGTCGCCTCGGCGGACGTGAGCTGCCGTCGTTGGCGTACAGGGACCATACTTTATATAAGCCGCGTGCTTTAACAATAGTGATGTTCCTCTAATACATCGACATAATTTTAATAATTATAACATTCTTTTGTAGGTACTTTATTTTCTCTCCTCGTGACATGTAATTGCGTGATGATTAATTAAATACATTACAAAGATAGCCTTTATAGCGCTTTCAATATTAGATAGAAATTTTATTTTGATTCTACTTAATTTTTTATTCAATATCATTGCATCGTATACTTAAATTGAAGGAAAATCTGTTGACTTATTCCTAAATATTTTCGTAAGTAATATTAAGAACAGTTTTGTTGGTACCTATTTTATAAAAAGTGAAAGTATTTTAGTGTATTGATAGATGCCGCGACGTACCCATTGTTGTTTTATGGTCAGCCTAAAAAATCTTGCAGCTGTTTTAAAAACAATGGGCAGTCATAAAAATATTTCGGCCAAATTATCTATTTTCTTTCGCAATAATTGATCAAAGTACGCCGTGCCTCGGTGCCAGCGTATTGTTCTTTCTAATCCTGCTTTAGAATTTCTTGCACCTGCATAAAACAATAGGCGCAAAGGTCTAAAGCCATTTAAGCCAAATATTGACCGATATTTTTTATATTTTAATAAACACATTAGCACAACACTACCTGTGACGTCGCTGTCGGCAGCTCCCGACGCTGGCGCCGAGGACATTCGGACTGTATTGCTTGGTTACGGCCAATTATTTTTAAATGGATTTTGCAATATATATGCAATAATTTCTAGTGTTTTTGGTGAAAATATATTAGTAAGGCTGAATACTTCATGTTGTGACAAAAAAAAAAATTAAACTGATTGGTAGAATACTTAAATTTGCATCTAATTTGGGCGACGTCATATGCCGACGTTGGCGTGCGGGACACTTTTTTTTTATGACGTCATATGCCGACGTTGGCGGTGAAAAGGTTAAACATATCCTTACATCTCTTAAAATGCTGGTCAGATCACTTGGGTGTGTATAGAAATCTGGATCTCATCCATTCACTCCCTGGATGGCCACCACCGGATCACCGCTCGGTCAATCCCTGGCGGAGAAGCAATGCTTAAAAGTTACTTCGTTTGTATGAAAATCGACTGGCGTCCTTAATTTTGTGGCCACTACTATACCTATATAGATATCCTGTAGTATAGTCTAATAACTTCACACTCACCACATTAGTACCTACATTGTACCCGTGCGAAGCCGGGGCGGGCCACTAGTTATATTATATAACGGTAACAAAACAAATTGATGGATGATCAAAAATTGAATAAAAGCTATTAGCAAGGGCTGTATTAGTGTCCCCAGTGATCCCTACTGGTGGGCACAGGCACAGGCCTTCCTTATGAACGGAGATGGGATGGGCCATAACTTATCACACTGGCCCAATGCGTATTATTACAATTTTAGAATTGTGGTACTATGTTTTGAAGGTCAGTGTATACAGGTATATAATAACAAAACTTCTGGAGATGGTCTAAATAAATCAACAAATTAAAAACTGCTTGTGTAAATCAGCGAGCGCACTCACTCCGTTTAAATATTCGCCAGTGAGTGCACGCCCGCACAGCTGCCCGACAGTTCATAATTACGTTTACTTTGTTCTGGGGGCGCGCAGTTCCAACACCGACTGCTCTTTTAAAGAACTTCATTGTGCACACAGCTAAATTAAATACCAACGAGATGGTGGTAATTTTATTTTAACACGTTTTTGAGATAAGGTTGATCGTAGCTGCGAAATTTTCTTTGAATTATTATCACTGTTTCGTTTATTTTATTAGATTGTATGCAGCTGGCAATAACATATCTTTTGTTAAATGCTAGTTATCACATGTGAAAAATATAGCATGTTAATTTTTTTATGCAATCACATTCTCTATGCAGTGACTCGGTAGCTCAGTTGGTAAGAGCATTGAACCGAAATTCCAAAGGTCGTAGGTTCGATTCCCGCCTAAGACTTCTCTATGATAAGCGAATCATCTATTAAAAGACGAGAAAATATGAATGGAATGGTATAGTCGTTCTGATCTCCAGCTTTTTTAGCTTCAAGTGATAGAGGAGTTCTTAATAAAGCACAGGTTTGATCCTCGTTAAGATCCTTGAGGGAGACTAATGCCCAAAAGCGTCGTACGACTGACCAGAAATGAACACTGTTGTAATGGACTGTTTCATTTTGACCCTATTGTTTCACCAGGTTCCAGAAGAGCGCAACCATGACCTAGCGCAAATGTACCGGTCGTACTTCACCCGGAACGTGAACCCGACCAATCTGTCGATGCTGCTGGACTCGTATGTGCGCCGCTCGGACCTCGGCATCGGGCGCGACGCCGCCACGCTGCGGGTGCCCGTGCTCAACGTGACCGGCGCGCTGTCCCCCCACGTGGACGACACCGTCACCTTCAACGGCCGCCTCGACCCCGCCACCTCCACCTGGATGAAGGTATCCCACACTTGATCCTACAGCACTAGCCCACGTGCCCGGCGCGCTGTCCCCGCACGTAGACGACACCATCACCTTCAATGGATGTCTCGACCCTGCCACTTCCACCTGGATAAAGGTATCCCACACTTGATGATACAGCACTAGCTCGCGTGACCACGTGACCTGGCACGCTGTCCCCAAACGTGGACGACACCATTACCTTCGACGGATGCCTCTACCCCACCACCTCCATCTGGATGAAGGTATCCCACACTTGATGCTACAGCACTAGCCCACGAGCCCGGCGCGCTGTCCCCGCACGTGGACGACACCATCACCTTCAATGGATGTCTCGACCCTGCCACTTCCACCTGGATAAAGGTAGCTCACACTTGATGATACAGCACTAGCTCGCGTGACCACGTGACCTGGCTCGCTGTCTCCAAACGTGGACGACACCATTACCTTCGACGGACGCCTCTACCCCACCACCTCCACCTGGATGAAGGTAGCTCACTCTTGATGCTACAGCACTAGCCCGCGCGATCACGTGACCTAGCACGCTGTCGCCGTGCGTGATCGTCTACGTGATGCTATAAGGTATAAGGACCCCGCTTCTGCCTGCAGCCTAAGAGATTGTTCATCAATCTGGTCCACATCGGGTTTTGCTTATGTCAGCCCCATATATTACCTTTCTATTCTAGTAAAATCATGCTAGACAGCCACTTTGTCTAGACTAGACCCATGTCTCAAGTTTGCCTATTTACCTGTTACAGATCTCAGACTGCGGAATGGTGCTCGAGGAACAGCCAGCCAAGCTCTCGGAAGCATTCCGCCTGTTCCTACAAGGCGAGGGATACGGTAAGTAAACGGCAACACCCTCCAAATGCTACGAGAGACTACCTCAGGGATGCATAATAGGACCTTAACTCTTCTATCTATATAGTAATCAAGTTACTATTTTTGGTGCCAAATAGCATTCCCTGCGTATGTTTGATATAGTTTTTAACATGTGTTCGTAATACGTATAATAAATACTAACCTACGGCCTTACCATAAAAGATTTTAAAACCCTGTTCTACAAGTGTTTAACTTAGACGCTGTTTAAATGTGATGCTGTCACTTTTTTGACAATATGATTTGAAAGAGACGGCATCACATTTAAACAGTGTTTTAAAATCATTTGTGGTAAGGTCGCCAATGTTTTACTTATTGCATTCGATTTTTATAAAATATTTACTACAGAACTAATTAATCTCTTCTCTTGTAATGGGATAATTTTTACTTTAGCGTATTAGTGGAGCACGATAACCTGTACAGTATTTTTGTTATTAAATAAATGTTGCTGTTTAGAGAAAGCTTAAATTACACTGTCTTCGTACTATGTTCTATGCATATCTGTCTCAAGAGGTATAAATATCAAACACATAATGCTTGTTTGATGATGACGACACAACGTCGGTCAGCCAAGTAAAAAATCTTTATTTGATATAAAAATGTAAATAATGTATGGTTTCTATACCTAACAGTAAATTTTTGGCAGTGGTTTTTTTCTTCAAAGTTTACCACGATGTCGTAATTTTATATTAATGCGACGTCGTGTTGACATATTTAATGAGAAAATGAAACGATTGAAATAAAACTTTAACGTAGAGCATGTTAAGTTCAAAGTAGAATGAGATAATAACCCATATATTGCAATTGCATTGCAAACGTTTGTTCTGTAAGTTTTTATATGAGTATCGTTTTCTGTCGCGTCTTGTGAGCCCGGACCGAACCGCCAACGGTACGTAATAATGATTGACAACCCTGAGTTGAGTAGGTCGCTAGTATTGTATCACGAGGGTTACAAGTTACAACCCTGAGTTGAGTAGACAGCTAGTATTACATGATGCGGGCAAACCTGAGTTGAGTAGACCGCTAGTATTATATGATGCAGGAGACAACCCTGAGTTGAGTAGGCCGCTAGCGTGTGTGACATACACATTCCAACAAATATTATCTTTTGTACACTATTTTTAACATTCCTTTTGACGTAGAGATGGTTAAGTAAATATGACATACAAATATACATTTCTCACGCTGTGCCTTATAATAGAAATGACCCTTCAAAATATAAAGTAGTTATTTGTGTAGAGTATCTACATAATTTCATGTCGATACACAACACTGTTGTATTATTTATAGCAAAGGTTATTTGAGTGCTTTGCTATTGTACATATCCCGTGACTTCACTGCATGCCGAATTCTTTATAATATACTAACAACTTTGACTCGACTCGATCCTTCCATGTTTTAAAATTTTAAATGTGATAACTAATGCCAAAATGGCGAATGTTTCATCTTTGTAAGTGAGTCCAATTATTTTCATCGTGCGTGACACAAAAAATTACATTTAAAAATTACATATAAAATGTATAAATGGCTTATTTTTTAATGTTCTTAAGTAATATAAAGTTTATTTTTCTGTAAAACACTGGTATGAAAGAATCGAGCATTTAAATAACGCCTCTGAATTATAAATAGGTACCGTAAACTGGGGTGATTAGCAACTTGCGTGGTGAATAACAACAGCGATATTTTCGATAGAAAAAATTTCAAAAAAACAAAATTAACCGCCTGTTCAAGGAACATTTTTCTATAAAACTAAAAAGGTCATTTTGATATTATTTAATTTCTTCTATCGAAAATGTCGCTATTGTTAGTCACCACGCAAGTTGCTCATCACCCCAGTTCACCGGTACTTAATGTAATTATGATAAGAGTTAAAATTCCAATTCGGATTCTTATATTATTACCGCCTTATTCATAAAAAGTTAGTTTATAGAGTTATAGTTGAGTTATAGTCAATTTTAGTTAAAATTCTGATAAGGCTTATTAAACGTCTTATAACTTTCATTATTCATAAACGTATTTTAAGAAAATGCTACTTTAGCGTTATTATGTTGTCGTTCTGTCGAAACCATAGACTAATCAGGCAAATCCAATGGCTGATATCCACATCTTCCGAAAAAAGAAAACAATTATTTGTAATTAAATGTCAATATGTTGTAAAATAACGTGAAAGCTGTCTCTTCAATCAGCTGTTATCTAGTCGGCCATGTTATTTACTAAAATAGGGATGAAACAGGCAGCATCCTTCCATAACTTTATCAATTTTTTTTAAATCGTTGGTCGCTATTGAGCTATTATGAATAATGATTTTCAGGAAATTCCTAATAACACCTGTGCTTATAGGCCTTTCATAACTTTTTATGAATAAGACGGTTACCCCCTTACTAATAAAGATTGTATAGCAGATGTATAGTTACTTGTGTAACTATACATCTGCTATACTCTTACATCTGGTTACTCTCTGTCAAACTAGTTAAGTTTGACATTAAAAAGAAAGGGACAAAACAATGTGTAACTATGCATCTTATATACAATCTTTATTAGTAAGGGGGTTAATCTATTATATTAATTTTCACAATTTTCAGCACTTGTTTACACCATATCACTTTTGATTTTAAGTAGCAACAATTATGTATAAATAAGGTCACAGACCTGATACATAGATTTCTACACGTACCTTAGTATCGACTTCCAATATGTTGTTTAACTATAAAAAAAGTGTCATCTTCGCCACCCCCAAAATTCACCATTTCATCAGCCACTTTAGTGCGGAGATCTATGTATAACTACAATGACGGCGACGACGTGGCGGCGACTAGACAACTTTTCCCACTACATCAGGGGCCGTACCGGCTAACACATCAAACTTCGGAAAGTCTGCCGGGCTTCAAATTAAAACAGAGAAATCGAGCCCCAATCGAGCCATAATGGCGAACCTCAATTCATGATGTCACACGAACATTGATATCTTCTAAATAACTTTGGCGAATAGTGCAATACAAAACTCCTTACTTCGATTTATCTGTTTTAAGTTGAAGCTCGGCAGACCCGCCGAAGTTCGAAAAGTTAGCCGGTAGGGCCTCTGTTTAAATCTAGTGTTTCCTTCACAAGGGTAGGTCCACTGTACCATACAAAATTCTAGGATTCGGTTTGAATAAATTTCCCGCCCAGTTATCTTTGTTGAAGCGATAACATTAGGCATCATGGGCAACAACGTCGCTTTACCACTCCTAAGGTTAAAATTGCTTGCACGCCATAACGTCACAACATACGTATAGTTTCTGCGGGGGCGATACGCGCGCACACGATTTTTAACCGACCTCATTGTTGCTGACTGGTTAAGCGACGCTGTTGCCCATAGTACATTGCAAAGTAGATTTATGGATTTGACATCTTAAAACGTTACTATTAGTCTATGGTTAGCAAAAACGTTTGTCAAGTACTTCTTTACCTTCTTTATTCGCGTTCACAAAGTGACTTTGTCTTGAGTTACTCATTCCTGACCATAATAACATTTGTCTAGTTTGCCGCCATTATTTTCCCTCGGATATGGTATATAAACAAGATTACCTTACAGACATTACGCGATAGCAGTTTTATTGAGACTCGTCTCGCGATGTCTGTCCCGCTCCGCCCCGCGCATCAGTGGGTATAGTGAGAGCGAGATGACATCGCGAGAAAAGTGTCGTCAAGATTTTGTCTTGGTGCGAATGCAACTGACAGAAGTAGTTTGCAATTTGCTCAGGCTTGTTAAGTATACCATATCTGTGTTAAACACCATGTAATTAATTGGTGATTGAGCGAGGCCACATGAGCGTTGCGTTGAAGTTGCGTCGTTGTGTCAACTGACATAATCAACATTAAAGTAATGGGCTATTTTCTGTTACAAAATATATGATACATGGCGGTTTATGAAAGCCGAGCCATTAAGCTAAACCCCCTTCACACTAAGCAATTAATCACATGCAATTTTTTGAGAATTATTATCGCAAATGCGGTACCCCTCTGCCTTGGGAGAGTGATAAACGAGACGGGGGAGTTAAAACGGCGATAGATACGACGGCTTGGTTTTCAAAAAACGCCATCTATGGAGATTTTTTGAACTAATTTATATTTTTTTTTTACTCGAAAAATTGCACATTATTTTTAAATAACAAGCGTCATTTTGACAAGCGTGCATTGACAGCAGATTAGTCTTGCTGTCTTATTTCAAATCCAACGGCTGACATGTTGCATGCTGCGGTGCGTTGATATTATACAACATTTGTTACAAAATACCCCAAATGCCGAATATTGTATATAGGGAACTGATTAACTTTTACTATGAGACCAACTCTGAAATCACGAAAAAAAAATCAGCTGTTTGATACAAAAATTAAAATTGAAAATATCAAAAGAGTTGGTCCCATAATAAAAGTTGTTCAGATTGATGGTGATGATGATAGATGGGATTCTATACCATATTCGGCATTAGGGGTATTTTTGTAACATGTTGTATAGTCTATTATAAAACAACTAAAACTTTATATATAATACACATAAATGGCGTTGTCACCGCGATACCTTCTGCCACGCATCGCGTGGTCTCGCACAGCCGCACAGAGAAAAAAAACAGTTCGTTTCACCCGCAGCGAAAGTTTTTTTAATTTGTGGGTAGTAGCTAAGCGTATTATTTGTGACAGTGGTTCTGTTCCGCGCGCCATCCGCGCAGCAACCCAGTAGGTCTGTTACCCCGAAGCTTACGTAGACACAGTAAGTTTGATTTTTATTTTATTTTTTATTTGTCTATGCCTTCTTCTTGTGTGACGACTGATCCTAGTTAAATTATGTACTGTCGTAAATACTAATTAATATTTTTTTACTAAGATATTGATCAGAGAAAACAAAAAAATAGCTTATGTCTTGGCTCGGTTACACAGTCAGCCAGTTACACAGATTCTGGTTTAGTACTGTGGAAATTATAGTGCCGTAGACAATGAAAGTTAAAATAGTAAAAATTTGTTCTATTTTCTATCCAACCAGAATCCGAAACCTATTTCACTGACCCTGGATATGTTCCAGTACCTGACAGATAATTTCATTGATTCTATTCCATTTTTTAAGAATCCTATGAAACAGGCCCTAAATCTAATTAAAAAAAATAATTTAATAAATATTTTTAACTTACTTAACACTACCATTATCAAAAGCTACTTTGAAAGCAAAGTTTATTCGCATATCTACCCCTTTACCAATCAAGATTGTATAGCAGGTGTATAGTTACACCGTGTTTTGTCCCTTTTCTAATGTCAAACTTAAATAGTTTGACAGAGAGTCACCATTGTGTAACTACACATCAGCTATACAATCTTTATTAGTAAGTCTTTATAAGTGTGGTACATAAAACTTCGCAAAAAAATATACGCGACTTATATAGAACCATTTTTTAATATGTCTGATAATAATAATGTTAAGTCAATAAAATGTGAACCTTCAACCAGTCGTCCCGCAGTGTCGTGCCAATGCTTCCGTTTTGTTGCCCACGCGCATGGTTAAGGCTAAGAGCGCACTAGACTAAGCGGCAGAATACTGGCAATCGCTGCCACTTTAATTTAATATTATAAGAACTTTCTTAAGCAGATAATGTTACTTATCTAAATAAGTCATGCAAATCTGAGCTATTTCATACAACTGCTTAAAATGTTTATTATGATACAAAATTTTGAGTTGGTGCATGATCGTGCTGAAACTCCAAGTGTGCTCTTGGCCTTATTATTCACAAGCTTTCGTCCGATCCTGTTCTTAATAATATGATAACGTAATGTTAGTTTTTTTATCGGTGATAATATGCTACGAGTACAAGTCGATTTAAAAGCGTTGAAAGTTTTTCGCTACAAATAGTTGCTTTCGCTTAATTTCTCACTTCGACTTTTCTGGTTTTGTTTGTGGTTCACCATCATAAACTTAATTTTTAGTGTTGAGGAGTCAAATTTTAAATAAGTAATATTGATGTATTGATTCTACTTTAACTTTCGTATAAGAAAGGGTCTTTTGTATATTGATTTAGAAAAGTACGCTATGTTTAATATGTTAACTCCCTTAATAATAAAGATTGTATAGCAGATGTATAAGTTTATTAAAAGAAAGAGACAAAACACTGTTAGTTAATTACCCCCATACTAATAAAGATTGTATAGCAGATATGGAAGTTACACATAACTTAGCTAGATAACTTTTGTGTTGATCAGTCCTATTTTAAATGTTTCGAGATCTTAAAATGCTATTCATTGTTGTACGTCTTACCAGTGATTGGATTTTATTGAGTGGTTTTGCTACCTGTGTATTATTGTATAAATCAAATGATTCAAGTATTTACTCTAGAAGAAGCACTATAGTCACATCACTACAAAAAACGTCAGATAAGTAAATTATCATTTAAATACACCGTCATTTTGTAGTCGTTTTAATCCCTTTAATGGATTGTTCTACCAGGGAAGAACAACACACCCCGGACACGCCATACAAAAACTGAGATTCAACTACAACATTAACAGATTACGTTTGTACACGCTGCGAATGTGTGCGTCAACCTTAGGGTTGACTTTTGACATCTGTTGAGCTCTATGTTAAGAGCTTATTAAACCTCCCTGAATTCCGGACCCGTTATTCAGGGTCCGATTTAGCACCCGTTATTCAGCCGCCAGAGCTAGCTGATTACACCTCCCTTGATTCAGGGTCCTTAATAGAGATGGGTGAATGAATCAAATATATATCGTATCGATAATATTTTAAATATATCATATTAATATGTAAAAATAACAAAATATCGATATATTGATATTTCGAGAAAAAAATATAAACGATATATACTATAGCTATATTAGAAAAAAAATCTATATTTTGATATTTTTTACAAGGCAACTAAACACATGCAGCCTACTTATGTTAAAAAACTTTGTTTTTGGTCGAATACAAGACATGATAAGATCTTAAAAAATATCGAATTTGATACGGTTTTCATGTGTGGAAATATCGATATATTGAGAAAAAAAATATCGATCTAATGATAATTATATAGAGGAAAAAATATCAACGATAATATCATATTTAAAAAAATAAATATACCTAACGATATTTTTTACTAGCGATGCACGACTCCGAATGATTCTACTTTTCGACTAATTCGTAACTACTGATTTGGATATTCGAATGGCAATTTAGTACCTAGTATACTAATGTCTATGTTCGAATAATAACTACTAATTGCTTAGTACTATAAATGTCAAATGTACGTAGATCCCAACCAAGCCCGAGTGCAATCAAGAAATTTGACAACCCTTAACCCATAATTTAGAGACTTGTATTCTATGCAGACATTTATATAGGTAGGCCAATTAACTAGAGAAGATTTATATTTATTGATTTTTGTAATGACAAAATAAATGTGGTATTTTATAATTTATGGGTCGTATTCACCATTGTTTTCAGAATTTGAGAATTTTAAATATACTACAGATCGATAGTGGAGAAAAATCTAAATAAGATGGCATACAAAACTCATTTTGGCCAAAATATTACGCCCTTTGAGCCGCAAAGTATCGATAAACGCAGTTCATTTAAACAAACCCTAGCGTCGTCAGAAAGAGAGAGAAGAGACGTCGTAGGAACTGTAGCGGTGTCCGATCTGAATTGCGCTTTATTGTGTCGGAGTAAAGTCGCTATTTATTTAAATGACTACTGCGGCAGAGCGTCCTAAATGCGATTACACTGTCCTTAATGTAGCACCCTTTCTGCCGAAGAACATTTCATCCTGAATTAAGGGTGCTAGGTAGGATCCTACCTTCCTAACTGCAATTAAACGTCTCGGAATTAAGGAGCGGCTTGATAACGGGTCCGGAATTCAGGATGGTTTAATAAGCTCTTTAGTCTCTGTGGTCGTACCACTGACAACTCGCGCGCGACACGGCGCGAGAATGAACCGCTGATCTTACCGCCGGAGGTGCGGTATCTCGGCTCGGCGGGAGGCGTCAGGACTACACTAATACTGTGACGGGATCGAAAAACGACAAATAATGTGGGTGCTCCTACACTCACTACACAGCTAAAACATTTTATTTGTATGGGAAAGTTTTTTTTTTGGCTTTCGGTGTTTCTATAGTAAATTGTTTAGTATTGGCAAAACCAACGAACAATGAACTCACTGTCAAATGTCACTGGTCAAAGCTCCAAAAGTTTACCTAATAGAAGGTATAACTTTTTTGTCCTAAACATTGGCTTGAAGTCCTAAGCATACTGATAAATGGCATAAACATCACTTGGTATAATATTTTATATATTTGGTATAATATTTCATAAGGCCGAATTTTGTTAGCATAAATAAAAAAAGTCTAAAAAGCCCTTCTTTAGGTATTCTTTTGGAGTTATTATTATTTGACTAGTGACCACTGAATGTTTCCTCTACTTCTTTGTTCTGTGGGTGAAACACTCAGAGGGAATGAAAACGACTACAAAATTACGGTGAAGAAGCGCGTTGATAAGTATTGGTGCTTTTTTTAGCGGTTATGCCTCATCTCAAACCGAGCAAAATTCTCGATTTCGCTGCTCTGTCTGTGCTGATCCTCAGGCAGATCACACTCCGCCGCTCATCTCGCTGCACCATGCGTGCAGATTTTACAGTTGTTACGGACAACTGTTAAGTTTGAGAACCAAAAGCACCGTTGAGATTTTGTGTTTCAAAACGCAGCGTTATTTGTGGCAGTGTGTGATCCAAGTGACAACTTTACTGGTGCCATAACAATTTCTGCATTTAGGGTTGTCAGTAACACATAATTGTTGCGTGTTCCAGTGGCCCCTCTATCACCGACCAAGATAGTGTTGTTCCGGCGTCTGTCGGACGTGGGGGCGGGGGCGGGGGCGGGGGCCGGGGGGCGACGCCGTTGTCGCTACTCGCCCGTCATCCGCATCACCGAGAACCCCATATCGGAGGCCGTCGTCTGCTAAACTGCTCGATCACACACCTACGTCCGACATCACTAATCACAATAATTGCATGTATTTCAAAACAATTAGTATTTAATGTCTATTCAAATAAGCGTTTTTTTGGCGCGTATAAGCTCTTTTTGGAAGGACATTTAAGTGCGCTTTTTGCCACATTAACGGAACGTTTTTTAAGCGAGCCGCCGTTAACCGACCCATCGGTTCGAGCGAACACGCCGGAATATGCGCGTGAAAGCTGGTTCAGTAATGTAAAAATGTAGCGCGCATGTAAGCACGTATGCAAAAACGAGCTTATACGCGGAAATGTAAACGCTAGTCTGAAAGCGCTCTTAGAAGCGAGAACCACGATTAAAGTCCGCGACGGCTATATTTAAATATAAGTCGTTGCTGATTCTTCAATCGTGACACACTCTCATTAATAATTTAGTAATCATTTTGTAGTATGTGCCGAGAACAATGATTTACTGACACTGTTAACACAAAAATTTACTTAGGCAATTTAAATACTGCACCGAATAACGTCTTCGTTAAAAAAATATATACCTACTGTAACTATAAGTTTTAATCTGTATGATTTTTTATTTTAAATGTTTTATCAATATTATTGTACAATAATATTATGTTTATTCCAACTAACTAATTTAGTAGATTAAACACAAATAATATTTAAACGCGGCAACTGAAGCAATCACGATGGTTTTAATTATATTATGAAACAAATAATGTTATAGTATAGATTACTGCAGCGGCGTGCAACAAATACATGAGTCCATCATTGCCTAGTTGCGGCCAAGGCTTGTATACTACTTTTCTCAAACAATGCGCGGAAATTGAAAATATTATTACCATAGTAAAAAAAATATTTATTTATTTATTCTTCAGGAACAAACAGTTACAATTTAAATGTAGGTACAGTTGTTACTACAATATTAAACAAATTTACAAAAATAAAAATAATTCCATACAAAAACTACCATTAGCAGAAATGATCCTAGACCAAAACTACATAGTAGACATTTTTCATAATGGTAGTTTTTGTTTAGGAACATTAAAAATCATTCTAACTACCATGTAAATAATCATTTTTTACTAAAATTGCCGAAGCAGAAATGATCTCAACCCTTCAACGCCCGGAAAACGAAACACAACAGATATTCCATTGTTATCTGGCCGCAGGCGGCCGCTCGGGCGTTGATGAAGTAAACCAAAACTAATTTATAAAATGCTGGTTCTATTTTTTAATTACACGAGAGATATAGTTTTATAGTAACATTGCGGGCCGCTGAACACGGCAGTAATGGATTTTCATACTTACATTGCGGGCGTGTTTTGAATCTGTCCTGCTACTCCAATTTAGCTCGAAGAAGGTCGTCAAAATAATCAACGAATTTCCAAGCATGTTTGAGAAAAAGTATTAATGAAGAATTATAATTGATATTTAGTTATAATTTTATCGAATGTTTTTTTGCAAATTATTATGTAGAAAAGGTTATTTACATTATATTGTATAAATGTTATTTTAATTTGTATTATAAACAAGATTTTAATGCATATTGTGACTCATAGAATCTAGAGTCATGTAAATTTTGAAATTAAAAATGTATAAGTATTTTAAAACATTAGTAATTGAAAAAGCACCTTTTATGTTAAATAGAGGTTCAGGGTGTTAATAATAACGTTTAGAACGTTCTGCTATTTTAGAACAGACAAGCGACTCGTTAAAACATTATATTATAATTATTTATTACTTAACTATATAAAATCTGTATTACCACTTGGAGGAATTGTTGAATTACACGGGTGGTGTAACTGACGTGTGATCAATAAGTCGAGAAACTTGCGAGTCATGAGAGTAAGCTAATAAAGAATAGGGACCCAACTAAAATTTAAAAACAAAACATTCGACGAGTGTGAAACTATAAGGATGAGACCAAAAGAGTGTAATTTTTTGAGCTGTGAGCCGCGTAAAATGAGTTGCTCGATCGTAAGTAATTAGGGTTTATTTATTAATTCATTCTTTTCCTTTGTTACATAACGTAACCTTTTTTTTTTATTAGAGTGAGGGCAAATACAATCTTTAGGTATACCAAACGGCATCTTGGACTTACATAACGTAACCTAGGTGAATTTTATATAACAAATTTAAATTTATGAGGCATTCTATTAATCTAAATTAGATAATAATATATAAAAAAATAAGTAAAAAATGTAAAGATAATATTTAAATAACAGTTCATTCTAAAATTATATAATTTAATTTAATTTAATGTACTAAATTCAAATTTCATGCCTTTTCTAATCTAAAATATTACAAAAACGAGCTCGTCATGAATTCCGATATGCTATTAAACGGATTTCTTTTTATAGCATATCAGTATTCCCTGCAATCGGTTTTATACAAAAGTCCTGTTTGTGCCACGCGCGGCGGCGCATAAGTAGAACTCTTGAATGCTTATTACGCAACTCACAACACAACTCAAAGATAATACGCTCGTGAGGTCTCACCCTAAAGAAATCATTGAGAATCGCGCAGGTCGCTCGACTGGGGATGTTTGTGCAGCCATACACGGGTAGCTTTATGACTTCTTCATGATCAACCTCTTCACATAGCTTTAAATTTGCATAGCAAACTACGATTTTCTATTCATTGGAATACACGAGATTTGCTTGAGCAGTGGCGACTGCTCCGGGTGGTCAGCAGCATGGTGAAATGAAAATGCGGAAGCAGGTTGACAATGGGTGCATTCCAGCAGACTAATCGTTAAGTCATCGATCACCACAGAGTACATTTTTCTTGTGATTAGTCTGCTGGACTGCACGGCTTTCAATAACTCGCAGCTCGAGCTGCCCGTGTATGGTGGCGCTTGTGAACAACCGCGCATGGAGCGCTTTATTAGCAACTCGTTATTGGTGGTATAGTTGTTCTATCTCACGTGCACATGCGTATAGTTTTAGTGTGCGTTTGCACAAATAATGCGCATGTGTACGCCTAACAACATTCATAGTAAAACAGTCTTCGTGAGATAGAACGACTGTACCTGTTACGTAGTCGCAAAGTTTTAACGAATAACCATTAATTATTGATAAGTCAAAGATGTTATTAAGTGATGCCTCGTTCAGACGAAGCGGTTCCCCATAAAACGTACCCTGCGTTTATTTCATTAACTTATATTGTAAGTCTCTAAATTGAGATCAAAATTTGTTTTTTCAATTTGGCAAAAACAGAGAAAACAAACCTACGGCGTTCTTTGAATTTCTAAAACAAAATAATAAAAATATATGTAACAAAAGTGTATATATCTTATGTATGGCTAATGTTACGTACATTTGATGAGAACGGTTTATGGGGAATTCGTCCGTTGTGAACGAGGGTTTACGCGCGCTGGACGTGGCGGCGAGCGCGCGCTGTGTGAACATGGAACCAATGATTACGTGTAAGTGTACATATCGGGCCGCGGCGGACCCGGCCGGCCGACACACTACACTGGCGAAATCTCGCTGCAGACATTTTTTTATCGTGATTAATGCATATGAAAGCCCGGGAAATAATTTTGAACCGCCAAGCCAAGCATGGTGATTTATGACAACATTTTCCCACGGGAGTGGTGCCGATAAAACACTAATATCACGCGATGCCTACTATAATATTGTGTTTCGGTGGTCATGTTATACAACGTGTTACAAAAGTACCCCTAATGCCGAATATGGTGGATAGGGACCATCAAACTGATCAACTTTTACTATGGCAACTCTGAAATCGCGAAAAAAAAATCAGCTGTTTCATACAAAAATCAATTACGAAAATATCAAAATGTATGAAACAGCTGTTTTTTTTTTCACTATTTCAGATTTGGTCCCATAGTAAAATTTGTTCAGTTTGATGGTCCCTATCTACCATTTTCGGCATTAGGGGTACTTTTGTAACACGTTGTATAGAGGGGCAGGTTAAAACTCCCAGAAACATCTAGTTTGTGATACGATATAGTGCAGCGAGATCTTGCGAGTGTACCTGCTATAAGTCTGATGCCGGACGCCGCGTGGCGGGTGCTGGCGAGACCAAGGTAGATGTTCCGAGCGAACGGCGGCGCGCAACAACCGACTGTATTGCAAGGGCATATGGCCGGTTATAGCGTAGATAGAAATATTGCTTACGGATATACAAACATGTAAGCATTGTACGACATTTGTAACTCCTAATATTGTAGTATATTTCTCTATTGACACTGTCTCTAATGATAAGATTCCCTGTTGTGCAAAATGTCACTTGCCTTATTTCGTTAGTGCGCGCCGCCCATAGAAATGCGTCTTGGAGACCTTTGCTTAAGTTTTTTTTAAATATACGTCACCTTTTCTGGCCAATCCTGTTTGATGTTATTTGAAGCGTTATACCGCGGCCTGCACTGTAACGAGGCTGCGGAGTTCACAACTTATAGTTTGTGATCAGTTATTTATTGTCAGTATTGTGGATTAAGTTATTGTTAGTTTTGTACGATTTTAAATAAATCACGCTTGTATAGTAATTTATAAGTATTATGTGCATACGCTTGTTTCTGTGGTGTGTACCTGTGTGGTGGCTAGGCGGTCCCTGAATAGCCGTGAGTCTCAGGTTTGGTGTCTGGCGATGGATCGCCGCCTGGCGCGAAGGTTTTATTTTTGTATGCCCGCTCTGAAGGCATGTATAAAGTATATACCAAACAAAATAGTAAGATAAGGTCGTTCTGAACAACGAATCTTCCTTTTACAGGATTACTATAAAATTCTTAGGTGTAAAATTAACAAAATGTCTCATCCTAATGTCCGTAACTGTGGATCTGTTCAAGCAGTCAGCAGAATCAGTATCGTTAAAATTAAATGGCGGTTAACTATACCAAACGGTTTTAAAGTAAGCCTGTCAAAGTGATATGATTGTGCAGAGCGGGCGGGTGAAAAAGGTATCTCAATGTTAGAATAGTGGTTTCTGTAGCGACCCGCACGGGCGAGCTTCGTAGAACCAACCAGTAGATACCTTCAATTCTTTCAGTAGTTGTTCCAAATCTCATTTTACTTATGACATTTATTTAAGAGAATTAATGACGAATAAAAGGTGATTTTGTAAAAACTCGTCTGTGTTTTATTCCGTTTATTCAATACAACTTTACAAATAGTGATCGCATATACATATTTTCAAGTACATGGTCTGATTATATGGACATTAAAATCTCTCAAAGTAATCACAATTAAAGTTTACATCATTTGCGTGTTTAAATACAGTAATAAATACTAAGTAAAAAAATAAATGGCCTTAAAGGGCGAGCTTTAAACAATGATTAAAATTAAGAAATGTTATGATAAAATATATTAAGGGGCTGACATGAGCCAACTAGCGCCGCCAGTCGATTTTATTTTATTTATTCTAAATAAGCCCAATTTCTTAAAAAAGGAATCGGTCGAGGTCTTGTGAATGACGTCTAATGTTTATTGAATAACGTTACAACATTACAAAATGCGTGCAATAGTTTGAAAACGGGTTTGAACCAACAGTGGCCACTTTTAACAAAATCTTGTTTTAAACTGAATGCTTTTTCAAACTGTGTAAAGTTATTCAATAAATATAAGACGTTATTACCAAAACCTTCACGGATTCCTTTTTTAAGAAATTGTGCTTATTTAGAATAAATAAAATAAAATCGACTGGCGGCGCTAGTTGGCTCATGTCAGCCCCTTAAAGGCTTACAATATAACAAATATAATGTTATAATTATTTTTAACAAATACGCAAGTGATTAAGCTAATTAGAATTCATACAGTCAGGATCAACATTATCAAAGCATTCTAATTTGTATAATACACCAGACTATTACAAAGCCCACACTGACGGCGTCGGTGGCTATTATAAAATTAACATACAATAATGAGCCATGGCCATGGCTTGATTTCACTCGTGGTCCCACCAATAATGTCCTACCGATCTCATAGTCCCACTAGCTTTGAGTTCATGGTTCCACTTTTTACAATCATAACCTTTGTGTTGTAATGTGAAGAACTGATGTAGAATTCTACATCACATAAATTACTGTCTGTTTTACTTTTGTCCTTCGAGTTGTATCTTAGTGTGGAATTTATAGGTGCCGCCGACTTTGACGCTCAAGTCAGTTCAACTACGTGCAAAAAGCAACGAATGCGTAAAATATTATCCTTACTTGTCTTATTTAGTTAACAATCTTCACTCAACTCTAATTTTAAAAAAACTATTTTAATGTACAACAAACTGTTTTTCACGCATAGATTTAAACACACAAAAGATTTTTTTTTGCGACACTTTGATTTTAATAAAACAACATATTTTCAATAACGATTTAAATTTAAAATACTTATGTCAACTGTCAAAAGCTGTTTACTAAATAGGACAAGTAAGAATAAACAGATGCTCGTTTTATTTGCTCAAAAATGGCACTACTTATCATAATTCTGGAATAGTTTAGTATTTACGCTAATGTTACATGTTTCTGCACCGTGAAGTAGTATAATATACAAATTGATGTTAATACCCAACGGTCAAGTAAATACAATTATATGTACCATTTTTATTTCAATGTGTCAATAAAAACGAGTTAATACGTGGCCTTTGTGACGTCCTCATAACAACTTACGTTATATTTACAATAATCAAAAGGTAATAGATAAATAAACACGTTCCTATATCACACTAATCAATAAACAAACACAGCTATAATATGTAATTAAACATATTTCTTTTGTTATGTCAAATCTTAGGTGGAATCAGATTGGAATGGAATCAATGACAAATGACAACGACAACAAAGCGACAAAGTTTTTGTATACAAATCATGATCTAATTAAATAATGCTATTTATTTATTAATCTATGTTAATTTCAACATATTATATGAATGTATGTCTGGTAACGATATACATATTTGTAAATATCGTTCCATTTGAAAAGCTGATAAGTTTATTGCGCCAATTTTTCTAGTCAACTAAAAGACGTCATAGTGGTTGGTAGGGTAAAAAATTGACGATTTAAAAATGCTTATTATGTTAGCTTATTTAAGTAAAGAATTTTACAATTTCAATTTATTTTTAGACGTGACTGTACAATCTACAGAATCTTGGATTACCGCATGTCAGATTTTCTCAATCCTCAACCTTAACTTATCACACGTCAATTGATTGGAGACATTTGACAGTTTTGTATACCCTGACGTGCTGCTTATGTTACGGCCACACTACCGTGATATGCCATTGAATATTATAATTGATGAACCTTATGCGTATAGGCATAAGGACAATTATGGGCTTAATTATTGCTATATCATGGTAGCGACCGTAACATTACTGTATATTTCTTACAAATATGGCCATAAGTAACCGACTACATCTCGATCCATCTCCTAAACCATCTAATTGTCTTTAAACAAAGTGATATTTGAAAGAAGTGCACGATATCGTGATGTTTAACACGCACTAAAATAAGGCCTCCTTTTCAGGTAAAGAGGGAGTGATATTGCTGGAAAAATTTAGTGATTTATAAGAAAGTGGAAAAAAGCCTTGCGTTTAACAATCACAATCGAAATATTTTTATTTAGTAGTAACAAACAACGACTAACGAAATTAGCACCGCTAGTTAGTAATGTTGTTTGTTGATTGATTAATATTATAATCTATTGGTTGGTGCTCAAGATTACAAATTGGTTTATAACAGAAATAGTAAAATATAATACCGCCACTGCACAAGCACTACTTATTAAAATAAAATCTTAAATCTAAAGTGACTAAACAACTATTTGGAAATAATTAGTTTCAGTTCATATGATATGTTAACATAAACAACTAATTTCTAACGGTAAATTAATATTGCTGGACATATTTTAAAAGTAGTTTAATGACACCCACAGTAAAATTACACATTATGTTACAAAACTACTTTAACATAATACTATAGAGCCAAGAAAAGTTATTTCTATACAAGCATTATACTTATGTAGTAAAATTATTATACCGATGCTGGGTAAAAGGTTAATTTGTGAAAATTTAGAAGAGTCTATTGATTAATTCCGCTCTGTCTGATACCTTGGATCGATAGATCGAAAACTCGATCGATAATTGCTCCCAACTAGCTGTATAATTACTTGGAAAAAACGTAAGTAATTTCAATAATAATATAAAATATTAATCTAAAACTATTCAGGCCACAAGAAAGTCAAATAGGTACATTGTTTTTGAATAAAAATTTTGCCAGCCTACATTCTAAGGCTGAACGTATGCTGAGACGCAGAGCAGCTGAGAACTGTGCCTGTATTATGAGTTTGCACAGTTACGTTTACTATGGTAGACAGCGACTGTAGTAAGCAATTTTGTATGCAAATTGGCACAGCGCCTCTGGCCGTAACTATACTAAACTAATTGTCATACCAATGTCAAGTAGTCGCTATCGAGTATAGTTAGCGCAAACTCAAATACGCCTTCAGGGCTTGGGCCAGAACAGTATAGACGTTTGCGTCGCGCGCGCCTGCGCCTTCTGCGTGCCCCGAGTCTTAGCATACGCTTACTTACACTAACAGCCGCACTCAGGACGTCTCAATCAGTTTTTATGTATCATGTCGTCCCATACTATATTTATGAAAAAGAAAGATATAGCACCAACTTTAGTAAACCGTTAGACGTCTGAGTGCGCGTGTAAGCAAATACAGGATTAAAAAATATTATTTAAATTAAATCATTTCACGATGATAATATCAGTTGGTTTCAAGGACATGTATGATTATTTTTATATTCTATAAACAGAAAAACCCATTTCGATTCTGACAACACTCATTTCAATAAAATTTTACTTACTGATAAATCTCTCATCTCTACTCTGATAAATATCTCACTTTATCAATTAGTAAGTCATATTCAAGTCATACTGCCGTACTTAGAGAGATCAATTAAGTTTGATGCTTCATTATAATTGTAGCTATCTCTTTCTTTTCCATAGTGGATAGAATAAGACGACACTATACTTAATGAAACATTAAACTTAATTGACTTCTCTGAGTACGGCAGTAAGTCATAGTTATACTATTTGAAAACTATTTATTTTACAAATTCGGTAAGATACAAATTTATCGAAACGTAACAAATTATTGAAGTAAAAACTGCGATTACGAGACGACATTAGGAAAATACAGTAAATGCAGATGTTAGCTTTTAATGCAGTAAAACACCAAATGCACGTGCACATTGCACTGCGAACACAAGCGGTTCACCGCGTCTCATAGAATACAACACTTATAACTTGCACGTGCATGTCTAGGTGTACGAATCCGGTGTATTTCGGCATTTACAAAAGTGCATTGTCGATATTGACTGAACATACATAATTAATAGAAATTTCGCAAGCAACTTAAATACCAAAAAAAAAATCGTAAATTAACCTTCCCAAACTCGCTTCGCTACAAATATCCAGTAAATTAACAGTCGCTCAGCAGTTGAACCATCTTTATTTAATGAATGCAATCTCTACCCTTGTTTTTGCTAGAAACTTTGAAAGACAATAATTTCATGTGGAAATAAACGAGCCACAAACAATATTTGTGAACGCGCTGTCAGAATCAAACCTAAGTGGACCTTAAGTACTCCTAAACGATCAAGCATGGCTTGTCAAGCACGAACACGTAATTAATTACCACCACCACTACCATTTGGGGGAGTGGCGCGTGGTACGTGCTTGTCAAGCATCGCTCCTAGATGATCAAAATGTGATTGATAAGACGAACAATGTACGTGTTTGACAAGCCATGCTTGACCATTTAAAGGGTACTTCATACTGTTTCCTACTTTTTTGCACAATTCTTTTAACGTACGAGTAACAAGAAACTGAAATTTCTAAAAAACATGTTGTGGCACAATTCCGAATTTAAAGTACAAATATATGTTAGAGTTAAGTAACCTATTGTATGATGAGTAAATATATGATTTATTTATTATTTAAAGTAAAAATAAAATGTGTCAGCAGCAGAATACCGCTGCTACAAAGGTTTCTACATTTAGTAGTAAAGTACAGTATCTCTAATACCGCAGCTATGGAATGGTCGCTAAACAGCAACTATTGCACAAATCGCGTTTTGTTGCGATAGAAATGTTTAGTGTAGACGCGTCTTTATCAACAGGTGTGTGTGTACCCTTTTTTCTATGGATTATAAAGTACTCTGTTCTATGATTTATTTATACAATAGTAAAATTTTAATAGGCCGATGTATGTCTGTCTGACATAAGAGATATTTTAAGAAAAATTAAATTTGGTATTTATATATATATATGGCAATAGAAGTCAAAACAATTTTGGGGATTTTTGTGTCTGTCTGTATGTTTGTACACGCATCACCCAAAAGGAGCTAGAAGTCATCTGATGCTATTTTCATCGTATATATTTTACGAAGCCTAGAAGCAGAGTTATTAATGATTATTGTTTATGAACAAAGTCCGCGGCTGCCGCTAGTAAACAATAAAGTTAAAAGTGACAAACCAAGTAAGAACTAACCTTGTGGTGGTTTTTTAATAATATAACGTACAGTAAAAGCAGATTCCTATATACATATATACGGGGGCCGCGGGGGGGTCGCACGGGGTCGCGGTCCATCAACGGCTGAACACAATGATGAGGATGATGCTGATGATCACCGCCAGGATGATAGCTATGTACACCTTTTTCTTCCTCAGTTTATTCTGAAATAAGAGATATTCAAATTAATATCGTTCAAATTTTTTAAACAACGTACACTCGACGGCACCTCAGACTATACATGTTGACCTTGAGACCACCTTTATGTCCTACGTAATAAAAGCTGTTTTTGCAGTTTATCTGTATAACCTGACGTGCTGTCGTGTGTACATCATACCTGCCTTATGTAATAATGCTATTATATCATTGTTGAAACTTAGATTTTTCATTGACATTTAATATCACATTAAGATCATTCTATTATTTGTGTGTCGTATTTTTTGGTATTTTGATCATATTTTCTTCTTAATAGAAAATAAAAAAATACACAACTTTTTAGGTAAAATTGATAATTGAATTCTGTTTAGTTTTTATGTCTGAGGGCTCCTAGAAATAAAATATATACGCTGAGTCCAGTCGAGACAGGTGGAATATCATTAGATGCCCTGCGGGCTGATTACGTAACTCTGTTGCTAACAATTCTCGATTGAAATCGATTGAAACCGCAGTTACATTGCTGCTTTAAGTAAGATAGTTGTCACATTGGTTCTTACTAAAGCAGCAATGTAACTAAGATTTCTGTAAGAGTTGATAGCAACAAAGTTCGATAATTAGGGGGCTGGTAAATCATATTCCGCCCCCGTCGTAAAGCCTCCGCCTGGTGGACCATCCGCTAACTGGCAGTACTTACCTTGTAGGAGGCGGCCTGGCGCAGCTCCATGGTGGCGCTCTGCACGTTGTCCGCGGCGTGCTCCACGCTCGCCTCTATGGACTCCACGGCCGCGCCCTGGTCGTGGATCATCTGTCCAAGCTCCTTGAAGATCTGGTTCACGTCCGTTATGTCGTTCTGTGCACGAAAGTAAATAAATAAATGCTTGGACAATTGCACATGATTAAAATCTGTGTTTAATGCACATTTTTATGTTCATGTATATTCCTCTAATAGGTTAAGAACCTGTAAAAAGCTAATATGCCACAGTCTCAATTGTTGTCTATAATCATGAATCACGAATGTACAATGAGTCGTTTTGGAAGGAGAGTGTGAGTGAGCAAAGTGCGTTATGTGAGTAACGGTCGGTACTCGCCTCGAGCTGTCGCACGTCCCGCTCTCTCTCCTCGAGCTCGAGTAGATCTCGCTCAGTCTGCGCGGTGAGCTGTTCCTGACGGTGAGTCTCGCCAGTATCAACCAGCGTGCTGTTGCCACCTGCCCAAGGCACCAATGTTTTATGAACAAGTTTTTAAGTAGTCCGTTGAAAAGTGAGGTGACTTCGTAGTCTTAAACGCCCTCTACACATTTTGCGAAGCAGCGTTATAACCCAGCTGAATCCTATAATCTGTCTTCAACCTTAAGGGCGCGTATTCTGCACACCAGCGCCGCCATTGGAGAAAAAACCATAGTGCTTAAATAAAGACGAAATTGCGAATTATCTCTCTGTAGTGCACTCCGATGAAGCTTTGTGATACTTATTAAAGCTTAAACAATATTTTCTAGCTTGTCAATATTTTCTAGCTATTCTAATATAATTATTATTTTATTATAAATGCGAAAGTTTGTATGTGTTTGTTACCTCTTCACGCCTGGACGGATTTGGATGAAATTAGGTTGGTAGAGAGATTAGGACCTGGTTTAACATATAGTCTACTTTGTTATCCTGATCAAAGGTTCCTTAGGGTCGAGACAGCGGCGAGCCGGTCGTCGCCGGTTATATATTCGATGAATGTCAAACCAACTATACCCATGTTGAAGGGGTCGCCGACCTGCACGGTCTGCGCCTTCACTTTGCGCACGTCTTCCTTGGTCTTGCGCGCCGCACTCCTCTGCGTCGCCTGCGCAGCAATAACAACATTAGTAAAGCTTGCTGCACACAATGGACCAAGGTACTAGGCCAACATTTTGGGCGAAAGTATCTTGCACACAACATTTAAAATAGTTTTAAGCAGTGGCAACACTGACTTCCGTCTCTTAATATTGTTTTTCGATGAGAATTTGGCATTCATAATTCGCTGCACCATCCATTTCCCTCGCCAAGCCCGCGAAGATCACAGGCCAGCAGCGTAACAGTATCAGTAACTTTACTATGAGTTGTTCCGATCTGTGTTCGCTATCTAAAACTTTCATGTTCTCTCTTTCACTCGTATTGACTATGAGCAGCTTATCATGTACTTATATAATTAAGTAGGGCCAAAGTAACTGTTTACACGTTGGCGTATTAAATATATTCATTGGCGTTTTGATAAAGATGTTTTAAAATCTTTTGATCTGGTTGGCCAGTCAGTGTTGGTCGCCAACTACCAATTTACACCAAGTAGCCTTCTACGAGGCGGTTTGATAAGTCAATGACTTTGAAAAAAAAAAAATTTTTTTTACAAATTATTTTGGTTTTATAGAAAGAAACTGCTTACGAAGCTTTACGCTATAATTATTTAAAATTTGGCAAAAGATTATTACTTTTTGAAACAAAAAGCTCTATTGACTTGTAACTTTTCTTAATGATCTTGTCGACCCTCTCGGCTTCCCTCATGACATTGAAACTCATCGAATTACGGTACGAATTATTGCCTTACCTTTCCTATTCTCTAGGTTTAGCCCGCTGAGATTTTTTCTCCTACCTAACATGAACAACTGTCGTGGCAAGCAAAGATTTTTATCAAGCCAAAAGGTGGTGCCTGAAATGGGCTCTCATTTCAGTTACAATATTTTTCAGTCGATGAAAGAAAAAAATAATAGGTTAAAAAAGTAGAAACTTCGTTGGACTGAGTACGCAGAGGTAAAAATAGATTATGTAGAGATATAAAACAAAATATGCCTCTATCGTGTGTGTGTCTCTTCTTTCCAAAGTCATGGACCTATCAAACCACCTTCGTATATTTTGGCCCAACATGACGGTTCAGCATCTTGAACCAATGAGCATAGTCGTCAAAAAATTACGATTTAAAAATGCTTATTACTCGTATGTGAATTTGAATAAAGATTTTTTCTTTTGAATGCTACATTTGTATTACATGTTCTTTTTTATTTTAGATTTTATCATACAGTTCACATACTATAAATAAATCGCTTCGGTTAATCACAAATGCTATAAAAATTGCAAAAAAATATCATCGTTTGTTATCAAAAATCATTAAAACTGAACTAGGAAACTGTTAATTAAAAACAAGTTTGACGATGGAAATATAGTTATTTAGATTGATTTTAAGCCAAATGAGCAGATGTGAAAATCTACAAACTGTCATCTGATTACAAAATGATAATGTTGTTATTAATTTTAATTTAGTTTAGTTACTTTTGTCTCAGTCAGTTTTAATTGAGAATATATCATTTTGATCGCTTGATAGAATCATTATGTGCAGCATATGTATGTGTAATATGACGACAATATGTTTTGTGTGTCGGTTCGTTACAAGGAACTTCTATTGTATGGAAAACGATATAGAAAAGTAAATACATCGCTGAGCTGTGACCTTTTTGCACTACTACAGTACACATAATAATAGAGTAGGATGCATGATAAATTTAGGTCATTTAAGTTTCACTGTTTGTATACACTGTTTTATGTAGTTGTCAAATAAAGATGTTATCTATCTATCTATCTATCTAATTATAAACAAATTATTAACATCAAGCACATGTCTGAAGATCATCACGACACTAAATGATTTTCGATAAGAGAAGAAATCTACGTAATCTAAGTACTGAGGTGACATTATTGAAAAGAAGCAAGACTGTGTTGTTACCTGGAAGAAGTTGAGTGTGACCATGTAGTCGTCGCTGAGGCGGTCGCGCGTGAGCTTGTGCGCGGGCTGGTCGGTCGGCAGCTTCATCAGCTCCATCAACAGCGTGGAAGTGTCCTTGGCCAGCTTCTGTGTGTAGTTCTGGATCTGGCGCCTGTCGTACAACCATACATTATGCAGCTTAATGTAGCGCTTCACAATAGTCCCGTGCTTGGGATATAAACGAAGTGCACTACTCAGAATCATCCACCTCATCGAATTGGCAGTTTTACTACTAACTGCTGGAACTCAACAATGATACATTGTTAAAGATAGAGCTACAGCTAGCCATGCAGGCTTAAAACTAGCCTTACCACCGACGAAACTGAGTACAAATGGCCTCTCTCATGGGAATTGAACTAGAGACCTTTCTTACATGGGTGGACAAACCACTAGACTACAAAGGCGGTTAAAAGGCTTCCGAAGTAACCTACGACAGATCATGTCGCGATTTTCTACAACCAAACTCCAAAGATCGAAGTGTCGGCAACAAAAGTCACTCGTATTCAACCCTACTGTCGCCATTAAAATATATAACCTATAATTTAATTGAAAACAGTAATTTAAAATAAAAAAATAAAAAGTGTTCTTTGCCTACAGATTTTTTATCTAACATTCAAAATACATTGTTTGCCTTTCATTAACAAATAAATCTGTGAAGCAACGATATTAAAACTGATTGTGTTGTGATAATAAAAAGATAAAATTCAGTGTTATAGATATTGTTAAATCCTATGTAGGATCTCTGTGCAGTAAAAGCTGGTTCATAACAGCTCTAATAAGACCCACAACTTACAACTGGTTCCTTAGTTCCTATGAGTCCTGCGGTGTTTGAGGCTGGTTCATAACAACTATAATAAGATCCGCAACTTACAACTGGTTCCTTAGTTCCTGCGATTCCTGTGGTGTTTAAGGCTGGTTCATAACAACTATAATAAGATCCGCAACTTACAACTGGTTCCTTAGTTCCTGCGATTCCTGTGGTGTTTAAGGCTGGTTCATAACAACTATAATAAGATCTGCAACTTACAACTGGTTTCTTAGTTCCTGTGAGTCCTGCGGTGTTTGAGGCTGGTTCATAACAACTATAATAAGATCCCAAACTTACAACTGGTTCCTTAGTTCCTGTGAGTCCTGCGGTGTTTGAGGCTGGTTCATAACAACTATAATAAGATACCCAACTTACAACTGGTTCCTTAGTTCCTGCGAGTCCTGTGGTGTTTGAGGCTGGTTCCTAACAACTTAAGATCCGCAACTTACAACTGGTTCCTTAGTTCCTATGAGTCCTGCGGTGTTTGAGGCTGGTTCATAACAACTATAATAAGATCCGCAACTTACAACTGGTTCCTTAGTTCCTGCGAGGCCTGTAGTGTTTGAGGCTGGTTCATAACAACTATAATAAGATCCCCAACTTACAACTGGTTCCTTAGTTCCTGCGAGTCCTGCAGTGTTTGAGGCTGGTTCATAACAACTATAATAAGATCCCCAACTTACAACTGGTTCCTTAGTTCCTGCGAGTACTGCGGTGTTTGAGGCTGGTTCATAACAACTATATTAAGATCCCCAACTTACAACTGGTTCCTTAGTTCCTGCGAGTCCTGCAGTGTTTGAGGCTGGTTCATAACAACTATAATAAGATCCCCAACTTACAACTGGTTCCTTAGTTCCTGCGAGTACTGCGGTGTTTGAGGCTGGTTCATAACAACTATAATAAGATCCGCAACTTACAACTGGTTCCTTAGTTCCTGTGAGTCCTGTGGTGTTTGAAGCTGGTTCACCATCTTGGACATTGATGTTACTAGAAATTAAAACAAAGTATTTAATCCCACACTTGCTGTATTACTTTCTTCTAAACATAATCAGTATTTTGCTTCAAAGAAAAATAAAGGACACATTATGTTACATTCAACTTGGTGAGGATCATTATGGCAAAACCAAAATTGTTAATAATTGGAGTCTTAAAAAATTACTTTAGTTTTACTCTGTCTAACATGTTTTTATAAGATGAAAAATATTAAGGAGTTTAAGTTTTTATACAATAACATACTAGAAAAAATTTGATTGTCACCAGATCATATTTTTATGAATCAAACTCACGACCCTTGGAAGTTCGGACCAATGCTCTTACGTTTTTGATGCTTAAACCTCAAATTAAAAAACAGCATTATTGAAAAATAAATCAATTGTTATTGTCCCATTCTTTTACTTATAAAATATAAACTCATGTCAGGTCATTAAACTTGAAGCAAATAATATTGCACAAGATAAAAAGCTTTGATAATGAATTTGATTAATAGCTCTATCATTTTCTACTATCTGTTTCAATAACCAATACTCAAATTACTTGTATCTTGCTGAAGTAGAATTAAAAATACTTTCACATTGTCATTTCACATATCAGTAGTTTTATTTGTTGCTGACACTTCCCAGTGTGATTCTTTAAACACAATAACAAATCATGCCAAGGCACCTGCTTATGTCATGACAATGTGTATTTCTTATTGAATCATCATACCAAACATTGAAAGTATCAGCATGTTCATATTTATTGCATTTCACATTGAACAACAGTGATAAAAATATATACATGCTGGCAATTAACTCACAATGTTATACATTATAGATGACAATGTTACAGAATACAAAGTAGTTATAATAATAATAATAATTATTATTATTATTATTATTCCAGTATCTAGCCTGTTTCACTTACCATTCTGGGATATTTTCTTGATGTTACTAGCGATGGTCTGGGACATGCGTTGGAAGTTATCCGACGCCTCGTCACGAGCCAGGCCGCCTTGATACGACTCCATTCTGCACAATATATCACTACTAATTACAACATAATTAACAGCGCAGTATTGCTCCGCTAGCGTGCCGTTATGTGATCCAACAAACTACGCAAATACGTACCTCTAAACCGTATAATCAACTTATCTCAATAACAAATTATTAGATTTACTTCTGACGTCCGCTGCAAACAGCAAACTAAATTACCTTATTCTTGTTGTAATCACAAAACTGAAAACTAAGTTTGAAATAATATTTATTTATTTATCACCAGACAAATAGAAAGTATTAAATAAACCACTTTTCTGCTTTCCAATCCGAAAAATAACAAATTAGTCAGCAGCAAAATCTGTAGACAGACAGACACAGACAGGACAGACAGTCATGTCATATCATATGTCATCACACTTCACAGATCACACCTCAAATTGCCTCAAATGAATTTTATAATAGGAACTTCTTTTGAAACGTTTGTTGTGTCATAGACTATTGAGCATTTCCCCTAGAGCATTAAAGCATTTACCAAAAAAAGTGTACCGTATGTCAAAATTTAATATTTTATAAAGTTTGTAAAAATTCAATCTTGAGTTATGTATTAACATCGTAAAATACTAAATATTATTTTTATTATTAGATACAAATTATAAAAAAGCAGTAAAAGAGCCCGGGGAGGATAAAATGTTCTTCTTTTGTTACCTACAATCAATGTCTAGTACATAAATTAAAATCCCAAATAAATTTTGCAATGTTTTATTAAATTAATAGGTTCACATAACACTTGTTCACGTATTTTATAAAATATCAGTTTGTATTTATCGACAAATATTTTATTCATTAAAAAAACACAAATAACTTCTTAGGAATATAAAATAAATAAAACTAGTCCGCTTTTATGGGACAGTAACAATATTGGAATCCTGGGGGTCTAGCCGAAGTAACATTTGCAAATCTTCGTTATCGCTTCGCTTTTGAGACATGTATGGGATTGACATATCAATCGATATTTAAAACGTCAAATCCATACATTTTTCGAAGCGAAGCGATAGCGAAAACTTGTGAATGTGACATTGGCTACGGGCTCTGGTAACTAACTGGAAACTTTTAATAGCAGTGTACACTGTACTAAGTTAAATCAATAATAATAATAATAATAACCAAATCAAACACACCACCATTTTATTTATCATATTCAGACAGTGAATATTCTGCCTAGCTAGCTGCTAACTAACACCCGTTTGCACTAAACTTAAGAATGGCATAAGTTTTTTTCTAACTACGACCAAGTTAAATAGGCGCATGAAAGCTACATGACAGCTAAGTTAATGACACCGTTTTAATTTGGTCAAGTTGTAGTTAGGAAAAGACTTAGACGATTCTTAAGTTTAGTGCAAACGGGCATTATGCCCGTTAAATAGGTACATATTTTATTATGTACGATCTATATTAATATGTTCTTTATGTAATAAGTACGTCACTACTTATTATAAAACAAAGTCCTCCGCCGACCGCTTCTTTTTTCCAGTAATGCAGGGTTCATTCAGGCGCGGATCCACCGTTGCGGGCACTGTGGGCATGCCCACAAGCCTAATTTAGTCTCGTCTCGCCTGGTGCATCTCACTTGCTGGTCATACTTTACTTACGACTCCTGAGATAACGTCAAGATACCTATTTACCTAGTCTAGTCAGTGGCTCTATATTGGCTTGGAAATTGGTTTGGTATTTAATCGAAACTGTTTCACTATTTAATTGTACGAAATCGGGTCTGACTTTCTCCAATGATGATTTCCATTCCTAAGGCCAAAGTTTTGATGCGCGGAAAAAAGGAAATAATCACATTCAGAAGTCTTTCATGAGTCATGATTATTCTTGAGCGAGTTCGTACTCCGAATCGCACTTGGCCAACTTTCGGGTGGCTGTGACCACAACCTTTTTTGAATGCTGGATCCGCGCCTGGGTTCATTCAAATTTCATATCATATACTAGAATACATAATAGTACAATTAGTACAATACCTATATCGGATTCAAGTCACAAGCGCCATCACTAGTTTTCCCGGAGACATCAATATTCAAAAAAAAATTGTTTAGTTTATTTATGGTTAGTTACTAGTGATGTTATTTATCATAGATATAAACTAAACTAAAAATAATAATTGAATTTCTTATAATCGACTATAATCCGCGCGCGATTGAAAATGGGATGGAATCTTGTCAAAGTAAATTAAAAATGGACTAATTAGTTAATTTTGATTTAATTAGTCAACTAACTGTTTACTTGTTATCTTACTGATAGTTGCTGCAGCAAAAGTTCCCTCACCTCAGATACGTGACGCAATGTTTTTGAATATCCCTGTGACTGGCCGGCGAATAAACGCGTTCCAGTTCGACAAGGTTCCATCCCATTCTCATCGCGCGCGGATTATACCTTACTCTGATTTTTTATTCCTGAGACTAAAAATGACGTTTCACATTTTTCGTAATTGCAATGCACATTTTCTTCGTTTACAAATCATTAATAAGTATCTACCTAATAAAAATTACATTATTATTTAGTAAATCTGAATCAAAACCATAAAAATATCATTATATTACAATGTAATCATAATAATAATTATTATTATTATTAGTTTTGTTAGAAAAAATTGATTGTCTATACGTAACTGACAACCTTAAATCAATTTGCCTTTATAAATATTAAGTGTAACATGAGTGTAACAAATCTATCTTTTTGATTGCAAACTGCACAATTTGCCGCTTAAATCACTTAGCGAGCGTAATAAATTAATCACTATGTTTTGCTTATGTTTGCCTATATTGTACTACAACTAGCTTAACAAGAGAATCGATAAAATTAGTCGAGTGCTTAGTTTACTCGTGCGAAATCTTACGCATCACTACACTATTGTGTATTCTTGTCTTCGTGTCTGTAACCATCGTCTGTTTTTATTATTTAGAAAAATTCATGTAAACTGTTGGTAGAGTGATTTAATTAGGTATTTAAAGAAATGAACTGATTGAATAAAATACGAACACTCACTGAGTTGTGAAGAAAATGAGGCTGTAGGCTTAGGTTTAAACTTGGTAGTTGCATTTCTGTGCGTATAGCACATCGTGAGGCTTGATTGACTTGACCATCACGAAATATTTCGTAGTTGACGGTAGGTACGAGAAAATTTCCGGGCCCGTTATCTCGAGGAATGCTTAGAGCTACAGGCGGGAATGAAGAAGTTGTAATTTTGATGTGAATTATATCCGGTGAGTGGGGTTGCCGCGCACGTAAGCGGTGTACCTAGCTACACAAGTAGATAGGTATTAGTAGTGTACAGCGCTCACTCACCCTCCCTTATTTCTGTTCTGTTGTTGTGTCAGCTGGTCGTGTCTCCGGAGACGCGATGGATCCCTCGATATTCCTACAGTACTCGCCGGCCTCGCCGCCCAATGGGCTGCCACAGGAGTCCAAATTGGCGACTTATATGGTATATATTTATACACACTTTTGTCTTTGTTGAGTCAGCTCCCAACTCTTGGCTAAATTGAATAATGTTACAGAATCGCTCCAGTTCTACTCCAACGAGGTCTATGACCCAGACTCTTGGCAATCTCAGCTTGGAGTCATCTCCCACTTCTATTAGAAAGGTTAGCATTTATTTCTAACTACCTTCATAAACATAAATTGCACTTATATTGGTCATTTCATAGCAAATTTAATATTTGTAACAGGTTCTGATAGGAGAATTTGTGCCAGTCAACTACTACAACCCCACAACAATACTCCCGGACTCTCCAGAGAGCTCTCCTCCATCGACGTTGCCCATTGTGCCTAACACACAAGTTCATCAGGTAAGGATTTCACTGTACTTACTACTCATCACAACTAGGTGTAACAAGATATGCCTTGTAATAATAACAATAATAAAAGCCCTTATTCTCTGACGTTACATATAATTTTACAATAAATTAAATGAATATTGAACTTAAGTAGCTAGTGTTGTTTTTTTCTTTTCAAAGTTTTTGCCTTTTTGATTACGTCTACAATTTTCGTTTTTGCTCTGATGTTTCCGAGTGTTTGTCTGTCTGATAGACGGATCCCTAACATATGTCATATGTCAGTACTGGTAGAATACATGTATCCCAGACCCTCTTCTTCTCAGATACTGATATATGTTTGTTTTTCATTATTTTCCTTTAACAACCAGTTCCTTGCCTAATTGTTATTCACTCTTGTCTGTATTTCTTTGGCAGTTTGATCTTTTGGTGTTATTAGTTGGCCTAGGTATATATATATATTCATCTACATATTCAATCTCCTTGTCATCTATTTTTATCTCAGACTTTATACTATTGGTCTAACCTTAGTTTTTGAAGCATTCATTGTTAGACCAGCCTTATTACTTTCAGTTGAGAGGGTCTGTAACATGTTTTGTAGAGTTTTAGCGTCTTCTGCAAAGAGCACTAGGTCATCAGCGAATCTTAGGTGATTAACATGGTACCATTGAAGTTTATTCCGGTGTCCCATTCAAGGTTCTTAAAGATTTCTTCTAAATCTCAGCAGTTCTAAAGAGCTTAGGTGATAGTGGATCTTCCTGCCTTACATCTTTTTTCACTTCAAAAGGCTCACCAGTTTTTTCCAGTTGGTGTGCCTTGTAAAAATATTTAAATGAATTGAAAATCAGTGTTGCCAGTGGCAGATAGTCAAATATAACATGAGACAGCTCAAAAAGTAACATTTTCACGAGAAAAGTAACATTACCTACTTATTGTGGAAAACGACGCAATTCTATAAGGCATTTTATTACACAAAAACTAAAATAAGTTTCCTGTCACATTTGTTAAACATCGAAAAAATCGTAATAATTGTTGATCAAATAAACGACTGGCGATGCTCTGAAAAATGTCTGATGTGGACCCCTATCCACTAGTATACTAATTAGTAACAGTCTTAAAAAACATTTTATTTCTTTTTTTTTATATTAAAATTCTACTTAGGTGGGTTGTGTTTGAAAGATGGCTACATTTTTGTTTGTACCCATTCGTGTAAAAGTCTAGTCGCGGCGTGCGTAGCGCGCCGCGCGCTCCGGGCCCTGCGGTGATGACGGTTTGGTCAAAAAATCATTACAATCAATCTGTACCTAATGATTTTGTTTATTCATTTAAAATTTTTAAATCAATTGTAATCATTCGCTGCTAGTCACCACTCGCCTCACTTGTGCTTAAGTAAGCGGGATGGAAAATTAAGAAATACAGGCGAGTGAGTGAACTGGAGTGACTGAATGCGACATCGCATTCAGTCAGTCCACAAAATCAAGTGCGCCAAGATGACCTTCGAATATAGTTGTTATTCTAAGAAGATGACGAACAAAAAAATCTTGAATGCGTTATTTTTTTTTGTTTGCTGGAAAATCTAAAAAGTAACATAAAGTAACATATTGAGTCGTGTAACATGGAGGTAACATGAGAGGGTCAAAAGTAACGTAAAATGTTACTTTTGTAACATTCTGGCAACGCTGTTGAAAATAGTGATGTGAGCTTTAGAGAAAAGTACCCGAATGCTGATTGGATATTCTAAGACACTATTAATAACATCTTCAGTCTGATTGGTCAGAACATAACTCTTCTTATAGGACTATAGGAGGCTGTTAGCCAATCAGAGCATCCGTCAGTCCACAATGCTGACGTCAGCTAATCAGTGCTTGCAAAGAGATGATCATTAATGATTTACCTAAGATACAATGAGTTTAACCTTTTGAACGCCAGAGCTCAAACGCATCGGCGCCCTTCCCACGCCAAGCCATAAATTCAGAGCAAATACCTACAAATAAAATAGGAATGCCAACGATGTTATCGATAAGTTGTCAATAACCGATTTAATCTCTGCTATTCGTCACATATTTTTGAAATAAAATATATTTTTTTGATTTCGTATTATTTAACAGCAGTTACAAAATTCTATACAAAGTAAAAGTAGACATTAGAACTACAAACGAATAAATCAGGTAATAATAAGATACATCACTAATCTCGTTCGTGTAGGCATTCGCTGTCGGGAAGACCCGACTCTGGCGTGGTTGGCACGACCTTTGACAGCTTTCTTGCGTGCGAGGTAATGATGTGACATTTCAAGTAAACTTATAATTATTATTATAAATTATAAACAACAAGGTAAAGAAAGGGTTGTCTATTAGAGTACTAATTAATTACTTAGCTTTAGTTGATTTTCTCCGTTTTTACTTAAAGAGGCCTGTTACATCTCGATCATGATTTTTGCGTAAAATGCCCCTTTTCACATTTTATAGTAATTTTCCAGTTGTATTTATCGTTTTTATGGAAATAGGATAATAAATTCATGCTTAGTATAACAAATTTTCACTCTGCGAGAAAAAGCTGAGTTCGGACGGCCGGCACATATTTTGTAGTAATTTTGCAGTTGTATTTATAGTTTTTATCGAAATAAGATAGGATAGGAAATCACTAGCAGTCTCCCGTAGCGCTAATGACGTCACCGCTTGACGTGTCTTCCCGACTGTGGCGTACAGGTAACTGTCTATGCGCTGTTCCGTAGGGATGCGCGAGAGTGAACAGTTAACTATCGATCGATAGATATAAATAGTAATCATTTTTCAATAATTTCATAAATATTACGCATTAAGAATATTCAGATACAAATAGTTGCTATTAAAAAATAATTATCGATGTAGTAGTAAGCTGCTTTCAATAAAATATTTCATAAATTCAAAATTTAATTTACCTAACTTACCCATCACTAGCTGTCGTGTCTTGCCGACTGTGGCGTGAGGAGAACACCATTTCGGTTAGCAATATTTAGTGATAATTTTTGCTAGTGAAATGTAACTGATGGATATATCTTCGTGCCATTTTACAATACATCATTAAAGTACTTTTAAATAATAGGAAATGTATATGTTTATTTTGTGTTTTAAAAATGTCGTTTTCTCGTCGGCCATACACGACGGTGGCGTGTTGGGCACTTTTTCATTTGTCGTCCAGTGCCGACCGTGGCGTTCAAAAGGTTAAGTAAAAATCCTAATCATTACACTTCTAATACTTCCGTGCGTACAGTTCTTCTTCTTCTCTTCTTCTTGCACTACGGGCGGTTTCCACAACTCGACGTCTATTGCGCCTATTTTGCGTATGAAGGGTGTGCGGCCGGATCACTCCAACCAGCCCAGCTCAGCCAGGAACGCTCCAAGAGCTTTCACATTTGTGATCGCCTCCTGGACGCTGCCCGGCGAGCCGAGGTACCTCGCCCGGTAGGGGGCCACCCCTCTGCATTCCAGCAGGACGTGGGCGGCTGTTTCTTCTTCCTCCATACAACCTCTGCATAGAGGACTGTCCGTGACACCTAAATTAAAAAGATGTCTGTTAAATTGTCCATGACCAGTAATAGCACCTGTTACCAGGCGGAGTTGCGGTCTACACAGTTGTAACAGGGCCCTGGATAGACGAGCGTCCACGCGCGGTAGTGCGAGTTTCGCCTGTCTACACGAGTCCAGAGAGCTCCAGTTCTGTTGGTGTAATTCTATAGTGCGTTCACGGAGCTTACTTGCATACCAGCTCGCCGGGATAGGAGCGATCGGTTCTGGGCCAACAGGCGTCGAACCAGATGCGCATCTAGCCAGTTCGTCAGCTGCATTATTTCCCCGTGATCCACTGTGACCTTTGATCCATTGGATAGTGATAGTATTATGTGCACCTACTTTATTAAGGGTGTGGTGACACTCAAGTAAAAAGCTTGATGTGATGCGACTGCCCTGGAGAGCCTGTAGGACGGATTTGCTGTCAGAGAGAATTAAGATGTCGCGGTCTTTTACCTCCCTTGTAATGATTGCCTGAGCCGCCATGATTATGCCCACACACTCGGCTTGGAATACCGTGTTGTATGTGCTTAGGGTGGATGCAATCTGTATGTTGAGGTCCTCCGAGAAAACACCCGACCCTGTACCCGATGAGGTTTTGGAGCCGTCAGTGTAAATCAGGAGAGACTTGTGTTGTACCTTGGAGCTGATGTCGTCTATCAGGTGTATTCTGTACTTTTTGTCAAATATGAAGGTTGGCTTAACTTTGTCGCATACTGCTCCAATAAGAGGGATGTTCAGCCAATCCTCCAGTAGTCCTGAGATGTTTTACCTTCTCGAATTTTAAAGATCCCAGTTGTTTTAGTCTTAACGCCGTTTTAGCTGCCTCCTGTTGAATGTGGAGATGCAGTGGTGTTAGGTTCAGCATTACTTCTAGAGCAGCTGTGGGAGCTGTGCTCATGCATCCAGTGAGGGCGCAGCAGGCCTGACGTTGTAGTCCCTGTAGCTTTTTGGCTCCAGTGGTTTGGGCGGCTTTTGGCCACCATACTACAGATCCATAGCTTACCAGGGGTTTTATGATCGTGTTGTATAGCCAGAGGAATAGCTTGGGTGCCAGGCCCCAGCGTTTACCAATCATCTTCCGGCACTGCCATAAAATGACACTGGCGGACTGCGTTTTGTGCTCCAAGTGGCTGTTCCAATTCAGTTTGCTGTCTAGGATTATACCTAGGTACTTTACCTCGTTAGAGAGTTGTAGTGTTGTTCCAAACAGTTTCGGCAGGCGGAAATCGCCTACCAAGCGTTTGTTTGTGAACATTACCATTTCCGTCTTTGTAGGGTTGACGGTCAGATCATGTCTTTGGCACCACTCTTCAACCTTCCTCAGGGCTGCTTGCGTACAGTTCATTCATTTACATATATACAGTTCATTTGAATTAAAAAAGCAATAAATCCAAACTAAATAATTCTAAAATAACACCTGAATTAAAACAATATATGCTATGTAATCCATAAAAAGTGTTTTATTTCTAATTAGGATTAGAAATAAATCGATTAACATTAGTCATATGATTTCAAAAATCTGTCTCAGATTCTAATTATCCGATTTTTTTGAAATCATGCCTTTTTTGTAAAGATTCAATTTAATTGTTGACACGATTGTAAGGATATACACTATCCTACAACATAAGTATACAATGCGATTAAATTGACAATAGACAGTGATCTACTCCACGGCAACTTTACTTGAGGATGTATGGCAAAGAAAAGAGTACCTAAAATTTATAGATTAAACTATATAATTTTGTACTGCGCTCTGAAGTTCGTCACTCAATTTTAAATTATATGCAAACATTAAGATTTTCTTAAATACATCAAGATGAAAATAATAGATATAAATAACAAGTTGGTCTATGTAAGTGTTATTCATCAACTCTTAATTTTCAGGAAAATGTTGGTGGAACAACATACTTCTACTCCACTAACTCGGACAGTGTCAACACGTCTGCGGGCCTCAACTCCTCATCTACGTTGGGTAAGTTGATCATTTGGTCTGTTTGACTGATTCTTTTTGATTCATTAAAATATTAGATGCTTATTAAGAAAACGTCGCATTGTGTTGGCTATCAGTAGTTGACCTTGGATATCGACAGGACCGTCGATAGTAGTGATAGCAAAAAAAATGAATTTAAAAAACTAAAAAAACCCGCCTGCATGAAAAGACAAGTCAACTGGAAAGATGGAAACAAGAACAAATATTAAAGGCAATATGTGTAAAAGTGCCATTATGAATGATTTGACTTATCATTAAATTCTATGCCACCGACTGCATGTTATTATGTTGCCTTTAATATTTGATCTCGTTTTCATCTGTTCAATTGACTTGTCTTTTCATGCAGGTGGGTTTTTGGTTTTTTGTTTGTTATTATATTATTACGATTATGATGTATCTTTTTGAAATCCTTATGATATCCCTTTAATTTGATATCCATATGGCAGTATTCTAAAAAGAATATTTTATTTTGCACTTCAAATAAGAGCACCGCTCAACCGCCATGTTGGTTTTTTTAACGTCACTTTCCTACCTAATAAAAATATTTGAATAAAAATATAAAGAATATTACATACAAACATACATACATACATGTGTAGATTAAATCTTGTAGTTCCAGATTAATTATTTATTAAGTTTTATAATATTAATTTTTATTCATTTTGTTTTGCATTATTAGGAGTGGATGGATACTTTTTTCCTAACTTTTATTTTAGGTGTTGCATGTTATAAAAATTGAATGCTGTGTGTACCTTTATTTTTTTTTATTCATTTAATTGAGGTCATGCATAGGACAAAGATCGCAAATGTATTTTATATGATTGTTTCTGTTAGTATATCTAATAAATAAATAAGAAACGCCCGAAAAACATAACCCTTTCCTTGCAGTCGGGTAAAAAAATGTAAATGTGAGTGTTGTTGAAGTCAAGAAACACAAAATCAGTATAGTTTCTTAGGCCTGAATCAGTGCGATGCGGTATCCAATACGTTCAATGCGACGCGGATTCATACAATTCTTCCGCGGTTGCTCCGCCTCCGCGCCTGGTCCGCGTCGCACTGAACACAGGTGAAAATAAATGTTGCTCTGTTCCATTTATTGTTGCTCTGTTCCATTCATTCTCAACAAATGACTTAAGGTTTTAAATTGTATTTTTTTTTAAGACTATCTAAATATAGTTTGTTTTGAGAAGTATGGCAATGGTATCAATACTATTGACAGTATATTGAAGAAAAATATCAAAGAGTGACTTTCCAGGCAACATTCATTAAAAACCTACTAGATGGCGCTGTCTAACACCCGTGGCAGTACAGCATGAAAGTGGTACTTTAATAGTCTGACCAAAAAGTAGCATACTTTTGACACTATTTCATACAGGGTGTTTTCATTTTTTATAATCGTTTTGCGGCGACAATAATTATGTTGAAGTTATACAACGTGTTACAAAATAACCCCTAATGCCGAATATGGTAGATAAGGGAGATTTAAACTGAATAACTTTTACTAAAGGACCAACTTTGAAATCGCGAAAAAAAGTCAGCTGTTTCATTTTGATATTTTAGTAATTAATTTTTGAATGAAACAGCTGCATTTTTTTGCGATTTTAAAGTTGGTTCCATTGTAAAAGTTGTTCAGTTTGATGGTCCGTATTTACCACATTCGGCATTAGAGGTATTTTTGTAACACGTTGTATATGTAATATGGTTTGCTTATTAACATCAATTTTTACCTGACTCGATGAAATCTTTTAATACATAATAATATGTTAGGCTCAAAGTCATAAACCGCTTGCTTAGCATAGCGCTTCTCCTACTCTGCTTTTAGCGCTGCAAGAGTTCAAGAACTGTAGTCTTTACTAGCTTGCTGCATATAATTATCTGTGGTCTGTACTTATTGGTCGACGGTTATCGGAGCCCAAGAAAGTTACAGGGTCATCACGTTCGGTAATAATATTATAATCATAATAATCTTCAATATTTACAATAATCTTCAATATTTACCAGAAAGGTTGCACAGAAAACAAATTGTCAAAATCATGAGTTTTTTACGATGGTTTGCGGCAGTCAATGTATTTTATATCGATTTGATGCATCTCCGAATACGGAAAAATTCGGAAACTTATGTATGTGGCCAGTCTAAATACGTCATAAGTAGCGGCGCATCGAACATGCGGGTAGCGGAGCAGTGGAACACGCGGATAGCGGTCCTTCTTTATTTTCACCAATAAATATAGAGCTGATCTGCATCGTACATAATGCACACACTAGTGAGCCGGCAATGTTGTAACAGGTGCAGAGTCGTGCCTGGCCGGGCCGGCGGTGGCCGTCGTATCGCCGTACGCCTCGCAGATCTACGCCGGCACCTCCATGCACATGAGCGCCATGGCTAAACCAGGTAACTGCATCTAATGGCGCGATCACACATTCTAGACGCAATTTTGGACGCTCGCACTAACGTAACGATTTTGGATTTGGACCATAGAATACATTAGCCACTGGAAGGTCCACTCGTGCCCTTCGTCTCGCGTCCGAAATGCCGCTCCCCACGCGAGCGCGCGAGTGAAGAAGCGAATAGCGACTTGACTTATACATGCGAGCTCGCTATTTGCTTCGCCACTGCACGAATGTTTGATTGCGGCATAACACACAGGATTTTATTATTTTTATTGATATTTAAAATATGTTAGGCTCGAAGACTGAAATCGCTCATTGAGCTAAAAAAACCGATCACAACGCGTTGTGGTCACTGCCACAAATCCACATCGCGAACTTCGTGTTGTGGTTCTTATAAAAACACCCATGACTTGTTTTGTGTAATCACAAAGACAACAATGCTAAATTCGCGTCTTGGTCTTCATAACCATACCAAACGACCACAACGCGTTGTGGCAATGAAGAATAGCCACGACACGTTCTGGGGCCGTACCGGCTAACGCATCGAATTTCGGAAAGTCTGCCGGGCTTCAAATAAAACAGATAAATTGAGCCCCAATCGGGTCAAAATAGCAAACCTCAATTCATTATGTCGCACGAATATCGATATCTTCTAAATAACTTCGTCGAATAGTACAATACGAAACTCCTTACTTTGATTAAGTTGAAGCTCGGCAGACCCGCCGAAGTTCAAAAAGTTAGCCAGTAGGGCCCTTGAGCACTAGTTGGTGCAACCACAAAACGAATTTTGCTTTGCGTTTTCTTCTATTACCACAACGTGTCATGAGCGTTTTTATAAGAGCCACAACAACACAACTCGTTGTGAGCGATTTCGGTCTTTGCCTAGTTTCATGTCATATAAACTCCAGCTTTGCAGCTGACTTGGAACCTCGCCTCTGTTTAATATCGAATAAAATTCTGCAGCCCTTCAATTATACAGCTACAACTCTATTAAAGTGACATGTTTTCATACCATAAATCGAAAACCATTTCGATATTTTGCAATTTCTAACACCGTTAATATTTTTTCGGGCTTATTAATCAATTATTTAACTAAATACTATACATTATAGCTGAAAATCAAGTAAAAAAAAAACGGGATTAAAAGAAAACAAACTCAACCAAAAATTAAAATGACATCATCAATTTTTAATGTCCCCACTGCTGGGGCACAGGCATTCCTTATAGGTGGATAAGGAGGATGGGCCATAACTCACCACGCGGGCCCAATGCGGATTGGTGGGTGTAATCGACTACAAATGCAGCCGGGACCAACGGCTTAGCGTGCCTTCCGAAGCACGGACGAAATAATAAATTTTTGGTCACCTATCCCATGACCGTCCCTTGCGAAAGTTCCTCCGATTTACTGTTACTAACCCCCGCAATCGCAGGGCCAGGCGCTAAACCACTGCGCCTGGAGCTCGGCTCCTCACTTTCTAATTAAACCACACAAATATAAAATACAAAATCCTCAGTGGTGAGGATTCCGGGTGTAGTGCGCTTCCACCTTATCTTCTTTCAACATCAGGTGAGGTGAAAGCCAAGCGCTAAACCGTTGTAAATAAAAAAAATATTTTTAAAATCCAGAAAACATTAACACTTTGACGACCTCCGTGGTCGAGTGGCTTTATACACCGGTTTTCAAGGTGTCGCCATCTCTGAGGTCCCGGGTTCGATCCCCGGTTGGGTCAATTTAGAAAACGAACTTTTCTATATTGACTCGGGTCTGGGTGTTTGTAAAACCACCGTTGTCTCTGATTTCCATAACACAAGTGCTTTAGCTACTTACTTTGGAATCGGAGCAATGTATTGTGATGTTGTCAAATAAAAATAAAAAACTGCCATTTTTGAGGCTTTCGTTTAGATATAAGAATATCTGTGCCAGAAGACTCCGCTCCTCCATAGCCATACATATGATTTCCAGTTTAGAAATAAACATTATGTAAGTTAGTGTCTTCAACAAACTTTTAGGGTAGCCTAATTTGCGAGAAATCGCCTAATCTGGCCACGTCTTGCCAGCCGCTCGCGTCAACCACTACCAGCAACTCACTCCCATCGGGCGTATTCACATTGAGCTATAACTATGACTACACGATAACTGCACGATATCGTCGGGCTGGTAGTTTGATACAATCACTACTAAATGCCTTCGCACTGTTTCGTTGTATTCAACGTTATCGTGGCCGACAGATTATCGTGCCGATATCGGGTGACGACACAGTGGGGGTGAAACTGGATCGGTTACTTTTGTTGGCGCAATGCGACTGACCGCATAACAAGCTGTTGGTTATATCGTGTCACATACCGATATCGTTGTCGTCCGAGCCAACGATTTATGAGTATCGTGTCGTTATCGTTATCGTCCAATGTGAAAACAGCCATCCGCTTTTGTTTACAGATTGTATAATGAGTAGGTAGTGTCGCTCCTAATTTTCTATAATTTTGATTGTTTAATTTTGCCTACACACCGGTGTGGACTTATTTTGATGTAGATCACCAAAATGCTCCTGAATAATAACCATTTTGTTTTTTTAATTAAATAGAATCATCACTATCCGGCTTAGCCGGATATTTGTCATCACTACTCAGTATGCGGCTAGACAGTAAAATACGACCGGATCCGGATAGTGATCACTTTGAAATGTCACTGTTGACATACATGTTTACACAGTTGTTTTTTCGCTAATATCTCCAAAATGGTGCGTCGGTCGTAAAGAAAAGTGTTCGTCTACCGAATTATCTAGCTTATAAAATTATCTACAACTTTTATTCTATATTGTTCGAATTCGTAACCATTTTTAACCGACTTTAAAAAAAAGAAGGAGGTTATCAAGTCGACGGTATTTTTTTAAATTTTTTTTATGTATGTTTTAACATAACTTCACCAGTTAATAACCGATTTCAATTATTCTTTTTTTTATTTGAAAGAACATAGTTCGTGTGTAGCCCCATAAAAATTACAGAGATCTGGCTAGTAGTTTTTTCATAATCCTGAAAAATATCAATTACTTAACTTACCATCTCACGAGTTTTTAAGGATTTTCTGGTATAACTTCTTTGTTTATGAACTGATTTCGATGATTCATTTTTTTGTTTGAAAGGGTATACCTCAAGAATGGTCTCATTTAAATTTCATTGGTATTGGACCTTGGACTTCGAAGATACACAGGGGAACTCCTCAAAGTCAAATAGGATATGTATAGTGATTGAGATATTGGTAGGTTTATGACAATCCAAAACAAACCGAGCTATGGTCTGCGACGTTTTGGACTAGACTTGGGCTACGAAGTACGAAGGCACAACGGAACTCCTTAAAAACAAACAGCGTGAATTTGGAAATTGAGTTATGGGCGTTGTACCATAGAAAATATTATATGAAGTTAAAAAATATTTATACGCTTACCTTACCACAAATACTATATAAAGAAAAAAAAATATTTACACGCGTACAGATCTACTAAAAAAGCTTTTTTTAAAAGAAGAAAAACTTCCTTGGAGGACCATCTTTTCTTTTAACCGACTTCAAAAAAGGAGGAGGTTCTATGTTCGACTGTTTATTTGTTTTTTATTTTTTTTTATGTATGTATGTATCTAAAAAGCAAGAAATAATATTCAAATCTGCATAATTACTATTCAAGTACCTACGCATATCTGATATTAAAAAATGTCTTATGAAGTCGGGTGGGGCTTTAAGAATTAAAAAATCAAATTGAGAAAGAGATACCACGATAAATGTTATTATGATTAAAAAAGAAAAATATCTTTAGCCCCACCCGACTTCAAAAGACGTTTTTTTAATATCAGATATGCGTAGGTAGGTACTTGAATAGTAATTATGCAGATTTGAATATTGTTTCTTGCTTTTTAGAGCTGCTGTTTTTTGAAGCTGTTTTTTTATAGCAATTTTTTTAAGGTTTTTTGAAGGAGGTTTTTCTTTTTATTTTTTTCTAATTCTAAAAGCCCTACCCGACTTCATTAGACGTGTTTTATTAATATTGATATGCGTAAGTAATAATTTGAATATTATTTCTTGCTTTTTAGAGGTATTTAATTTTGAAGCTGTTTTTGTTTTTAGGTTTTTTGAGCTATCTCTCAGGAAATGTGAAAATTTGGATGATGAGCAAGATCCAAGAGAGTTGGTCTACACAGTACACACACTATACCAACAAGAAATATCATTTAAAACGGCTTTTTTAGACAAATATAGGGTTGAAAGCATGGTACCCTATCTACGAAACCCAAACATGGGCTTTATAAAGGTATTACCAAACACCCTGTATAGCATTGATTGACATTGCAAGGGATTAGGAATGTAAATTCAAGTCAATTTTGCAGTAGTATACGAAGTTGCCCATGTGAGGCAATTCACTTATTGCTTTTTCTGTAAGTCTATCTTCGCCATGAACATATTTTTATAGCATTTGTTCATAAAAAGTCAAAGTCAAAATTTATTTATTCAATTAAACTTAATGATTAAGCATTTTTGATCGTCTATATTTTGAAAATATATCATATATTTTGACTGTACTAAAGTGCAGCCAATTACACACTACACTCTAGATTTTTCTCTACAGGTGCATAACGTTGACCTTTTGACTACATATTATGTAGTCCAAAGGTCAACGAGCGAGACGGCCCCGGATGCGCTCTTTGCGCATCGGGTTAGCTGGGACGCGCGCCCTTGATCCAATTTCATGGATTGATCGCTAGTCCTGCCAACTAACAACTAGTTTGAATAAAGACTAGCATACAAATCTGATAATGGCTATAAAGGACATCTTTAATTTTATTAACGTTCTTATTTAATTTAAAAATATTTTTTTTTCGATATAGCCCTCAATCTTATCAATTAATGTAGTAGTAAAATAATTATTTTCTTCTTTGGGTTCTGTATCCGAAGGGGCCAAATGGCTATTGCTGTCACTTGTGTCCGTCCGTCTGTCCGTTCGTTTGTCACAAAGCTCTAGCAGCTAAACCGTTCATGTTGAAGACTGTAGTCTTCATATTTGCACCAAAGGTGTGTCTTGCCGACCCAAAGCCAAGCAAAGTATGTAATATCTTGGAGGGGGGTCCCATACAATTACAAGTGAAGGGGGGCGAGAGATTCTTTTTTTACCCAACTTTTGGGGTATCATTGTTTATAGCTTGTTATCTACACGTTATGGCAGCCCATGTTTGTCTACGACAAAGACTATATACTATTTGTTTTAAAAAATCTTAGAAAACAAAGGCATGTGAAGCCGCTAAATTCAGCTTTTCTAAACTTTGTTCCGAAGTATTTTTTAACTTTAAATTGACCTATGAACTTGAAATTTGGTGATAATGTTTATTATTATGTATATTTTACAAAAAATACGGTTTAAGAACTTTATTTTCTCATAAATAATTACAAAAAATTCACTTACTGAGATAAACAATGGTTTATATAAAACTTAAAAGTTATCGAAACATGAGTGTGCACTATTAAGTAAAGAATTTGATTAATTTACAATCGAGTTTAAAAATAATAATTAACGACGGCTATTCGTAAAAATAAGACACAGCGTTCGATGTAAACTTGTGCCTAGCATAACTTGACCGAGCAACCACGGATCTAAGCGTACTTGCAATCTAGATGCGGCATATCGGTACTAGAATGGGTAATAAGTTAAATATTTATTAATATTGTTGTTACTGTTTATGTTAATAATATTTTGACTACATATTATATTTACCTGTTTTATATATTATTTTACTGAAATTTAATTGCGTGTTTTCTTTTACAATACCTTTTTTATTATTATTTGAAATTTACTTATGTATTTGTTGAAATTCGTCTAGCACATAATTTTTTAATTGTCTTTTAAAGCTTAACAATAATTTTGCTTCTTTTATTTTCCCAGTTAGTTTGTTGTATATTTTTACACCTTCAAATTCAATATTCTTTATTCCGTAGTTGGTTCTTGGAGTACGTGGAATGAGATGATTTGCATTTCTTAACTTAATTTTCTGTATTGTATCTTTTTTACAAAACGATAATGTCGTGTGGGTCCTTAAAAATACCCATATATTGATAAATATGTTTTTTTTTCTTTTAAAACGTCCTCATTTTCTTATAACAAACGAACATAATTTTGCGGTCCAACGCGTAGCAGATAAGTCCCGCCTAATGCGAGGGGTGGACGCTACGCGCACCATAGATGAACACACAACTATAAAAAAACACTTATAGCATCCTTTTCTATAAGAAAAACTATAGTATTATTCGACGAACTCCGTGGTCGAGTGGCTTTTTACACCGGTTTTCAAGGTGTCGCCATCTCTGAGGTCCCGGATTCGGTCCCCGTTTGGGTCAATTTAGAAAACAAACTTTTCCATATTGACTCAGGTCTGGGTGTGTGTGATACCACCGTTGTCTCTGATTTCCATAACACAAGTGCTTTAGCTACTTACCTTGGAATCGGAGCAATGTATGTGATGTTGTCAAATATTTATTTATTTACACAACACAATATTTCTATTATATAGGAATAGTAATAGTGCTGGCAGAATTTGGTGTATATCTATAGGTTTTTTAAATTTATTTTAAGCAGCTTATAAAACTGGCACTATTTTTTTTAAATATTATTATTTTAGGTCCTTACCTATGAAGTAAACAATTTTCCATACTAGCATTTTTATAATTTTTTTTACAACCGTGAACGCTATTGTAACATAACTTTTATGTACAAACGTTTGAACATTAAGCTTACTTAGGCAACATAACTTAAGCGAAAAATATAAGCTTCGGCTAAGTTATAACGGATAAAGTGATAATTTTCGCTAACAAAAAAGGAGTCACTTTCAAGGTATCTTTTTAATGCTAAGAAAACAAAATAAATAGACTTTAATGATGCTGATAGTTGACGGCTATGGTCATAATTTGATGTAATGTTCAGCAACTGATAAATATTCTAAATCACAGAAATTATAAGGTTCTCTCTGTGTGAGAAAAAACACCAATTTCATAGGTAGGGCCCAATATTATTATTACAGTGTTGCTATGCTGATATAAAAATATTTCACAAAAAAAACATATTTTAAGTATGCTAAAATTAAGTGTTTATACACATCTGTCCAAGTATTTATTAATAACGTTTTTAAGCATAATAAGTTGTATTTTAGCAGCTTTAGGTTGTTCTGCTATGTTTATTTTGAGCTACCAGTAACCTTGTATACAAGGTGTTACAAAAATACCCCTAATGCCGAATATGGTAGATAGAGACCATCAAACTTAACAACTTTTACTAAGGGACCAACTTTGAAACCGCGAAAAAAAATCAGCTGTTTCATACAAACATTTACAACTAAAATATAAAAATGTATAAAACAGCTGATTTTTTATTCGCGATTTCAGAGTTTGTCCCATAGTAAAAGTTGTTCAGTTTGATGGTCCCTATTTACCATATTCGGCATTACGGGTTATTTTTGTAACACGTTGTATAATAATATAAATCTAAATAACATCTCCCGGTGACGTCCGTCGGAGCTCGAGCCCTACCTGCCCGGGCTGCTGTATCGATCACTTAGGTCTAGACTGCAAATTAACGCAGCGTATCTATGTCGGATCCCCGCTTTGTGCAGCACATCAATTAACCCTTCGCCGACCCTGCATCGCTCTCGTACAAATTAATTATGATGCCTTTTATCTCTTCCCCGTTTGTAACTAATACCGACATTCGACGTTCAAATTAATTGCTATTGCATCCCCTGGTTTTATTTTTGACCCCTGTTTGTTATGTAGCGTAATAATATGCGGAGCGACTGTCGCGCTAGCCGTTGACCGGAAAATAATTTAGTGCATGATGATTGATGATTTAGAGTTAGTCAAAGCTCCCTTTATTCAAATTAACGAATGACGTTTTGAAGATGAAGTTGTCTGGAATTTATTATTGTACTGTGTATTTGAGGATTATAGTACTGTGTATTTGAGGATAATGTATATTTTAATGGATATAGAACTGTGTTATGCTACTGATGATATAAGATATCGCTGATCTGTACTGCCAACGATGACGATGCGAGTGAGATGCTATTGTTGGAAAGTTGAGTTCGAACCTCAAATACTGCGATATGTCGTGGAGGGCAAACTAATGTTTAATAGTGCTGTGTGTGCAGAATCTGAATGCTATGGTTGGTGAGTCATTTGAGTTCGAGCCTCGAAAAATGTGGAGTGTCGTGGGGTATAAACGTATGTTTAATAGTGCTGTGCGAAATATGCAATGCTATGTTTAATAGTGCTGTGTGAACTCTGAAACGCAATTGTTGTTGAGTTATTTAAGTCCGAGCCTCAAATACAGTGACATGTCGAGTAGAAATCTGAAATGCTATTGTTGGTGAGTTATTTGAGTTCGAGCCTCAAATACTGTGACATGTCGAGTAGAAATCTGAAACGCTGTTGTTGGTGAGTTATTTGAGTTCGAGCCTCAAATACTGTGACATGTCGAGTAGAAATCTGAAATGCTATTGATGGTGAGTTATTTGAGTTCGAGCCTCAAATACTGTGACATGTCGAGTAGAAATCTCAAATGCTATTGTTGGTGAGTTATTTGAGTTCGAGCCTCAAGTACTGTGACATGTCGAGTAGAAATCTGAAACGCTGTTGTTGGTGAGTTATTTGAGTTCGAGCCTCAAATACTGTGACATGTCGAGTAGAAATCTGAAATGCTATTGTTGGTGAGTTATTTGAGTTCGAGCCTTGGGGTATAAACGTATGTTTAATAGTGTTGTGCTAAATGTGCGATGTTATGTAGTGCTGTGCGAACTCTGAGACGTAATTGTTGTTGAGTTATTTAAGTCTGAGCTCCAAATACTGTGGATATGTCGTGTAAAAATCTGAAACGCTGTTGTTGGTGAGTTATTTGAGTTCGAGCCTCAAATACTGTGACATGTCGAGTAGAAATCTGAAATGCTATTATTGGTGAGTCATTTGAGTTCGAGCCTCAAATACTGTGATATGTCATGGGGTATAAACGTATGTTTAATAGTGCTGTGCGAAATGTGCGATGCTATGTTTAATAGTGCTGTGCGAACTTTGAAACGCAATCGTTATTGAGTTATTTAATTTCGAGCTTCATATACTGTGATATGTCGTGGAGAAATCTGAAATGCTATTGTTGGTGAGTTATTTGAGTTCCAGCCTCAAGCACTGTCATATGTCGAGTAGAAATCTGAAATGCTATTGTTGGTGAGTCATTTGAGTTCGAGCCTCAAATACTGTGATATGTCGTGGGGTAAAAACGTATGTTTAATAGTGCTGTGCGAAATGTGCGATGTTATGTTTAATAGTGCTGTGCAAACTCTGAAACGTAATTGTTGTTGGTTTATTTAATTTCGAGCTTCAAATACTGTGACATGTCGAGAAGAAATCTGAAATGCTATTGATGCGAAATGTGCTATGTTATGTTTAATAATGCTGTGCGAAATGTGCTATGTTATGTTTAATAGTGCTGTGCAAACTCTGAAACGTAATTGTTGCTGGTTTATTTAATTTCGAGCTTCAAATACTGTGACATGTCGAGTAGAAATCTGAAATGCTATTGATGCGAAATGTGCTATGTTATGTTTAATAATGCTGTGCGAACTCTGAAACGTAATTATTGTTGAGTTATTTAATTTCGAGCTTCAAATACTGTGATAGTCGTGGAGAAATCTGAAATGCTAATGTTGGTGAGTTATTTGAGTTCGAGCCTCAAGTATTGTGACATGTCGAGTAGAAATCTGAAATGCTATTGTTGGTGAGTTATTTGAGTTTGAGCCTCAAATACTGTGTTAAGATGTGGAGTGCAAACCTATGTATAATTTGTGTAGTGCCAAATCTGAAATGCTATTGTAAATGAGTTATTTGAGTTCGAGCCTCAAATACTGTGCAATATGTCGTAGAGTGCAAATGTATGTTTAATTATGTTTTGCAAAATCTGAAACGCAATTGGTGGTGAGTTATTTGAGTTCGAGCCTCAAGTATTGTGACATGTCGAGTAGAAATATGAAATGCTATTGTTGGTGAGTTATTTGAGTTTGAGCCTCAAATACTGTGTTAAGATGTGGAGTGCAAACCTATGTATAATTTGTGTAGTGCCAAATCTGAAATGCTATTGTAAATAAGTTATTTGAGTTCGAGCCTCAAATACTGTGCAATATGTCGTAGAGTGCAAATGTATGTTTAATTATGTTTTGCAAAATCTGAAACGCAATTGGTGGTGAGTTATTTGAGTTCGAGCCTCAAGTATTGTGACATGTCGAGTAGAAATCTGAAATGCTATTGTTGGTGAGTTATTTGAGTTTGAGCCTCAAATACTGTGTTAAGATGTGGAGTGCAAACCTATGTATAATTTGTGTAGTGCCAAATCTGAAATGCTATTGCTATATAATGGGCAAATTGTTGCTTTGCCCTTTGCTGTGTTTTTGCTATGCGATGAGCTGTGCGTGTAATGTCTGTTTTACATAATTTATTGAACTGTTGTGTATTGAACTATTAAAGGTTTTTATAATTCTGGAATTGTTGGCTACTAACAAGTAATCGTCGTCATCTCGTTCCGCCTCCTAGGCACAGGCGTATGTTAGGAGTTGAAACAAAGTGAAACAAAGTAGGAGTAACAAAGTGGGTTAGTAGTGATCCACATACTGTGCCCAGTTCAAATTCTGGTATCGGAAAATATGATTAAAGAAAAAAGGGCACGAACACCACGCGGGCCCAATTCATATTCTTCAATTGGGACCAAAAGCTTAAAATATCTTCCGTAGACTGGCAAAAATCTAGATTTTTTATTTTTATTTTATGCCGGCAAATCAAATGTTGTACATCCACAACCGCAGAACGCAAGTACTAACCGCCCCATCGAACTCCCCCCACTCACCTAGCTACGCGTTAGCGCGGCCATATACAGACAGACGGAGTCTGATTCGGAATTCCGAAACGGCATATCTATTATGTATGAGAATTCCGAACGGAAAAATACCGCATGTTTGTAGTAGGATTAACTGCATTCGGAAAGATTCCGTTTCGGATTTCCGAATCATAATTCCTTCTAAATGTGGTGGTTTTTATCGTTAATATCCAACTACCCCCTGCTACCGCGAAGGTATTTTCCTTGCACCTTGTGATTTGAGGTGTGCTAGTGGTTCATACGCGCGGTTTTTTTTTTATATTTGCCAACCGCTTTCAATATCAATGACCTCCATAGTCGAGTGTCTTTTAACCGGTTTTAATGGTATAACCGCTTCTGAGGTACCGGATTCGATCCCCGGCTGGGTCAATTTAGAAAATGAACTTATCTATATTGTGTCTGGTCTGGGTGTTAGTGGTACCGTCGTTACTTGAAACAAGTATGCTTTAGCGTACTTTAAATTTGGAGCAAATTTTTAAGTAATGTTGTCCAACTATTTATAAATTTGACGCTAAAAGCCCAAGTTTATAGCATCCAATTAATAAGCTATAAGGGTGCTTACATAAAAAAAACAGAAACAGGTTTAAAGAGAGCGGCGTGCACAGTGAACAGACAGTCTGTACATTGTGTACATATTTTAGTGTTAACCTAGGGTGAAATGGTAGGTACCTGGGGTAAAAATACGTTGATTGCCACATGTAGATAAATTATTATTTAAGTATGTGAATATTCCTGAATGTTTGTTTTTCAACTACTGTTCAACATAATAACAATAAAGTACCTACCTTAAGCAATAAATTGTAAGCACCTTATATAAGAAAGGCGACGAGAAAGGAAATATGGTTACTACAGATAAAATAATTAGGTTTATAAAAACGCTGTCTGGATCTGCTGCTTGACTAGAAATATTGTTGTATAGTTGGCTAATATTCTTCTGAATTAGTGAACGTTAACCATGTGTGTTTTGTTAAGCTAAGAGTCTGGCAAACAGTGAGCTTCCCATACAAACGTAATACCAAAATTATTTGCAATTTGAGCATAATTAACTCTTCTTGTGATGTTATCCGGATAAGACAGTATTTGTCTAGTTTTCTATTAAATAAACATTCTAAAATACTAACGTAATTCAAAATAAATGCAAATAAAAAAATTTCATAAAAAACTAAATCGCATTAATTTTTGTTTGATTTAGTATTTTGGATTTTTTATTTAATAGAAACCTAGACAAAAACTGTTTTAATCCGAATAACATCACAAGAAAAGTTATGCCCGTATTCACAAACAATACTTGTCTATGTAGAGTACCTTTACTGTGCGAAGTAAGGCATTTCTATGTGTTGCATATGACAAGCCTTTCAATTCACAAACAATACTTAGAGCGCTCTTTGATGAGTGATCGCACTGCATTGTATGCGGTCCTATGATTGCCAATTTGTGTTGCTCTGTTCACTCTAGTATTTGCCATGAGATCTGAAGATCTTAAGAGCATAAGAGTGGGATATATTAGAAAAATTTCGACGATGCCACTAGTGACTCGGTAGCTCAGCGGTGAGAGCATTGGACCGGACATACAAAGGTCGCAGGTTCGATTCCCATCCGAGAATATAATCTTGTGCGAGTCGTATTTTTACTAGTATATTATTCAGTATTTAGTGTTATATGACTACTCGAAAGACTCGAGTTCGAATTTCAGCCAGTTAAAATAATACTATTTTTAGGTTTGTAGTGGCTTTGACATTTTTAAAAGCTCAAAAGAACAGCACTAATACATTAAAAAAAAGTAATAATCTAAATTGCATTGCTGTGACCCGTAGTCTGATGTCCTCTGCGGAATCAACTAATTGCATTTTAATCCCTCAAGTGGCTTATTGCGTCGGCACTCTCCGATGGTGGTATATCAATATTCACCTTGATTGGCTTTTTCAGATTGAAACTCTTGCAGGCAGAATCCGGAAACTCATTTATATTTTGAAAAATCCACGTCTCTTTACGGTTTTCCGGATTATGCCTGTATAATTGTCTTGCCTTATGTCTGTATTATCGTACTGCATTTCTGTCTGGGCAGGGACTAAACATCCCTATTAAAACTTGAGCGTGCGAACTATTCTCAAGTTCTTACTATGTAAGCGTAGAACTTATCCGTGAAACTCTACAAGGAGTGCGAAGTTCTCACTGTTAGGCAGTTGGTTATTTTGCGAATAAAACTCCGTAAACATTCCTTACTGCCTCCCGATTACGTTACGGCGTCATGGCGACATAGTACTCTTGTTGGTCAGCAGGTTAGATGTCGTACAACTTGGGATAAATACCAACATAATGCTCTAAGTTCAAGGCTTTACAAGATAAAACGAATATACTCCCTTATTAAGTACAAATTTAAAAAAAACAGTTCAATATCTGCTATCTTTAAATTACGATGAGACCGAAAATTTAATCAGATGACCATTATGTTACACTCAATACACTATACGCACACACACACACACATTTTAGTTTTGCAACTCACTCAACAATACTAATGTTTTTTCGACACTTTACTTGCGCTTTACAAAGTTTTAGAATGCTGTAGGGAGGAAGCACCAACTTCTATGACACAGGATTCGTCCTAGTTTAGGAGTTGCAGTTATTTTTGTTTTAATTGTAAAAAAAATTGTCATTGCTGAAAAGTAAATGTAGAAATTGTTTTGGTTGAATAAATTATTGTTATTATTATTATAAAAATGAGCCTTGCAACATGTTGTGGTTCAACAAAATAGTTTTGAAAAAACATTATCAAAGCTTTTTGCTATAATTTAGCTAGTAATTAATTAACCTAATTTAATACATACTAGTTGTATACTGGGTTCAATAAATTATTTTCTCGTGAATTCAAATTAACTACCATGACCAATATTATTATTGGTTGCGCTGCACTGTTGAATTTAACTGGATAGCCTATATAGTTGATTCCTGGAAATACCTTGTATTGGGTCAATCGATACGATTCCATATTCCTGTCTCCCTTTGGCATATAGATTGTTATATTGAAAAGGGAGATAGAATATACAATTTATTGTTTACATACACACATTTTGATACCAACCGCCAAATCTGACGGGCGTTCGACGCAGTAATCGCTCCTCGAAACTGAGGCTGCAACGGCCACTCGTAAGCTGTTGCTTCAGGAAAAATTGTGTTTTAACTAGTAAAGCAAAGTTTGGAGCATTGTTTATGGTGAAACATGATGCAGCAGTGTTGTTGTGGCGCGTGGGTGCCTACGATGCTGCCGTATTTGCACCAGTGCCCGTGCTCGAGTTCGTTTCTGTGCCCAATATACTCGCCGCCGCCACCCGAGCACGGCTACTACGTTATAGAACGTAAGTTCAACTCAATCTCACCCTGGTTCCTATTTAATAAACGTGACAATTTGTCACCTGGCATGACAATTTTAATTTTTAATTTTTTTTTCAACTTTTTTGAAAACGGAACAAACTACTCAAAGCTACACTGCAATGTAAACCAAATTGTCATGAAAATTGACAATTTGTCATGGAAATTGACAATTTGTCATGACAATGGACAAATTGTCATGACAATGGACAAATTGTCACGTTTTTAAATAGGGCCTAGGCCGTCTTAACGAACGATATCAGAACAAAATCTGCCGACAATTAATACAGATAATATTTACACTTTTTCTTCGGATTTTCATTATTTATTTACTATTTTAAATCGTTTAAATTATAAAATTATTTACTTGCTATTTATGAATGATTTATAATTTGTATAATTACTAATTGACCTACATTTAGTCTTTGCTTAGTCCTTTGTTCAATACGTTTTTTCCACACGCTAGTCTTCTTAATTTATAGCCATAATAACGATCAGCTAAAACACCTCAGATTATTTCTAAATGTTCTAGCATTATTATAGGTACCCTATGAGTAAACATTTATATCTGATGTAAAAGAAGAGCCTCGACCAATTGGTCCTTCGAATGATCTCCAGAAAGTACCAGGGCGTTTCGCTCTCGATATCTTTAGTTACTATCAGCTCGATTCCCTATTCCTAAATGTTCTACGACCCGTAACTGTATATAAACATTTATTCATGAAACAAGCATACTTGACCTCGGCCACGCCCTCCTTTAGTCATAGTTACGATCAAGCGCGGAGCGTTTCCGTTTCAGCTTGGGCAAAAATGCTTTTGTATGTCCGTCTGTCCGGCTGTTCTCATCTACAGCCCCTGTATTACAAGCTCTTAAAACTTGTCAGTTTTCTGTAAGGCTATTTATTAATCACTTTTATTTGATGTACAGTGACAAAGAGATTTTGACGACCTCTGTGGTCGAGTGGCTTTGTACACCGGTTTTCAAGGTGTCGCCATCTCTTAGGTCCCGGGTTCGATCAATTTAGAAGACGAACTTTTCTATATTGGCTCAGGTCTGGGTGTTTGTGATACCACCGTTGTTTCTGATTTCCATAACACAAGTGCTTTAGCTACTTATTTTGGAATCGGTGCAATGTATGTGCTGTTGTCAAATATTTAAAAAAGGGAAAAAAAAAGATGTAGCTATAGCAATTCATAAACCTGGCTAGTTTTAAGAGCCGAAACCGAAATTCTATGGAGCCATTTTCGTTTTTTAATGCTATTTTAATGCTCTTTCTAAAATTTAACTACTCTTAAAAAGAAATTAAAAATTTAAGCTACTATCCAAGTAGATCAGCGATAAAAAATATTTTGACAAATTGACTAAGTATAAAAAACAGAAGAGTGTAAACGTATAATAATAAAATTAAATTAAAAATTCTAATGTTTATTTCATATAAAATCTGTACAATCAATAATCCGAGGCTGGAACCAACCTAGTAGGTATAAATAATACTTGTATTAGGTGGCACCGCTCTCCCCTAAGGCGCATAATGTATGTAATTAAACAAATAAAAATAAATTAACATTAACAAATATCCCTACTTACTATTGAAGTTGATTTTTTAACACATTAATAACTTGTCAGCAACTTTCTTAAAAGTCTAACCTTAGGTCCTTAGAGAGTTTAGTCTTTACTAAAGTCTCTGAGGAGTACCTCCTAACATAGGTATAATACAGTATCTATTTTCGAGATACACTTAAAAGTAAAAGTAAAAGTAAAAAATTGCTTTATTCAAATAAACTTAGTAATTAAGCGCTTTTGAATCGTCTATATTTTTCTACCACCCGTTCCAGACTTTTTTAACTGACAAGAAGAACAGGCACTTTTCTTTAAGGCTGCATAGTCTGCACACTAGCGCCGCCATTGGAAAATAAAGACCAAATTGTGAATTATCTCTCTGTAGTGCACTCCGTAGAAGCTTTGTGGTTATTTTTATCGCTTAAACAATATTTTCTAACCTGTCTTTTAGTTAAATGGAGTTTTATTGTTGGTGATAAACAGGGCACTGATCAATTCCCTCACTTCTTCCCTCAATTCCCTTAAGATTTAAGGCTATTATAACAATGTATAAACATTCATTTCTGACACAAAGGAAGATTCATGTGCGTTGCAGGCTACAAGCTAAAGTAAATTTCATCAATGCTTTCGGTCTGCTTAAAGTAGTTTTCTTATTACGTCGATTAAAATTAGGTCTCTGTTCTTGAAGGTCTGGCCCAGTCTTTCTACCTGCCAGAAACTATCCGCTCGGAGATATACCTGAGGAATGATGAGATGTTCCTGCAGCCGGACCTCCGTCAATTTCCAGGTAATTACTAATTATTTATTTCAGTTTCTGATTCAAGATTTAATTTCTTTCTTTAGTGTGTATCCAAAATGACGGGCGCAATCTACGGAGAATGAAATAAAACCCATAATCTGAACGCGTCCAGAGTGGGCGCATGCGCGCACTAAGACACACTCTATAAGAACAGCTATCGGCGTGTTCCTTCGCTCCGCGTGCTGACTACCAGTTTATGTGTATTATTTCTTAATCAGACTTACCGGAGAACGTGGGGATGTACACGGAGCTGACGCCGCTAGAGAACTCGTCGCCGCACTCGATGGCGACGTCGTACCGCGTGACGCACCGACAGAACGGCGAGCACTACGCGCTGCGCCGCCTGCACGGGCTCTCCACGCCTGCCTCTAAGCGGCTCGACGTGTGGAAGCAAGTCGACCATCCCAACATCGTGCGACTGCATGAGGTGTTCTTCACCAATGCTTTTGTCGATCATTGTGAGTATAATTCACTTTGCCTAATTGCTGCGTCTACTCGCTCTAGCCACATCCGCTTCCAAGCTTCTCGACGTCAGGAAGCAAGTTGGCCATCCCAACATCGTGCGACCATTGTGAGTAATAGCATTAAAAGCAAGCATACATGGCTTACTCCGCATTTTTTTTATTTTATGTATTAAAGAAGGTATTTGGTACAATCGGTCACCGCATCACTCCGTGCTGTTTGTCTCACCGTTCGTGCGTCGCGCGTAACTTTGTTTAAAGAGGCTGTGTGAACAAGAACAACAATAAACCTAAACGCCAGACTGCCCGCAATTCTTTCTACATAAAATAGCGACGAAATAGTCTCCCGCTAGCCTTATTTTAATAAATGAATAAAATTATTAGACAAATAAATGCAAGTTTCTCAAAGTGGATTTTTTCGAACCAAATAAATAAGCTTTATAATATTATTTAATATTATCAGTATATTTTTACTAGAAAAAATTCGACTCGCCATCAGATGATTTTCTCAGGCGGGACTCGAACCCGCGACCTTTGAAACGGTCCAATGCTCTTCCAACTGAGCTACCTTGGCTTGGCTGGCAGCGAAGGAGTAGTACATACTTTGAAATTTCGACAATCCTACTAGCGACTCGGTATCTCAGCTGGAAGAGCATTGGTCCGAACTTCCAAAGGTTGCGGGTTCGAGTCCCGCCTGAGAAAATGACATGTACCCTTAGAACGAACAGCTGTTGAGAAAAATAACACGCGTAAAAACATTCGATACAGAAATTTTGTATGGGAAATTTGTACAGCGCCATCTACCGCCAGAAAGCGAAATGAGATTTTGTAATGTATGAAAATTTCATGTATAAGTAAAACAAAAAAAAAACAATAATTACCACTTACCTTGAAGGGCAAGGAAAATGAAAACAAAAATAAGCTTTGGAGAACAACAGAACAATTTTATTTTATTAAGGGTTTTGCAGGCTCTATATAATAACAATAGCCTAGCCTTAGGTAATGTCAGTCAGCCAGTGGCGTAGCATGGGGGTGGCGGAGGGTGCGGTCCGCACCGGGCGGCACTTTGCCGGGGGCGGCAATGCGGAGGTGGCAGTTAGAAAAAAAAATTGAAATTTTAAAAAAAGTTAATTTCTTTCAGTGTTTTTTTCGTCATTTTCGTTCGTTCAGAGCGTTCGTGAAGTAGGCGATTTCTCCATTATTCTATTACGTTTTCTCTGTAATTTTTCTGTGATATTCTACCTATGTCAAAAAATGTTAGTTTCACTTTTCAATTCAATAAATCATTCAATAAAACTAATAAAAGTACTCTTTTTACCATGCCCAAATTTTTTATAATGGATCACAAAAATAAGAGGGCGGCAAATTTGGAATCCGCACCGGGTGCTAGTGACCTATGCTACGCCACTGCAGCCAGCCCCTGGCTGAGAGCTGAAAAAATACTCAGAGAAACAAATAACACCCTAGATAACAATATGCTGTAAAATCTGCTGTTCAAACTATTTGTTGATTAGTGAAGGATTAAAGTCTTAGAGCTAACAAATACCATAAGGTTTTTAATAGGTAAGGAGTGCCTGCTCTAAGGATGCCAGTCGTGACCTATTAAGTACTATCATTAATGGCTAGAAAATTTGGTGTTTGAAAATGACCGCCCATCTAGTGTGGATAAATCACTGTATCTTCTCTTATATGGAGGACAAATGTTTCCAAGTACCTCCTCAAGAAAGTTAAATTTTTGAGGGTTAGTTTATAAAAAAATAGCTATTAAGTACCTATAAGAAAAAAGCGGAGCTAGCGACAGCAGCTCTTAGTAATGGTGTTGAGCCCTTTTAGGGAAGTATGTAATTTATACAGCACTGGAAATATGAAGCCGCTGGGCAAAAAAAACAACGTTACAATTTTCCATAGAGAATTACTCTATCGAGTACTTTTACGCGCGTTTTTTTTTCTCGATAGATGTTCGTGCTGGTACTGGTGGCGAGTCAAATTTTTCTAGTTTATTTAATATTATTATTATATAAAAATTGCATTGTGAATGCTGAAATCACAAATTTAAGGTGAATGTATCAAGAGGGTGTTATGTTTGTTGCGTAGCAACTGTGCTGGTGTATGACTACCACCCGGGTTGCGAGACGCTGATGGACAAGTACCTGGCGGGAAACGGGCCCGTCACCGCTGACAACGCCGCCTTCCACGACCCCTTCTCCTCGGACCCAGACGCGCCCAGGCCGTACACACATCAGGTACCGTTAATATATGGAAATAGTACATTTCTCAAACATGCTTGGAAATTCGAACATTATTTTGACAACCTAATTTAAAAAATTCAAAATTCAAAACTCATTTATTCAGTCTAGGCTGTTACAAGCACTTGTGAATGTCAAAGAAGCTACGCCATCGGTTCGCAAACCCTAAGCGGGAGACCTTGTAACGAGAAGAACCGGCAAGAAACTCGTCAAGGGCTGCTTTTTTCTCCCTGTATATTTCATACAGAGTCGTCAAAATTTTAAAAATGAGGTCGGCGTTTAAAGTGACGTCAGTTTCCGTTACAATAATCAACAAAGTCACATTCAATGGGTAGGTTAAATAAATTTCAACTAGTTGAGAAATCGCTGTCTACTACTCGATAACGCATAGCTAAGAGAATCATTGTATGATATGTAGAATTAGCCCAGGTAAATTAAGTCTACGACGGGGCAACATTAACTGGAAGTTACTTGACATACAAGTTAACATTAATTATTAAAAAAAATGCAATTATTACAATATCTTACACAATCTACATTTACAAAAGAAAAAGCAAAGGCATCGCTGAGTTTTTGCCTTTTTCTGTCTCGATGCGGCAGACAGTTCAGTTCTTTCTTTTTTAATATGTCTCTTTATAATTTTGTCATTTATTATCTGTTTGCTGTATGTGATGGAAATAGACAATTTATCTATCTAACCTGCTTCGTGCTAAATCGGAGTAGCTGGACAGCGCTAAAACGCTCCAGCAATTTTGTATGAGAATACATTATTACTGTGTGGTAATGGATTTTCATACAATATTGAAAGTGTTTGACCATAAATGTTACTATTAAGAGTCCGGCGAACAGTGAGCGTTCCATACAAACTTAATACCAAAATGATTAGCAATTTCAGCATAATTAACTCTTCTTGTGGTGTTATTTGGATTAAGACAGTATTTGTCTAGGGTTCTATCAAATAAAAAATACATAATATTTAATGGAAAAATAATATTTAATAAACATTTCGATTTCAACGTTCAGGGAGTACTTCTAAAAAATCTAACACATTTTGTGATTTTACGAAAATCAACCCCTTATTAAAGGATAAGAGCGCTTGTTCGTCCGTTTTTTTCACCGGACATAGGACCGGTTTTTTTCCCGGACTTAGTGTTGTATGGGCTACAATGAACGTTTGTACACGCGTCGAACGTCGGTCCGGCGAACAATTTACGCCGGATGAAGCTCCGTCTCCCCTCGGCGCGACGGACACCGGTCCGGCGTAAGAAAGAGCGGTCATCCACGCCAGCGTATTGGTGCGTGTTGACGCTGCCGGACGTTTAGCCGGTTTTCTGTGAATTGAGTGCCGTCTACCTGCGTTCTTAAAAAATGGGTGATATGGACATGGAATTGTTAGTAAGTTTGGTTGAAAATAGGCATATACTGTGGGACAAAACCCAAGAGTGCTATAAAAATAGACCGTTGAGTTTTGTCGCATGGAAGGAAATTCGTCTTGCGTTAAATAAACACAAATTATCTTAATCATATTTAAAATAATAAAAAATTAACATGACGTCTTAAACATACCTTAGCGAAACGGCTAATCTCTCTGTTGGGGAAATAGATTTACGCATGTCAGTATCCTGGTGTGTTATTTTATCATATATGGCCGTTAATAAAAGTTGAAAGTTTTCTTTCTTCATCCGAAAAAAATAGAAAAATTTAGTTTCATTTTCTTTCAACTTCGTAAAAAGAGTATGAAATGCACTATATTCTTCCCTTTCCAATAATATAGGATGCACCCACGTTGACCTCTTGCGTTTTTCTGTTTCTTTTTGATTCTTCTTGTACAAATAGTAGGCCAATACGAGTGTTTTTTTCTTATTATTCGACATTTCACACGTGTGTAATCTCTGACAACCAGTTTATAACTAGCGCATATAGACGGCAGCTCAAGCTAATATGCATCCGGTAAAAAAATTATGTGTTTACAAGGACATCCGATTTTTGACGGTCCGTCGTCCGGTGTAAAAAACGGACGTTTACAAGCGCTCTAACTGGGATAAGTTTACCTAAAGATTGATAATGTCCCTCCGGTTCATTTATACCTAATGTCGTTACGCTCTCTTACCACTTTTGATGCATGTAGTTATTGAGGTATTATGGGATGTTGATTTCAAAAATGGCTTTATTTGTTGTCCAACACGGCGGGCATAATTCACCCTCTAGACAGGGACGTGGAAGGGGAAGGGAAAATCAAAGGGAATGGACTGTGCGTCCACGCCCAACTAGCAAAATTTATCGTAAAAAAGCCAGCTACATTTTTCTATTTCAGCTGTTAGTATGACCTTTATAATGTCACGTAAAATCTGTGCAGGGTCTTTCAACGCGATTTGGGCGCTTCTCTCTACATTAAATGCTGTGAATATCGTAATCTGAATAGTCAAATAGTCGAAAGTATAATTATAGAGTATTTTTTTTATTTTTTTTTAAATATTAGACAACATCACAAATATAGCCCTGATCCCAAAGTAAGTAGGTAAAGCACTTGTGTTTGGAAATCAGAGAACGGTGCAACTACAAACACCCAGACCTGAATCAATATAGAAAAGCTCGTTTTCTAAATTGTCCCAACCGGGGATCGAACCCGGGAACTTAGAGATGGCGACACCTTGAAAACCGGCGTACAAACCACTTGACCACGGAGGTCATCTAATAATAGTAATTGCAATTTAAATGTTATTCGTGCTATAATAGCCACTGTGATACCTCATAGTAATATTTGTAAATACGGGTGTAAGATTCGTGCATTTTGGCGTTGTCTCCGTGAAACGATGCCATGATGACATTAAACGTCGAGAGTTTTTGGCGCCATTTTGTCGAGTTCGGTTTGGTGTCTATTTTAATTATTTTCAAATTAATTCATAGTGGATATTGTGTCTTAAAATTGGTGCAGTTATATGGTACAAGTGTCTACGCAACTGATCTTGGTTGTGTGAAGCTGAGACTTTTATTGAAGAGGTGGCTTCCTCGGCAGAACTAACCGAGTAAACTGTCTTGATATACTTGGTGCCAAATGCTCCAAGCAGCATTGGAATGCTAGCACCCGCATTCTAATGAAAAATTAAACAATATCTACCACTGAACTATTTAACACTTGACACTGGCAAAAATTACTTCCAAGAGGAAAGTAGATTGCCATAACAAAAAAGAAGAAGAAGACATTAAACGTCACCTTGACATCGTGTTTGCTTGTCATTACTTTTTACCGACTTCAAAAGGAGGGAGGTGTACTCAATTCGCCCCGTATTTTTTGTTTTGTCTTAGAAAAACACGATGCTGCGTGCGGTAGCGTGCGGCGCTTTGCTGCCCGAGGCGGTGCTGTGGAGCTTGCTGGTACAGCTGACGGCCGCGCTGCGCGCCATACACTCCGCCGGGCTCGCCTGCAGGTACGCGCGACTTACCGAGTTGAAAGAACTTTTTTTCAATTTTAACAGTCTCTGGTCTAGTGGTTCACCCATACGTGTAAAACGCAGAGTTGCATTAGATTCCCTGGAGGAGGATATAATGTTTACTCGGTTTGATTGGTGGTAGGGTTGATTTCTAGCTACCACCATCTTACCTAAGTCTGACGCCATAACAACATTTTTTTAATGTTATGTTCCGGTAGTCAAAGGTGAGATAGCCAGTTCCTCAGTGGTGAGTATTCCGGGCGTAGTGCGCTTACACTTTCGACCCTATCACTTAACATCAGGTGAGGTGAAGGCTAAGCACTATTCGGCTGATATAGATTTTTTGAATTGGAAATAAATGCAAACAAATTATTAGTAAATAATTATATCTATTTAAAACTTTCTTTTAATTTTATTAATCTACGCCCCCACACGTAACAGTACCGACTCTTCAGACGTGCCTGAGCCTTCAAATTGATGGTCTGCATTAGGACTGCCAGCCAGCTGCGAAATTGGGCGGCTTGTCCACTAGCCACCACCTTTTCTTTATAGTATAGCTTAGGTACCCACTGGTAAAAGGATGCGTGCTAAATTATTGGAGCTGCTGCAGACATGGTTTCGTAGCTTAGCTGACCTCATTTGAAGCTTAGCTTTCATACACTTGTAATGATAAAATGATAAACTCGAAACAAAATTAATCCATGTTTTGTAAATAACAATTGTGAAACAATTATGTTCTGCGATGAGATGGGTAAGAGTTTAGTTTAGGCCAATTGATTCAGAAACACTAAGGATAATATTATTAATTATTGTATGCCTGGGTCAACTATGGATGACATAATGAAAACTATTGTTAAAAAAACATTCAATGAAAACACGAATTTGATAATTCTGATAGGAAATAGGGGTAATGTTAACAAAAACCAATTGGTAGCTTATTGTAACTCCTTGTGTTCCCTAACAGTCAGAAAGGTTATTTTGTTCACATTCCCTTATAGCAAAAGAATGTCACGAATGGAAAATAACTTTAGGTATCAATTAAACTTAACATTGAATACAGTGGCATTTCATAATAGTGAACAGCTACACATAATTGACATCAATAAATTGTTCAATAGTTTTAACTTGACAAAAGATAAGTTCTATCTGCCAAGTTCTTTTAGGCGACAAATAGCATTATCTCTATCTTTTTATTTTAAACATTTAGCCAATAATCTGGCTACAAAAACAACTGCTTCTTTTGAGCAGTCAACTTTTGACATTAGTCATTCAACTTTGGAATCTATTCCAAATAATAATAATAATAATAACATTTTACTTAATTCAAGTAATAATAACTTTTTACATTTAAATTACCAATCAAGACAATAGAGGCGTTATCTAGCCCTGACTTAACAATAGGAAAGCCAAACTGTTTAAGAATTGTACACCAGTAAGCTTATTCTTAAATTCTGAAGATATTGATGTGTTATGTGTTACTGAGCATTGGTTGAAAAAGCACGAATTAGTTTTAAGTTTGGATAATTATTAAGTTGTTAGCTCGTTTAATAGGAAATCTGCTATAAGAGGGGGTTCACTTATTATTCTACACAATAGTTTACAATGTAAAGAGCGCAAAGATGTGATATCCCTCTCAATCGAACAAACCATTGAGTTGTCTTGTGTGGAACTTGATCAAATAATCATAGTATGTGTTCACGCCTTCATAGCGCGATGGAATTTAGTTTTAGAAATAAACTCAAGTTGATTTTGATGGCTTTTAATGAATTTCGGTTTTACAAAAGTTTTTGATGCTGTCGCAAGTGACGTATGAAAAGGAATGGGAATGAATGAAAAAGCGGAGCCAATATCGGTGACACGACGAGACGTTGCTATTTTCAGCTGGTAGGCGCTACCAGTATGTGTATATAAACCCCCCAGTGCGAATTACTCTGATTTTGAGTCCACTATGGAGGAAGTCTTGAAAGTAACTTGTAGAAAGAATAAAAAGGTCGCGATTTGTGGGGATCAATTTTAAATTGTATTAAATCCGACCACAGTGGACAATTAGCCTCTATTGAGCACCATCATGTTCTGCCTAAACGGGAAATAATGTATAGGCCAATAAAAAAACACTGTATTGAAAAATTCTAGCTAAGTCCAAGTACTTCTCGAATAAAATTAAATCAGCTCATAATAAAAATAAGGCTACTAGGAATATAATTAATAAAGAAACTGGCTAAACAAAATCCAATATAAATTAATTCTGTCTAAAAATTGGTGATCAAACTTTTGAATCTGACTATGAAGTTGCTAAAGTTTTTGAAGATTTATTTGCTCGGATACCAGTAGAAACTACCAGTACACTTAGTGCTTGTCCTAACATTGATAGGTGCAAGGAAACCTTTTAAATAAATAAATACTGAAGATATTATCAAAGCTTTTAAAACAATTAATGTCAAAAAAACAGAAGATCTTTGGGGAATGTCAACAGGCTTTATTTAATCAATAATTGATATACTAGCCCCTTACTTACCTTTTATTTTTAACAAATGTATTGATGAAGGGGTTTTTCCTGATTTAATGAAAACTAGTAAATTAATTCCTCTATTTAAAACTGGTGATAAAACTGACCCAGCCAACTTTAGGCCAATATCTATATTACCAGCACTTAGTAAAATATTTGAAAAAACATATATTTCCAATTATTAGATTACTTTACTACAAATAATATACTTCACAAAAATCAGTTTGGTTTTTCCAAAGGTAAAAGCACTACTGATGCTGGAATTGCACTTCTCAAACATATACTTAACGCTTGGGAGGGAAAGCAAGATGTAATTGGCATTTTTTGTGACCACCAAACATTATTAAAGAATTACTGATAAATCAGTTAGCCTTATGAAATCGTATTTGTACGATAAAACTCAGAATGTAGTAATTAATAGAGCTGTGTCTACTGGAGCCCCCATCAATATGGGCGTGCCACAGGGATCAATACTGGGCCCATTGATGTTTTTAATATATATAAATTATCTTCCTAACAACGCAAATAATTTATGTGAGACAGTGCTATTTGCGGATGATACTTCTTTACTTTTCTAAGTCAACAGTGACAACTGTTCTGACGAAGTAAATAGTGCCCTCTCTAAAGTTTCATACTGGTTTAATAGTAACAATTTAGCACTAAACCCTAAAAAAACTAAATGTGTAAAAATTTCATTACCTAATGTTGAGCAGGTCAAACTAAATATTAATTTGAATGATGAGGAAGTCGAGTTTATTAAGAGTACAACATTTCTAGGTGTTACACTAGATACAGGACTGCAATGGGATCCTCATATTGAAGCCTTGTCAAGTAGACTTAGTCCCGCGGCATTCGCTGTTAAGAACATAAGGCTCTTAACTGATATTGAAACGGCAAGGTTAGTATATTTTAGTTATTTTCATAGTGTAACGTCTTATGGACTTCTATTGTGGGGCTCAGCTGCCAGTATTGAAATATTTTTGTGCTCCAAAAAAGAGCTGTTCGCGCCATATACAATCTTCGGCGGAGAGATTCCTTGAGAGAATTGTTTAAAGAAATAATATATTAACTTTGGCAGGCCAATATATATATGTATGAAGTAATTTATGTATGAAGACTGGCATACCTACCTGTCCACCATTTTGAAAACAGTCGGTTTTGGAGGCTTGTGCTAAAAGTAGTATCAATCGATAAAAGTAATTACAAACAAAGAGTAATAAGTAAAAAAATCTCGTAAGTGATATACTTACTGAGATATTTGAGTTTGAAATTGAAAAACAAAATCTTAAATATTTGGTAACGATATATTTAAGTTTGTAAATATCGTTACTTATTTCTGTTAAAGCTGATAAGTTTCTTGCGCCTGTTCTTCTTGTCAGTTAAAAAAGTCTGGAACGGGCGGTAGGAAAATATAGACAATTCAAAAGTGCTTAACTATTAATTTTATTTGAATAAAGAAATTTTGATTATTGAGCTATGCAGCATATTTCTGGTAGAAAGTCGGCCTTAGAGTAGTCATGTGCCGGATATCTTTTTTTTAAGTTAATGTAATTTTATACATTCAAATAAACTCCGTGAAAACACAACCCATATTTTATGTTATGTTATCTTATGACATTACCCGTGTCACATCCTGTATTTCATTATCCACATAAAACCCTCAATGTTACTGAATGGAGTTGATTAGCATCTACTTTGAAGTTCAAGAAACTGATATTCCTGGAATGTTATCGGTAACCTTCGCGTTTGAACTTGCAGGTTAAAGAGTGGAGCACATAATAATCCAGCTGTCTGTGTGCGTTGCAGATGTAGTTTGTGAACTCAACTGACCACTAATTAATTATACAAGGTGTTACAAAAATACCCCTAATGCCGAATATGGTATATAGGGACCATCAAACTGATCAACTTACTTACATTACTATGGGACCAACTCTGAAATCGCGAAAAAAAAACAGCTGTTTCGAAAATATCAAAATGTATGAAACCGCTGACTTTTTTTTCGCTATTTCAGAGTTGGCCCCATAGTAATAGTTGTTCAGTTTGATGGTCCCTATCTACCATATTCGGCATTAGGGGTATTTTTGTAACACCTTGTATACATACCCTTACCTTAATAGTCCGCCTCTTGTACATTATTTTATTGTTGTATAATAAAGAGATAAAATAAAAAATAAAAATAAATAGTAACTTCGATAAATAAATAGTAATATCAGTTTTGACTCACGAGAAGCATTTGACCTGCGATTGTCGATAGGTCTGTCTTCATCGAGTCGCTTCAACTTTCAATCCAACTTGCTTCAAACGCATGCAATATTGTCAACTTCCGGTCATACAAATATAATGTTTTTTTTGAGATTATCATCTCAATCCTATAATATCATGCGTGCGCTATTGAATGCCTTGAGGCATGCGTCAGATGAAAGTGAAAGCGATTGTGTAAAGACACTTATATGTAATGGATATGTATTTACGGAAAACCGCGATTACTTTCGAATAGCTCTTAATATGTGGTACTACTGCATTAGGTGTGTTCCAGTCTTAAATCTGCACCAGTTTGATAGCAAGATTGACGTTACACGCGGAGGTGCCGGGCGCATTTGTAATTTAAAGACTCGCGAAAAATGTGAACGGAAATGCTTTCGCACACAGATACACTGTGCTCGTGTCATGAAACTGTTATACAGATGTTTATTGTTTGTGTTTCAGCAGAATTCGTAAGTAAAAAATGTTGGAATAATACTTCATCGACATTATTATCATAGCTATCGTTTTTCTGGATATTGACCATCAGCCATTTTTAATGACCCGACTGCTGGGGCACAGGTATTCATTTAGGGTGGATACGGAGGATGGGCTGTTACTCACCACGCAGGCCCAATGCGGATTGGTGGGTGCTAGCGACTGCAAATGCAGCCGGGACCAACGGCTTAACGTGCCTTCCGAAGCACGGAGGAGCTCGAGATACTAAATTTCTGGTCACCCATCCCATGACCGATACTTGCGAAGGTTGCTTAACCTCGCAATCGATGGGCCAGGCGCTACACCACTGCGCCACCGAGCTTCCTGGATATTACTAAACTAAAATTACGTAAACTATAGGTGAAATACTTATAAGAAATAAATGTTATTTATTGATTGCGGCTATAAAATTAATTTGCATAGTTTTTATTACCGCAGCAAAAATAGATTTTGCTGCAAGTTTTTACTTGCCAAAAGCGCCTTTTTCGTGCTGGAGAGGTAAAAACATTATTTCCATAAGTTGTTATTAGAATAAACTATATCGGGATTTACACCATGTACCTGTTTATTTTTGAGACTCCGATATTTCGGCGCAATTGCATGCGCCATGGTCACGGAAGAACTGTCGATTGTTGCGTGCGGGTAGATGTTATTGGCAGACAAATCGGTCTTCCCTCCGTCTAAGTCTTTTATTATTACGCTCGATACCGGTACCACTGTCTGCAAACTATACGATTGCACATTCCCTTTCCTTTCTGCATACAAATCATAATATCAAAAGAACAGTGGTTGATGATGTGGTGCTCGGCAGGAGCCTGGACCCCACCAAGGTGGTGATGAACGGGTGCCGCATCAGGATCGCGTGGTGCGGCGTCGTCGACGCGCTGCACCCTGGCAACGGGGACATAAACCAGGTGAGTAAGGTAGCTTACCCATTGTTGAGGAATCATCTCTTCGCCATACGTTCAGCGAAAAAGGAAGTACTTCCGCCGAGCTAGGTGTCTGTGCTCGGGGACCGCGGTCCAACTGTTCGATGTTGGAATTTGTATTTATGCGAAGTGCTTAGAAAACTTCGATATCGTGAGTCAGGTCTTCATACATTCTTGCCTTGACGTAATGCGACGTCACGTCTGCGTAAGGGGGTCTCCCATATAACAAACGTGATTTTTACGGAACCCTTCGACCTTCGTGCGCGAGTCCGACTCGCACTTGGCCGGTTTTTGCTATAGATGTGTTCTGTTACGTGCCCTCTTATTACAAGCTCTTAAATTTGTCAGTTTTCTGGATATGCGTCTCTTTTATTTGCTATACAGCGAGAAAGAGATGCATTATTAGCCATCGAAAAACTCGCAAGTTTTAAGAGCTTGTTATACCCTCCCTGCCAAGTTTTCTGCTTCTAGGTCAATACCTCATAGACATAGATTTCATTCAATTCATTCTGAAACAAAATATGCGACCTTCGTGGCCGTATCTCTTGAGTTTATATTTTTCTACGATACACGGGGTCGTAACCCCAGTACCTTCGGGTTCTTGAGGAACAGGGTCTTGTCAGACAAGACAAACGGGCAGACAGACAGACAACGAAAGATTCCTTTTTTCCATTTAAAAAACAGACTACTACAGGGTGAAATCAAAGTCATTAGCAATCTTGTAAACTATGTTAAAACTTTATATCTTATGTACATTAAAGTAGGAATTAGTGTGATACTTTCGCGACGATCTTTGATAGCGACCGGGCGTTCTTGGCAGAAGGCGTGTTATTATATTTTATAAGCTGTTTTATTTAAATAATAAATCGTTACTTTAATGTTTTTAGCATCAATAATCTTTTACATATGACTTCTTGTTATATTTTGATGTTTATTTCACCTTGAATTTTGTCAAAGCTTTTATGTTTGACATTAAAAAGAAAGGGACAAAACACTGTGTAACTATACAACTGCTATACAATCTTTATTAGTAAGGACGTTAGTTCATGAGATTGCTATTGATTTTTGTAGAATCCAATTTATTCCTTCATATAAGACAAAACCGAAGTGACCTTATAAAAGTTCCATACAAGCTACTTCGTGTACCAGGCTCAACAAGAAGACCTGACGGCACTTGGTCGCTTGGCCCTCGCGTTGGCGTGCCGCACCATCCACTGCGAGAACCTGCCCGCCTCCATGGACCTGGTCGCCCGCACCTACTCCGCCGACCTCAAGAATTTGATCCTGTGAGTACGCTTCGTACGGAATAAAACTAAACATCACTCAATATTTAAGATCTTCTTAGCTATAAGCACACCCCGGACACTCCATACCAAAAGTGCGTTTTAACTACAACATAAACAGATTACGTTTGTACACGCTGCGAATGTGTGCGTTAACTTTTTAGGGTTGACTCTTGACATCTGTTAAGCTCTATGTTAATTTATATTAACTCTGTGTTCGTATCAATAACAACTCGCGTGCGTGACACGGCCCCGGAAAATGAATTTCTGATCTTACTACCGATTGTGGGGGGAGGTGCGGTATCTCAGATCGGCGAGAGGAGGAGAGTGGCTGTTGCGTACGTCAGTACTGTACTAATTCTGTGCTATAAGTAAGGTCGCCAAAACACAGTTAATATATTTTATTGCTGATTAGTTTATTGTGCTCGCAACAAACACTTTTATAGTGAGTTTTTTGTCAACTAATTGACGATATCACGGTAATAGTTTAAGAACTTGTAGGCAAACAAACTGCAGTAATATCAACTACCGACGCTTTCATTGTTAACTTGTCTAGGTTTATTTGTTGTAATCGTTCTTTCGTTAACCTTTACATTGGATGTTGAAATAATTCGCTAGCGTATCAACTAGTTGGAGAAAAAAGAAGTGAGAATCCAATTATTACAATTTACAGTCAACATTAGCATTTTTTGACAGTTGTCTCAGTTTGAAACATTTGTCAGAAGAGTCAATATGTCAAAGTACAAAACTAACAATAGAGTATCGTTCCGCAGCTACTTGCTGTCAACGTCGCCGGCGCGCCGGTCGGTCGTCGATCTCATGCCGATGATAGGCGCACGATTCTACACGCAGGTAACTTTCATTAGCAAAAATAAGTAAGTGTCTTTGTTTTCCAAAATAAACAGGTTTATTATTATTAGCTTCTTTTTTAAATGTCATTCGAGTTTGTGAACAAATGGGACAAATATACTAAACCGTGACAAAAGGTGGAGGCGCTGGAGCGGCGCGCAGACGCGTTCGAGGACCAGCTCGCGCGCGAGATCGACAACGGTCGCCTGCTGCGCATATTGATCAAGCTGGGCGTCGTCAACGAACGCCCCGAGTGAGTGAGACACACACAGACACACACACACACACACACACACACATGCAACATACTCGTACACAAACATAGTACACACACATATTATGAGCACAACAGACACAAACACAAAATGCACAATGCGCATCAAAATCACTCGCTGAATATTTTCTTTTGGAGGAGTGATGTACGTCCGTTCGGACTGAGCTAACAGCGCTTTTGTCTACACATACAAACTTATCAAACATGCGATGCGCTACACACACAGAAAAACAAACAAACTCGCTCACTAACATATTTAATTGCACTTGTCTTGGATTTATTAGATATACAAACTAATAAACATAATGCAAATACACTCACAGAATTCGACACTTCTTGAAATCTATCGCTTAGCTTATAAATTATAATTGTAGGCATACGAAGAAGTCGATATTTTTATTCTAAAGGTATTTAGATCAAATAATACTTAAACGATGTATTATTCTATTAAATGTGACGCAGATTAAACATGGACCCGTCATGGTCGGAGACCGGCGACCGGTACATGCTGAAGCTGTTCCGTGACCACCTGTTCCACACGGTGACGGAGGACGGCCGCCCTTGGATTGACCAGGCGCATTTAACGCACTGCCTCAACCAGCTGGACGCAGGCACCAGCGCTAGGGTAATTATATAAGACATAATGGCATCGCAACTATTAGTACTCGGTGAAGAAAGAAAAGTTCAAGTGTGTATCTGAGAGTATTAACTCTCAGATACACACTTAAATTTCTTGAAACCATTAAACTTTCTCTCTTTCTCGACATACGCCAGGTGGAACTGATGTCACGCGACGAGCAATCCGTGCTGGTCGTATCGTACGCCGAGCTGAAGCACTGCCTGGAGCAAGCTTTCGAGGAGGTGATGCAAGCGGCGGCGGGGCCCCCATAGCTAGAGAGCGACGCGCTTTCGCTCGCGTCCACGCCCTCGCCCGACCCCACGCCCTCGCCCGCCCCAACACCCGCGCCCTACATGCCGCCCCGCTTCTCACGACCCTACCCACCCAATCTGCACAGGTTTGGTGAGTTGCCCACCTATGTTTACCCCAGATTCTATTACTAAATTTGTTTCAGAATGACCACACCTCTCTATTAATAAGAATTAAAAATATTTACAATGGTACTGTGAGATGTTGTTCTTAGAACCATTAATACTATCGCTTTGTTGCCCCACATCTGTCAGTTATGTGTGCACTCTATCTTTCTCGTTCTAGCATAGACGATCCTGAGCGACAGAAAAGGATAGTGCATAAAAAATACAATTATCTATTTACAGATGTGTGACAACCCGACGCGAATATAAAAACCCGGATAGGGTCTAATCAAAATTTAGGCTCTTCGCCTAACCGGCGCCTATAGCCGCTTTCAACGTAGAGAGCGGTTTATACGGGCCAGTATATTTGATTTCATTTTGGTTATAATTCTATAATCAAAATCTATATCATTTTTAAGTTCGATTGCATTTCATTAAAATTAGAAAAAATTACGAACTTTTTTGTTATTACATTAGTTGATTTTAAGTACAATCAGTACAAATTAACGATTTTTTTAATTTATTTGTTACATACAGCGGATGTAACTATAAATTATATTTGTTGCGGAGGTGTGGTCAGTATTAATAACTATTTGAAGATTGTTAGAGAGAAGTATCAACATTAATCATTATATCAATATCAAATATAGTGTATTAAGAGCCTTACTTATAAGGATTACTTACATGTTTATGGCTATGAGTAATTTTCTATGAAGAGGTGGGTCATTTACTTTTGTGATGTCTTCCAAAAAATTGTTTCATCGCAAAGATCATATCCCAATAAACAAAAAATATTGCACAGTATAAGTTTATCATGGACAGTTTTTGAGATATTTAAATTTAAAAAATAATTATGAGGGTCACTTTCTCATTTTTGCGCTGTCGCTTCCAAAAACCTGGTTCATTTCTCAAAGATCTTATTCCAATGAGCAAAAAAATATTTTACAGTGTAAGTCTATCAAGGCCAGTTTTTGAGATATTAATGTTAAAAAAATAATAAGTGAATCATTTTTCTATGTCATGACTAGTTCTTTCAAATAAAATTAAAATTGGGGCGCGACAAGGACAAAATCTTTTTTCGTACAAAAACCGCCCATCATATACTTACACCATAGAATATTTTTTTGCTTATTGGGATAAGATCTTTGAGGTAAAAAAATTTTGTTGGAAGCGACATAGCAAAAAAATCCTGCTTATTACTCATAATCTTTTACAGTTGATTATGTTGATTGATGAAATAAACATGCATAGTAATTTTTGTATGGAAGGTTCTAAAATAAATGGCTTAATTATAGAACATGGTCTACAATATAATGGATGTGTTAGTTTTAGCAGTTACATTTAACTATAGTTACAACAGTTCAAGTAGAATTGAGCGTGGTATACAGTTGATATGACACTGTCACGATTTCAACAAATATTAATCATGGTGTACTCTTCACTAATTGAAAATAAAAATACCTGTGAAATTGTTCTCATTCGCTAAATGTCTGCCATTATAACGTTATAAATGTTACAATAGATGTTTTGGCTTGGCTAACATATTATAGATATTATGTCATAGCAGTTAAGAACCGTTTCATGTGCTCTCAATGGTTTTACGGCCAGTTATTTATGCAGATTGATGAAATGTATTTTTCATCAATCGCATAGTTAACTGGTCGTAAAGCAAAGAACCTTTCTAAAATAAATGGCTTAGTATATAGAATATGGATTTCAATATAATGAATGTGTTAGTTTTAACAATTACATTTAACTACAGTTACAACAGTTACAGTAGAATTGAGCGTGGTATACAGTTGATATGACACTGTCACGATTTCAACAAATATTAATCTTGGTGTACTTTTGACTAAAAATAGCAGTTAAATTGTTCGAAATGTTTGGTATTATAACGTTATAAATGTTACAATAGATGTTTTGGCCTGGCTAACACATTATAGATATTATGTCATAGCAGTTAAGAACAGATCCATGTGCTCTGTGGCTTTACCATCAGCTGATGACGCGTCAAATCAATGGCTTGATACCTAATTATCTAATTAAAAATATACCTAATTAAAAACCATACTTTCGTAAAGATAGACAGCTATTCATTAAATGAGCTTCATTTTGCATTGGACCACGGATAATTGAAAAAAAAATGAATCACGAGCTTAAAAAAATTTTTGACAATAATCGAAAATAAGTTCTATTATGAATGCACTTGACTGGTCAACTGCAGATGGGATGGCTGCTGGGATATAGTTTACTTGTGTGTGTGTCTACATGTGACATTAGAACTTCTCTCTTACATGATACAATCTATGTCTGTAACTTATCAGTGTATTTAAATCTGTTTTTTTTTTCAATTGATTTAATCAAGTTCTTTTTGAACGCAGGGTTTAGTGAACTCTACTACTTATCGCATATTTATATTTCTACACTATTTTCAAATGGTTTATTTATTTAGTTATAATAACTGATTCGCTATACACGGAGCTTAAAACCCCGTGTATTGTGCAATATGTTAGCAGTTTATAAGCGCACAAGCGTTGTTTAATAGAAATGTGAGATTATAGCGGGTGGTCGGCCATGCACAACTAGTTTGTTATTTAATATAGTTTTATATATTTTCGGCGTTATTACAAAAGATTTTTAAACACTTGTTAACTTAGGCACTGTTTAACTGACCCTTTTTTGACAATATAGATTGAAAGAGACAGCATCACATTTAAACAGGTGTCTAAGTTAAACAGTGTTTGGAAATGTTTTGTAGTAACACGGCTTGTGCTTTAAACTCCAGACAAAAGTAAGATTAAGAATGCCTTTTTTGTTTCGTGACCTACTAGGCGCTAGTGACTTGTTCTAATCTAGAGAGTTTATAAAATTATTGGTTTATCTGTATTCTTTATTACCAGCTAGACTTGATTCTGTTTCATTGGTTTAAAGAGGGCATTCGTCTGTTTGAACGAAATTAAATATATTCGCCGTCCATTACTAATATTCTAAGTGAACATACTGCATGGCCGGGGCGGAATCGCTGCATCGAATGTAACCGAAGTTGATTATTTATGTTGAAGTGTCCCGGCGAGTGTCGGGACGGAGTTTTAACGCGATCTCATTGGTCGAGCCGGTGTGAGACAGTCTTTGTGTCCAGACCTTGGCTCGTCACAATAACCACGAGCTTTATTCTCGTCGGCAATCTCTTATTCGCAAACCTCTCGAAATTTATTGTTTTACTGCAAAAGGCTGATCTAAAGTAATGTTTTTACGTCTTTTAAACTTCGGCCATCTATACTGATGGATACAGCACGCCATACAGTAACAAAGCTGAAATGTAGCACATGCCTTGAATTTCACCGTATTATGCTTCGAGTTGCTCTGTCCATACATTGCTGATGACACTTAAGTCCTATAACATCTTTTTAATTTGGGGGAGTTTGAGGTATGCCACGGACGCCATTGTCATGCATTACCCACAGGTATAGATGATCGAAGCTTTTAAAAGTTTTTGACAGTTTCAAACTTCATGAATATTGTTATTTATCGTTCTATTGTGAGTATTGCGAATAGCGATTGCCGACAGTGACTAAATTTGTATCAAAAAGTTTCGATAAGCGTTATTAGGGTAAGCATACCTAAGTAAGGTAATAGTTTAGTTAGTGCGCTGTGTAAAAGTATAAACTGGAGAGAGGCTGGCTCCCTCCGTTTCCCGCCAAGTATGCGTTGCAGTTGCAGATCTATGTATATTTGTATGCGAGACGCTGCCGGGTGTGGCGGTCAATGGGGCTTTTTCCGAATTATTAGACATTATTATTGATTACGGATTAAAACAGCGTAATTACATCCAAACCCGATTTACATACAATACAACTCGTATGATTTAAATGCATTTTTTCCACTAAATCAATATCTATTGATCATCAGCTTTTGTCATGGTAGCAGTGGTAGCGATTTTTTAAACTTTAAATTAAAACTTGCGTTTATTGGCCGAATACTCAAAGGCTTCTCAGCTAAAATCTTTAGTTATGGTCTCCTTAACGGAAGCTGTCAGTTTCATAAAGCTTCTGTCAAATCTGGCAACTTTTTTGAATTTAAGGTGGCCTTGACTTTAAGAATCGTGTATTTGGCTGTATAACTGCTACCGTGAGCGGCGGCGTCTCAGAGAACGCCACAAACATTCCATACTAACCACGAACACGTGGGTGAACTGAGGGTGCGGACGGAACTCTGTATGGACAGCAAATGAGTAATACGCAAATAAACTTTCCTACGATGAAGCTATTACAATCACGCTCCTGGAAATAACTTGGAAAATTCGGACACGACACGACAGAAGTTTCAAATAAATTAATTAAAATATATGCACTTATTGCATAGATCGTGTCGTGTTCCATGGCTATGATATATTTTTTATTTATGAGAATGCAAAAGTGTAACTATGTAGATTTGAGTGAGATTAAAAAAACAGTTTCGATGATTGGATTTACTTGTGACGAAATTCGGTACCACCGCAGATCCAGCCAAACCCTAGTTCATTTTCCAGAGCGTTTCTTGCCAAATTCCAGTTTATTATTGTGCGTTCCTAGAGTGTATTGTACATTTCATTTTTTTTGTAGTTTGTTTTGATACATTTTTTGTACTGATTCATGACAATTTGTCAATTGTCATAACAATTTGGTTTACGTTGCGGTTTAACTTTCAGTAGTTTGTTCTATTATCAAATTGGTTGACGAATTTAATCGGTGACAAATTGTCACGTTTATTAAATAAGGCTCTGAAAACTCTGTCCGATCCACAAATGATATAAAAGTGTACCAATAACGTTACTAGGAAAATATCTATTTAAAAAATGTGATTCAATATATTGTATTTTTTTTTCTTGCTAATAAGTTACTTTACATATAAGTAAATTTATATAATTTCAAGAATCAGAAATTATGATATCATTTTGCTCATGAAATGTACTTGCACCTCTGGCTACAATTGTACGATACCATCCATATAATTCTATGTCAGTTCGATACTTAGTTACCCTTAATCGGAAAAGTAAAGCGTAATAAAATAAGATATCCTTTAGTTAAGATTAATTTAATATTATATTTATTTTAAATATGTTTTGTTGTAAAATATGTATGCAATATTTCGACTGCTCATGGAACTTGATATGCGCAATCTTTGTATCACCATACCAATTTTTGCTTTGATCTCAGAACTATCCGTTTTGCTCCATTGTTGTTGATTAAAAAATGTTAATAATTTATTTTTATTTTGTCATACTACTACATTACATTTTATCTATTATGTTACGTCTAATACCCGAAGAGCGGCTAGATCTAGTTCTAGCCGGTTAATAGTAGATGTAGCCGGTTGCATTGCATGTCTAGCCTCGTTTGTGCTGGCTACTAGATGTAGCCAAACCTACGTGGTCAAACCTCGGTTTAACCATTTGTTCACGGTTAATACTAGTAACCGACAGTCACCAACCACACCTAGTTTTAACCAGCTAGAACTAGGTGTAGCCGCCCTTCGGGTATTACCCGGCCGTAACATGTACTAGTCTGTTTATCCTTACTTAACCTATTTGGCAAACAATTCCCAGCTCTTTATTGAAATAATTATTAACAATATACTTACAACAAACAGTTTTCCACACATACCTGAGTGGTGCAGTGGTCAACATGCCGGTCTACCACGCGTGAGGTCCCGGGTTCGATTCCCGGCCGGGCAGAAATTGAAATGATGAATTTTAATTTTTGTGACGGGTCTGGGTGTTCCTATGTACAATAAGTAGATATTTAAAACGTATTTATATAGTACATCAGTGTCTAACACCCATATTACAAGCTTTGCTTAGTTTGCGGCTAGATGGCGCTGAGTGTAATTGTCCAAGCATTTATTCACTTATTAATTACTGATTACGGAAGAAACATTTACGGCCTTACCACAAAAGATTTTAAAACACTGTTTAATTTAAACACTGTTTAATTGTGATGCCATCCCTTTCAAACAATATTGTCAAAAAAGTGACAGCATCACATTTAAACAGTGTCTAAGTTAAGCACTTGTTGAACCATAGACATTATGTGTAATGTAATTTAGTTTATGTGTTGAACAGTGTTTTAAAATCTTTTGTGGTAGGGCCGGTAATGATTAAGTAATTAGATATAATAAGTTAACCTAGGAATAGGGGTTCGCCATTCTGGCCCGATTGGGGCTCGATGGCCGATGTTCGATGCGTTAGCCGGTACAGCCCAAGGTAATTCAAAACTGTCAATCTCCATTTGATTTTAAACCTTAACGTGATTTAAGTTAAATTCAAAGTTAATTGAGATAATAAGTAATTTACTCGGTTTTTTAGTGTGCCTACTTTTAGTTTTAGTAGACACTTTCACTTTTATTATAAATGTCGACTTATTGCATACAATTATCATTTCTCTACAAAACTGTTCTATTATCGCTAAGTTCTGCGGAATTAAAGAATTCTATTTTCGATAAGAATTTATAGTAAGTGTATATTTTTTTCGAAAAATAAATATTATAAATGGAACCACTACACTGTTTTACTTCTTTACATTGTTTTCAGTTAGGTGCGAGGAAATCCTTTCATAATCAAAAGACTGCGCGAGCTTAGCAGCTAGCAGCAATGGTTGCTCGGAATTCAGTTTGGTAGGGATTTGACGGAGTAGGTTTTGTCTGTTGTCTGTTGGTTAAACCCAGGTTTAACTGATTTTGTTCTCGGCTAATACTAGATGTAGCCGGTTGCATTAAAACTAGGTCTAGCTTTCTTCGTGCTGGTTACAACCAGATGTAGCCAATCGTTCGTGGGTAATACTAAGATGTAGAGTCTCCCTTCCCTACAGAATTCACCTAGAAGTTGCCTCTATTATAGAGTCGAAGGAGCCTGAAAATTCTGGTGACTCGTTGGTTTTTTTCTAGTAATATTTAGTGCTAAAATCTCAAATTTAAAAATTATATAGCTGTTTCATCTTAATCAATTGTCAAAATATCTGGAAAATGTCGAATTCCTCCAATTGCACTATGTTTTAAAAAGCATTGTATTCACAATAGAATATCAAATTTAAAAATCTAATGTTAAGTTTAATTAACGCTCATGTTACTCTAAATGTAGTTTTAACCACTTAGGGTTGGCTACATTTAGTTGTAGCCAGCACACATAAGGCTAGACCTAGTTTTAACCGAAACCAACCGGCAACTCCTAGAATTAGCTGTGAATAAATCGGTTACACTTGGGTTGAACCAACAGCTACTAGCTACACAGCTAGAATCAGGTGTAGTGTAGCCGCACTCCGGTCAGGGATTAACACTTGTAGGTACCGCAATTTTCCGCTAAATCAGTCCCTGCTTCGGGTATTAGCCGTAACATCTAAGGTACACCATGGTTCATTTATTTGACCGCTATATATAGATATACAGTTGCCAGCAAGCGGTATAGCGGTACCTACCTATACAGGTCATTAATAAATAAATAAAACTATCTGTTCTCAGGCTTCCCAACTTATACGATATCCAGCCATCTAAATATATGGCTAGATATAATTTAAGCCGCTGATTGAACGGCGCCGTCAAATGTAGGGCTAGGCCGTTAATTGAACGACTGATTAAAATAGTTGACTGTGTCATTAAAACGGCAGTTTTCATTACTAAGATGTATGTTATTTTTCAAGACACTGCAACTTATTATAATTTTTGGCTATTACGGCAATTTTTTATTTATAATACGGCAATCCTAAATTTGCCAGGAACTATACCGCTTGGCAACACTGTATAAATTTGACGTTTTCAAATAATTTATTTGACGTTTTCAAATAAATTTGGTGCGTGAGATAAAGAGTTATACCTGCAACTTTATACACACAAACCAATTACCAAAATAGAAATAGAAACTTTACTAAAATAAAATCAGTAGGGGCAATTGGGATATTTTTATAAGCAAAATCCCAGTCGCCCCCAGTGGTGGCGAAACTGGTGGTGGCGACTGGGAATGACCGGTTTTAGGAATGTAGGGCTTAAAGGGTTTTTGAACTTGTTTATGGAGTAATTTTTAGGGTTCCGTACCTCAAAAGGAAAAAACGGAACCCTTATAGGATCACTTTGTTGTCGGTCTGTCTGTCTGTCCGTCCGTCTGTCTGTCTGTCAAGACCCTTATCTCGGGAACGCGTAGAGGTATCGAGTTGAAATTAAAACCTCAATACTCAAGTCACGTAAGGTTTCTAACAACATATATTTACCTTCCAGTTTGAAAACTGACACATTCCCACAGACAGTCAACTTGGATGCTGTCGTCCAATACATAGATACATATTTCCTGGTACTTAACACTGCTTAGAAATAACTTACTTATTTTTTTTAATCAGGTACTTTATTAAATAATTATTTTATCACTGTATGTGAAGCCATTTAAGCTGCATCACCTATCCTATCGTTATAGAAAATTAGGTATATATCACCTTTATATATAGCGGAGTCAAAGCAACCCCGAAGATGCAGATGTGCTGTGGCCGTTTTAGGCTGGTACGAGAACCAAACTGTTGGAAAGATTTGTTTTCTTAGGAAACCAACATCGTTTTTCTATTATTACATAATTACATACCTACATAACTTCAAGTAAGTATAATGATTGGTCTCAGATTAAGACTTTTGCATTCAAAATCTATTTTTCAATGCTACATTTTACACTAGAGAGGAACATTCTTTTTCTATCTATGTTCTCGGGTGGCAATCGAACCCACGATTGATTTTGATCGATCTTCCCAGTGATAAGTGGAACTTATTCTTTAATTATATTAGTTGACCTTAATCATTATCACGATTTATTTGATAGATGTCCATCAATTTTATCCTTTTGCTACTTCATAATTAGCCATAATAGTACTACATTATGATAGATTTTATAGAAAATACTATAAACAAAATCAATATCAGTACCCATTAAGTTATATATTACATTATCAAAGTAATATATATATAAATAATCATCATAGCGTTGTGTTAATCTCTCACCAGCAGATAACAAACACATCTTCATTAACAATGCTGTATGTTTTCCGGAGGCACATCAATATAACGGTTTTACATAACAATAAAACCGATATTATGTGCCGAGAAGGAAAACATACAGCATTGCAGGAAGTTCTTCCTGGTGATGACTATGAGCTTCAAACATGGCGGCGAGCACCTTGCCGGTGACATTGGAGACACCTAGCGGACATCAATCGGAAGTACGAGTTTGTCTATGGTTTGTGCCACAGACTACCAACATAAAGCTAAGTACAGCTTTTTCATTAACAATGCTGTATGTTTTCCTTCTCGGCACATAATATCGGTTTTATTGTTATGTAAAACCGTTATAATAAATGAATCATTTCACAAAATAGAATTTTAAGTAATTTTAAGTACTTACTTTGATAAGGTTTTCTACCTAACTAATTTTAGGTATAAACTGTGTAGTTAGTATAACCACAATATCACTTATAAAACACAAAATTATAAGTTTTGGAAATCGAATTTTGGGAGAAGCTCGGAAAAAACTGCTAGACTCTGAACTATTTATAATGTAGGTAGGTACGGAACCCTCGGTGTGCGAGCTTGATTCGCACTTGTCCGGTTTTTTTAGGAGCTAGTAGCTCTGTTGTTGTCATTGTCAATTGTCATGCGTTCGTTTCAGTTATTCTGTGTTATCTTTTCATTTAGTACCAGAGTTGCTATATTGGGCGATATGTCGCGATTTGGGCTACCTCGTGGCCGAAATAATTGCGAATTGTTTTTCGTATTTTGCGAGTCTCAAATTGAGAGACTTCACACATCTTTTGCTCGATTTTTGGGCTACGTCACTTCGCTGGCAATGGCAACATCCAATTAAGAAAACGTGACTTACACGAGGTTACACGTATGCACTAAATTTCCTCACTTTAGGCCATTTTAATACATTTTTTTTTGTTTAAATATGGTATACTTTACAAATATTTCAAATAAAAAAAAACTAATTGAAATATTTTTGTTATGGCAACCCGCGCATCGCCTTCGCGAGCTTTGCCGGTGAGAGCCACTCGCGGCCAGTTACCGTCGCGTTTCCGCGACGTGGCGCTATTATCGTCTCCACCTGCGCCTTAGAGCATCTCTAAGACCTGCGCAGTAGGTCACTGCGCATCCAACGCATCCTGACTCGCACCCGCGCTCGCCCGCCGCCCGCACCGGCAGTCCAAAACTGCATCTTACGTGGAGCGCCTGTTCGCGTCTCCTCCGCCCGACGCGTCGAATTCAAAATACTCCTAGTAAGGCCATGAGTGAGATTTAAGTCGATATTTTGATCATGACTGGTCACTTTTTTGGTTATTTCAATAACAGTGTTTGCCATTTGTGGCTACTTCAATCAGAAATGGATTTGCGAGATTTTGGGCTACCTGAGGTCTGATTTTCTGCGATTTACCGATTTAGACATCTGGCAACCCTGCTTAGTACAAGAACGTCAATCAATAACTATAATTTTGTGCCTTGGCTTATTTATAGTCTGTGGTCAAACAAACTGAGAAACTGTGGGCGATCGATGTACAAGTTTTATTAATCGTTTGCGGATACATTTTATTCACTGGAGTATTATTTAGTGTTGAATGCATTCAGTGCGTCGTTCCATGTAGTCTCCACCCCTTTGGCAGACACGGATGTTCGGTTCGGTCACATCGGGCGACACGAACGGAAGTGCAATGAATACCGTATGCTACAGTGGGGCTAATGATCGTCTTATACACGAGGCAGATCAACTGATATCCTACATAGAAAGGGGTTCGACTGTGTTCAAATTCTTCAATCGGAAACGACCGGAACGTCGCACGCTGTTGGTGCGAAGAGAGACCCATCAGGTTCTGTGGTTGAGAACGGGAGCGCCGCAGCGACAGGCCTACGAAGGTGCCTTGGACATCAGAGACGTTAAAGAAGTCAGGGTCGGAAAATCGTCTAAGGACTTCGAGCGATGGCCCGAAGAAACAAAGAAGCTGGAGAACTCCAAGTGTTTCACGATCTACTACGGAGTAGAATTCAAACTGCGCTCGGCGTCGTTTGCTGGTAAGTTTTGCTTATTTGTTTAGTAAACACATCGTCTATTTTTGCTGCAACGTGTGGCGAGGGTGCAACATATGTCAGTGCAAGAAGCTGGAGAACTCCAAGTGTTTCACGATCTACTACGGAGTAGAATTCAAACTGCGCTCGGCGTCGTTTGCTGGTAAGTTTTGCTTATTTGTTTAGTAAACACATCATCTATTATTGCTGCAACGTGTGGCGAGGGTGCAACATATGTCAGTGCAGTGCCTATACAATAGCATTGAAACACATAAACGGTGAGACTGGAAGGAGTTGTACTAAATTATGTATGAACGGAGAGTTATTCACACCTTATTTTTACTAATTTTGATAATATGGAATGTTTGAAGTTATTATTAGTTTTCAAATTGTTTTCTTTGTTCAAGATAAGTATTGATTTTGAACAGTTTGACTTACCCATAATGATCTTTTACAATGAAACCTAAAAATTTAAATATGAGATGTAGTCTGTAATAAGTGTTTTATTTCAATATGACATCTTTGAACTATGTAATGCATTGATGGCTTTGTCACTCACCACTTGCATACTATCAGAAAGTGGTTACAGCAGACTAGCAGTTGCAGCATGATAGATTTTGTTTTCCTGGAAACAATTTATTGTTTTTGTGTTTTTCCTGATTTATTGATTGGTTAAATATCTCACACAAGCCCAAAAGCCCGGCTTGCCCTAACAAAATCTTATTTACACTACTAATAAATCTCAATTAATGACAACAACAAAATATTATTCACAAATGTAAATTTTCAATCAAAAATAACCAAAGATTCAAATTTTCAAACAACTGATCGATAGACAAGTCATTAAACTGCATAATATAGCATATTAATCGAACAATACACTACATCTCTCTCGCACTTGGTAGCTTGCAACCGGGCTTCGCAAATTCATATATCCGCACTCTTCTAACATTAACGAAACTGGTACCCCAGTACATACATACTACTGTACGTATCTATAGATTCTATGAGAAATGCACAATACGCGCGAAAGCACGCTTGCGAAGGAGATGCGTCCGATGCGTCCCGAGATGGCACCTTAACAAGCAAAGTAATCCTATAAAGAAAAATTATAAATAATTAGCTACTAATAACATGCTTATAAATGTATTGTTGTAGACTTTTTTACTTATAATAGCATTCGAACAGCTTTAACATACTCAAGAGCATTCATTTTTGTATCTTAGTCTCAAGTTTGCTACAAGACTAACGCACAGAATGGTTACAGGATACTTTTACTTATAGTAACCTTTCACAAGTGTACATACTCTCAAGAGAATTTTTTTTTATTTCACAGTCTTCTAGTTAGCTACAAGAATATCTTGTAAAACACTTACAGGTATAAGTATCCTATAATTGTTTGCAGAAAGATTAAGTAGTCCTGACTGATATTTGATCCTATCGTAGTATTTTGTAAGAGAACAAGATATTATAATATACTAAGCTACGGTAATTATAAGATTGCATCGTTATTAGTCTTGTTCAAGATTCTTTTAAATGTAATTGTACTTAATTAGGGCGATATTAGGTGAAATAACCGTATAAGCTACTAGATAAATCACTTTACTAGTAAACATCTGCCATTTTGTTCTGATACAATTGTTCACCTATTTGTTTTGAGAAAATTGTTAAATATGGATTTAAGAGAATGGAAACGAGTTAAAAGGAGTGGTGGTTATAGAAGAAAAGTGTCGAATAGGTATAAAGAATTAGTGAAGCCAGATTCTTTGGGAATAATTTCATCGGCCTCCAAAAGTAAACCTGGTGCGTCAAGTGGCTGTAAATGAGGGTTCCGCGGTGGATTTTTGAAATGTGTCATTGTCCACGGCCATTCATATTCGTTGAGTTTTATAAAGTTATCTTTACTTAAAAACAGTCAACGTCTAAAAATACCACCTAGAAAGGAACTGAAAAACAAAAGATTTTTTTTCAAAGCGTGACAGAGTAACCCTTAAACTTTGTCATGCATGGATGACGAGAATAAGCTGTAATCTATCGTCTTGCAATTGAATCCTAGCAAATTTAATTTATAGATTAGTAGGCAGATTTCGCGAGGAACCCTAATATGTTATAATATGGAGGCAAGTTATCTGGATTGAAAGTGCTATAAGTACAAATTTACCTATAATTGTTCCATAACATACTCAATGCAGAGAATTTTAAAACATGGCGAATGTTCGTAATTATTTTCGAAATATTATTTTAGCAATAAATATGCTATGTGCTATTTTTTAAAGGTGTTGTGAAATTAACAAAATTTTGAGAGACATTTACAATAAAAATGACTTCCCCCGCAAGTTCACACACTATAAATACAATATTTTACAATACTTACATGTTCTATAATAATACAAATTATAATAGTATAATAGTGTAAAAGGCAATACATATACTTTACGTTATTTTCTTGTTTTTTTTTCTTGTGTTTAACACAAACCAACCGCACCAACCGGCCGAAACTCAAATAGATGTTCAGAAAACATACTTATAACTAATAACTAAGTACATTAGTAGTGCATTATAAACAAGATTGCTTTAGTAATGTACTTAAGTCACTAACTAATAAGAGTATTTGTGTTTAAAAATGTGTAGTCTCAGAACATTATAGAAGCAATTGCGCTTCCATAAGTGTATTATAATGCTTAGTGACATTCTGCGAGTTGATTATAAGATCGTTATTAGAAACTAATGCTCCTATAACTGCGCCCAAATCCAGCTTTGTAACAAACTTCAAGTATCTTATAAGTAAAAAAGAAAGTAGCCTTAAAGAACACTTTAAGTATTGATTTTGCTTGTTGGGATAAAGAACACTTTAAGTATTGATTTTGCTTGTTGGGACGACAGCGCATCGTCATGACAACAGCTCACGATCGGGCCAATGGCTGCGTATCGCATACAAACGGGCTAATCGATCGATATCTAGTTTGCGCTTGCGCGCGGCTACATCCTCACCTGTGTGAAGTAGCAACCTAACCTAGTAACCTAGTTGTTTTGTTTTGGATTCTGAAACTTAACTTCGACAAACGTTTCTCTGCCGGATGAGCCGCCGACAGAATGTTTCGTTTACGAGTTGTTCAACGACAAAATCTTTCAACTACGAACGATTCGCCGACAGAACGAATTATTCATAAGCAAATTGACGACAGAACCTTTCTACTACGAACGTTTCGCCGACAAAACTATTCCTTCATGAGTGAATCGACGACAGAACCTTTTACCGAAGAAGGATTCGTCGACAAAGCTTATTTGGGCATGGCATCCATAGGTTTAATATTATTTATAGTACATGTCAAGTTATATTTATTTAAGCAGCAAATTCATAGTTTATGTAGGTTTATTTCGCCAAATATATTATATACATGCTGTAATCAGAACTTCGGACGGCACGCATAAAGAACTTTTTTAAATGTATGGTTTACTTTCCTATAAAACTGTTAAATGATATAAATATGCCCCAGACAAAACACCAATTGTCGTGGTTTCGAAGTAAGGAATGTTCTTCCTTGTGTAGCACACTGAATGCACTATCGGACTCATTAATTCCTCGGAACCAACGCTTAAGAGAAAAAAATCAAACTATCAAGACAGGATTACTCAGCATTTGTCAGAAAAAAACGATATGGACCTAAAAAGCTACTTAAATGGCTGGGCGCACATTTCTCATTTAATTAATACAAAATAATGTATCCTACAAAATTAGAACTGTTTTTGTTAATTTTCTTTGATTTGTTGTGTTTTGTTTTTTAGTATTAATCATGTAAATTAAATTGTAAATAAAATTTATTTTTATTTGCAAATATATTTTATTTAACCTTTCATAGCTTCATCCCGCAACCATGCCCAAATAAGCTTTGTCGACGAATCCTTCTTCGGTAAAAAGTTCTGTCGTCGATTCACTCATGAAGGAATAGTTTTGTCGGCGAAACGTTCGTAGTAGAAAGGTTCCGTCGTCAATTTGCTTATGAATAATTCGTTCTGTCGGCGAATCGTTCGTAGTTGAAAGATTTTGTCGTTGAACAACTCGTAAACGAAACATTCTGTCGGCGGCTCATCCGGCAGAGAAACGTTTGTCGAAGTTAAGTTTCAGAATCGTTGTGTTTTGCAGTTTGAGCGAATGTTTGTTTGATAAAGTTTTCTGTTTTGCATAAATTAGTATTTTTCGTTGTACAAAAAGATGTATAATAATAGGGCAGCTTGTGGCGAGCTGTTGGTGAGTAGCGACACCACGGACCCGAGTGCTCCAGGGAGTCGATCCAGGCCTTCGTCCCCGCAGCAGGGGTAGACCCCAAGGGGGCCTACGGACTCCCGCCCCTGGCTTGCCTTCGTTGGCCGTTCAGGGTGGAGTCGTTAGAGCTATACGCTCGCAGGTTGGAAGTGAAACATGCATAAGACGCGAGTTGGCACACTGTCCCTTGTACAGTGGGTAGAAAGCGGTGCACACCTCTCTACACCCTGCAGCCGAGGACACCGATGTTGCTCTCTTGCCATCGCGGCTATTTTGGGGGGCCCATTTAGTCCTTGGCTAGTCACCGCCTGCCATTTTTTCAGTCCGGAGACTATGATAAGACAGGTGTCCGGTAGTCTCTTTCCATAGCCCTAATCCAAGTCCATCTAAATCCCAAACCAATAGCCCACTAGTCATTAACCAGTAGATTCCATAGTTCCTGTCCATTTGCTGGGGATAATCTCTGAGTATATTAAACTGATGTAGTCAGAGATTAGATCCAGCAGGTGTACCACACGCATATTAGATTAAAGTTGCTAAAAATGGCCTCTTCATGTTGGATCCATATCCCCACGCAAGCCTTAAAGGACCGGGTCACTTTTGACCCGTGAATTCTTAAGCGTACATGATAATAATAACAATATAAATCTTTATTTCCGTAAAAAATTTACAGTAGTACATATTTCTAGCCATTTTTCTAGCTGCACTTAGAAAAATTATGTCAGAGTTAAGATCGACGGCTGATGTTGTTCATTGTGATTGTGAAGGATTAAAATGTGTAAAAGTTTTAATCGGCGAGGGAAAGGTAAATTCATTGAAATTTGCCGAAAAAATGCAGCTCGTATTTTCAGACAGACCTACAGCTCCAGATTTGTGTATTTTGCAAACTAGTAAGACTCACAAAAAGCAATTCAGTAAACAGCGTATAGAAACTTCTTTATCTTGTCAATTATGTGATGAGATCTCAAAACACAATATGCTAGTTGACCTTAACCGCAGTGTTTTTAAAGATATATCGATATTGTTTGTCACTTAACACAACAAGAATTATCTTTTAGTGGTCATGATGAATCAAATAGTTCTTTAAATAAAGGTTACTTTTTAGAACTTGTATCATTGCTATCAAAATACGATCTTGTATTAGAAAAACATTTGCAACAACCATAAAGCGGCAAACCGGGCCTAGTATTTTGTTATTTTTTTTTAGTATTTGGTTTTTGGCTTGTCCTGATTTCAGACCTTAGGCATGCCACTGATTTCAGTACAAATCATTGTCTAAATAAAGAACTTAATAAACTATATTACAGCTAATCAATATTGTAAGTGTTATGTATTAGAATTTGTAGTAGGTTATATGTGGGTAGATACTAGCAGGTTATCTTGTTGTTTAATAAGATTAATACATGAGGGTACTTGTAATTGATTATTCTTTCACCGTGTTGGTTTGCTCCCAAGCACAATAAATGTTTTCTTGTGAAATATAGTGTTTTAAAGGACATAACAGTATGTTTATATAATAATAAAACCAATGTTTGATAACTTTTCATCATAATATTTGTTTTACCTGATAAAGTTGTATGTTACACTCTACAAGCACTCTAATTAAAGCAGACTATCTGGAATAGAATGTGAAGTCTAATATCATTTTGAAAAATATAATTAGGTAAAACTGAAATTGACTTGTTTCAGCTCAAACAGATAAAGAATGTGAAGCCTGGGTGAAAGGCTTAAGGTTTCTAGTTGAAGAAGCTATAAATGCTTCATACCCGTTACAGATAGAGAGGTGGCTGCGTAAAGAGTTCTATGCAATAGAAAATCCGAACGAAAAGTAAGTCCAATGATCAATGTAAAAGTAATTCGCTAACCTTCAGCATAGTATATTAATGAGTACTGCCTTCAGCCAAGCAGCTGTAAGACCTACATGTTAAATAATAAAGCACAACTTATGGTTAATATTTATAGGCTGTATTATGTATTTGTCTATGGTAATCAGAATAATGCAATACAAGACGCTTTGTTTTAGCATTCTTGGTGCTTTTAAAAGCAATTTTTCATATAGTTGGATGGGTTTTGTTTGTATTTAGCCTTAACATTGCATGCAGCTGATCATGAATATAGAACAGGTGGTTTGGCTTTGTGCTCATACAAAAATGTCACGGCAAAAATCTTTTGAGATAATATTTTCTCGCTTGTGGTGGAGCTACTTGAAAAGGGTAGTATCAAATGTCATAATTATATTCAAAAGAAGCTGCTATTGCTTGTTTTTAGAATACCATTGTCAATGACATTGGCAATGTGTAGTCATCAATTTTATTTTATTAATTATTTCTTTCAGGATAACTTTGAAAGAAGTCAAAGCATTTTTACCTAAAATCAATTGCAAAATATCCACCAGCAAACTGAGAGATATATTTCAAGAAGTGGACAATGGAAAGAAAGGCGAGATTGGCTTTGATGACTTCTCTATATTGTACCACAAACTTATTTTTGACGAAAATGTGAGTTGCCAATACTTTAAATTTTATTTTTATTGTATATAGTTGTTACAGAACTCCATGACGATGTGCTTTTGTAGGAGTTACCTCATTACCATACTTTAATTTTCGGCATCCTAATTTCATACAATCTTTTTCATGCATGTGTTTGTAATACACACCTGCTGAATAAACGCGTTGATAATTCGACATCGACGTTTCGGCCTTTGTTATACGCGATATAATTTCTGCTGAATATCATAATAAATTACTTCAACGGCGAGCTGCTGCAACTCTGATGTTATACTTTCGGCAAGTGTGGCGCAACACTTAATTTCCTTTGCCCTGCTGTATCATGTTTTGATCAAAATTTTTGATAAAAACATGATTAGAATCCCTAATTTCCCTCACTTCATCGGCAGAGTGCCCACGACATATTTGACAAGTACGCGATGTACTGCTCGAACGGCAGCACGATCACACTCCGCGAGTTCCAGCGGTTCCTCATGAACGAGCAACACGACCAGCTCGGCGACGACGAGCCGCGCGCCTCGCAGTTTATCAGGGACTACTTGCGGGACCCACAGCGGGACATTTATGAACCATTCTTCACTCTCAATGAGGTATGATACTTGGAGACATTTATGAATTATACTAAGTTACATTAGACTAGCCACTGACTATGACCTATCGAATGCAATTAAGTTATGTTGTGTTTATTCATCTGAAAAGAATGAATATTATGCTAAATATTTATAAGTAATAGTTTTGCATAAAGCAATCAATAACTGTTCTTTACAGTTCATTGAAATGCTGTTCTCGAGACAGAACACAATTTGGGACAGCCAGCATGACCAGGTCACGCAGGACATGACCAAGCCCTTATGTCACTATTGGATCTCTTCCTCGCACAACACGTGAGTAAATGTATCTTTTATAATGAAATTGATAATTTTAGTTCATTTAACCTTACTAAAGATATAAAAATACGGCCTCTCACGTTTTGCATTACAATAAAAGTCACTGTATAATGTATTATTGCAAACATACTATGCATTAGTTGAAAAACTCTTATGTTTAAATGTTGTTTTGATGCTTAATTGTTTACTTCTGAAGATACTTGACTGGAGATCAGTTTTCGAGCGAGTCTTCTTTGGAGGCCTACGTCCGCTGCTTGAGGGCTGGCTGCCGATGTATAGAGCTGGACTGCTGGGACGGCCCTGACGGAACACCCTTTATCTATCACGGCCACACTCTCACAACTAAGATCAGGTTCTTGGATGTGCTCCGCACTATCAAAGAGCACGCCTTTGTGACCTCCGACTACCCTCTGATCCTCTCAATCGAAGACAACTGCTCGTTGCCACAGCAACGCAAGATGGCGACTGCTTTCCAAGATGTTTTCGGCGACATGCTTTTAATCCAGCCATTTGAAAAGAACGAGACCAGCCTTCCTTCCCCCCACGACCTGCGCAAGAAAATAATCCTCAAACATAAGAAGCTACCTGAAGGTGAAGAGGAAAATTCTTTCGCTATCCGCCAAGAAGAAGGGAAAGACCTGGATCTGCGGAATTCCATCAAGAATGGTATTCTGCTCCTTGAAGATCCCGTGGACAAGGAGTGGAATCCGCATGCCTTCGTGCTAACTGAAAACAAATTGTATTACACGGAGAATTATAGCACGCAAGGGGAGACAGATGTGGATAGCGATGGGGAAAGTGAGCTGGAGGGTCTGCCGAGTATTCCTCAAGACGAGTTGCATTTTGGGGAGTGCTGGTTCCACGGGAAATTGGCTGGAAACCGTCAAGAAGCGGAGGATTTGTTGAGAGCGCATGCGCACCTCGGAGATGGGACGTTCTTGGTTAGAGAAAGCGTGACTTTTGTTGGGGATTACTGCCTCTCGTTCTGGCGGCAAGGGAAAGTGAACCACTGCCGCATCAAACTGAAGCAGGAGCGTGGCGTTACAAAGTACTATCTGATCGATACCGTGTGCTTCGACAGTCTCTATAGCCTGATCACGCACTACAGGCAGCATCCGCTACGCAGCCAGGTTGGTACACACTTTAAAATTGTTATGTTCAGTAACTTTTTATTGTTTATTATACACTCGGCGTCAAAAAAATCGCACCTTCTATTACATTAGTTTAGATATGCCTACCTGCTACTGCTAGCACACGTATTATTTATTTAATATTTATATCTATTGAAAGTACATTTATTGGTCTTTTAAACAATCATTTATTGTTTAAAAAACATAACAGTTACCACAATTAAACGCTGCACATGTAATTACTTGCGCATTCATTATAAGGGTATAAATAGGGGTCAATCCAGGAAAATCGGGTAAATTCACTATCGAAACGTTAGAGAGAACGCACGTCAACTGCTCAATTAAGAAAAGAAACACACCCAAGATGCATACTATTGGCCATGAATCTTGTCAAATGAAATTGTTATATTGCAAAAAATGTGACAGTGCAATGTTGCTGGGAAACTAAATCTCAGTCATTTATTCCGTATGACGAGTGTTCCAACGGTTTGAGAGACTGTTGGTCATATACGAATGGATAGAAGTATATGACAACATTTACTATTAATTAGATATGATTAAAATGGTTTCAAAGAAATTTTTTGAAAAGGTGCGATTTTTTTGACGCCGAGTGTATTACTTTTACGTTCGTTTATCACAAGGGCCGCAAGCATACAGTTTGCTCTGTAAGGTCTCGGGGAGGATATTATACAACCTCTTCAAACTTGTTAGTTTTCTGATTGCCTATCAATGCGTCTCTTTTATTAGCAATACAGCTAGAAAGAGACGCTTAGATAGCCATTCAGAAGGCTGCTACCAATTCAGGTAACTCCAAATCGAGCGAAATTTACTACTAGATATTTTAACAATGGGCGATTTTCTGACAGCTCAAATAAAAAATAGTTTAAAAATTTCGATAGATGGCGCGTTTCAAGAAGGCCGTGTCGTAAAGTTAAAATCTATTTACACTAAACATTTTTTTCTTTTTTGGTCTCGAAAAATTGCCCATTTCACGGATTCCCGTGATCAACAGTACATTTTAAATCTTCGCTAGGAGTTCCTGATCACTCTGAGGGAACCAGTGCCTCAGCCTAACAAGCACGAGGGCAAAGAGTGGTTCCACGCGTCATGCTCGCGGGCGCAGGCCGAAGAACTACTGCGGAAGGCTAACACTGACGGGGCATTCCTCGTTCGGCCCAGCGAGAAGGACCACGGCTCCTTCGCCATCAGCTTCAGGTAATGAAACAAAGAATAAACACTATCTCTATAAACGCAGTACGGAAACAAAAAGACACTATCACAGACAAAGATTTCTACACTTTCAATGGAAGAATACGACTAGTTATAATTAAAGTTTGTGTAACTGTAATGTGCTTATTTACACCCATATTCACAAACCTCACTATGAGGTCTCACAGTGCCCGCAACCCAACTACCAATCACACGTCATACGTAAACCAAACGAACCAATCACAGAGCTTAATTTTAAAGCAGTGCGTAGTCTAAGGTCGTTTGAGTGTTGTTTGTGAATAAGGGTGTTTATGAGTTGTTGTAGAATAAAGATATGCAACTCTGTCACCAGGCTGTATCTCATGAACCGTGATAGTTAGACAGTTGAAATTTTACAGATTATGTATTTCTGTTGCTGCTTTAACAACAAATATAAAAAAACAGAATAAATAAATATTTAAGGGGGCTCACATACAACAAACGTGATTTTTTTTGCTCGTTTTTGCTCGATATTGATAACGGCAACAGGTAGACGCTTGAAATATTCACAGAATATTTAGTTATATACTCACTTTAAAAATAAGTAAATAAATTAAAATAGAACAAATATTTAAGGTGGGCTCCCATACAACAAACGTGATTTTTCGGAACCCTTTGCGCGATTCTGATTGGCACTTGGCCGGTTTTTAATGATTATTTGAAAAAAGGATGCTGGGAGTATATTATATTAAACTGTGAATACGATAATATTATGCTAAATGGCGCTGCGTTATGTTTTGTGATTGCTGTGCGAGTTTTTATTTTTTTGTGAACAAGACTGTTATTACACTTTTTGTCGCTGAGCGCTTGGAAATGAAAAGGTTGTTATTGTTATCAGATTCTTGATTGAAAGTATATTGCTTTGCGTGATTGCGTGTCTTAGAAATACATTTTTACCTCGCCCAATGCTGATAAGTGAGTGTTAACTACTGCAAATGCACTTCCGACGCACGATAAAGCTCTACGCAATAATTTGTTCACGCACCCAATGATCAAATCTAGCGAAAGTTGCAAGGCTGAAAGCCCTGCCCCCTACTAAAATTGCTAACGTTCTATCCGCTTGAACGCTACGCTAATAATCAAAGCTTTAAATAAGCAATAAACTTTAAAATTACGTGCCGTAAGCTTGTCAATTCAAAGTCATCAAAGTCTATTATTAACAATAGTTTGCGACATGCGATTGAATCGTCCATTTCTTTTTTATTCACTACGGGTTAGCGCTTGGCCTTCACCTCACCTGATGTTAAGTGACGATAAGGCCGAAAGTGGAAGCGCACTACACCCGGAATCCTCACCACTGAGGAACTGGCTATCTTACCTCAAACTGCCGGAACACAACCATTTTTAAATTGTTGTTATGGCGTCAGACTTAGGTAAGATGGTGGTAGCTAGCCAGGCGGACTTGAAATAAGCCCTACCACCAACCAAACCGAGTACAAATGTACTCCTCTCCTGGGAATCGAACCCGGGACCCCTGCGTCTTATACGGGTGGTCGGACCACTAGACCACAGAGGCGGTTAAAAAATTGTGTGCTCTTATTGAAGCATTAATAGTCAGCGTAGCGTTCAAACGGATAGAATGTTGGCTATTTGAGTAGGGGACTGGCGCTCTTCGAGCTGGACTGTAAATATACCTGTAATAATGATGCAGCCCCAAACTAGGCCTAGTTTGTGTTTTAGGTTGGTTTTTTTATCTTTGTATTGGCAATATTCAATCTTTACTAATTAAACGCGAAGTGATGTGGCGCAGCGTGAAAATAACAAATAGTCGATATATTTATCAGTGGAAGCTTGTAATCATTAGCTTTTAATTACTTATTTCTATATTTAACTTGTAAATGATGCTGTAAGCTCTCCAGAGAAAATAAAATTACTACCGTATTCTTTGTTTTTGCTTGTCGGTTTGTACGGTGCCTCGCATCGAGCTTCATGCGAATGTATAAATTTTTATGATCACTGCAACGCGATCGGTATTTGAGTGTCACCACTTCGCAATAGCAGTCGTTTTAACGAACTGAATACGTGATAAGTATTTTGTTAATTATAGTTCGCTAGGAAAAATAAACTTTTAAAAGCTGTGTGACAGAAGCGCCCTCTACCCGTATTTGAAAAAAACCTTGTGATTTTTGAAGTGCTAGGGTGCACCACTCGCAGGAGTAGAGTACTAACATCATAAACAACAATTATTTGTTTATGATGATTTGTTCTACGAAACATCGACTTTTCCGAAGACAGTCTAAAATAGTAGTGATTCCTTACGGAATAAAAACGCTTGTGTGTTGCGACCAATACAAAATCTATGGTAGGCTTGCATTCGGAATGAGTTTTTTCCGTCCGTGATTCAGAAATGCACGAACTTTCATGCGGAATTCCGAAACGGTGAAAATTACGAACGGAACCCTACCGCATGCGTGTGGTAGGTCAATTAATTTGTATGCATTTGCTGCGTTCGGAATTCCGAATCGGTTTATTTATAAACATTAATTTTATAGTTTATTGATAAACAATAACCTCAGTAAAATATAGTTCTTTGTAGTAGTAGACAAAGTGCTTAAAGTGGCCACTTTTTTGCTCATGACATTAATGAACGAATGAAATTCTATATTCAAATAAACTCACATAATAAGCATGTTTAAATTATCAATTCTTTTAGTTGACCAGAAAAATGAGCAAGAATACCAAAAAATCATCAGATGGAACGATATTAACATAAATATAAGTACCTATATCGTTTCCAGATATTACATACACATATGTTACAATTAACATAGATAAATAAATAACATGATTTAATTAGCTCATTTCTTAATGGATCAATTTACAGGGTTCAAGCTAAAGTCAAAATTTAAAGTCATTATTCTAGGCTGTTACAAAAAATGCAATCACATTGTAAGTGGGTGAGAGAGACGAGTGGTGGGGTACGGGTACATAGTGGCTAACTTCACAGCCTCCAATATGTTTGAATCGCACTATAAACCATCCCTCCTCTTCCAGGACACAGAAGGAGATCAAACACTGCCGGATAAAGCAAGATGGCCGGCTGTACACCATCGGTACTGTAAAGTTCGAGAGTTTGGTGGAGTTAGTGGCATATTATGAGAAGAATCCACTCTACAAGAAGGTGAAGCTGTGGTACCCCATCAGTGAGGACGTGGTGCGCAGGATCATAGCGGTGAGAACATTTTCTCCGGATACGTCATGTTCCTGACTCGGCGTATTCCAGCCCTTCTATTGTCTAATTTCAAAATCTATCGCAATCGCTTTCACATTGATGCTTCTTTTTGGCATTAATAAAAACTTACCAAAGAAATGCAGCAATGTGTCACATCCATCTGTCAAATGAAAGCGATTACGATAGATTTTTTAAATTAGAAAATTAGCCCCCTGATTGGTCGTAATACGTACAATCTACCACACTGGCGCTTACCCACTCCTAAGGTTAAAATTGCTCACAATAAAGTAGAATAAATTACTTATTAGGACAAATTGTTATATTTATGATAAAAAAATAACAATGAAATAAATAAATACGATTTATTAATAATATTTGAACTAAAATGTAATGTATATTAATGCTGTTGGTGTTCTTTGAAATTAAATAAATGAATAAATACATAATAATGAAATAAATAAATAATATGGCATCGACTGTATTATGTCGAATCTGGAAAACGTCGAGTCAGGAACACGAAACAAATCAGTGAGGACTTACAAGTAATAAATAATGTTTCACAACATCACATACATTGCTCCGAGTCCAAAGTAAGTAGCTAAAGCACTTGTGTTATGGAAATTAGAGATAACGGTGGAACTATAAACACCCAGACCTAAGCCAATATAAAAAAAGTTCGTTTTCTAAATTGACCCAGCCGGGGATCGAATCGAACCCGGGACCTCGGAGATGGCGACACCTTGAAAACCGGTCAAACCAATCGGCCACGAAAGTCATCTTGTTTTAGTTTGAAGGTTAACTTTTTCCCACTTCACGTATAGTCAAAATTCATATTCACATCAATTGAGACACAACAGAGATTCCATTGTTATCCGGCCGCATGCGTCCGCTCGGGCGTTGATGAATTAATTGTCCAGTAGTTCATCTGCACTTAATTGATCTAATCACTCAGATGGGAATCGTACTCGCAGCCTTTTGCTATCCGGGCGCAGTTTGTTTGGCTATTCTACCACAAAACAGGTGACTGAATACTGTTTATGTTTTATATTGTGCAGGAACCGGATGATAGCTCTGTTTACGGCACCCCGGGATACATGGACCCCACTTCGTTCACATCAAAGGTGAGTAATGTTAGAATAGTTTTACACTTATAATAAATCATGATTTTTTCTGTTACTTTGTGTGAAGGAGCTGGTGTTCGCGCCATAATCGAAAGTCACTTTTCCTGTGCTTCAAACAAGTCTTATGCTGAGGGCTCATTATCGCGCTGTCGCAAAGCTTTTCGTTGTCGTGTTGTACAATCGGAAACATGAGAAAATAGTTCATTTTTGACCCTATAAGATACGAAATGTATTTACAAAGTTATTGTAAATAATTATTCTGCTTAAAACACTATCACGTTTGCATCCGTGAGTCGGCGTCATGCGTCCTTTCCGAACTAGCGAGAGAATGGAGTCCGATGACGTCATCGGACCCTGGACCTGCCTGTCACCACGGTTGGTAGTGACGCGCTATTATTTTCGTAACAAGTAATAATTTTCACGAATCTTAAAAAGATATTGTAAAGTTACAAGGGCTACAGATAAAAAACCATGTCATATTTTAAGTTAAAATGTATATCTAGATATAAAAAAAATCCCAAGCTCATCAGAAACTTTGAGTCAAGGAATTACAGTTTATTTTCATTTAATACCTTTAAGTGAAATTCAACTCTAATACCTTGAATCAAAGTTCCTAATTGTACAACACGACAACGAAAAGCTTTGCGATAGCGTGATAATGTGGCCTCAGTATTATAAAAGCTTCAAGCTTTTACAAGATCTATTTGACACACAGCAAGTTTATTTTTGGTAAGCTTTAAGCTTTTAAGCTTTACCAAAAAAAAACTTGTTCTAGGGACGCCACATTGCTCTTTCTTTGTTTTTATATCAGCAGGCCTATTACATAAAAAGAATCGCGATAATCAGAGCAATCCGGCGTTTAAGTTACTTGATATTGAACCCTATTCCTGAGTTCATAGTGTCACGGAGTGGGATGAACATTGTCCGCTTATCGCGATTGTTTTTATGTAATAAGCAGTTTACCACAGTTTCAGTATAAATATAAATGCTTTTTATTTTATAGGCCAGGCTTTACCTACTGGTTCCTGGTACTTATTTCTACGTTTTTCTTGCCCTGGAAATGTTTATGAAATGATTGTTCATTGCTTTTATTAAAATACTTTATTAAGTTCTAACTTAACTGGTAGAAAATAAACCAAATGTTTAATTCATAATATAGATCGACGAGAGGCGGAAATATGGGAGTGGGGCGTAACTCGTTAACACATCGCTCGATTTGTTGGTGAGAACCAGAAGTAGTAGGATGGCGTTGCCAGTTAGCCCTAATAGTGCACATTTATTTTTATATTTTCATCTTGATTTCTGTCCCTTTGTTTTTTACCCTTGTTCCTTGGAGATAACTATGATCAGGTAACTGGTTATCTGTGAAGATTTTTTTCCTCAGAGATAGCCACCAGTTACCTGATCATAGTTATCTCCAAGGAACAAGGGGTTTTTTAATCTATAACACACCGAGGGCCAGTTTCACGGTTTCAGTTTAGGATTAATTGCTTGACAGATAATTTTATAGATTTTTAGATGAAATCATGAAGTAGGTGCTGTCCGAAACCTGCGAAACAAGCCACAAGTTTTGTTATTTATATTACTGAATCACAATGTTTATCAATATGTTGTCATAAATAATATCGATATGGGTCAGAAGTCAACGATTACAATTTATAAAGATACGGAGGTAATGATTTACAAGCTGTATTTTTTTAAGTAGAGATTTCGTATTTATTAATTGACCTAATCATAGCATAGATTTAATTAATTAAAGAAATATAAGTATTAATTATGTATTTAGAGTGGAATTTGCTTCGTAGACTAGATAATTAAAAAAACTTAAGTAATAAATAGAAAGTTGATAATGACGACGTACACACGACGGCACCTCAGACTATACATGTGTTGACCTTGAGACCGCCTTTATGCCCTAAGTTATTACGTAGGGCAACGCTTTTATTAAAGCTGTTTTCGCAGTTTTACTGTATAACCTGACGTGCTGTCGTGTGTACTTAATTGTACACACGACGGCACCTCAGACTATACATGTTGACTTTGAGACCGCTTTAATGCCCCACGTAATAAAAGCTGTTTTCCCAGATTAACTGTATAACCTGACGTGCTGTCGTGTGTACTTACAACTAAGAAATAATCGAAGCGATATTAAGTCCGTATAATGCGTCTCAAACTTATTGGCGATTCGGAACATCGCGCTAGACGAAGCGCAGAAAACATTTTCTATGTATGTGGGTGAGAGTGGCGAGTGGTGGGGCACCTACGCGCAGAGTGGCTAACTTCACAGCCGCCAATAAAATTGAAACGTATTATACTGGTACAATATACGTCCGGCGTGCGTGACGTGTTGTAATGTAGCGCTTGCGTGTAAACCAGTGGTGCGAGCGTTACATGAAATGTTCGTAGTACCGTCCAAACACAAAATTCGCGTTACATTACACGTTACGCTCGTGTACATACAAACTCTGCTACGTATCGCCTTACCTTCAATACACAGTGGTGGATGAATAATTAGAACACCAATCGATTTTCATACAAACGAGGTAACTTTGAAGCCTTGGTTTTCCGCCAGGGATTGATCGAGATGTGACCTAATGATGGCTAACCAGGGAGTGAATGGAGGAGATCCAGATCGCTATACACACTCTGTGGATCTACCACGTAAGAGTCATCGGCATCGCTATCGGCTTTATTTGTCAGATGGATGTGACACATTGCTACTTTTTTTTGGCACAAATAAAAACTTATATAATACTAAATAATATACTAGAAAAAATAGGACTCGCACCAGATCATGTTCTCGGACGGGAATCGAACCCGCGACCTTTGGATAACCGGTCCAATGCTCTGACCGCTGAGCTACCGAGTCACTAGTGGGAACGTCGAATTTCTTCTAGTATATCAACTCTTACGCTGCAAGCCAGCGCCATCTTACCAATGTAGAAGGAATTAACCTCAACATTCAACTGAACATCTTTCCAGATATTTTTAAACAGTTGATTAAGATGAGAAAGCTTTTTAACTATTTGAAATTTTGAGATTTAAGCATTCACAATGCTATTTTTATATAATACTAAATAATATACTAGAAAAAATAGGACTCGCACCAGATCATGTTCTCGGACGGGAATCGAACCCGCGACCTTTGGATAACCGGTCCAATGCTCTGACCGCTGAGCTACCGAGTCACTAGTGGGAACGTCGAATTTCTTCTAGTATATCAACTCTTACGCTGCAAGCCAGCGCCATCTCACCAATGTAGAAGGAATTAACCTCAACATTCAACTGAACATCTTTCCAGATATTTTTAAACAGTTGATTAAGATGAGAAAGCTTTTTAACTATTTGAAATTTTGAGATTTAAGCATTCACAATGCTATTTTTATATAATACTAAATAATATACTAGAAAAAATAGGACTCGCACCAGATCATGTTCTCGGACGGGAATCGAACCCGCGACCTTTGGATAACCGGTCCAATGCTCTGACCGCTGAGCTACCGAGTCACTAGTGGGAACGTCGAATTTCTTCTAGTATATCAACTCTTACGCTGCAAGCAAAAAAAAAAAAAATAAATAAATAAATAAATAAATAAATAAAAACTTATCAAAGAAAAGTAGCAATGTGTCACATCGATCTGTCAAATGAAGACAATAGATGATGCCGACGACACTTGCGCGGTAGACTCACTAATCAGCATTGTTAGAGCTGTAATAGGCCCTCCACACGCGCAGGCCCGGCCAGAAGGCCGTCGCGTGTCGGTGAAACACAAAATAGAGGACAGAAGTTTTAGTAGGCACTACGCGCATTCAAGCAACGCACACATGTGATTTGAACTTTATAATGAGAATCTATAATACGTTGAAATAACAACAATCCTGCTTTTCGGCAATATAAGAATCGTCGGAAGAATTTATATTATTTATAATAAAAAATGTAAAAAATTAATTTGTTTTAATTTTGTATTATTGATTTTAATTTTCGACCTGACGTTTTAACTCATAGCAATCGATTAAACAACATAATGTCTTAGTGTAAGTATGTAGGTAGGCCTAGTAAATACTATAGTAGCATAACTTCTGTAGTATCTCTATTCCGTTGTACAATCCTCTCCTTGGCCTTCCGGCCGGGCCTGTGCATGTGGACGGCCTATAAGGTTCAGAGTTATCAGTTTCAGGATTTCCATACATTTAAATGCTATTTTTGCGGTTTTCTTAAACATATCCAAATAGCTCTTAGAATGCTGATTAGATTAGTCGGGTGTGTAAAGCGGTCTGAATCTTCTCCATTTACTCCTTTATCGCCATTATCAGATCACAGTTTGATTAATTCCTGGCGGAGAACCAATGCTGTTTCTAACTATCCGTCCCCTATTGTATAGGTGACAGTAAAAGCGCTGTACGACTACCGCGCCCGTCAGGACGACGAGCTGTCGTTCTGCAAGCACGCCATCGTCACGAACGTGGACAAGCCGGACGAGGGGTGGTGGCGGGGCGACTACGGCGGCAAGCGCCACCACTGGTTCCCCGCCAACTACGTGCAGGAGATCGAGGTGCCGCACATGCCAGAGCTCGCCGTTAGTATTGCGCACGCTTGCTTATATACTCACTACGGTATGGCCGTCGAGATAATGCAAGTTTCAAGTTCCTTGTGTCAACTGAATAAAGTATATTTTCTGTTATCCGGGATACGATAATAAAAGAAGCCAACACAGGTTGTATACCAGCAAAGTATGCAACCTCCGCGAAAACAACATTATTTTTCTAATAATTACGATCGTCCTTTGTTTAGTGACGCTCTTTGCACACCGATTTAGACACTAGAATGTTATACATGTTTATAAGTTTTGAATCACCAATATATTATTTTTATCGCAAGTTGATGTGTTTTTATGCAATAATCAATATAAGCATCACCGAGTACATCTTGAATTGTACAGATCCCTTTTAACTTTTCTACCACTGGTGCCACTTTTATTTTATATTTATTAAGATGATAAAAAACGATCAGCGCACTATTGTGGCTCGACCGATAATTACACACTCAAATAAATTAAACTTGATTCAGTTGACATAAGGAAACTTGACAAATCTGTCATAAATATGTGTGTTCTCTCAGCGGCCGGACTTACACTCTTTACCTGACAATATGTGTACTTCTTTTTTCTGCAACTTTACGTCGATTTAGGTTTTGTGACTGTCCGATTGTTGGCTGCCCGACACCGCATATTTCCATAGCTCTATCTCTATTTATCACAAAGAAACATCGTTTACAAATCCAATAAAACCACTCGGCCGCTTCTGCGCTCTTCTTCATCTTGATGTGATGAAATGTGCGTTATCTATAAAGTCAATAAGTACATATTATTAGATTTGATTGTACTGTACAATACTTCACCGAAAACACTTCAAAGTAAACGTAAAATAAACAGTGGGTTTCCTTTTTAAGTTGTAAATTAGGTAGTCTGGTCTAGCTTTGGTGGATCAGAATCAAATAATTCTCTGTTTAAATAAAATTGGGTTTTTTCTGAATTGTGTTAGATTCTGTTTCACACTTTAGGCAACAAGGCAAGAAAGTAAGAAAATAAATTATAAGAAAGTTTGATATAATCTACATCAAAATTTCTCAATTTTGACAACTCTAGCCTCTGGTGGCGCCTGCGCACATCACTACGCTGCTGTGTAGCCTGTGTTTTTGTACGGAAGGTGGCTGAGTGGGCCATTTAGACCAATAAATTGATGTGGTTGAAGTCGTGACTGTGACGTTTCGTATGTTTACCATTAGTTTGGTGAAATCCAACTAATAATACACTCACGAGAGAAGTTCAAGAAGAATTGCCATAGCTGAAATAATAATTAAACCAAATGAGTTTGGTTGTCGCATTGACTAGTTTTATTGTAAATTTCTTGGAATTTCGTTGCCTGAAGTTGCGGAATAGTAAAATGCCCTTCCAATCTATTTTATGCCAAAATATCAACATTTTGAAGTTATTAACTAATGCTAAAAACATACATACAGCTAATTTTTTCTCGTAAGCGTATTAATAAGGTCTTTTAGAAGTTCGTGTTGGGGTGTTATATCATTATATACTATCGTTCGACTTCCCGTGCAGTTTGCAAGCTTATCTGTGTGTTTTATATGTTTTCGCTTTGTGTTCGGGCACGACTGGAGCACTAGTTTTTGTGAAATTGTTATTTTCATAACCCATATGATTTTTTTTGGGATTTTCGTCTACTGTTTATAATAAAAGTAGGCAGAGATCCGTTCCGTCTTATATTTTCTGTATTTCTGTGTAATATGTATTTAATACGACGTTTACTTCTGTTCCCATAAAGTTTGGCATGATTCCAGGGTTGCTTGGAGAACGAAACCGCCGCGCTGGGCTCCTTACAAAAGGGTGTGGTAAACGTATTGGGGGCAGTGGTCGAGTTGGTAGTGGGGGAGGAAAATGGCGCGCCGCGGTGGGTAGTGCGGGTGCAGAGCCCCGCCACGGTGGCGCCGTTCGACATGGCGGCGCCCACGCGCGAGGCCGCCCTCGAGTGGCTCTCCGCCATCAAGGAGGCCGCGCACTCCGCCTCCGCGCGCTCCCTCCAACACCGCAAGATGGAACGCACCTGGCGCATCGCCAAGGAAATGTCCGACCTCATCGTCTACTGCCGCTCCGTCACCTTCAACCAAGACCGCCTCCGCACTCGCGGCTTCATCTTCAACGAGATGTCATCCTTCCCCGAAACCAAAGCCGAACGACTCATGTGCCAACAGGAGAATCAGTTCTTCCTCAATTACCACAACGTCCAACTCAGCAGGATCTACCCGAAAGGACAGCGCATCGACTCCTCCAACTACAACCCCGTCCCCTTCTGGAACTCCGGTTCGCAGATGGTGGCTTTGAACTACCAGACTCCCGATAAACCGATGCAGATCAACACAGGAAAATTCAAAGAGAACGGCGGGTGCGGGTTCATTCTGAAGCCGGAGTTCATGATGGAAGAGGGGTACAACCCTTACGATAAGCGCAGCGTGGAAAAGAAGGTTCGATCGATGACAGTGATGCTGCGCGTGATCGGCGCGCGGCACTTGACCAAGTCGGGCCGCGGCACCGCCAGCCCCTTCGTCGAGGTCGAGCTCCTCGGCGCCGAGTACGACGCCGGCGTCAAACTCGTCACCAAGACCGTCGGTAAGACAACGAACAACTTTTTCGCGCGTTTCCCGTTTCTGGCGCAGAGCTCATGAGACCGGCCCCTTGATTGTTTCGCAGGAGACAATGGGATAAACCCGATATGGAACGACATTTGCGAGTTCGAGGTGGCTAACCCGGATCTGGCATTGCTGCGGTTCTTGGTGCAGGACGAGGATATGTTCGGGGACCCCAACTTCCTGGGGCAGGCGACGCTGCCGCTGCGCTGCCTGCGCACGGGGTACCGCAGCGTGCCGCTTTCCAACGCGCACTCCGAGGATCTGGAGTTGTCCTCGCTGCTGGTGCACCTGACGCTGATCCTCCACTAGGTAACGGAATGTCCTCATGCACGCTATATCAGCTTCTAACACTTGGTGATGCGAATGCTAACTAACACTTACTATAAGTGGGATTTGTGATTGAACTAAATTGGTTTTGTGTATTTGAATACAATTGTCTTTCAATTGTTTACAAGTTGAACTGGCAATTAGACTAGGAAATAATTAAGGTTGTATGCTGGAACTTTACGAGAGATATCATATTGAATATTGTGATCTTAGTCTTAGATATATTAACTAACATAAAAAGGTAGTTTTTTTACACTTAACATTTGGGAATTCTGTCCAATGCCAGGAGTTTATTATTTCTATTATATTAGTATAGATAAAGTAACGTGCACATAACATACCATAACATAACTGTTGCAATTAACATATTCACTGTGCTGTATATAATATGCTATGTTACGAAACATATTTCAGAAAAACACATTTTCTGGTGAAGATAAAAAGACTCGATTATTCTTCAATTCAAACCCATGAAACATGTTTCGACCGGCTTATTTGTAAATTGTTGGTACTGATTCATTCACAATTCTGTTCATCGTCAACATTTTTAACTTTGTACTATTTATACTAAAGAAGTAACTAATACTATTATTATATTTAACATTTAACAAAATGTGGTAAAATTATAGTAAGATATTTAAATTTTATATATCGATATCGAATCTTGTGATTGTCAAAGACTGTTAATTATTAATATTGAATGGGTTGGATGACCTATGTGTGGTCGCTGGTTCAGATCCGGCTCGAAGGACCACTTTGATGTAACTCTAATTGATAAGTCGCGAGTTGAATGTGGACTGAGTAAAAACAGTAAAAATGATGACTTTAAATAAATTAAATGTAGGTCGTTACGTAGACTGTACATATGTATAGAATTGCTTCAAAAGCACTCCTCTTATTTTATCATACATTTTTTTATTACTATAAAACAAAAGAGTCGTTTAATTTAAGATTACCATATTTATTTTTGTATTAGGGGAGATGCACAATAATGCACATGTACATAGTATTGAATTAATAACATAGCAATAAATATATTGAATTGAATTGAATAGTTATCCCATCTGCTATATCTCGATATACGCTTCTTTTTCTGAAATCTAAGGCACACAATGTATAAATCCTATTCTATTTATTGTAATGACATTTTTACATTTTTAGTGTATGTAAAGACGAGAGCATATTGTTCGCTTGCACCTACCTATGCAATCAACGTGCATAGTAATTATAATGCTTCATTTCTTAATTACAATAACAGATATTTCAATTGACTTCATCACATATAACGTTTGAAATGTTTGTTTTTGATGCACTGCTGTATTGCTTCACTGCACTATGCTCCAGCCATCTTACGGAAATATTTTTTGTAAACAAAACTATGCGCATATTTCGTAGTTATTCCACAATACGGTAAGTTTCAGTGAACTAACACCATAAATACAATTTGGACATCATAGGTAAGCTAGTAATGATATTCAATTATATTTTTTTAAACTTGCAATAAGAGTTACTTTTGAGTTTGAGTATGGGCGTTGTTGGAAACATTATTTCCGAAGTTGGCTAGAGTATGGAGTACTACGGCGCACTGTACTCGAGCTGCAATTTAAAAATAACGTATAATCCACGCGCGATTAAAATGGGATGGGACCTTGTCAAAGTAAATCGAAAATAACCGTTAAGCAGTCGAGTAGCGTTCGCAAAAAAACTGAATTTATTTAAATAAATAAAAAAGTATTTTTTTTACCCTTTTTTCTGCTAACTATTAATAATTTATTAAAATAATCACACAATAATATATAAATCTCGCACTTAAAATAAAACTTAAGCAGAAATCCACGCGCACAGTTCTACACAACTACTATTTTCATAATTAGCATGCTATGTGCTATTGCTATGCTAATTGGTAATATGAATTTTAATTATGAATTTTAATATGAATTTTTATATGAATTTTAATATGAATTTTAATATAAATTTTAATATGATTTTTCATATGATTTTTAATATGACTTTTAATACGATCATGAATTAATAGTAGCTGTGATTTGTGAAATGCTTGTGTTTTTTCACTATTTAGGTACTTATGAGTTTATTTTCACAAAAACACTAAAACAGTCATTTGAAATATGCATTTACACGTTAAAATTAAATTAGTTAGGTTAAATAAGTAAATACAATGTTATTTTGTAAATAATTTACTAAATAACACTTGATTTACACTATTTCTTTAGTTTTTATTGACATGACACCCAAACAATTATTTGAATTACATATTTGCACGTAAAAATCAAATCTATCATTTACACAACACGTCAGTATAAATTTAAATGCCAATTTATCACACGCGACGCGATCGATGTCACAGCAATTAAATAATTGACCGACCTACGACCTGCGACAAGTAAATCATTTCTAAACAAAATTAACCAAAGAATAATTAACTTTAAACAAAAGCATTTCACTTAACTTTTTAAGAAATTGCACTGCATGCGTGCACTCTTCCCTTTCACTCACTCACTCGTATACATTCGATAAATCATCGTCCACTGTCGGAAATTAATTCACGAATGAAATTATTTAGCAGCCGACAGTTCGCGGCGCGATGTTAGCGAGCGCAGTCGCATTATTTCATATCGGAGACGAATTCATTCGTAATGATATTTCGCGCCGCGTGCTAATTAGCGCGGTCGTATTATTCCATATGATAGCAGCAGGACGCGAACGCAGACGATTTCGCGCGGTTTGATGATAATTAGCATTCATTATTTTTAGCAACTATGATTAAATTAATGAATGCTAAATGACGTTTAGTAATTAATTATGAATGCTAATGCTAATTGTTCCATTACTAGACGCTACGGCTGGCCGACGGACCGTGCGCGTCTCAGTGCCAAAAGGTAGCATCCCATTCTCATCGCGCGCGTATTATAACTATTGCTAACTGTAATAAGTTCAACCCGTCTTAATTATAATTGGGTTGTGGCTTTAGACGTGTGACTGAAAGCATTCTGAATGACCGATCACCTGCATTAACTAACACTTGCAGTTACTACTAATAATACTAATAAGAATTTATTTCAGATATCAAATCCATATAATAATTATATAAAAAAACGAAAATTTATGAAAATTCTTAAAAAACAATCAGCATTTATTTTTCAAATCTTGTTTATTAGTCAGTACATGAACCATAGAGCTGACAGTCAAACCTACACGACAATGCTTTCAGTATGCATACATATACATAAAGTACATTAATACTATCATATTATACAATTATATTGTTACTTACACTTATTAATAGGAAATGTGGTATTAAATACCGAATTATTAATTAAAAAAATACTACTTGATTAGATTTAACATTAAAATAAATCATAAAAATATCTTACTGAATTAACTAATAATAGAACTTAAAAATAGGCCGTAATTAGCCTTGAAGTTAAGCATTCAAGAAATAGACTCGATTTCCAAAGGTCGTTGTATACGTAACGGGCAAAAATCCAGGACGGGACGGGGACATGTTGTGCACCACACATTTTTCCCCGTCCCGTCCGTGTTCTCGTCGCGTATATTTTGTTACTATTTTTTTATATGCCACGATGTTAAGTAATCGCCCGTTCCGTCCGGGAAAAAACACGTTACGTATATAACGACTGTAGGGTAAGTCCTTACAGGTTTGTTTAGATGATAAGTTTAGTTATGAGAGTACGTAAGTTAGGTTATTACTACGGGAGCGGGATGTCAATTAAGGTGGCCGTCACCGTGAATAACGTTTATTGTACGACTGAATTAATTACAATTCATGTATCGAAGTGACGTAAAATGTCTACTCAACTTTTGTTTAAATAAATTTCGAGCGAGCTCGTACATGCTGCCAGAGAAGAGAAAGATGAAAGGATATGCTTAAGGCGGTGACGCCTTGTCTAATTTACGCGCAGCAGTTACGATCACCTCGTTAACTACAATCTCGATGTCTGAATGCCGCTGATGTGACGTCGTCGTCGGTCTCTCGGCTGAGGGCGGATGCTTCTGAAGATTCGCGCTGCAACGATATCTTTTGTTGATTCTTAATGTGCCCCAAATCATGGAACACATGATGATGACACCGCATATCGAGTAAAGCACGCAGTTGTGCGTGTCATGTGTCGATGTTATCACATTTAGCGTCTGTTGTTGCTGTTTGACCATGTCTATATTGGTTTTCAGGCCCTGAAGTATTTCTTGGTGGTCTTCAGGAATAAAGTTTAGGGTGTGGTTGAAGTCTGTCAACAAGTGATTTATGCTGGATTCGCTCATTTGAATTGATTCAGAGTTTATCTTCAAATCGCTGTGGTAGTCGTTGCGAGCGTGAATAGTGAAGCTGTCACCCTTGAGCATGCATCCAAGGCCTAGTGCTACAATCCCTGTGCCATGAAGGTGTTGTGTTTGCATTCCACTTTGGCAGAAAATGCGCGTAGTGCATTCTTCGCAACACGAAAAGAACCATGCCCCGCGCCGGTGTAACCGTACCCACTTGTAGGTGCAATCCGATACTTCGACGCGGCATGGCGATAAGCTTCCATTGTTTATAATTTGCGCCTCGCATAATGTTTTAACAACCTTGATATCATAAGTGGGTTGATTGATAGTGCACACATAGCGCATAGTAATTTTAATTCCCTTGAATGAATGCATGTTGATACATCTTTGTTTTCTAACGGCACTATCAAATCCTTTCTTAAGTTCACTGCAACGTACACGGTTGTAGGCTTGATACTTTTTGTCCTGTGCCCGGTGACTTAAGGTATAGGTATAATCTGGTTAAGTTCACATTGTTCGTTGTTTATAAGCGGCAGCTTTGATTTTGAATATGAGCAGTGCGCTTGTTAGGTGCACGTGCACTCGAGCCAACTTATAAAGCTTACGCGTACAGTCTCGTGTGTGCGTGATACACGGTAGTGACAAGTCACTTAAAAGTTGACCGGAAATAATGTTCAATTGATATTCGAATTGTTTTTATAATTATATTATGTGCATTCTGCAGTTCACTTGTAGTTAAGTGCGATAATCGCTTGGCAGTTTTTTCAGCTGTAGCATTGTTTACAAATCGAAGTATCCAACTTAGGATTCGTGTTACACGCGTCATAGAGTTATAACGCTGTAGAAGTTCTTCGACTAATTTGTTCGTTTTTAGTGACGCGCAGACTTGTTTTGTTTTTCGTTCCTCTTTATTGGTTTCAAATGATGCTTGAGGGATTTTGACAAGGGATGCGAGACGAGCTGCGATGGTGTTAGTCTTCTGCTGGCACAGTCAACTAGGTTGTCTTCGGATTTCACATGTTTCCAGCATGAAGGTGGCATGTTCTCTGTTATCTTGGCTACCCGATTGGCTACGAACGGTTTCCATCGATTAGGGTTACCATTCAACCAACCCAAAACGACCATCGAGTCTGTCCATCCATTAACTGTTACTGTCTGTGCGTTTATTGACTATGGTCTTTTTCATAAGACGCGATAGAAGCATAGTGCCGCATAATTCCAATTTTGGTAAGGAAATTCTTCAAGGGCGCGAGCTTAGTTTTTGAGCGAGGAACTTGATGACGTAATGACCGTTTTCGTCAATCGACTTGCAGTATATAGCGCACGCGTACCCCCTTTCCGACGCGTCGCTAAACCCATGTAGTTCAATCGTCTTGTTTGCATCGCCAATCCACCGAGGTATGTTAATGTTGTTTATTTAGGGTAGGTCTTGTCTAAATTGTTTCCACTCCCTTCCCTTCGCTACGGGTGCGTAAGTTTCGTTGAAGTCTATACCGGGTCGCTGCGTGAAACCACGTGCTACAAGTCTGGCTTTTCTTGTGATGCTATCATCAGGTCCTATTTTGTTCCTTAAAACCATCTTGTAGTCTACGACTGTCATATCGTTGCTTTTCTGTTCTATTTTCCAGGTTCCGTTTTTGACATGTGCTCTGATTTCAGCTTTGATAGCCTCATGCCAGTATTCATCGTTTTCATTTTCATTTTCATCAGACAGATAAGATATTTCCGTGAGTAAATGACTTTTTTCGAAATCGCCTAATTCAAAATCTTTAGTCCACGTTGGTGGATGCCTTTCTCTTTGTGGCCTCCCATTTCCAGATGCTTCTGCGGTTTCAGATGCATCGTCAAATAATTCGGTTTCATTTAATTCACCATTTTGACTTTCAGTATTTTGTGAAGGATTTTTATTGCTCTGTTCAGAAAATTCAATTTCTATTGATTTCTCCCTGTATTTGTTTTTCTTTTGTTTACTTCTATTTTCTCTTTCAGGTATGTGAAGTTCTTTTTCTTCTACAAGGTTATCATAGCCCGTGTCTTCTTCTTGGAAGTACATCTTGTCTATGACCTTGATGTCCCTGCTCGTCACTACGTCTTTATCTTTAGGTATGTAAACTCTGTAGCCTTTTGAGGTCATCGAGTATCCCATGAAAACGCCTTCCTTGGTTTTCTCTGTTAGCTTTCCTCGTCTGTTCTTTTTTAGGACGAAGGTCTTCCTGCCGAAAACTTCAAGATGATTGCCAGACGGTGTTCGGGCTGTCCATTTCGTGAACGGTATATCGCCGTCTAATGCTTTTGAAGGGCTACGGTTTATAAGATAGTTTGCCGTAGATACTGCTTCTGCCCAGAGCTTTTTAGGAGCATTGGCTTCGATCAATAGGGTCCTGGCTTTGTCTAGCAATGATCTGTTCTTCCTCTCACTGATCCCATTTTGCTGTGGGGTGTAAACAGTGGTCAATCTTCTTTGGATGCCTTTGAAACTGGATGAGGAGCACTTACCTGATTGAACGTTGGTCTGTCAAGATGAGGCAGGGCAAAGAGTTGGACTGGGAGGAGAGATGGAACGTCGGTCATCAACCGCGACTTTATGACTTGGTTCTGCCGCTTCGAAAGTCAACGGTTCGAATCTTTTTTCCAAGAGATCAAATTTCTGTTTAATATTAAAATAAAGTTCGCTATTTTCGGGGCAAAGGAGAATATCGATCCTATCCAATCGTAAAGAGGCATTGTTCAGAAAGGTCTCGATTTTCCTTATTAAATTCCTTTTCCCACCTTCTATTTGGTCAATCTTAGCGCCGATATAATCAAGGGTAAGCGATAGTTGCTGAAGATCGATCTCGGCTGACAAAATGGAGTCCACGACTTCATCAGATGGTAAAATCTCTAGCAATTTGGAAACTTGAGTACGCAGCTTAATAATTGTATCGAGTGGTACTTCACCCCTAACTTCAACTTCGTACACCAACTCAGCCTTATTAAGGTAAACTACATTAATAGAGCGAGCCATTTTTAAAAGAGAAATAAATACCTAAAAAGGCAAGCAGCAAAGGATAAAACCTCCTTACTTGAAAGATAAAATCCTCCTTAACTAAACAAGTATTTATGGAAAATAATTTAGAGTGAAAGTTAAATTTAGAGTAGAGAGAAATAAAATTTATGGAGAAATTTAATGAAAGTAAATTTAGAAAGTGAAGTTAAATTTGCCAAAGGTTGCCCAAAATCGACTAACTTGTGTAAGTTTAAATTTAGGATTTTGAAGAGTGGGTTAATGTGGATTAATCCCGTTGGGCGCCAGCTTAGCGAATACACAGGCAACTTTCCGATTAGTCTTATTAAGATGGCTAACAGCCTTCTGCACAGCCATGGAGCATGGAGGAACATAAAGCTCCCCTAGAACAGGTCCTGAAAAGGTAATCAAGTTTGCCTGGTATTGCTTCTTGAGAAAGCCAGTTGTTAATTGTGCTTTATTTTTAGTAGTCGCTCTCAGTAGGGTTAATGCTACAAAGTTCATCAGTCGATAAGGTTCAATAGCTTCTGCTGTAGGAGCGTTTTGAGCTGAAGACTTCTTTAACACGCCATCACAGTATGTACAAAATGCTCTCATACTTTCATCACTATATTTATTTAATAGAGGACTGACAGCTTTGATCAATTTCTCTAAATCTTCTTCAGGTCTTATATTTGGGCTTTTCATTGATGGACCAGCTGAGACATTGTAATCTATACCATCAGCCAAAGGTTTTATATCAGTGAGTGTGATGGTTATTACCGGTTCAGCTGAGGTTGATTGAGTTGAGTCCTTTGTAGCTGGTTTGATATCTACAGCCTGCCTTTTAACTGACAAAAAAACAGCATTGAGGTTGTTGTCTGAGGTGGTATAATCCTCAGGATCCCATACGAGATCTTCGGAGGTTGTTGCATCCTCTTTAAATATTAAACAAGCTACAAATAGTGAATATCAACATTACCAGAAAAATAGTATGTAATGAACTGATCATTGATCTTTGAGTTGCGGCATCCTTTAAAGTGGATGGTAAAAGTTTCTCTTTTGAGATTCGAATACATTCTTCTTTTGACCATCCAACTTTTGTGATTTGTGTGGATGTCTGGGGATATAAATTTATGATTACACAGGCAGCAGGAGTTATTCCAGTCAAAGATGAAAGGTCTTCATAATCCTGATCTAACATATTGATGATGTTTAGAGACAAGAGATTTCTAGGTGGTAATTGTAGTAATAATTTTAACGACTTGAATATGTATTATTTTATCTATATATAGCTGATTTTCTAAAATTGGGGCGGCCAAGGGGTATTTGTGACCATCGTCCATGATAAGCTGTTTGACGGTGCGCATAGCCAAAAACGGCGCGGCCTCGGTGCCGTAAGTTATAGTGCACAGCTGATACTCTATAATCGGATCGTCTTGTGAGTCACGCCACACTATCTTTTGTAAATGTTGATCTTCTTCGCATATCTATACTTGTCTATAGAATTTTTCTATATCAGCTATGCAAACAAATTGGAAAGCTCTCCATCGCAGGATAATTTTTTTTGAAGATCTTGTTGTATGTTTGGACCACATTCCAAAAGTTAATTGAGGCTGTGGCCCGATGACGTTTTAGCTAAGGCGTTGAAAACCGAGCGGAGCTTTGTTGTTGTTGAATCTGGTCTTAGGACTCCATGATGAGGTAGAAAACAGCTGGGTTCCTTAGGGGTGTCACATTTCTTCATATGATTGAGGTTTCGGTATCCGTTAATGAAGGCCTTGTAGTGTCCAGCGAACTCTTCGTTTTTGTCTAGACGTTTTTCTAGTTGTTTGAATTGGGCCACTGCTTGAGGTTTTGATGAGCCCAAATGTTGCTCAAAATTGGGTTTCATTGGAATCTTGACCTTGTATCGCCCATCTGCTAGTCTTTGTGTTGTTTTGCGGTATAATGTTTCGCAATAGTTGTTTTCGGGTGTTTCAGGAGTCAGGAGTCATCTCAGAGATTTCTTCCATTTCCCAAAATCTTGAGAAATCTTCGGTGTTGTTGAGTATGACGTGGCAGTTGAAAGAGAACATTGCCCATTAGCACCCATCCAAGTTTAGTTTGTTGGGCGATGGGTGGCTCAGGTGAACCCTTGATTACACCTGTCATTATGATTTCTGCATAGACCCCTGCATCAAGAAGAATATCGATAGGGCGCGAAATGTTGTAGTCAGGATCCGCTAGGTTAATGTTGTGCAAATGGGCCCAGTGTTGTTTTTCGAATGAGTAGTTTGGAAGATTGTTTAGCATTTTACTCATTTTACTTACATGACAAGTGCTTCCGTGGTGGAAGTGTAGTCACCGATCAGGGATTCGCCTATAAGATGGACGGTCCCATTGCTTTGGTTAGCAAAAAATCCAATCCCGGATATTGTTGCGTTTTGTTTTCGGCGTTGAAGGCCAAGGCGTTGAGCAGCTGACTCTGTTATCAAGTTTATCTGAGATCCTTGATCAAGCAGACATCTCATTGTTAGGTATGTTCCATCAGCTGACCTAATTTTTAGTTGAGCGGTAGCAACACTTAAAAACGCTTAAACACTTTAAAACGTAAAACTTCGTTGAAATCGTTGGTAACGTGGTTTGCGTTGTGCTGTGGTTGCAACCTTGAAGTAAAGGGCGGCGGCGAGTTCGGAGTCATGTTGCCAGTTGCATTCAAAGAAACCGCTTCACGTAACACGTCGTGTAAAGATGTGTGGTGTGCGTTGTTACACACACGACAACGTTTGGTTGACGTGCATTTTTGCCCATTGTGCGAAAACATACTGTTATTACTTAAATTTAATTGCGAAATAGATTTTAGCTTGGCATCCGGCTGCATTTGTTTAAATGTGTTGCAATAAGGCAGGAAATGATCGCCTTTGCACAAAGGGCAATAAGGTTTGTTGTTGTAATGAGAATCCCGCAGAGACGATGCATTGAACTCCCTTGGTGGTTGGTGCGGCTTCGTTGTAGGAAGTGGTTGCTGTTTTTTCTTGTTTACAGGTTCCAAGGCTGTGAATTTTGTAACAGGAACGCCATAAATTTGTCATTAGATGGAAGATCCCGGGGATGCTGTCTGCTTTCCATATAAGAAGCGTAGGTTTCAGAGTCTAGTTTTCCCGCCAAAATATGAACTAGGATGGGGTCCCAATACGTTGTTTCTATACCCAAGTTGTGTATAGCGTGGATAATTTCTAATCTGGTATCAATAAGGCGTTTTAGTTCGAACGATGTTTGTTGTTGGATTGACGGCTGAGTCATAAAAGCTTGAATTTGTTTCGTGAAGAGCAGCTGTTTGTTGTTGTACCTGGGGGTAATAGTATCTCCCAACAGGTATCGTAGTTTTCAGCCGACACCGATAAATGTTGAACTATGCGTTCCGCTTCACCTCTAAGCTTTCCCTTGAGATGCTGCATTTTCAGAATTTTGCTGAGCATAGTGTTATTGTGAATAGCCTCGATGTACAGGTCCATGAATGTTGGCCATTGAGCTTAGTTTCCCGTGAAGGTTGGTATCTCAATAGGCGGCTAGGATTGTTGTTGATGAGATGTTGTGTTTAGCTTACGGTTCAAATCTCGTTTGGCGTTTTCGTAGTCAGCTTCATGTTTCGAAAACTCTTGTTCATAATCTTGATTAGTTCCGATCAGCAGGTTGTCCAGTTGCCAATGTGTTTCATCGATGACCTTGCAGCGCGAATGCAGCGTTTAAAGCTTGTCTTCAATTTCCCATTTCTCGTTGAGCACAGGTAGGTTCAAGTTACGTATCATCCGAGAAAAGGCACGAAAGTTTGTTGTTTGCTGACTCATAAGTTCGTCAGTTTTGGAAAATCCACCTGCATCAGTTTGTTTTCCAGCAGAAATTAGTTTCTGAAATTTAGATCGTAAGGTTTCATATTTCTCGCTGAGAACGTCGTAGGCATTGGTGGTAAAATAAATTTCTGACTTATCTTCAAATGTTAGAAGATGTTCGTGGTTGAGTTTGAATTCATCCCACAGAGATTGAAGAGCATCCAATCGTTTCTGAGCATACTCCGACGTCTTACGTGAGGCAGGGTCCTTTTTGTAATTGACAAATAATTTTTCAATTCCCTCAGCAATCGTCAGTTGGCGTTTCAGGATACCTTCCATGTTGGTAGTTGTTTGTTTTCAGGTGGTGACTGTGATGCAATCAACGTGACAGGTGCTCGTCCACGATATGTGCGTCCTCGTCTCAATTTACCTGGTGAGACCCGCTTCTGGGAGGCCAGAAAAACCGATTCGCTATCGCAGGTAAGTGACTAATCACGGAATCACACTTCACTGGTTGGAGATCACAAATCACACACAATTCGGCTCGATGAAATGTAAGAGTCCTTACAAGTTTGTTTAGATGATAAGTTTAGTTATGAGAGTACGTAAGTTAGGTTATTACTACGGGAGCGGGATGTCAATTAAGGTGGCCGTCACCGTGAATAACGTTTATTGTACGACTGAATTAATTACAATTCATGTATCGAAGTAACGTAAAATGTCTACTCAACAAAATATAATAAATGTCGAGCGAGCTCGTATAGCGACCTTTAGTTTGTAAATAACAAAACGACGTGATACTTTCTAAGACAAGTATTTAACAATATCTATAGTCTAGCTAAATGATGGTCTAAGTATGTAGAGTTAAATTATTGTCTAATGTTGAGTGGACTATATGAGGAGGTGATGTATTATGTGGCCTGTGGGAAAGAAAAGACTAATTACAGAGTGTATACTTATTATAAAAAAATGAGCTTATTGTTGGGACTACATGTTATAAAAAAATGATAATAAAGTATAATGTTTGGTTTTGGCACTTTATTCATTGTCTTGTCGATACACCTCTTTAAACATTACCATTAACATTAAGGGAAGGCAGTTCACGAAATCTACTCTTTCACTATCTCTATATAATATGGTTGATTATTGCATAACTTTAATTGTCGCTATGCCAGAAATTTTACGAAATGTAGTGCATGTACATTTTTATTGATTTCTGGAATACTGAATCATTTATTATGTACTCGGTTATTGTGTTAGATCAATAAAAAAGCTATCCTTTTTGCATAAAAAAATCATATCACTGTCGTTGAAAATTACGAAATCTGACGATTGGAAGTTTATTTTTATAAGTTTTTATGGTGTTATTTAGGATTTTTTTACAGAGTTACCAAGCCATTTTTCAATATTTTGTTCGGTTATTGTGTTTCTTTTCCAGACTACAGTAAATTTGTATAGAATTTTACATAACTTCTTCACATTGGAAGCTCAAAAATCAATCTTTTCATCAGATCGTGAACTGGCCTTGCCTTAACATAGCACATTCAGGTTATAAGATTAAGCTCTGCCCCCTGATTTTGTAACTTTGTTGCAATCAACTCTGACAGAAATCGCAGTTACATTGCTGCTTTAGTAAGAACCAATGTTGTTTTGGAATTATTTAGTTTGTATTTATTGGTTTTTTAGAATTCCCGACGTTTCGACACCTTTCCAGGGGCCGTGGTCACGGGAGGACTAAAGCTTTTGTTTTATTTCTAATGAACTGTACGCGCGAAAGTCTTAGAAGTGCACTGAGAGAAAAATATTGTTGGGTGTAACAATAAAACTTTAACAGGGGAGAGCCGTTTAAGGTGGATAGTTACCACTACAACGTTTTTATTGCTATCTGGTTTTTGTTACACTAACAACGTTAACGTTCTGCGTAGGGATTGTTAGACCAACAAAATTATTATATTGTTATTGCAACAATCAATAAACTGTTCTTGTAACAATATGAAAATGTTTTGGCGTTAATTTAACTATGTTCCTATAACAACTGAGCTTTGATAGACTTTGATAGATTAACAATTTTCCTTTGTTATTGCACCTACCGTCACATAAAAAAGTTGATAAAAATACAAAGTTATTTTGTTACTGTAATGACATTAACTAAGAACTACAGCAAATGCCAATATTTGCTACGGCAAACTTAATTTGTTAGGTAAGGTTGATAGTAACTTCACCTTTGCTGTAGTACTAAGTTAATGTCATTACAGTAACAAAATAACCTTGTATTCTTATCAACTTGTTTTTGCTACTCTAGCAAAGGAAAATTGTTACTGTGACAGTTTTAAGACGGCTACTCCCGCGACGGTAGCGCCACTCCGTAAAATTATTAACTACTGCCTGAAAATATATTGAAACCAAATTCTCTAGTAATGCACTGTCTCGTGTGATTTGGCACTAGATCTGGAAAATGTCTTGTTTCAATAATTCTATTGGTTCTAAATATTCTTAAGTGCTTTTCTAGATAGAACTTGGTTTTAATGAATTCTCAGAAAGTAGTTAATAATTTTAGGGAGTGACGCCACTGTCGGTAGTAGCCGTCTGCGGTCCATTATCTGTGGGAAATAATATTATAAAGGTTTTTAGTAAAATAAAGTTTAAATAGACAAATTGAAATATTTATTCAACATAGTCACAATCAGTGCAGAAAACATTTGACATAGGATCACGACCATAATGGCGGGACCCATGCTTTTTTAAATTTCTTGTGAAATATACAAACATTTATTTAAGAAAAAGATATTCAACAAAAAAGGTTGTAATTTTTCATGAAAGTGGTGGGATCACCATAATATAATTACATATTGTGGTGTCAACCTTAACACACAAATGCTCTCATTTTATATATAAGTATTAAATACTATCGGAATAGATTTTTTCGATTTCAGAGTTTAGGTAAGCTAAGTAATTGGAGTTAAAATTTGACGTATTATAGTTTGGAGCTACAAAATGTTATTTTCATTAAGTGATGGTGCTCCCGATACTTTCACGACAAAATGACAATCCTACCAACTTTTCAGTTACACCAACTTTCACTAAAGTCACTTAATTCTTTATATACACAGTCTACACTCATTTTTCCGTGCGTATCCACGAACACCCGTAAAAGAAATGAATGCCAAATAGATATTATAACAAAGTTCTTCGTTCCCCGCTACTCCCCGCATACCCTCAAATATTTTTATCACAACAAAGTTTACATTGTACGTTGTTAGATTGACAGCTTACGTTTGAACTCCATAACAAACGCTTTTGATGGATTCACTTTGCTATTGTATTAACTTCATATTTATTTAACTTCACAATAAAATCCTGTCATCACAACAAAATTACTTGAATTTTTTGGCAGAGACAAATTATTTATTGTTCGTGTTACAATAAAAACTTAACATATTAACTTTGTCGCACACTTCAAGCAAATTGTCGTCTCAACCAAGTTAGTTAATATGGTTAAAATAACAATGCACATGTTATTATTATAACAGTATTTATTTTGTTAGATTGGACTTGAGTACTACATCAAAATATACTTTCTTAAAAAAACAACGTACTATTGTTAACTATAAGAACTTTTTTATGATAACAAGTTGCGCGTTGTTCTTATCACAACAAACCCAGAACAATAAAAAAGTTGATATGGAAACTAAACGAGCCTGGATGTGGTAACAGAGGTTTTAGTTTCTACAACAAGAAAATTTTAGCAAAGCTTTTATTGTGACTTTGTTAGCCATTATTTTTCTCAGTGTGTATATAAGAACCAATGTGACAACTATCTTACTTAAAGCAGCAATGGCACTGCGGTTTCTATCGATTTCAATCGATAATTGTTAGCAACCGAGTTACGTAATCAGGATGCTGGTCAAACCGGTTTCAGCACAGTGCGTAGCAGCGCAGCGCGAACAGTAAAAGACGTTGTAATTTGTAATGTATTAAAATGCTAGGGTTTAAGTCACAACGAACGCGCGACTGATGCGCAGCAGCCGCGCGGGGCGTCATTGCTACGCGCTGTGCTGCATCCGGTTCGATCCATGCTTTATTTATTATAAGAACACTTTTGCCCGTTTGCACTAAACTTAAGAATCGCCTAAATCTTTTCCTAACTACAACTTGACCAAATTAAAACGGCGTCATTAACTTAGCTGTCATGCAGCTTTCATGCGCCTATTTATCTTGGTCGAGTTGTAGTTAGGAAAGGACTTGGCGATTCTTAAGTTTAGTGCAAACGGGTGTTAGATTCTTGTGTATAATGACGATATTGTCGTCACTAGGTACTAAACCTTAAAGAGTTCGCAGGAAATGCAGTCGATGATGACGACGGAACCCGAGGCCAGATCGACACAACTGTGTGGCGGAATGACACCTAGGTAGTCTGTGGAAGTAAATCCATTTGTTTGTAAGCATAATAATCTTGTGTCGTACATAATAATGTATCCTATTTTGTGTTTTACATTGGTTGTAATTCTATTGAATTATAATAATTATTCATGAATGACGTGAGTATTGGGAAATCTGAAGCGAATTTAGTCGCCTTACTGTGCACCCATATTATTCGTCCAATACACTATACACTGACCAACTGCTCGCGCGTTTTCGGACGCAGTTACAAAAATAACTATTTAAGGCACTATAACAGTTAAAGCGAGGAAGCGATGAGACAACTCGCGCGTCGCCGGAGCGAGACCAATGCCAGATTAGGCGAAAAAATCACGAAATCAATTCATGGTAAATAAATAACGATAGTTATTAAAGACAAATACTTGCCCAGCGCACACCTAGCGAGGCGCGGCGAAGATACTGAGAGGATAGCAATCGAAAATGAGCCTTAATTTCTATGAAACACACTTGTCCGCTTACACACTCTTTTGGAAGCGTAGCTCCTCGCGCGCAGTTTATTTGACATATCATGTAAAGTCAGGCTTATTTTCGATTGCTTTCCTCTTAGTATCTTCGCTGCGCCTCGCCAGGTGTGCGCTGATCCCTAGACGATTGTGAATATTGATGATACAAATTATTTAAAGCAATTTCGACTTGAACACCTAAAGATCGCCTTATGACTTCATGGCAGGTGGCCTTGCCTACCCCTGCATTTATGTCTACCCCCCTAAATTTTGGCGCCCCGCACTGCAAGTAGGTATGTACATAACTATCTTACTTAGATTAATCTAGTGAAATTATTATCTTACGGCACATACATAGCTATCCTAAGGACTTAGAAAAAATTACAACCTAGAACGATAGTTCCCTACAAAGCGCACTGTCAAACAAAAGTTTGGCAAAAAATACTCAGCCAAAATGGCTTAGTTTTCAGATTTTTATCCTTCATACGTTACCTAATCATACCTATAAGAACGAAATAGTTTCAATTTCCCTACCTTTAGGGGATTAGTTACCATTTTATTGGATTTTAGTTACGATTAGGTAACGTATGAAGGATATAAGTCTGAAATCAGCCATTTTGGCTCAGTATTTTTGGCCTTACTTTACATACAAGGACTCTGCTTCTAGGTGTTATTATTCTAAGCCTAAAGAAGGGATACTATAACGCGGCTTTAACTATCTTATTGCGATATATCATATTTTTATAATATTTCTATTGATTTTTCTCCACTAATTCATGGATACCCATAACATTGTACAAGCTTTACTTAGTCTGGGATTAAATGATTGGTGAGATTTCTACAAATATTTATTTGTTTAGCGTAGGTATTTTGTATAAAATTATCTACTTTGTAAATAGTTAAGGTCTTACAAGTCCAGTTAAAAGTATCGTAGATTCGTAAACAAAATGATTAAAGATGCATAATATATTTAAAAACATGTTTTTTTTAATATACGCAGATTAGACTGTTTTTAAATTCGGGAATGTTCGTAAATTTTTTTTTTATAATTGGGTCATGTGATTGGCGTAATATTGTCCTCAAAAATTCAAGACTTGTGGTGCACGACACGAACGCACCTCCGATCAAATACTGTCACAACTAGACAGACGGGATAATGATTTACTCAGAAACCACTACAACACAACAACAACAAAGAAACATTTGAGGCATCATAAAAAAGAAAAAACTTAAAACTAAGATATTGACTAAGATACAGTGGTGGCCACATAATTAAGGACACCAGTCGATTTTCATACAAACGAGGTAACTTTGAAGCTTTGGTTCTCCGCCAAGGATTGACCTAGCTGTGATCTGATGATGGCCATCTAGGAAGTGAATGGAGGAGATTCAGATGGCCATACACACCCAACTGATCTGATCAACATCTTAAGAGATATAATGATGTTAAAAAACCGCGAATTTAGCATAAAAATGTATGGAAATCCTGAATCTGAAAAATGTGATCATTGTATCCCTTAGAATGCTGGTCAGACAGATCAGTTGGGTGTGTATGGCGATCTGAATCTCCTCCATTCACTTCCTGGATGGCCATCATCAGATCACAGCTAGGTCTATCCTTGGCGGAGAACCAAGGCTTCAAAGTTACCTCGTTTGTATGAAAATAAATATAAATATTTTGACAACATCAGATACATTGCTCCGATTCCAAAGTAAGTAGCTAAAGCACTTGTGTTATGGCAATCAGAGACAACGGTGGTATCACAAACACCCACACAGGTCCTCAAAATCGACTGATGTCCTTAATTATGTGGCCACCACTGTAAATAGTACCGTACCGAGTATTCAGTAGCGGCAGTCTGAAAAGGAACTCAGCTGAGTGTTGATAGTTCCAAGGAACCAGACACTGATTTTCAGCTGTGCCCTGTCATCCTAAAAAATCACTTTTGTTGTATGGGAGCCCCTTAAATATTTATTTAATTTTGTTTTTTAGTATTTGTTATAGCGGCAAAAGAAATACCTACATCATCTGTGAAAATTTCAACTGTCTAACTATCATGGTTCTTGAGATACAGCACGGTGACAGACGGACAGCGGAGTCTTTGTAATAGGGTTCCTGATTTACCCTTTGGGTACGGAACCCTAAAAATGACTAAAAAGTATAAAATAATTTCTCCCGTTAAGATTTATTACTTCATACAGAAGGTTTTTTTAAGCGCTCATGGTAGAGCTTGACAGACTGATCGTACTCGATCACGTTTGCTAAGCAACGCTCGGTCCGGCCAGGTGTCAGATGGGTGACCGTTAAGTGGCATTACAACTGAGCGTTTCTGCTTCGAAGGGCACGTTAAACCGTCGGTCCCGGCTGTTGTCATCTGATAACAGTCGTTAAGCCAATATAATAATACTTACAGAAGTTTTAAACCTAAAAACGTGGGGTGCATTTTGTAAGATTTATCATCAATCATAAATCTTTACGGGAAAAAATATTTTATACTTTTTAATCAGTTTTAAAAACGTGTTTTTTATAAAAAAAGATTTTCAGTAAATTAATTTTTAACTTTATTACAAATTGAATTTTTATCACTTGATTTAAGACTTTTTTGTCTTAAAGTGATCAATATCGCGGTTTGATTCTAAGTTTAGAAGATAAATGACGTCGATTTCACCCTGTGGAATTTGAATCTTAAACATATTTCGTTCTCAAATATTGTTATACAGATATGTGTTAAATGTTATTACAATGTAATTATGTTATTGTTAAATGTATGCTAAATGTTTGATATAACATGACAAATAGTGAATTCAGGTAATGATTTTACCTACTTTGAGTGTTCGTAGAAATACCTCGTTAAATTGAATAATAATAAAACATTTAAAATAAATTTGAATTTTCATTTTATCGTTTAGGTAGCATACTGTCCCTATAGTATAGACCTCTGCGAACGATATGATCAATCGAGGTAAAAAAGTAAGGTAAATACATGTGACTCATGAGTAACGTGACCATACGTCCCGTTTTGAATGGGACCGTCCTTTTTGCGGTTCTTCGTCCCGGTGTCCCCGAAAAAAGCTTCGGGACGCAAAATTGTCCCGTTTTCAAAAAGGTTCCCGTCCTTAAGGCAATGTTGATAACTAAGGTGAACATTAAAAAAACATGCCAAGAATTTTATTCTTACTTAAAATCATCACCAGCTGCATTAAAACAAATTTGTTCATCTGAAAAATATACTAATAATTAAGCATTTGTGTAATCGCTTTTTCTAATATTTAATTAATAATTAAATATTAGAAAATAAATAAAATAAACCTTAAAAAGAAAGTTATTTTTTTCACTATCATACCTAATCTAAACCTTTTTTTTTATTTGACGTAAATAAACCTATGTCCCGTTTTGAGTAAAAAAATAAATGGTCACGTTACTCATGAGCATACCCAGTTATCGCGGTGCACGAATAAAAACCAAAGACAAAGTACAACAGACTTAGAAGGTCTAATTTTTATTAATTTGATAATTCTGCCTAATCCGACTCAACCTCTGAGAGAATAAATACATATTTTCTGAAATTCTATTCAAGTGACGGCTTTAATCACAACCGAACGTTACGCACGAATATTTGGAACGCTATATTACTTCTAAGAGGAAAGTAGATTGCCATAACAAAAAAAGAAGAAGAAGAAAGCGTAAAGTTGCACGGAGCGTAGGTTTTGAACGCGCCTCGATGAATGACAGCTTACGACTCATGCTCATGAGCGCCTACCCCCATAGACTTAGAAAAAATTTCGCTGGCTTGACCATATATGTAGAGTTGACAAAAAATGAGGGCGCCACTTTATATGCAAACACGTCAAAATCATGAATATCTTGGCAAAACTAACTGTATTTTAAACTGAAAAATTTTAGTTCCATTTTATTTCATTTCTTCTCTTTCTGGCCAAGCTGTATATGATACAATATTATTTTATAAATAGCTACCTATTATACGATATAGTAAAAAATATATGCAGCTTTTTTAAGAGTTGAAAAACGAAGGCTAATAGATGGCCCTAAAGGTCTTTTGCTTCTGATTTTTTTTAGTCTGTGAATCGTTTGTGCACCCGCGATAACGGGGTATGCTCATGAGTGATTGTAGCATAACCGTGTGACACTACCAGTACCTAGTGCCTTGGGAAATTGCTATTACCTTCAGATCTACTGGTTGTGCCATAGGGTCATTTATAATCCCAGTGAAACAACCAAGCGATGCCAGTAGTGTCCTGGGGAACTGTTATTCCCTTTAGCACTACCAGCTTACCACAAAGCTTCTTCGGAGTGCACTACAGAACAGACTTAGTGATCACAAAACGTAGTGATTACTTGCTCAGTGCGTAGAGTGATTTGATGAGGATTACTTGCTCAATGATTAAATCATAAAAAAAATACATATTTCTGAACCAAAGAGTATAAATTTTATACTCTTTGGTTCAGAAATATGTATTTTTTTTCCAATGGCAGCGCTAATGCGCAGACTACGCGCTCTTAAGTCCTCTGAGGTTGTCACGTCTAAATGCCTGTATTCACTTTGATTAGTGGTTAGTGCAGGTGCTTAGTGATTATAAGAAAACACGTGTGGACAGCGATTGATTAGTAACCTGCGTAGTAAAGTGATTAGAAGCGTGTTCTATTTTTTTGTGTGTGGACTGCGACGAGGCTACGTCCCGGACGCGTCCCTTCCCCCTCATTCGTTGCGTGCCTGCCACAAACACGGCTGGGGCTGGGGCCCGACCACCTAACTCAAAGCGATAGCCTCTAAGGCGATAGCAATGCACTGTCCGCCCTTGTCATATCACAGCACGATGACAAGGACGGACAGTGCTTTGAATGACGTCATAAACTTTAGCAATTTGAAAGCATTTTGTTAGTGTTTAGCGTCACGCGTCGGACGCTCACTAGTGTTGCAAAACTGTACTACTCGCACTACATACCTGCACTAATCAAACGTAAAAGCCTACAGGGGCTCTATCGGCTAAAAACATTGAAGTTAATATTAACTGTGTTTTGACAGATGTATATGATACATTGCTACTTCGTTTTGGCACAAATAAAAAACTTACCAAAGAAAAGTAGCAATGTATCATATACATCTGTCAATTAACTTTAATGTTTTTAGCCGATACCGCCGCTGGACACGTATAAACAGAGCTTATATATGCTACGCAGCGCGTACTTGACGTCCAAGATATAGTTTGACAGCTGTCATCTGCAATGTAGGTTTCTCTGTGGTCACCATAGGTTTTTTTTATAAGTTCATTTCACAACTTTTTCACTTGGTCTGTGCATGTGCATTTCACTCTCTCTCACCTAAGTCTCTCACTCACTCACATCACATTCACATTAGCATTCACACACACTCGGCTCGGTGATATTTACACATTTTACACCGGGAAGAAAATAAATTATTATCTTTTTCTATATATCAAGTTTTTATATACATTTGCAGACCTTTGTACGAACTATAAATTTATAATATTTTTGTTGTACAAGTGCCGTAAGATCAGTGTTAGAAAACAACAGGCATAGAAATGTCAAATGTTATGTTCTCCAATGGCCGTGTTTTTCTTAGGTCAATAATCGTATTTTCGTCGTTCTACAACAATTAAAAGCGCAATGTTTTTAGCAAATAATACTACGATGGACGCTTTTCAGTGGCGAAAATGGTTTCTTCTTTTGATTGTAATGTTGTGCAGAAAGCTGGACTCGATCGATGGTGAGTATTGTTGACTAGAATCGTACTGAACCTGGCTCCCAACTTTGCCTACCTGTGATCCGTGCCGTGCGTGGTAAGCCGCCAAAACTAAACAATCGACTAGTTACCATGTCTAAACAATTATAGATCATCACTAATACTAAGGGGCATTTATAAAAAGGTATTTGCATTAGAAGATACAATACCTATTGCCTGTAAATTATGATATAAAGTGTCCATACTGAGGTTACTTAAACTACTATAAATAGTAATCAAGTCACACAAATAAACAATTTAGTTGTTTTGTCATGTAATTGTATAGTAAGTTAGTAAGTCTAACTCAAGCTAAATGTCATAGTAAATTTATGTGAAAGTAATGATTATTTTTCATAAAATTAAATATTTTAGCTAGGACCTCAAATATTAACTCTTTTGGAAGTGTCAAATTAACTTAAGTATGTCCAAAAGCCATCACTAAAATTGTAAATATGAATCAGTTTCATCAAAAAATCTGATTCATCCAATCATAATATAATTTTTACAAGCTACTTCATATAATATATATGTTATATTACAGGTTTAAGTATGAATTGTATGGAAAATTATAAAGTAGTTCCATACTAACTTTTCTTAAATTGAATAAGTGAAATAGAGTAAAATAGAGTCACTTAAGAGGTTTTAGTCTGCACACTATCGCTGTCATTAGAAAAAAAAACATAGTGCTTAAATAAAAACTAAGTTTTTTGGTAAATGTGTTTACTTTTCCCAATAAAACTTCATTAAACTAAATGACAGGCTAGAAAATATTGTTTAATTGATAAAAAGTACTACAAAGCTTCTTCGAAGTGCACTACAGAGAGATATTTACATTTCGTCTTTATTTAAGCACTATGTTTTTTTTCCAAAGGCGGCGGTATTTTTTCGTTTAGGAAAGAGAAACAGAAATATTTTTATTGTTGATAGTGAGTGTGACAAAAAATCGACAATTTCATACTTTAAACCTTAAGCATCAAATATACGAGGTTAATGAGTACAGTTGCTACAAAGTGTTTTTTTATCAACATCAATACCATATTCAAGTTGGTAAGGTACCTCACTATTCTTTTGACATTTCCTGATTATGTTGGTAGTATGATTTTATTTATTCTGTTAGAAACCAGCAACTCTTAAAACATAGTGATTACCTGCTCAGTGGGTGCAAATAAATTACAGTCCAATTGGGTCTTCTGTTTTAATATATTTTGGGGTTTATTTTTAGGTACTCTTAATTCATTGACAAGTATTTGAATTTCAAATGAAATTCCTACATGCATTAACTAATAAATATATTACAGGCACAGTTACATAGGTACAATTTATGTTTGGATACTATTTAAGTAATATTTTTCTGACAGACAAAGGCATAAGTAATTTAGTTGCCTGGTTTAACTTGTGACTATGCACTGCACTCTGTTTGAAAACTAGTACCTGTACCTATTCGTAATTTATTATGTTTGTGCTGAATGAATATTTTAATTTTATTTTATTTGTTTTATAACAGCTTTAAAGTGTTACTGCAATAGTGATACATGCCCGAATAACACATGTGAAACAGACGGCTATTGCTATGCCTCCACCAGCCTACACAACGGTGTACAGAAGTTTACCTACCAGTGAGTAAATAAATTTTTACTTATCATATTATTGCCGTTTCCAAAATTGTTTAAATAATCAAATAATGTTTTCACAAAGCATCATTTAGTTTGTTAGAGGTACATATTTGGAACTCGTGACAATTGGCAAACTCATATCAACACAAATTGAATTAGCGATTAGATTTTAACCAATTTTGATGGAATGCTTGTGGTTCTTAGCTGTTTGAACTCGAAAGTGGCATTCCCGCCTCATAGTCCTCCCGATAGAGTGTTACTATGCAAACAACCAGCATATTGCTGCACTAATGATCAGTGCAATACCGAGGACGTTTACCGAGAGACCCTCAGCCGGGCGGCTCGGCAGCCGGGCACCGGTAAGGCGCACTTGTGGCCGTGTGGTACCTTCACTATGCAACGAGTTTGTTTGATGTATTACAATCATAATTGCATCGTCGTTTCCTACAAGTTTTGTGTTGAGATGCCAAAACCCTAACAACATCGCTTCTGATTTAGTGATTTGAATATGTACCTACTAAGCGAGAAATCTATTATAATTAGTATGTTTTGAATGATGTGCCCATAACAAATCAGTTTCGCGTGTGTGTTGGTTTTGCTTTAACCTACTAAACGTAATGGGTGGTTCCACTTGCGGCGCAGCTGTATCGACCGCGCATTATTGATACCCATCGAGCACCCCTTCAGTTGCTCCACGCCGAAGACGAGAAATGAATCTGTTGCGATAGAGTGTTGTAACAGCCATGACATGTGCAACTGGGAGCTGCGCTTGGAGCTGCAGCCGAGGCCGCCAGGTAGGCTCCACGTAGTGTGCGCTAACGGCCTCACGCATGCCTCTACAGTTTTTCTTTGCCCTAATACCACTCGGGAGTGTCCGACCGAATCGGCTTCGGGTTATGCCAATCGCTTGCGTTGGTTTGGGTCACAATAAGAAGCTTATCTTAAAACTGCTACCAAAATCGAATGATATCTTGTAATGCTATAAAACGTAGATAGAAGTTAGATCTTTTGTTTCATTGCAAAATTACAACGATTCCGAATACACGATTTCCATTCGGTTTCGGTCATAATCTATTACCGTTTCAGTCGGACACTACCACTAGTTGCCTTCCCTAGACCGGCACTGATCACCTATGGAGTTTAAACTAATGTGACGATATTTGAACATAGATGTTGGAACCGGACAGAGTTCAGCTTCCCTCCCGGGGACAGGCCCATTTGGTGCCGCGACGACGAGCACCCGGAATTTAAGTGCTGCGCCACGGACCTCTGTAACCGTGACATCTTCCCAGGTACGGAACCGTGGATGTGCCCTCAGGAAGCGTGGGTTGCTTGTGTGATGTCCTCGTCGATGTACGTCGACTCACCATGTCATCTCTTGGCGTTCTAACCAGGATACACTCGGTCAATGTCGATGATGTTGGTGATGCATGTTTAAAGAGAATGCGACCTCTTACACGGGCCCACTATCGGGCATCCCTCACATTAAATCGCGTGATAAATATTCTCGCTCTTTTCGAGCTTTCTCTGATTTTTTTCCTGTGTAAAGAAGGTCGTTTGGTCAAAAGGGGGGTCATTATATTTAATTTGGAGAGCTTGTCCTTCTCTTGAGGGAGAATCAAGTGATACATGTTCGAAATATAATTGCATAATGGGATGTTCATCGCATTTGTCTCGACTATCACAAGCTTGAATGTGGGATATTAAACTAGTCGAAAGTTATGATTCTAGGAACGTCTTAAGCCAGTCTGGCAGCGACACAAGACGGTGACGTAAGTGATCATGAGCCGGTTTACAATTTTCTTTATTCTTTTGCATGGTTTTCATTATTAATTTTCACTGCAACTTATTTTGTTTGAAATTAATAGCTAACACACTGACTAACATATTTGATTGGTATTTTAAACCGTTGTTTATGGGAATAATTTGTAATAATTTTTGATTGGAATCTGCGTTGTAAAGAAATCATGGTTAACTTGATAATCATTTTTCTATAGCAATGGGTTAAAACATCGGCACGCCGCCCTATGCTGAATTGTTAAATCAGGGCCCTATTGCATAACGTGACAATTTGTCAATTGTCATGACAATTTGGTTTACATTTTAGTGTAGTTATGAGTGGTTTATTCTTATGTGTAGTATTAGGTTAACGCTATGTATATAAAATTGTCGTGGCAGGTGACAAATTGTCACGTTTTTTTAAATAGGGCCCAGGAATGCTGCTTGGTGTGTGTGCACGGTTTTGTTTGTTAGTATTTTGATTTTTTTTTAAATCAGATTCGTTATTATTTATTAAGGGCTATTTTATCCTTTATTTAAAATCGAATTGTCTTCAATATAGTTGCGTCTATTCAGCTGTCTGGTGCCGTGTGTCATATTAATGGTGTAGATACTTAATGAAAAATTGTCTATTTACAATGTCTGAAATATTTATGATTATCTCAGTTGTGATATTATGTGACTGTTGTTATTTATTAAGTAATCTCAATTGTTCTTCACTCCGAACTGATAGTACTTAATGTGATACTTAGATCGGGTGGAAATAATGAACTTAGAAAATAACTACATTTGTTAGAAAACTTAAGGCTCCGGCGAACAGTGAGCTTCCCATACAAACGTAATACCAAAATGATTAGCAATTTGAGCATAATTAACTCTTCTTGTGATGTTATTCGGATTAAGACAGTATTTATCTAGGTTTCTATTAAATAAAAGTTTAGTATTTTGGAATTTCGCCAGACTAACATTTGTTTTTTTGTAATACCATTACTTTCTTGAACTCTAAAATTGACTCGTCTAATTTTTGAAATGGTTAAAAATATCAACTTTAAAGAAGTGCTGTGTCCAAGATTAACATTTTGAGCCTTGAGTGAGTAAAGCAATTGTCGTGTCATGTAATATTGTTACAACAGGGCGGACGCACCGGCGAGCTATTAGGTTGTCGACGAGTCACGTGGGCCAGTAACTCGTCCGGCCCATGATTGCTGTCCTAATAGGCGAATGACCACTCTTTATTATAGACCTAGTCAAACTAGCCACCAAATAGGGGCAATTTTTATATATATTTTTATTTGCAAATTCGTAAATATTAAACTAAGCTACAAAATTACGCGTATATATCGCTATATTTTCATAGAACCACGCTCATTTCACAGTCTCATAAATAAAAAAGTTTGAACACCTCTATGATTTGAATGTCAATGAATGAATTGAATGTTTATCTATGAAAATAACGCAATGCTTCGATAATTTTTGTCTCTCTAATATATAAATGATTACCTACTGCAAGCTTAACTCTAAAAATATTTTCATTCAATATTATTTGTCCAGTGCATTTATTTTACTGTCTTGTATCTTCTACGCACCAATATGCAGGTCACTGGCGGACTAAGGGGGTTGCAGTGAGGGCGGTCCGCCCCGGCCCCACACCTATGGGGGGCCCCAGTTTGGCATAGAAAAAAATTTATTATTTTGTCCATCGAAAGAAAACAGCGTCGGTTTAGGATTTTGATGACGTAATTAATAAATTTAGTGTATCAAAAGCCAGAAAAAATAATTTAAAATTATTATAATTTGTTGCAATCGTTGTAACGCTGTTAACGTTGTAAAAATATTCATTAATATTTGAGTTAGCATCTGCATTGTGTTTAATTCAGCTAATATTTCAAATCTGGAAGGCGCCAGGGGGCCCAAAATTAAAGATCGCCCCGGGCCTCAAAAAGTCTTATTCCGTCAGTGATGCAGGTTGACCTTTTTAGAAACGTTTGTTTCTGTAAAATGCACAGAATTCCCGCAAACAAGTATTGTGACAAGGTCCTCCGACGTCGAAGCGTGTTTGGACCACGGCACCATTGCACACTGATTGCTCCATCTATTTGTTTTATGTCTATGTTGTTTGTGAACCAACATTGTAGCGAATCTGATTTAACGTTCCCCTATGTCCATTACTACTGATAGTTGTTACTTGGTATCATCATTCGATATTATCGAGCTATTTGTACTGATTTGATACTGCATGTGGTTTTGGGGATGATACCAATCATCTGAGAAGTACAGAACAGATATTTTTTTTGTATTTGTATGGGATGGGAACATTTAGCATTCTGATATTGTTTGGCTTACGAACTTTATCTCGAATTGTTTCTGAATCTGTCTCAAACAATTTTTGAATGCATTTAAATATTTCTGATTAATTGTAATATACTTAGTTGAGCATTATGGTTATAAATATTTTTATCCTCACTGAATTGTAAATATGTTTTCAAGTTGTTACTATCATCCATATTTTGGAGCCATAAGCAAACTGAAAATATTACAATATTTATTTTCAATGTACTTTTTATGTAGAACAACAAATAAACTACTGGGTAAGTACACATTATTTTGACTAACATTTTAAGATGCCATTATTTCCCTTTAGCGCTAGTAATTGAGTTACGTAACTAAAGTCACTTTGCCTGTTTATACATAATGTAATGTATTCGAACTATTCAATCCCACTTTCAGTTGAAATTGAAAACAATCTTTATCTGAAAACATTAAATCAACCGTCGTTATAATAAAGACACTTGTTTATGCGCTTGCTGATAGAAATCAACAACAGTGTTAATGACGCCACCAAAGCGTATGGACGGACAAGCAGTTCCGCTATCGCAAAGGGCAGAGATAACAGCGTTCATTCAACACGTCACATGCTGATCGATGAAATTTATTCGAGTGTATTAGAAATATCAAGTTCCGACCCTCACCAGATTTATTTAAAGAGTTGAGGTAGTCTGACCTATTTTGGGACACCCTTTTAAACGACGATAATACCAAAACGATTATTTGAATTGAAAGCAAATCCACGCCCATAATTTATTAATGCGGTTAGCTGGTGTTTTTTTATAACTTGAACAAGCAAACCTTATGTTTCTTTTTTTATTAGCGAGGTCACTAGGAGTCAATATGGTTACAATATCTGTTTTATCAAGGGATGTTGTTTATTACTTTAGCCAAGTTATAGATTAGATAGATATATAGTTTGTACTATAATAATACAAAAGTTTGACCAGACGGAGATGCGACGCAAGCGCGATGTCTGACCAGTCCTATGATCAACTTATAAAGTTATTAAATTGTTTCATTAAATGTTTCAACGTGTATCTAACCCGCGCTACCGTGAAAAGAGTCGAGTCCTTCAGCGACGGCGTGGCAAGTGGTCCCGTGGGTGGTGGGGCTGGTGGTGCTCGGCATCTGCGCCATCATCAGCTTCTGGTGGGCGAAGCGGCGCTCCAGCAAGCTGATGAAGAGGGGCTCCCGCCCGCTGTTCCCCGCGGAGGACTCCCTCTGCGAGACCAGGCTCCCCATCATGGGGACTACCACCATACGCGACATGATCGAGCTCACTACTTCTGGTTCAGGGTCTGGTGAGTTATGGTGACGTATTCAGTCTTGCTGTAAATCTTATGCCGTTGCGAGGCTGGCTCGAGGCAGATTTTGATGTAGAGACGCGCAGTAGATGCAGTTGATGATTGACTTTTCCTTCTTCTAATGTAAAAATAATAAAAAAACCGTTGGTCGTATTACCTATCTCAATTTTAAGCAAAGGTTTGTTAAGGGCAGGTGTCTAAAAATACCCTATGTCCACAGGGCTACCACTGCTGGTGCAGCGTTCGATCGCGCGCCAGATCCAGCTGGTAGACATCATCGGCAAGGGCCGGTTCGGCGAGGTGTGGCGCGGGCGGTGGCGCGGCGAGAACGTCGCCGTCAAGATATTCTCCTCACGCGAGGAGTGCTCCTGGTTCCGCGAGGCCGAGATCTACCAGACGGTCATGCTGCGGCACGAGAACATATTGGGATTCATTGCCGCTGATAATAAGGGTATTTGGCATTGTGTCGTTAGTAGTTTTAAGAAATTTCTGAAGCCACACGTCTCTTCGATGAAGATATTGTCGCTGGGTAACGATGGCTCACATTAGGCACTGTGAACGCGCTTGGAACTTATATATTTTTTATAATAGAACTTTGATCCAATCTCTAGTTATGATGGCTCACTTATTTTAAAGCTTATCCAATTTTTAACATGCAAATTGAGTAGGTTGTGTAAGATTTAATTTTCTGTTAGTATTGGTGAGTATTATTCCGTCTATTATATTCCTTCTTACACATTTTTTTTATGATTTTTAGGCATCTTGCAGAAACCGATTTTACCAAGATCATCATCATCATCATCTACTAAGCTGCTTGGCAAATGCCTATATTTTTAAAAGACACAAGTGCATTGTTGCTGAGCTCTGCCAATGTTAACGTTTGTGCAGACAACGGCACGTGGACGCAGCTTTGGCTGATCACGGACTACCACGAGAACGGCTCGCTGTTTGACTTCCTGACGGCGCGCACCATCGACTCGGCGACGCTCGTCAAGATGGCGCTGTCCATCGCCACCGGCCTAGCGCATCTGCATATGGACATCGTCGGCACTAAAGGTGACTTATTCGAACCAGTCGTGGTGGTATGATACACCTTCCACAGGCTTAATTCAGATCGTCAAGTGACCACAGTAGCTCGGTGGTGCAGTGGTTTAGCGCCTGGCCCTCCGTTTGCGGAGGTTAAGCAACTTTTGCAAAGGTCAGTCATGGAATGGGTGATCAAAAATGTATTATCTCGAGTTTCTCCGTGCTTCGGAAGGCACGTTAAGCCGTTGGTCCCGGCTGCATTTGCAGTCGTTAACACCCACTTATCCGCATTGGACCTGCGTGACGGGTTATGGCCCATCCTCCTCATCCACCCATAAGGAACAGTGGGGACATTAAAATGGCTGATGTCGAAGTGACAGTCGCAATCGCAGTTGTACAATTGTTGCTGTCAAAACATATATGTACGAATTTGTGTTTTGTGTCGTGTCGAAACACAAAATTTTGTATACGAATTTGTGTTTTGACAACAATAACTGTACAATTTAGCGATTACGACTGTCACTTAAAGATCGGTAATAAGTCAGCTGACTCGGCGACGCTCGTCACTATGACGCCGTCCATCGCCGGCCTAGCGCATCTGCATATGGACATCGGCACTAAAGGTGACTTGGAACAACCTGTGGAGGGTTCTAGTATTTTTTTCCCTAAAGAGCTTCTGAATAGCAAATAGTTTGGTGAGACACTTACTGCATCACCTACCTAGGTCCATGCGATGTCTTTTCGTAATGTCAATTTTGGATATTTTTTTGATATATAATTTCCAAATCATACTGACTAAGTAAAGACAGAATATATCATTGGCAAGTATCTTTTTATATTTTGATTTCTATATGATGGCAAATATTTGACGCAGGCAAGCCGGCGATCGCGCATCGCGACCTTAAGTCCAAGAACATCTTGGTGAAGAGCAACCTAACGTGCGTGATCGGCGACCTGGGGCTGGCCGTCCGCCACAACATGGACCTCGACTCTGTGGACGTGCCCTCCACCAACCGGGTCGGCACCAAGCGATATATGGCACCAGAGGTACGTATACGTGACCACTTAGATACTTACAAACTTATTTAAGACATTAACATAAAATAAAGTAAGATAGATTTGACGACCTCCGTGGTCGAGTCCCGGGTTCGATCCCCGGTTGGGTCAATTTAGAAAACAAACTTTTCTATATTGACTCAGGTCTGGGTGTTTGTGATACCACCGTTGTCTCTGATTTCCATAACACAAGTGCTTTAGCTACTTTCGAATCGGAACAATGTATGTGATGCTGTCAAATATTTATTTATTTATAGACAAATTCAACATTCACTCAAATACCTAAAATATTAAGTTGTACAATAGGGTACTTGCCTTTTGAATGGATTCTCCTTTTATGGTACAACTAGCGACCGCCCGCGACTTTTTCTGCGTGGAAAGTTCTTTTGCTATCCCTACCCCGATTGTACCCCTGACAACGTGTATGCAAAATTTCATGATGATAGGTTCAGTAGTTAAGACGTGAAGACGTAATAAACAAATAAACGGACTTTCGCATTTATAATATTAGTAAGGATAGAGCAAAAAGGGAAGCAAAACCTCTACGCGAAATTTCGGCTCTATTTGACGAATTTTACTATGATTTCTAAGACTCCGAAGTTAGTAAAAAAAATGCTCCAGTGACAAAATAGTGTCAATTATTAAAATCCATAATTAATTAAAAAAAAAAATGTTGTATAAACATTATTGTAAAACATAAGTAATTACAAAAAAAATTGTTGTATAAACATTATTGTAAAACATAAGTAATTACAAAAAAATTGTTGTATAAACATTATTGTAAAACATAAGTAATTACAAAAAAAAATGCTGTATAAACATTATTGTAAAACATAATTAATTAAAAAAAAAATGTTGTATAAACATTATTGTAAAACATTTTTTGCTTAGATATTCTTAGCTTAGAGATATACATAGTGCATTATTGTAGTGATCTTCGGCTGTCCTCTGGGAGGTCAGGAATGCATAATTAATACATTTAGCAGTTGAAATAACTGATTTACATAATTATTCTAGAATTGGCTGGTAAATAATCCATATGGTAATGTAATAGGATTTTTATTTATTTATTTAGTTCTTGTATAAATTTTTTGTAGAAAAATATAAAAGATATAGATAGCTTTTTTAATTTTGAGATTTTAGCATTCACAATGTTATTTTTATATAATACTAGTGACTCGGTAGTTCAGCGGTCAGAGCATTGGACCGGAAATCCAAAGGTCGCGGGTTCGATTCCCGTCCGAGAACATGGTCTGGTGCGAGTCGTATTTTTTCAGGTATAGATGCCTATCTAATCTTATCTATCTTGAGAGCCTTCTCAAATACAATATACAGGGTGTGACTTGGTGTCAACAGTCAGCCTATACATTTCTGTGTAAGCCTTCGATCAATTATAGCCCGATATAAATAACAGCCGGGCTGCAATGAATAAATAAAAAAAGAGAAGAAAAAGAACATCAAAGATTAATTATTTCATAATGTCTCGAAGATTTGAAACTAAAAATCAATCAATTATTTTACTAAAAATAACCTAAAGTCAAACTTATTCATAGGATTTTTAATTCGCAACGGGTTAGCGCTTGGCCTTCACCTCACCTGATGTTAAGTGACGATAAGGCCGAAGGTGGAAGCGCACTACACCCGGAATCCTCACCACTGAGGAACTGACTATCTTACCGCTAACTGCCGGAACACAACAATTTTTAAATTGTTGTTATGGCGTCAGACTTCGGTAAGATGGTGGTAGCTAGCCAGGCGGACATGAAATAAGCCCTACCACCAACCAAACCGAGTACAAATGTACCCCCCTCCTGGGAATCGAACCCGGGACCCCTGCGTCTTACACGGGTGGGCGAACCACTAGACCACAGACGCGGTTAGAAGGCAGAGGCGGTTAGGTCTTATAATAAATAAACAATCAAATACTTTGTACAGGTGTTGGACGAGAGCATGGACACACGTCAATTTGACCCTTACAAGCGTTCAGATGTGTATTCACTGGGGCTCGTGCTGTGGGAGATGGCACGACGGTGCGGGTCGATGCCGGACGAGTACCAGCCGCCGTACTACGACTGCGTGCCGCCGGATCCGGCGCTGGAGGACATGCGGCGGGTGCTGTGCGTCGAGCGCCGGCGGCCAGTCGTGCCCAACCGCTGGCACGCCGACCCGGTCAGTGTACAAGCCTGTGGTCGACCTAAGCTCACGGTTAAGATTGCCGCTGTTACTCGCGGCTCTTGCTTATGATACGATATTATGAGCGTTTATTCTGCACACTAGCGCCACTATAAAAAAATCATAGTGCTTAAATAAACACGAAATTGTAAATTATCTCTCTGTAGTGCACTCCGAATAAGTTTTGTGGTTTTTCCAGCGTTAGATTATCATTCCCTATGCTGTCTCTAAGCTATGGCTGGCTTTTTTGCTAAAAGTGGCCACTTTTCGCAAAAAATCTCCATTAAACTTAACGACAGGCTAGAAAATATTGTCTAAGCGATAAAAAGTACCACAAAGCTTCTTCGGAGTGCACTACAGAGAGATTATTCACAATTTCGTATTTATTTAAGCACTATGTGTTTTTTTCCAATGGCGGCGCTAGTGTACAGACTACGCGCTCTTAAACTGTTGCTTAAATAGTTTGAAGTGCTTGAAAGATATGTTACATGTTTTGCGTATATCGTTTGGTAGCACAACTCAATACGAAACAAAATATAACACGTATAACTTACAAACTGTTTTTTTTCGATAGGTGTTGTCAGCGATATCGAAGGTGATGAAAGAGTGTTGGTACCAGAACCCCGCGGCGCGGCTGACAGCCCTGCGCATCAAAAAGACGCTCGCCAACGTCGGCACGCCCGACTACATCAAGCTGTAGGCAGCCCTAGCGCCCTGGGAGGCAGCCCCAGTACAACACGAGACTACCATCGGCAAGAATATCAATTTGTATTAAAAAAAACGCCTACATAATACGAGATACTGAAATCAATTATGATAATCAGATCTATCGTTTCACTATTTGAAATAAGTGTAGTGTCGTGCTAAGAGCCCCTCAACAATATAATCGATCCATTTAGATTGGTGAATCTACTTGAACATCGATTCGGATAATTATGAACCCTTCGAGTAGCGAGAAATGCTTAGAAAAAAAGTAAGGAATATACGTGAGATGAGAGTCGTTAGTAAAATTAAAAGTGTGTCTGAAAATGACTGTGATGTATGCTATTGGCATTGGAATTGAATTAAATTCGCGAAATTTTAATGGGAGTTAAGATATAACGACTATTTGTGAGCGTAGTATCGCTTGAGATTACATAATATATATATGATTAAACGAGCACAGATTAGCTCGATTAAATTTCTGCACAACACTAGGCGTGATGTTTTACAGCCGTATTCACAAACATTACTATGAGGTCTCACAGTGTCCGCGGACGCTGATACGTAAAACAAACCAATCACAGAGCTCTATTTCAACGCAGTGCGTTCGTACAGGCAAGGGTCGTTTGAGTATTGTTCTTGAATACAGGTGATAGTGGTTTACCTCGCTTTACAATTACTATTTAAATAGGTAACGGAAATGTCAATTAAGATGGCCAAAGCTGTTTTTATGATCCATAAGAGCTGTTTAAGAGTTGCTAGTTTTTCACGCACTAAACTAAACAATAGGTAGTTTCGATCGATGGGTCGGTCTTAGACTGTCTAGAACACAATTTGACTACATTTGATATTTGCCTAAGGTGACTACTACATTCTCCCGACCCCCCCATCTGGCCTCTCAACCGAGAGTGGGTAGCCCTATGGGGGGCTTGGGAGGATGCTTCCTCCCCCTGCCCGGCCCCCTCTCGAGCTTTCGAGCTCGTTAGGGGGTGGGGCAGGGGTCAAAACCACCCAGCCCTGACGCGAAGCCTATCAGGCTTGGCGGGAGGGCTGGGTGCGGCGAGGGACGTACCCTTGGTATGACTGAGTCCAACATGCCGTTTGGTATGCATAAAGATCGCAGTCTCCTCTTGTTACAACAAAAAAAAAAGGTGACTTCTACATAATGGGTCGAACATTCTAATTAGTTTGGGTGTATGTCACTATGCTATGTAGGAAAAATATGCACTAGTCAATATGTGTTTTAGGAGATTTGAGTGTTCGACCCATTATGTAGTAGTCACTAAATTCTAGGCAAATATCAAATGTAGTCAAATTGCGTTCTCAAGACCAACCCAGATGTCGATGCATTTGTATATTATTGTTATTTGACAATGCATTATTCTCATAATATATCTGCCCTTTTTCGAACCCATAATTTGTAATCATTACACGCGAGTGAAATGTATACTGCAAATATTTAAATACATCACAAACTAAATTGATTACATCATAATCATCACACATATCCTTAGAATGTATTTTCTGATCTCTGGAGTATATGATAAGAATTATAAATAAGGCTTATATAGACTGTAGCAGCGGCCACATCAATTGGTTGGCAATGGAAGTTAGACGCATGCAAGCAAAGTCGGAGCGATTTCTCAATATTGTCCAATAGGGTTCCCACGGAGCGATTTCTCAATATTGTCCAATAGGGTTCCCAAAATGGCCTCAAATAGTTGTAAAGTGAGGTGAATCATTTTTTTATAACCTTTTTTAAACATTTTGGTCGTTTTCTACCGACCTGCGAGTGCTAAGCTCCCTACCCTACCTCTTAGTCTGTAAATATACCTATATCAGAAGGAGCATTTATTACGAAATATCATCGTTTCTCAAAATTTATACGCCTATAATATCTTAGGGTCAATATTTTCACCCCTCTTGAGTGTCTAGACACACTATGCCGAAGTTACGCGACCGAAGTTCGGCCTAGTTACGCCTGCAATGCTTTTTGTATGCATCAACACATCTGTCGAAAATTACGTAGCGTTTTTTTTCTTATTAAAAACGTTGCCGCCGAACTTCGGTCGCGTAACTTCGGCATAGTGTGTCTAGCCACTAACACTTGGATAAAGGGAAACCCAAAGACTTGTCTCCCATGATACTCAAAAAGTGCCTAAAATTTAACGGTTAGTGATTTACGTTGCAATCTATTAACTAGTTCACTGGTTCTGATGTTTTATTGATAGAACAGTGAAATCTCTGTAGCATGGCGAACTCCGGTCTAGGTTAACTGTCAAACATGACAGCACGATGTGGACAAACCTTTTGTTTTTCTGTTACGGTCGTTTAGATGTACTTAGACTAGATATTTTTCGGTTTCGTCATGTTACGTCTGCAGGTTTATCATATGACAGTGTTGTCATATCACAGAGTCTGACTAGTTATTTTCGCGACGCTCATGGGAGAGGTCTCAAGTATATTAGGGGCGATCGAGATTGAGTTCGAATCGTATAAACGTCACAAAACATTTTCAAAAGACCAAAATAACAAATTTTTGACGTTTACGATCCTGTTGGAACTCGATCTCGTCGGGAGTGACCCCCCAGGAGGTATATATTTTATTCTAAGTTACTTTAAATTATTCCCTTATACTAGGTGCTACAAAAGTACCCCTAATGCCGAATATGGTATATAGGGACCATCAAACTGAACAACTTTTACTATGGGGCCAACTTTGAAATCGCGAAAAATAAATCAGCTGTTTCATACAAAAATTAATTACGAAAATATCAAAATGTATGAAACAGCTGATATTTTTTTCGCGATTTCAGAGTTGGTCCCATAGTAAAAGTTGTTCAGTTTGATGGTCCCTATCTACCATATTCGGCATTAGGGGTACTTTTGTAACACCTTGTATATTGTATTATTTCAACACTAATTGCAGTACCTTTTTAACACTTGAATGATAATTGCATTCTAATTTTTTCTTTAACATACCCCCTTATTAATAAATAAAGAGTGAGTTTACGCCTAGTTTACCCAAAAAGTTTGCTAAGTAAATGTGACGCTTTGTTTATCTGTCAAAAATGACATCCCGACCTAGACAAACCTTATGTTTATCTGTCAAAAATGTCGTTTAGGGGTAGACAAAATCTTTGTCGGGCTTGTCATGCTATGCCTGCAGGTGTAAACTTAACTATTCGTTTATTTATAAGGCCGATAGAGTTTTCAAAGAGCTTGATGAATACAGTCGTTTCGTATTATTTCTTACTGAAAAAATACGTTTAATCCCCCTTACTAATAAAAATTGTATAGCAGATGTATAGTTACACAATGGTAACTCTCTGTCATACTATTTAAGTTTGATTTTAAAAAGAAAGGGACACAAACAGCAACTATACAGCTGCTATAATTTAGCCCCAATGTCACCAGGGGCACGCTGATTCTGAACGATAAAACCAATTCCGTGACAACCTAAAAATCGTTGGTTTAGCATTCGAATTTTCATTTGAATTGAAAAACTGATGCGATTTAAATTTGGTTTTAACGTTGAATATTAGCGCGTTTGGGCCCCACGCACAGAATACATATTAGTACAAGTACAGAAGCACTCCGCAAAGTCATTTAAATAAATAGCGACCTTTGCTCCGACACAATAAAGTGCAATTCAGGTCGCACAGCGCTAATATATAGTTTTATATTCCTAGGAGTTGCCTCTCTTTCTATCTTTTCTGATGACGTGACGTTAGGGTTGTCTTCTTTTAAATGAACTGCGTAGCAAATCATAAAAGGAAAACGATTCTACGTACTATGGTTAAAGAAAAGCTTATAATAATATTGGACCATTTTTGTTAAATATCTTAAGCGACAAACGTACTTGGCGCTTGAATACGCGACGCGGCGAGCACGTGAGTGAGTATCGAACTAACGTGGTCGCGGCCGGCGCGTGGCAGCCCTATGACAATGGCCTCGTTAAAGAGGTCCGCCTCGTACTTCTAGCTTGATGCCTAAAGTGCGGAGTGCACCTGGCCTGCCCCCCCTTTCTACTCTGAGAAACGATGACAGGTTTACGGCGTTTCTAAGTATCGATTTGTTGTAGTGATATTTTTCGTTACCATATACATAGTTGTAGATTTATATTGTTAGGGTTTTGCGTTTTATGTTTATTGAGAATTTAATAAGAAACAGAATTGGAAAAGTGCCTTTTCAGTTCTTATGTGACTTCATACTATGTTTTTTCTGTGATATGTAAAAATGCGTTTTGGTATTCAGTAAGCAAGCATTGCCCCTACTGAAGCGGCGTGGCTGTGGTGCCGTTAAAGCAAAATATACCTTATGTTAGAGATACAGAGCATAATATAAATTCAATGTGTGAAATGGCGAGTGTATCAGGATCGTATCAAATGATCGCAATATGTAGACTTAAAGATATGTATGAATTGAGTTGTATGTATGTATATTAAGTTGTGTGTTTTAACATAAGTTTAATGATGTTTGCATTTGTGTGTGGTGTGTGTCATTCATATCATAAAGCGTCTGTTTATAAGTTTCCTTGCTGAATAACTAAACGCAGCATCGCAGCAGTAGGCTAGTTGTGTTCGCACGTTTCGTTGCACGCAGCGTCGCGTCCACATTGTTATTGTGTTGAATTGTTTTTATTTTTGTCTCCCTCCCATACATGTAGCAACAAGACTATACTGTATTGATATTCTTTGAACTCATTTTAGGAATGTGTTGCGAGTACAAGGAGCGAGTTAAAATTACATAAAATTTTAAAACTGTTTCAAATATGATTGGAAGTTATAAGTACAGTGGGCGACGTGACGGCACGAGCGTTCGTGCTGAGATTGCCTCGTGGTCCACTGTACCTTGCGCACTCTCCTATAATGAGTGTACCTGTACCTTTGAATTTTATTGTTAATTAATAATAAAAATGTATATGTAAGATGCTTTGATATGTTTACATTCAAATCTTTTACACCACACGCTGTTCCGCGCAGAAATGGCAGGCAAATATAATACAGTTCATATAAGTTTCTTCTTCAAAAAGCATTTTGAAAGTTTCACTTTTAAAATGTTAGATTAATAATGAATAAGATTAATATTATTTTTAAACAGATTTGGCAGTTTGTTTTTGCAGCTCAACTTCATGAGTAATTAAATATGATGACCTATATCCAAAAATTTAAGTTGCTAATCTGCTTAAAAATTCTTAAGCTAACATGGGACATTTAACTCAGTTATATTATATACAGCCAGTTTAACGACAAATTATGTGTATAGGGTCACAACACGCCTTCGGAAACTTCCGTTGCCGAAGTTCCACAGCAACGCTTTTTATATAAAATCCGCTGCCATCATCATCTGCCGAAAATGGCGTTCTTTTTTCGCAATAAAAAGCATTGCTTCGGAATTTCGGCAACGGAAGTTCCGGAAGCGTGACGAAACGTGTGCGCAACGTCCGTGCCATTTCTGCGAAGCTTCGCGTCACGTAATGTTAATGAAGAGTTTCATACTTTGTACAGTGCACCTATTTTCGTACTAGTTGTAATAATGTAATATTTGTGAAGGTAGTCGTTTTGAGATTTGTACATATAGTGTGTTGGACCGCCACATACGACGTAACTATACGATAAGTTATACAGTAAGCGAGTAGATTTCATACGTTTGGGTATTTTTTTATATTTGTAGAGTACCATTTTTAATTATATAATATTATATATTAATGTAAGGCGGTTTTTAACGTAGAATAGTGCGTACGGAATGGTCGTTTTAGATGTGATCGTAATAACGGTCTGAGGATGAACTGAAGTTTTAGCAATAACGTGGTTGCCTTATTATTATGTACTTTAGAAAGTTCCGTATATATCCCAGTGTAAGGTAGTGAGTGTGAAATATAGTTAGACCGCTTATAGATTTTTGCAGCGTATAATTTTATAGTGTTATAATGTGTTTTGATACCAAAATCCGTGATCGTCCGAGCCACCAGTTCTATTTATTAGGTTTCGGTTAAAGGTTCATTCACACGTCTCATTCACGTCAACGGTTAGTCAAGTTTTCAAAACTTGACTGACCGTTGACATGACTAAGTGTGTTGTGTGAATGACCCTTTATAAGGTAAATAATTCAGTACTTGACCGTAAAGGATCTTGCACACTTGTAGTCCACGTCCAAGACCGCTGACCGTATTTTTTATTTTTTATATTGACTTAGTTGTGCAGTTTTGGGTTTCAATTTGTTTAAAGGTTGGGTAGATATTATATTTCTTTTTATTGTTAATTACCGGTTCCAGACTCTCCTTCCGTGCGTGCCAAAGTATACACGTCGGGAGGGAGGAGTTGGGGGGGGGGAGAAGGTAGAAGACAGTAAAATAATAGATAGGAAAGATAGAAGAATAGGAAAGAACGGAAATGAAGATACGCTGACCGTATTAGGCCAGACGTTCTAAAAACTATTCATTGAATGTCGCACCTGGTAGCTAAGTCCAGTTGTTAGAATACCTGTTAGCGCGGTCAGTCGTCTTGGATCTGTACAGTCAAGTTCAATAATATATAGACAGTACGCAAACCTGCGGGGGATCCTGCACTGTCCCGTTCATAAGACAAAACCAATGAGTCCACTTCCTGGGTGACTGCGCGTTTGATTGAAGATTCTATCGCCATCCCTTTTATTTTGTAAGACATTACACATATACGTTAAACGAAAAGCAATTAAGTACCTTCAAACAACTACATCGTGTGGAGTTAGATGTTAATTTATCAAATATGAGTTCCTATTGTAGCTTGAGTACAACCTACATATCGAGTCATTTCGTTATTTTTGTGTAGGTAGATTGTTTACATTCGTTTTAATATTTTGCTTCAGTTCATTCGGTGGGCCTCGCGAGTCGGATAATACTAAAGCTAATTCCTTACTTTCTTTAAAGATTTCGTAAAACAGTCATTGGGACTGACCGTATTAAGTCAGTTACAAGTTTTTGACCGTACGCTGAGCAGCCGCGGAACTATTAGGCAATGTACGCACTGCCAGGCGGCTTGCTTGGTGCCTAGAGTCTAGCGAGTCGCCTAGCGTGTAGCAAAGTGAAAGAAACGTTATATAGCACTGCTCGCTTGACGCCTTCGCTAGTTGCCTACCGAAGGCGCCAAGCGCGCAGTGCGGCCGGTTGCCGTTGCGAACATTCGTGAAGATTGTAGATTTGAAAATGTTGAATGTGCTGCTTATTCATTTGGCGTTATCTAAATCACTTGTCACACGCCATGCGGTCAAAACCTATTATCTGCACTATCAATAGATCTGCTAGTCTGAGTTGATAATAGGGCAGCGATTCTTGGGAGACTACTCAAAAATAAGCCTCAAATTTAGTAACTTGAAATAAAACCATACTTAAATATTGTTTATACTACTTTTCGAAACTGTTATTACTTACCTCGTACAAATACTTAATGTGCAAAGATAGAATCGCTGCCATTTGTTTTCTCTCAGATTATGCGCTTTGTTTACTCTTTATTATTTCCAAAACTGACGTTGTGACAAACGGAACGACATCTTGATTCAACTTCGTATTTAAGGCGGTACCCAGACCGAAAGTGGCGCCGCGGTAATTTTTTTTAAATTGTAATAATTTATTACATTATTAAATGATATATTACGTAATATAATATTAAACTAATAAAATTATAATACAAAAAATTAATAAAACTTTACGTAGAATTTTTGAGACCCAAAGTGTAGTATTTTTAGAAGGTTACATTCCCTCGTAGTCATTTCTGGTAGATAGAAAAACTTCTAAAAGTGGTCGTTTTTGTCATAAATGCTATCTACTTCTGCTAATAACTACGAGGGAATGGGAATGATACCTTCTAAAAATACTAGACTATAGATCTTAAAATTCCACGTAGTTTTATTAAAATCCTTTTCTATTAATAACTTATTAAATAAAAATCTCTGAGGGCGCCACTTTCGGTATGAGATGCACCTTAAGCTGTTAGCTCGACCAGACGAGAGTGAAATTGGTGTGTATACTCTTCCAGAAGAAAAATGATAGCAATTGAATTACCTCATTATACACGTATATATTATAATTATATTGTCTAAGTTAGTTTAAGGTGTAGTTGTGCAGTTAGGCATTGATTAAAGTATTGTTAGAAATCTGTACAAGATTGTTCGCCGTTTCAAATTGAATTAGTGTAGTTTTTGTGCTGTGTTGGTAAATTTTGACAGATCGCTTTTATACAAATAATTATAGCAATAATATGAAACTTGTTACAAAATCTATGAAAAGAGTATCTAGAAGCTGGTTTCGCTTTAAATCAATGTAGGCGTCTAATACTGTTATTATGAAAAGAGTGCTTAAAAAATTGACGTCTCCAAGTACGGCAGTTAGCCGGGCCGGCTCCATGAAATACTAATATTGAAATTGACAACACTAATTGTATTTTCTATATCCAAAATAAATATAGTTCGAATGGAGAACCTCCTTTTTGAAGTTGCCTAAAAATGACCCTAATTCTAAAAGCTTATTGTTACTTATTTTTATATCGAGTATAGTGGATTTTTATACAGAAAAAATTGAGCAATACGTTAAGACTTAAATATAATTTGTAATGTACCAAATTGTACGGTGTACCAAATAGGCGCTATTGCGTACACAGAAAAGCCGCTAACCGTGGTTTTTCGATATGTATAGAACAGACAATCTCTGTTAAATTATTAGATTTACTAGACATGTCAAAATAATTTGTATCAAACTCCTAACATTACCGTAGACTGCTAAATGTTAAAATCGATTCTAGCGATCGCAATTCTATTGTTTACAATATGTACTATTCCACTTCTATGATAAAATGGTTTGCAAAATAAATGTATTTGACTGTTTGTATTATTGATGGGTTTCCTATTGCAGCGTGACTATGTTGAAACCTATACTTGTTTAACAGCAGAATACTAAATATACTAAATAACATTCACAACGCTATAACTAAATAGCATTGTGAATGTTAAAACCTAAAAATTTAAAAATTGTTTAACAGCAAATAATTTGTTTGTAGAATTAATTTGCTTAGTGGACGTACCTGTGTACCATGATGCCTTACGTTTCAAGGGATTTTATACCTGTTTGCAAGTTTATTAGCGAATATTTTCTATTGTATTGTAAAATTAGTATAATTTTGATGTTCTAAATGTGTTGTCTGAATAACGTTTCCAATGAAAATAAGTATTCCATTTTGTTGAAATGTGGCACTGGTTATGTGCGTTTTCCATAGGTTTAATTTTAAACCACAAACAATGATTTTTTGGTACGAGTAATCGATTAATTGAGTGATTGATTTTTTGGTACGAGATTGATAATTTTGGTACGAGTTTAACTGGTCAGGGCGCCTTCGTTTTCGTTTCAATAATGTGTTATTTGGCTGATAATAATTGTTGAAGATCTTATTTTAGATGACCCCTGTACAAGGCTGATTGATATAGTTATGCAATGCAGGGAATGCTGTTTGTTAAGTTATAGCTAAAAAGCTGCCATACAATCGGCGACCGACTTTTTGCCTGACAGAAACAGAACACAAGGAAACGTGAATGTCTTACAAATAGTCGGTTCTACGGAAAGTCTGAAGTGGGAGTGTCTACTTTGCATATTTGTAACAAATAGTTCTGTAATCCAACCTTTATTAAAACACATTTTTTTAACTGATATGATCATAATGTATGGCAACTAGGGTTGGTAATGGTATCTATACAGTATTCCAGTTTATTATTTACGCGCCTCGAGTTCTGTCTGCACTCGTACACAAACAGTCGCGAATGCGCCGTAGATTTCTATAAACATGGATTCTAAAATACGATGTACAATCACAAACTAGAAAGATACAAAAGTACTTAAATGAAATCAAAATACTTTACGCGGGTAGCCCTATCGCGTGTAGACGTACCATGCGGCTGTAGGTGATTATTGTAAGGACAGAGCCGAGTTGCAATACTGTATAGATATAGAGCGGGTTCTCAGTGAAGTTTCGGTTGCAAAAATTGCGGACCACATTCTGACTTCTGATATATATTGTATAGATCCCAGACATCCAATTAACAAATGTTGCCGACATGACACAAACCAGTTTTGTGGTCCCTCACCCCCCTTTCCAAAATATATCTCTTATATAATAAAATTGAAGGGTGTCTGACATATCAACGCCCAGCCAAACCACTGGACTTAGATACTTGAAATTTTGTACACACTTGGATTTTTGGAAATTCTTCCCCTAAAGGAGTGAAATGGATGTTCAAAGTTTGTTTGGAAAAAAATATTAAATAGACATTTCAACTTGAAACTTCGTAAGAACAAATAAGCAAACACGTGTTTCATCGTTTTCCGAAACTCAACCCCTTAGGGGATAAATGAACCAAAAAAAGATTATGGATATTGAGGTTTTATGGGATGTTGATTGCGAAATGAGGGTTCAAATTGCTTACACATGCAAGAAACAGTTTGATTTTGGCTTTAACCTCACTTGATGTTAAGTGACGATAAGACCGAAAGTGTAAGCGCACTACACCCGGAATCCTCACCACTGAGGAACGACTATCTTACCTCTAACTGCCGGAGCACAACAATTTTTGAATTGTTGTTATGGCGTCAAACTTAGGTAAGATGGTGGTAGCTGGCCAGGCGGACTTGAAATAAGCCCTACCACCAAACAAACCCAAGTATAAATGAACCTTTTGGTAATTGAACTGAATGACTGAATTTGCATGCGGCAAAATGGCTTTTTATAAAGTCGAGGGTCTCTGGTAGACAAATCACAAAACATTTCGGCTTCTGCAATTTTTGCAAACCAACATCTTATTGCAGCCTGCACTAATACCATTACCGTGGCGGCACTATTGGATACTAATTTACACATGAATATTTCCTACGTAGAGAAATCTACTACAACAAACTAGTGACGTATATATTGGATTGCAATAATGTCATTATTGCAATCAAAGGCACAAGCGTCGAACTTTGTTTGATTGAAAACTACATAACGAGCAATAACGCTCGAGTAGTACTAGCAATACACTTGGTTAGTACTGCAATTATTTATGACTATGGCAACGTCATATCACAGGATTTGTACTAATTTTATTTTCTTTATTTTGTGTATATTTCTGTACATAGTACGCGATTATTTAATTATACCATTACATAAGTTCTAAGAATTGTTTATGGAGTGAGCTAATCGATTTAATAATAATATAATAAATGGTTATGGAGTGGACTCATAATTTAATATAATAAACATATGTTTTTATATTCTTGATTTTTATTAAGGCCTGGCGAAATCAAATATTCGATAACTTTAATTTCTTAAACTACAGGGACCGATTTTGATGCGCTTTGAATGATTTATTAACATTTTTAACTTCCTTTTGGGCATAAGCCTCATCTGAATTAGGTACTTAATTATGTAAATAATACATGGACAAGAATATGACACTGACTTATGACCAGCACATATGATGAAAGAAAAATAGTTGATAAAATATTCCTATCGGACTAGCCAAAAAGTTGTATTGTTGAGAAAGAAAAATAGTTGATCTGTTTCAGTTGGTCGGTTCAGTTGATACAGGATTTGCCCACTGATATTCCAACTTGTTAGAGACGGACGAATAGACCTAACCTAAGCCACAGAAGCATCAACTAGTCCAAAAGTGACAAAAGAGGAAATGTATAGAAATAACGCAAAGATATAGAAGTACAAAAACTTACTTTATTGGACGGAAAATTAATCCTTAAATACATTTCCACAATAGTAGTTAAATACTTAACACTAAGGGTTATATTTTATATTCGAAAAATGCAACAAAGTAGGTAAATCAGATTGTGCACTTAAAAATCATTAGAAAATTTGATTTGCGTTGTTCTCATTAATCAACTACACAATTAAGACAATCGCATAATGCTAAACGCTACATATCGTTAAATAAATGCTAGTGCTATTCTGTTTCGTTTTCCCAGCAATTCTATAACTTATCATTGATATTGAACAACTTCTCGGTAGTAAAAAGGGATAAAATTGATTCATGGTAGTAATGAAACAACCCTTTTACACAATGTGCTTTCCTTGAGATAATAAACATATTTGAAATAGTGTGATAATCCTAATTTAAGATGTAAGAGTAGCAGTAATAGTGAACGTCATTATATCAGCCGCACGGCACTGCTGGGTATACGCCTCTCAGATCTTTACAACAAGCAGTAACAGTATTGCTAAGAAAATTAAGAAGACAATAGGTATACAACCGGGAGACGACAATGCGACAATAAATTAAATGTCGCATAGCTAAGAACGCTCCCATGCAGTCTCATAAAAAAACAGTTAAAAATATCCAATAGTTTAGTCACAGGAAATATTTTTCAGTTACGATTTTCAGTACTATTAATTTTCGTGCTATTTAGTTTGTTTGAAAATAAATAAATAAAATATTTTGTTTGTTTCTGATAGTTTTAAAATACTCCTATGAACTAGTGTCAAATGTTTTCATTTATTGTCGTATTGTCGTCTCCACCCTGTATAAACCACATATTTAATAACTAGATACTATAAAAACTACTTAATAGTAAAAAAAATGAAAAAAAGTATTTGTCATCGCAATAGCTTATATCTAGTAATCTAATCTAACTGGATGGGTTCAATGGAGGGAATCGGCTGTTTCGAGTGATTTTGCTGTCCTTAAGCATATGACACTTTCTGTTCATAAGCCT